>JARQOC010000006.1:413198756-413798756 GCA_033576535.1 Allobates femoralis | reverse complement strand
TTTATTTTCCGACGCGTTTCGGAGCTGCTTGCCAGGAGCCCGGCATCCCGGTGTCTCTGGTGTCATTTACATCTATCTTGCAGCAGCGCGGATCTGAGGTACTTCGTCCGGATGATTGATTGTTTACCGGAGTAACTTGTGGAAGTACGGTCCTTGCAGCAGCTGCATTTCTGAGCGATCAAGCTGGTTGTGTGTGACACAACCTTATCAGGTGAGCGATTCTGATTTAGACCCGTTTTTTTAACTGATTGTAAAAAGATAAGACCCTATTGCGCATTCTCAACCTTTATAGATCTATCCCATTGTAGATTTCCTCAATTTTAAATCTGTGGAGCATCTAATGCAGCCGACATGGTTTTCAGTTTGACATTGAGGTCTTCTGAAATCCAAATTTTAAAAAACGTAGCCAGCTAGTCGAGCAATAAAGGTAAGTCTGGTGTGAGGACTTCCAGCTTTGTCTTTTGGTCTTTGCACTGTAGTTAGTGGAGTCAGTAAGCCAAACATCCAACTCCGACTACTCAATTTCCCTGAATCCGACTCCACCGAAATGGACACCGACTCTGACTCTGACCTCACAGCCCTGGGCAAAACTGTCACATTAAAGAAATCATCCAAGAGATGATGGTTTTAATGTCTGTGGAATGGAGCAGGCTACATGCTACATAGCGAATAGGACTTAAGGAAGAACTATTAACACAGGAGAGATGTTGATGTCGTATAGTTGTGTATTACCCCTAATTCAAGTTGCTCATGATTTGTAATCTACATAATTTTGTGTGACTTACCCAATCGTTGGGTCTCAAACACATAAACATTGAATTTTGCCATTTA
The DNA here is from genome assembly GCA_033576535.1 of Allobates femoralis. Classification (NCBI taxonomy): domain Eukaryota; kingdom Metazoa; phylum Chordata; class Amphibia; order Anura; family Aromobatidae; genus Allobates; species Allobates femoralis. The sequence continues at coordinate 413,797,925 of JARQOC010000006.1, read as the reverse complement.
ATATAAAGCCTTGAAAATTGGCCAAATGCGTTAATTCCATGGCTTGTGGCAAAGAGGCTGTGGATTTGACATAAACAGAATTAGATTGTCAGTATAAAGGCCGACTCAATCCTCTACGTATAGAGCCTATTTTTATCCTGTGCTGCTCAGCCTGTCTGAGCTTAATAGCCAAGGGCGCAATTGCAAATACACTCTTCAACATTGAAATTTCAATACCAAGGAGAAAAAGTCGAGGAGTTTTAAAAATCACAGGATGGATAGACATGTTCATGATCTGCAAATGATTAAAACATGGAAACAAAATTTTCAAAGCATCTTGATTAATTCAGTGTCATGTATGAGCCACATGCAGAAATCCCTGCATTTACAGCCTAGTCTGCTATCAATGAGGTTAATAATGGTTGTATAAGGAATGTTCTGCCATTCTGGTTACACTTGAGCAAATTAGAAAGATACGATGCTGGCAGCTCTCTTTGCAATTGTCGACCAATGAAGCTGCAGGCCATGGTAATGTGGTGCCCCTGTGACCGGCTGACCACAGGATGAACTGCAGTTGGGTTAGGTAAGACCGTCAACTCACAAAAACACCCACACATACACAATCCGACCCTGAGCCCAAGTCACTTCATGTTGGACAAGGGGTGGCGGGAGTAGCAAAGTCTGGGTGGGAAGTAGAGAGAACCCGGGAAAGGGATGGAGGAACTAGACTCCAAGGGTACCTAGGAACACTAAGTTGGGTGAGTAGATCGAGAGATTCCCTGGAGGGTGGAGGAACAATGAAGCATCCCCAAGCCAATACACCCTGCAGCTGAGTACTAACTGAGACAGACAGAGAACAACGGGGGCCGGTGGCCTGCACTCTTAATGGCCGACCGGGAGCCAAGGCTGGAACCCGCGGAGAAGTAGAAGAAGCCAGGTGAGCCGACTAATCCGAGTCACTGGTGGCTGAGCCAGAGAACCAGAGTGCCAACTCTGTAGATGTGGCCAGGAACGCTTTACGCCCCTAACCAAGAGACACCCGGCGGGGTGCGGGAACTCCATGTCCCGAGACCCAACAACCAGTACGGAGTAGGACAAAGCCATCATACTAGGGCTGGTGACCCAGAGTGTGGGATGACTCAGTGTAGATCATGTGACGGCCGGACTGAACCTGTATGCGAGAGGACAAAAAGAACCAGAAGGCCCGAGAGGTACGCTGAGGGGAGTGATGCAGAGGAACCATCCCAGCTGCAGTGAGAGCCTAAGCCCGTGACCATTGTGTGGACCCGGTCCACAGCAAGTGTAAAAAGAACTGTTAAGAACTGTGGCCAGTGACTGAGGTGTTATACGGTAATGGAATAAAGTACCCGGTCAACTCAAAATCTGTTTGTGACTGTTATTCAAAGAGTGTTTAGACCGGGCTCACCTGCGGAGCCGCATACTGACTGCGTGAGCTGCTGCGTAGGAAGCAGCGGGTGCCTGCTGAGAGGTACCCTGATCCCTGCGTGTGCTGCCGCAGGAGCTGCAGAGAGAAGATACGCGCAGCATCCTGGGCACGCAGGAATCGTACAACCGCCCAGGGACCAAGCCCTACCCGTGGAGGGCTCACCATCCCAGCTGCTGCCACTACCATCATCCTCAGCGGATTCCACTGCAGCAGTGGCCACATTGGTCACAACCCACGGGTAGCATCACGAATAAATCCCATAAACTTTATTAAGCCCCTTTTTCATTCCTGCACCTGGGACCACGGAGCCGGGCCACGCCGCTGTGGCACCCCAGAGACAGATTGGTCCGGCTCAATAACCATCACAGCTGCCATCCCATCATTCCAGAAGTCCCGCACTGCAGCATTGGCCACTAATAACCAAATACCATTGGTGGCGTCACGACAACTATGCCTTAATTCCTATAAACCCTGATTCTTCAAATTGACCGCTCCGGGGCCACAGACAGGGTCACCCCACCGTGACATCCCAGCCCCCGACAACCCCGTCAGACCTGGCTCCAAGTACCCCACCGAGCATGTTACAGGGGGCTGTGTGTGACCTGCTGTATACAGGGGTTGTATGTGGACTCCTGTTTTATATTGAGGACTGGGTGTGGCCTTATGCTGTATACTGATTGTTGTGTGCAGCCTCCTGCTGTTTACTGGGGGCTGTGTGCGACCTCCTTCTGTATACTGAGTGTTGTGCACAGCCTCCTGCTGTATACTGGGGGCTGTATGAAACCTCCTTCTGTAAACTGGGGGCTGTGTGCAACTGGGGCGGTGTGCGGCCTCCTGCTGTATACTGGGGGCTGTATATGGCCCCCTACTGTATACAGGGGTCTGTATGCTGCCTCCTGCTGTATACTGGGGCTATATGCGACCTCCTTCTGTATACTGGGGGCTGTGTGTGACCTCCTGCTGTATACTAGGGGCTGTGTACCACCTCCTGCTGTATACTGGGGGCTGTGTACGGCCTTCTACTGTATACAGGGGTCTGTGTGTGGCCTTCTACTGTATACATGGGTCTGTGTGCACCCTCCTGCTGTATATGACTCACCGTAGCCGGGTCTTCACGTCCTCAGGCGTTGCTTCTCCAGTCACGGTTCCGCGCCCGAAGCTGTGGGACCCGGTGGTCAGATCAAAAAGGGGCAATTTGAATGGATAGGGGTTAATTCTTACTTGTCGTGACGCCACCTGCGGGAATCCAGTGACTTCACCGGTGCTGCTTGGGCCTCCGGGGGATGTACGGCAGCTAGATGGGATGCTCCTCACAGGATGAGCGGGAGTCCCCAGGGCCAGGAGCTGCTCTTGATGGAGGATGGCAGCTCAGTAATGCTGTAAGAGTAGATTTCAACAGTTCTGAATGAAGGAGACATGGACACCAGATTCCTCTGTAACGGGTATTTACTGTTACCGGTAAGATGGTACAAGGTATACAGTCAACAGGTAAAGGACCAGGTGGTCCCAGCGATGACTGGTGTTAGCTCAGAGCTCCGTGGTGTTCCTCCTTTTCCTAACTTCTCTAGATGGGTTGCGGGTGTTGCCTTAGAGTACCAGGTCAGGGTACTAGGGAGACTTCTAAGTGGTACCTAGCTGAATTAGGCTGAAGGTCCTGTGTCCCAGTGGCGAGTCCCTGCTGGCAAGACAACTTAGATTGCAGTGGCGGTGAGATGCCTCTGGGAAACGGTTCTTCACCCTGGTTTGCGGAGCTGCGGTGAACGTCTTGCTCGCCTCGGAACCATTGATCCGGTGGTTTAGTTTTGGGCACGGGTATAATTGAACCCGTTAAGTTGTTGCCCGTTTCCCGTCCTAGGGCACCGTTAATGGCGCCAGACGGTAAGTGGTCTTCAGGGCTGCACGGAACTGTACACAGCCCTGCTTCTCCTACGTTACATTCCTCCTCCTGACTCCACTACTCCCCTCACACTACTACTCGAACACACTACTCCTACACTCCGCCCACCAGGATCTGATTGGCCCTCTATTCTAGTGGTGCATGTAGAGTATGGAGCTCTGAGTGTTAACCAAGTCATTACCGAGACGGAAGATATTACATCTTCTGGCAGGGATGGAATACCTGCCTGTGACGCACTCGTTGCGGGGCGCCACATATACAGGGGGCTGTGTGTGGCCTCTTGGTATATACAGGGGGCTGTGTGGGAACTGTTTTATACAGGGGATTTAAGTGGCTTCATACTTTATACTGAGGGCTGTGTGCGGCCTCCTGCTGTATACCGAGGGCTGAGTGCGATCTCCTGCTGTATACTAAGGGCTGTGTGCAGTCTCCTGCTGTATACTAAGGGCTGTGTGTGGCCTCCTGCTGTATACTAAAGGCTGTGTACAGCCTCCTGCTGTCTACTGGGAGCTGTATGCGGCCTCCTGCTGTCTACTGGGGGCTGTGTGCGGCCTCCTGCTGTCTACTGGGGGCTGTGTGCAGCAGGTTGTTAAAAGAATAGCAAAGCAAAGAGGTATCTTAGTTGCTGTGATGTTTGTGTGGCTGCTGCTTCACTGAGAGTCATATCCCAGTGTTTTGCATTTTCCAGACAATCTTGCCATTGGAAAGCTTCTCTGAATGTTTTGCAGATATCCATAAGCTGTCTTATACTATGAATGTCCTTCATTGCCTATAGCAACTAGTCAGAAGCTGAACTGTGATTGGTTGCTATAGGCCACCTGATAAATATCCAGGCTAACTGTCAAAACAGCCAATGCAGTATCTATTACCTAAACCATGCAAACAGTAAATAAGTCTTTTTTTGGGGGGGGCGAATGATTGTAAAGCGCGGGGTTAAAATTTTCCCTCAAAACAGTCTATGATCTTCCCTGAGTCAAATGGGGTAACTATGCAATATTTTGTGATTGTAAATGCGACGGTGCAGATTCCTTTAGCGGACATACATACATAAATACATAGATACACTCAACTTTATATTATAGATTATTGTGGTGAGTGCACTTTATGCTATGTAGCATTTTCTCTTTTTGTTCATTTACCCTTTTTAGATTTAGTAGCACCCCCTTTCATTGGCCCCTCTCTTTATACATTTATTTCTATATTTGCTATTTTGTAGTGCCCTTTCCCCACCTACAAACTATTCATGCCCCCTAAGGAATCCATTAGTCAAAAAATGCACATTCGGAAATGTGACCAAAGGATTCTGACCATCATTCCAATCATGGGTAAGATGCTTTAGGAATAAATTACTATTTCTTTGGGATTCATCAATTCAATGAATTAATTAGTTTGTATTAACAGTGGCATTTTTGAAATAGAACCTTTCTGCTATATGTGATAACCACTGCCCAAATTATTAGAAACTACCAAAATGTATCCATTCATTATAATGGATAATAAGATTTGGAGGTTATTTGTTTCTGCGGTTACCACTTTGTGGAATTGCTTGCTCTGAAGATTTATTATGAATTGGATATGGTGCTTTTTAAATGTAATGCTAATAAACTATTATAACTTCATATAAAATGTTGTGGTTGCTTGACTCTTATTTTTCCTTTTAGGTTGTATATCAGTATTAGTCACCACTTTTCTATATTTCATCTAATGTGAGGTTTAGAGGACGAATAAAGGTAAGTATCTAGCCAAAGGGTAAAAAGTGTTTGTACCGTGTTAGCAAGTAGATAGAAAAATATTGGAATCTGAGAGTCCTCAGTGGTTGATGCCTGATTCATTGCTTGTAGGTTCAGTGGTTGATTCATGCGTTTTTATATAAAATGAGAGGGCATTTGGGGATATCACATCTCCAACAGACTCCATTTAGAGGACAATGAACTTTTGACACTTCTTCTGTGAACTTTCTCGCTTCGATTTATGGCTTTCCCACAACTCACTGAAGTATTTTGAGGTCTCCACAGGCCACTAACCATATAACAATAATACAATCTGTTCCTCTTATCTTACAATTTTGACTTTACCTCCCAGCGTAGCTCTCCCCCTCCCTAGCCTGACTCTGCTTTATGTCACCTGTCATATTTACTACAGCGTCTGTAGTAGACACTGTTGTTTTTCCTTTTTCTTCTTTTGCTTATGTATATACGTATGTGTGGCGCGCCGCAACGAGTGCGTCACAGGAGGGTATTGCATCCCTGACTGAAGATGCAATATTCTCCGTCTCAGCAGTGACATGGTTAACCCTCAGAGCTCCATACCCTACATGCACCACTAGCATAGAGGGCCAATCAGGTCCTGGTGGGCGGAGTGTAGGAGTAGTGTGTAGGAGAATGTAGAAGAAGGAGGAAGGAGGAAGAAGTGGTCGGGAGGAACGTAGGAGAAGGGGGCTCTGCACAGTTCCGTGCAGCCCTACAGACCACCTACCGGTTGGCGCCATTACCCGGTGCCCCACAACCAGAACCTGGGTGACCATCTAAAATACACCTGCACCCATCACTGGTTCTGAAGCTAGCAAGTTGTTCTGCACTGCTCAACAAACCAGAAGTGGAGGGACTGCTCTCTAGGAGCACCCACTGAAGCCGCAATCAAAGCCGTCTTGCCAGCGGAGTACCCACCAAATGGAATCTGGCTCCCCTCACACCGGGCTGTATACACCGGCAGGGAAATTGAAGTAGCCCCCTTGTACCTGAACTTGGCGCACTAAGGCGACACCGCCAAAAATAGAACAGGTTAAGAACGGAGGAACACCGCGGAGCTCTGAAATCGCACCAGTCATTGCTGAGACCACCCAGTCCGTTACCCGTTGTGGTGAATCGTGACCTGAACCTGGCAGCTCCACAGCGCCTCCTGTTAAACCCAGGTCAGTCAGAGAACTGCCTGAGGATAAAGAAGGGCCGCAGCTGCCTTGCCTGTGCTGGTTTATTAAGGCACCTCTCGGTGAGTGTGGTATATGTCTTCTAGCCCGCAGCCAGAAGCACATATAATCTCTTCCACCCCGTCACTGCCAGAGGCCCTGAATAACCCCAAGCACAAATGCTGCCACCAGCTCCTCTTTAATATAAGTCCGGTCCGTGGTCGGGCTTATATTGGGTCAGGAACCAACCCAGGTAGCGTTATATGAGCACACGGACGTGGGGAATCGCGATCAAGATAAAAAGAGCAACTCAAGATTAAATTTATATATTTAATCACCCTAATGGTACACTAGATATTAATATTTACAGTTATTATTCAGATGTTACAAATATTACAGTCAGATATGCCAATAAAAGGAGGAATGGAATACACAGAATTACATACACATGTGAGCAGTTACCTTAGTGCTGATGGCGCCACATGGGCGGCGTGGCATCAATTTGTTCCTTGGGTAATCTCTGGCCTTGGTGGAAAAATGCCCATTCAGAAGAAATACCAGGTGGAGATGGGGCAGATGAGTTTTATACATTATGGGCTGCCCCTGTCTCCACCCATCTCGCACCTCTGGGATGTCTCACAACTCCCACCCCTCTGAGGGGAGATATGGACACCCAGATTCCATAATGTTCCCTAGCCGTGTCCATGGGCATCGCAGACGGAAGATAATACTTTCATATTTTTAGTTATGATTTTATCTTCGTCTGGATATGAAACACGCCTGCCTTGAGAACACCCTACCAGCCAATATCCTGTTTACTCGGCTTCCAGTCACCCTACATTCATGTGAATACCAGCTCTATTTCCGTCTAGATGTGTGGAATTCATTTTTATATTCGATAGCATCACAGGGTGGACGGCTTATGAGATATTAAGGTTATAGTCACGGTGCCTTCTTGTCTGCGCCTGAAAAGGAATTTCCTCTCTTCTGCCATTTGGAAAGTGTCACCTAATTTTACATCTCCTCAGAAGTCCAAGACACCTGGCTAAAATACCTTCCTAGCTGATTGCATATCAAAGTTGAGGATGAGCTCCTTTTGGTGGCCTTGTTGGCTGGCAGCTACGTGCTAATTGATTTGCTGCTTGCCAGGGATGAAAGGCTACCAAGGGTGGGGGGCTCATCTCTGTGAGTGAGATGTGCCTTATCAATTGCTTTCTTGGATGGAATATGGGGATATGAAACAATATTCATCACACCTCCCCCTCTTAGACGGCGCTAGGGGGTAGCACATTCCTGTGTTCCCCCGCACGCCCGTCCGCTACCTCCCCTCACCGGGATAACCTGTCAGCGTTACCGTGGTCCTGGTCACTCTTGTGGCTAATGGCGAAGTTGTGTTCCTGGAGCGCAAGGCTCCCATGTAACAACCTTCCATTCGTCACGGGGACCGTGTGTAACCGCTGAGGGGGTTGTGGTCTGTCCCCACGATGGAGTGGCGTCCGCGCAAGTGTGGCTGCAGACGCTGCAGGGCCCACACAATTGCCGGAAACTCCCTTTTCCACCGTGGAGCAGGCCGCCTTCCTCCCTGGATCCCACAGTACCCTCTCTTTGGTGGTGGAGACAGCCGTCTCCGCGAGGCGGCTCGGCACCTCAGGACTGGCACTCGCTGGTAGTGCAGTCTCAAACCCCTGGCTAGGCATAGCCAGAAGCGGTGCACATGCCTCACTCCCACAGGGACCCTCTGGGACCTGTTCTGGGTCAGACATGGGTTCAGTTATCCCTCGACAGAGTGAGGGCCCAGAGAGCAGTGTACGACCTGCATTCTCGCTCCTCAGTCCAGGGACGACAGCGCCTTGGACAGCTGTCCCCCCGGGGGATAACGTCACCTTCCCATCGGCCCTACTGGCCTGTAACAACTCTTTCCTGTCATGCTGACAGGCCAGGGATACAGCTTTCCCATCATCCTGACAAGTTAGGGGCAGCCCCTGCCTCTCATCTCGACCGGTCACGGGAAACGCGTCCCCGCCCTTCTGACAGGTGTTGGGCACTGAGGTCCCATCACTCTGACAGACAGGGGGTACCCCTATGGCACCCGGACAGGGTATGGGTACAACTCTCCCATAGTCCTGACCGGTTGTGGGTACCATTTCCCTATCATCCAGACAGGTTATGGGCTTGAGCCACCCATCCCCTTGACTGGCTGTAGGAACACCTGCCCCACTGCCCCAACACGGTATGGGGATCACCTCCCCATCTCCGTGGCAGTGAGTGAGCACAACTGCATGTTGGTCCCTGAGCCACACCTCCGGTGACTCCTGCTGGACCGTTACCTTGCACAGCTGTCCTTGGTCCCAGACCACCTGCTTAAGGCCTGAGTCCAAGGGAGGCTGTGCCACCCGCTCCTTGAGCGCTTTCAGGCTGACGTCAACTCTTGACGCTACCTGACACCCCTGACGAGACGTGGTCAGAGTAGAAGCAACTGCCACGTCCTCCGTCAGTTCCACGGGGCCTGTCTCCTGGCCTCCGTGTAGACCTTCCCACACTGCCCTGACAGGTCATGGGGACCGCATCCCCATCCTCCTGGCAGCCAGTGGGTACAACTACCGGTCGGTCCTTGGGCCACACCTCCAGCGACCCCTGCTGGACCGTTACCTGGTACAGCCGTCCTTGGTTCCGGATCACCTGCTCGTGGTTCGAGTCCGAGGAAAGCTGTGCCACCTGCTCTTGGAGAGCTTCCAGGCGGTCGTCAGCCCCTGACGCCGCCTGACACCTCTGACGAGACGTGGTCAGCGAAGAAGAAACTGCCACATCCTCTGTCAGTTCCCCGGGACCTGTCTCCTGGCCTCCGTCTGACTCGGCAGCCACTTGGTCTGAAGGGGAGAAGCCTCTGAACCTCCGCGAGGTTCCCTGGGCTCCAGCACCCCCACTCCTGGTGACAGCGGCTATGGCTGCTGTAACCATGGGCAGTGCCTGCTTCCCCTCCACTCCTGACCAAGTCGCCGGTTCAGGCGGACTATCCTGGCCTTCTGACATCCCGGTGGTGGGTGGTTCCTGCCCTGGGATCTCACCTGGTGGCTTCACTTCTCCTGTGACAGCCCCATACTCCCCGACATGTTCCACCCCTTGCAGCTCCTCAGAGCGCAGCGTCTGGGCCTTACCTGGCAGCACCACATGTCCTGTGGGTACTCCTACCTCGACCGCTGACTCCCTGGCTACAATACCTGGCTGATTACAGCAGAGAGCAGTGTCACAGCCATCTGTGTCTGTTCCTTCTGCAGCTCTCAGCCCCCTCAGCCCCCTCTGTCTCCTCTCTGAGAACAAAAGGTGTGCTGGCTGATCCTGGCCTAAGGCCATTCTACAATTCTCTTTATCTTCCTCCCCCCTCCCTGTCAGCCCTTTGTGTGGTGCGTTGTGTGGAGTGTCACTGCAAACATCATCAACATCGTCAATAATAACATCATCATTAATAACGTCATCCCCATCAACACTTTCAATATTGGACAGTACATATTCTGGTGGATCAGAACTGGGAGGGTCAGTGGCCACATACTTGGACACTAGCCGCCCCAAGTCTGACCCAAGCAATACATTTGCCGGAATATTAGCAGAGACCCCCCACCTCCCTCACTCCCCTCCCCGCACCCCAGTCCAGATAAACCCTGGCAACAGGCAATGCGGGTTCCACGCCTCCAATTCCGGAGACGGCGAGGGACTTTCCGGGGATCAAGTCCTGGGGGGAGACCATCTCTGGTCGCACCAAAGTCCGTTCAGCGCCGGTGTCCCGCAGTCCCATGGCCACTGAGCAGCCTATGGTGACGGGTTGAAAATTGTCCAGGGACCTACCACCACCCCCACCCACACACAAAACCGTGGCCGTTTGCTGGGTCGGGGACGGGGCCTGTTGGCGCTGAGGACACATGGCCTTGAAGTGTCCTGGTTGGTTGCAGAGGTGACACCGTCTGGGTTCTGCTGCCAACCTGGAGAGGGGAACAGGGGGTAATAGAGGGGCTGCCCCTGCATTCTGGGGGCTGGGGTCACGGGTGCAAGGTTGGTCTTACCCCCTCTCCAGGTGCTGCTGCTGGTCCTCCTGGTCTCAGGTACTCGGTTGTTGGTGTACTCGTCTGCCAGGACCGCTGTCTCACAGGCCCCCTTCGGTTTCCGGTCGCGGATGAACTGTTGGAGGTCCTCAGGACAGTTCCACAGGAATTGCTCCATCACGAACAACTCCTGGATCTCCTGGGCTGTGCTGCGCTCCAAACCTTTGATCCAGTGGTCAGCTGCTCTCAGGAGGGCCCGCATGTGGTCGGTCCAGGTTTCCTTTGGACCCCTCTGCAGGCTCCGGAACTTCTTGCGGTAGGACTCCGGGGTGAGGTTGAACTGTCGGATCAGGGCCTTCTTGATGCTCGCATAGTCTTGCGGCTCCCCGGCAGGGAAGTCCCCCAAGGCTTTCATGGCGTCACCCCTCAGACGGGGGGTCAGGTACTGGGCCCACTGGCCCGAGTCCAGGTTGTACTGCCTGCAGGTCTGCTCAAAGGCCAGCAGAAAAGAATCCAGGTCTCCGCCTGCCTCCAGAAGGGGAAAGTTCTCAGCTCGGACCTTCGGTGGCTTGGGCTCCTGGTTGGCTGGAACGGGCTGCGAGATCCCGAGCTGAGCCAAGGTGAGCTGGTGCTGGCGCGCTGCAGCCTCACGGCGCTCTGTAGCTTCACGCTCTGCAAGTCGTTCTGCAGCTTCACGCTCTGCAAGTCGCTCTGCAAGTCGCTCCGCAGCTTCACGCTCTGCATGTCGCTCTGCAGCTTCACGCTCCACAGCCTCACGTCGCTCTGCAGCTTCACGCTCCACAGCCTCACGTCGCTCTGCAGCTTCACGCTCCACAGCCTCACGTCGCTCTGCAGCTTCACGCTCTGCAAGTCGTTCTGCAGCTGCCATGAGGGTCTCGTAGGTGCTCTGGTCTCCAGCTACAAGTCGAGCCAGGGCAGCTTGAAAAAGGGCATCCGAGCCCATCTGGCTGGAGCGACCAGCAGGTGGTGATCTGCCCACTGCGGGGCTGAGGACAGGGGGTATTGGCCCCACTGCAGAGTCGATCACTGAAGATTGGCTTCTTGAGGTCCCGTGCATGGGATCCTCCTCGCCTAGACCAACAGTGTCCTCCACCACCTCTTCCATATCAGCCACAGCAAGTGCCCTCTGCAGCGCTTGGCTCCTGGTACCCTGGGCCAGTTTAGCACCTCCTGGTCACTGACACACAGCTGCAACCTGATGCACCCACACACCTTATATTTGCACTCTGACTGTCTAGTGTTGAGTTGATCTTAGGACTCTGACAGCAAAAGCTACTGCCAGCAGCCCCTAGTGTTAGGGAGTTGGGTCCACAACACTATTATCTTGATCCCACCGCTGCCACCACTTGTGGTGAATCGTGACCTGAACCTGGCAGCTCCACAGCGCCTCCTGTTAAACCCAGGTCAGTCAGAGAACTGCCTGAGGATAAAGAAGGGCCGCAGCTGCCTTGCCTGTGCTGGTTTATTAAGGCACCTCTCAGTGAGTGTGGTATATGTCTTCTAGCCCGCAGCCAGAAGCACATATAATCTCTTCCACCCCGTCACTGCCAGAGGCCCTGAATAACCCCAAGCACAAATGCTGCCACCAGCTCCTCTTTAATATAAGTCCGGTCCGTGGTCGGGCTTATATTGGGTCAGGAACCAACCCAGGTAGCGTTATATGAGCACACGGACGTGGGGAATCGCGATCAAGATAAAAAGAGCAACTCAAGATTAAATTTATATATTTAATCACCCTAATGGTACACTAGATATTAATATTTACAGTTATTATTCAGATGTTACAAATATTACAGTCAGATATGCCAATAAAAGGAGGAATGGAATACACAGAATTACATACACATGTGAGCAGTTACCTTAGTGCTGATGGCGCCACATGGGCGGCGTGGCATCAATTTGTTCCTTGGGTAATCTCTGGCCTTGGTGGAAAAATGCCCATTCAGAAGAAATACCAGGTGGAGATGGGGCAGATGAGTTTTATACATTATGGGCTGCCCCTGTCTCCACCCATCTCGCACCTCTGGGCTGTCTCACAACTCCCACCCCTCTGAGGGGAGATATGGACACCCAGATTCCATAATGTTCCCTAGCCGTGTCCATGGGCATCGCAGACGGAAGATAATACTTTCATATTTTTAGTTATGATTTTATCTTCGTCTGGATATGAAACACGCCTGCCTTGAGAACACCCTACCAGCCAATATCCTGTTTACTCGGCTTCCAGTCACCCTACATTCATGTGAATACCAGCTCTATTTCCGTCTAGATGTGTGGAATTCATTTTTATATTCGATAGCATCACAGGGTGGACGGCTTATGAGATATTAAGGTTATAGTCACGGTGCCTTCTTGTCTGCGCCTGAAAAGGAATTTCCTCTCTTCTGCCATTTGGAAAGTGTCACCTAATTTTACATCTCCTCAGAAGTCCAAGACACCTGGCTAAAATACCTTCCTAGCTGATTGCATATCAAAGTTGAGGATGAGCTCCTTTTGGTGGCCTTGTTGGCTGGCAGCTACGTGCTAATTGATTTGCTGCTTGCCAGGGATGAAAGGCTACCAAGGGTGGGGGGCTCATCTCTGTGAGTGAGATGTGCCTTATCAATTGCTTTCTTGGATGGAATATGGGGATATGAAACAATATTCATCACACCCGTTAACTGTATACCCTGTATCATCTGCTGGTTACAGTAAAAGACCCGTTATAGAGAACACTGGTGTCTGTGCTTCTTCAGAACTGCTTTTCTCCGCATGCTACGTACTACAAAGCTGCCATACAACACCAAGTGCAGCTCCTGGCTCCGGGGACTCCTGCTCGTCCTGTGGGAGCGTCCCATCTTGCTGCCTTACATCCCCCGGAGGCCCAAGCAGCGCCGGTGAAATCACCGGAATTCCCGCAGGTGGCGTCACGACAATAAGAAAACAACCCTTAACTATTCAGCCAACTACTTTTGATCTGTACCACCGAGCCCCACAGCCGCAGGCGCAGAACCGTGACGGGGAGAAGCAACGCCCGAGACGTGAAGACCTGGCTACGGTGAGTCATATGTGTCTTCAGAATTTGTGTCATTATCAGCCTGAACAAGGGGCCGCAGCATCCCAAAAGCTTGCTATGTTTACCATCTTTTCAGTTAGCCATTAAAAGGTATCAACCATTGATGACTCTCATATTCCAATATTTTTCTAGCCAAATGGTGTAATTTGTGTTTTGTCAGAATTTTTGTTAGGTTCTGGGAAAGATATAACATACGGGTATACTCCAATGTTTTGTGTTCTCTGGAGGGTTTATAAAACCTATTTCCCTCTTTAGAGCATTAAGTCGTGTAGAAGCCCTGGTTACCACCAAATGATTTGTGTGCAGTGAATCTTTCCATCTGTCAGTCAATCAATAGATTGAAATAGCTGACACAGGATTAAGACAGAGAAAGGGAAGGAAGCAGCGAAAAACACTGCCTCCTTCACAGTCCCTAGAAAAGCAGTAGGGGGATTACATATGCACACACACACACGCACCAAGAAGCACAATTGGTTTACAATCTATAATTGCTTCCACAAACACCTATCAACCTTCCAAGTCCCAACCCAGGGGTTGTCTTGGTTTTCCCCAAAACCTGTCTGTGTATCTAGGCTGCAAAACGCTAACAGTTTGTAATTTACACCCTGTTAACTTTTTCTATGGTTAACTAGATATCTTGATTCAGCGCATGGAGGACCAGCTCAGCCTCAGTCTAGAGGTGTGTTGTTTTAGAGCCTGGCTGTAATGTCACAACTGGTCGTTTGCACCAAGACTATAACAGGCCCTCCCCAGTCTCCAACAGGCCCGCCCCAGTCTCCAACAGGCCCTCCCCAGACTCCAACAGGCACTTCCCAGACTCCAACAGGCCCTTCCCAGACTCCAACAGGCCCTCCCCAGACTACAACAGGCCCTCCCCAGTCTCCAACAGGCCCGCCCCAGTCTCCAACAGGCCCTTCCCAGACTCCAGCAGGCCCTCCCCAGACTCCAACAGGCCCTCGCCAGACTCCAACAGGCCCTCCCCAGACTCCAACAGGCCCTCGCCAGACTCCAACATGCCCTCCCCAGACTCCAACAGGCCCTCCCCAGACTCCAACAGGTCCGCCCCAGACTCCAACAGGTCCGCCCCTGACTCCAACAGGTCCACCCCAGACTCCAACAGGTCCGCCCCTGACTCCAACAGGAACAACCCCATTCGCCTATGTAGACGCTGACTGTACCCCATTGCACTGATTGAGCGGTCATCTCCTTCTCCATGCATCAATGTGCCGTAGCCGCCCCTCTGTGAAGGAGACTGCTCTGTGTCAGTGCTGTGGTGTGTGTGGTTCACCCCCTGTAGTCCTACTGAATGTGGCCTAATATTATGAAAATCTATGTGACCAGTAGATCAAATATTACATACAAACAATAACAATTAAGAAAGGTATTGTCTACAACAGGGGTGTCCAATCTGCGGCTCACAATGGTTGCCAATACAGTCCAAAGCAGATTATCAGTGAGCCACAGTGCTTAAATGCCTAGTGAGCTGCCAGAGCAGTTTTTTCATCCTCCAACCCTTTATTTTTTATGTGGAAAACTGTGCGTCTATGCATTTTCTACTATCTCCTATGTGATGTATACAGCAGTCTCAGTATCACCTATGTGATATATAGCAGTATCAATGTATCTTATGCATTGTAAATATAGCAGTCTCAGTGTCTATGTTATGTATATACAGCAGTCTCAGTGTATCCTATATAATGTACTGTATATACAGCAGTCTCAGAGTTTACTATGTGATGTCTATACAGTAGAGTATACAGCAGTCTAAGTGTTTCCTATGTGATGTACTATATATATATATATATATATACTTTTTCCTCAAAAAACTTGGGAGGAAGGTGGGGGGTGCAACTTATAGTCCTGATGTACTTGTCTCATTGAGCGGTGCAGTACGTTGGTGGCTGGGGCAAACGTGTGTTTGATATTATAGAAAATAAATATTCACTGCTTCCCACATCCATAATGCCGCCGACCTCTTCACATTAAAGCTGGCACTGTAAAGTAGGCAGGATTAGGAGCGTGGGGACTAGTGAAAATTCACTTTGGAATAGTCGGCTGCTGACATTGGCATGTGACTGGAAGTGCATGGCATTGCCTGTCATTTACATGCAGAACTCCGTTGCCGGCATCAGAGGAGGACGCTGTGCAGCGGAGGAGCGGAGGGAAGGTGAGTATAATCGTTTACTTTATGCGTGTGTGTTAAAAAAAGCAGCGTAACAGGAGGCATATACCATGATGATGAACATATATTCTAGGATGAGGGGCATATATACTTGGATGGGCCCAGGATGGGGATCATGTATACTAGAATGGGGGATGAATATAACAGGATGGGCCACATATATACCAGGATGGGGTAGATATATATCGGGATGGGGTAGATATATACCAGGATGGAAGACATATATACCAGGGTGGAGAACATAAATAGTAGGATGGAGGACATACATACAAGAATGTGGGACATAAATATTAGGTTGGTGAACATATACACCAGAATGGGGACCATAAAATCCTGGAAGAGGCCTAGGATGGAGGATATTACCCTCATAAGAGTATCTGCAGAAGATATATATTTATATATTTTCCTCCTTTAAAACCGAGGTGTGTCTTAGCGTCCTGTGCATCTTATAGTCTAAAAAATAGCGTATACAGCAGTCTCAGTGTCTCCTATGGGATACATACAAAATTCTCAATGTCTTCTAAGTCATGTACTGTATAAACAACTGCCTAAATGTTTCCTATGTGATGTATATACAGCAGAACCTCAGTGTTTTCTATATGATGTGAATATACCAGTCACAGTGTCTCCTATGTGATATATACAGCAGCCTGTGTCTCCTATGTAATGTACTGTATAGACAGCAATTTCAGTGAATCCCATCTGATATGTATACAGCAGTTTCGGTATCTCCTATGTGATGTATATAGCAGTCTCAATGTCTCCTATGTGATGTACTATATATACAGCTGTCTCAGTGTATCCTATGTAATGTACTGTATGTACAGCAATCGCAGTGTATCCTATGTGATGCATACAGCACAGCGACTCAGTTTCTCTTATGTGATATACTGTATAAACAGCAGACTCAGTGTATCCTATGTGATGTATATAAAGCAAAGTCTCTGTGTCTCCTATATGAAGTGCATACAGCAGCCTTAGTGTAATATAATGCATACTGCTGGGTCTCAATGTAGCATATGTGATGTACTAAATATACAGCAGTCTCAATGTATCCCATTGTATTCTATGCAATGTATGCAGTATCTCAAACGACATTTCTCATTGATGAATTAAACTTTCTGCTTTTGTAATTCTGCTTAACAATCAGGGAAGATGGAAATCATGGTATTATTAAAATTGATATTTCCTTTACTTCTCACCTCCCGCAGGATTTTGTCATGTTTTTTCGAACTAAGTAATTGAACCAACAGAGGTTTTGGAGAAGCCCAGAGAAGGTGGAGGTTTGGTACAGCAAACACCTTGGATAGATGCAATTTGGGAAATAAGTCTTTTATCCATGATGAACTCATCTGGGCATTGACCCTCTGCTCTCTCACAGAAGTTTATTAACTAAGGAATATATTACCACATAGCTCATTTTCTATGTCATTTGTTTTTTGCTGCCTATGCTTTCTTCTTGAGATCATTCAGCATATCCAGCATCCCTGCAGTAAAGTCATAGAACACCGATTTCCGGTCTTACACATGCGTTACTCTATTTCTTAGGTTTTGGGGACCTTGTTTCAGTAGACCAACATCTACTTCTTCCAACTTCCCGATAAGGGGCACAGTGCAAGATGTTATAGGGCCAGCAGTCTGCCCAACATCAGTGTCATTGTCAAATAAGAGTCCTCTGAATGCTGTATGCCCGAACCGTTAAAGTCGCAGGCCCCGAGTTCCTACTGGGAGCTGCGGACGAACACCCGACACAACTTAGAGAAGGTGGCCGAACTAGGGAGCAGTGCTGGGAAGCGGTACAACTGAGCACCCGTGGCTGTCAGTACCTGAGCTCTGTGTGCGGAGGCGCTAAGAAGAGATGCAAAACGAACTAGGAGAGCTGAGAGTACCACCAGAGAAAGAAACACCGTAGGAGCAAGGAACACCTAAGGGGGTCTTGATGACACTGTTCCGGTTCTAGAGAAACCGCTGAAACCAGAGATTGGCAGAGGAAGCACCCAGGGCGTGGTTGAAACATCACAGTAAAGGTACAGAACTCCAATAGTCGTGTGTGAGACTTTACTTGGCGGCAACCGCCGGCTGCAGAAGCTGCATGACAACCAGAGGCGCCGATGACCCAATGAACACCGGCCAATGACCCTGAACTGACTGTACTACTCTGCCCTGGGGACCGCGTTCCACCTGCGGGGAGCAAAACTATCCAAGCTGCCAGTCATCATCCCCAGGGGTTCTGAAGCAGCGGCAGGTGGAGTCACGAATACCCCTTTTCCCATTCATCCCCGTCATTTCCCCTTTTTAAAATGACACCGCCAGGGTCACAGGACGGGTCTCGGCCCCCATCTGTCCCCGTGAAAAGAACCGAGAACAACTGCTGCCCGGTTTCCAAGTACCCCTGGTCCTGGAGTGCACGTGTCAATTTCTTACTTAAGAGGATGTGGCGCCCCTGAGGGTCCAGTCGCCACAGAGGTACTGACCTAACCCGGAGAACATAGGACCTTGCGGACAGCTGGAAACACCTGGAGACATGTACGAAGAGTGAGTAAAATTCCTTAGACTGAACCCAGCTGTGTCCTCCAAGTTATTTACCGCTTCGCTACCAATACACGACACATGTTACTGCCCTGGGCCCACAGCTCTACCTGTTGAGAGCTACACCATCTCAGCTGGAGTAACAACAGCCCCAGAGGATCTGCAGTGCTGCGTCGGTCACCAACCCAAGTGCCAAAATCCACGGCTGGCATCACAAATCAAATCCCATAATCTATTCCCCCAATTTATTGACACCGCCAGAGCCATGGAATCGGGTCACGACCCCGTGACCTTCCCCGAGAGCTGCCAAACTCAGTTCCGAGTACCCCACGGCCCTGGTGGACATGTCAAGGATTCTAATACCACAAGACATTAAATAAGATAGGCTGCACCTGTATTCACTACATCCTGTGTCCACCAATAGCGGCTTTGGACACAATTCCTTTAAAATAGTAGCAATTTAGGATGTAGAATGCTATAAAAGATATCCAATGAAGGAAGCCTACGGTTGCCATTGAATCCACTCTATGTGCACACTCCTGTCTCCTAAGCTGCACCCTTCTCAGGGGTCTATAATGAGTGATTGGTGGGGTTCTCAGTACCCGAAACCCCAACAAGCTACAGGGAATTACAGTGCCTGCAAAACGTGAAATAAACATGGGGATGTTTAGTTACTCTTTAAAAGTTGATTATTTTTTACGTAGTAATGATTATATGGCACATGAAGGACTTTGCCCTAATCAAGGAATAGGTTTGATTAATTTTTCCCTCCTGATCAATTTTTCATTTTTTTATCCTTTCGTTTTATCCTTCTTTTCTTCCTAAAGCCATACCTGTTGCTTTTTCCTCGGCTTAGCTATTTCGTGGCTTGTTTTATGTGGGACAAGTTGTAGTTTTGAATGACTCAAATCATTCTACTCTACAATTTCCTGTCACATACACAACTGTAAGCAGTAAGGCCCAACATATTTTACATATGTGCTGTGAGGTAGCGCACACCGAGGGACTACGGAGTACTCGCTTAGTAGTGGAATTGACACAAACAGCCGTATCTTTAAAGTGACATAAAGTCCAACGTTTATTAGCAAGCCTCATAAACGGTAGGTATATAGTGCATACATGGACAGGACAGGGATATCATGTAAGACTGTCCAGATTGGATGACACAACATGTCCGGTTAGTCATTATAGTGATCAGTGACCTTAACTTTGGTTGGGAGATGCTCCCTACAGATCACAGACTCCTGTGATCTGGGCTCAGACCAGGTCAAGATCCCTGATCAGGTGATCCAGGCTCCCTAAGGCCTCCTCACCTATTGTGAACTCTGGGAAAACACCCTTCTAGTCGCAAGGCTCCTCTACATCCAGTGGTGGAGGACATTTCCTGACCTCACAGCCCATGTGTCCCGGAGGGAGTCTGCTTATGTCTGATGTGTCACGTCCACAGGAGGACCCAGGTTTGACAGACACTCCCATGGCTTCTCAAACCTGGAATCCAGCACATGCAGTGCATTATCTGCACCTGTGAAAGCTCAAGTCCCAGCAAAATGCCTTGCTGAACCATGCTGAACTATCAGTCCAAGCATAGATATTTGCAATGCAGCTAGCCACTGCACACGATTCGGAAGCACTGTGTGCTGGATCCAATGCCTCCAGACCTGCGGGAACCAGCAGGTGAATGCAGAGCAAACACAGCCGCCCCTGTACTTGCAATCTGCATTTGGTGCAGAATGGCTTCTCCCTGCATTCACCCGCTGAAAATCACTTGCAATACCGCAGAATGAAATTACCATGCTGCAGAGATGTGGGAGCATGGCAACCTGCACCGCAGATGAACACATGCTGCGGCGGGGAGAAGCACAGTGAGCATGGGATTTCTAGAAATCAGTTCCACTACCCTGGTACTGTACATACGCTGTGTCCAGAACACTGCAATTCCTGATGGTGTGCGCACACTGTAAAGGTACTGTTACACGAGGCAATGCTACTGCGATGTTGCCGGCAACTTCACGGGAGCTCGCACGTTTTTGGCACTTTTCCAAGATTGCCTTGGAGATGTCAAATGCAGAGATATCGTAGGCAACGCAACTATGATGTTGAAAGCAACTTTCGTTCGCTGGGTTTTGTTCAACCCAGCGAGCGATACTTATCAATGTAGTGAATAGGGGAAGTCAGTGGCGTAACTTCAGGCCCAGGGGCCCCGATGCAAAAGCTCCAATGGGGCCCCCCCAATTATTGCAAATCATTAATAGCATTAGTCTTTTTCTATAGGCCAAAGGGTCTTTTGGGGCCCCCCTAGGCTGCAGGGCCCGGGTGCGATCGCAACCCCTGCACCTATTGTAGTTACACCCCTAGGGGAAATTGCTTTCAACATCGCTATTGCGGTGTCACACAGAGCGATGATAGCAGATCGCCTGAACAACATCGCCAGGTTTCAGAACATGTTCATAAACCTGGCAACTTCGATCAAGCAACTTATCGCCGTTGAATTGCCCTGTCACACGTTGCAACGCACAAGCGATGTCAACAGCAACAGCGATGCCTACGTCACTATTCAGCGATGTTGTCGGCAACATCGCCTCGTGTAACGGTACCTTTAGAGCCACGTTCAGCTTTGAGAGCTACAGTCACGGCCAAACGTTTTGAGAATGATACAAATATTAATTTTAACAAAGTCTACTGCTTCAGTTTTTCTAATGGCAATTTGCATATACTCCAGAATGTCATAAAGAGTGATCAGCTTAACAGCAATTACTTGCTAAGTCAATATTACCTAGAAAATGAACTTTAACCCCCAAAACACATTTCAACATCATTGCAGTCCTGCCTTAAAAGGAGCAGCTAACATCGTTTTAGTGATTGTTCCATTAACACAGGTGTGGGTGTTGATGAGGACAGGGCTGGCGATCAATCAGTCATGATTAAGTAAGAATGACACCACTGGACACTTTAAAAGGAGGCTGGTGCTTGGTATCATTGTTTCTCTTCAGTTAACCATGGTTATCTCTAAAGAAACACGTGCAGCCATCATTGCACTGCACAAAAATGGCCTAACAGGGAAGAGTATCGCAGCTAGAAAGATTGCACCTCAGTCAACAATCTATCACATCATCAAGAACTTCAAGGAGAGAGCTTCCATTGTTGTCAAAAGGCTCCAGGGCGCCCAAGAAAGACCAGCAAGCGCCAGGACCGTATCTTAAAACTGTTTCAGCTGCGGGATCGGACTACCAGCAGTGCCGAGCTTGCTCAGGAATGGCAGCAGGCTGGTGTGAGTGCTTCTTCACGCACTGTGAGGCGGAGACTCTTTGAGCAAGGCCTGGTTTCAAGGAGGGCAGCAAAGACGCCACTTCTCTCCAGAAAAAACATCAGGGACCGACTGATATTCTGCAAAAGGTACAGGGAGTGGACTGCTGAGGACTGGGGTAAGTCATTTTCTCTGATGAATCCCCTTTTCGATTGTTTGGGAGATCTGGAAAACAGCTTATTCGGAGAAGAAGAGGTGAGCGCTACCACCAGTCTTGTCTCATGCCAACTGTAAAGCATCCTGAAACCATTCATGTGTGGGGTTGCTTCTCAGCCAACGGAATCGGCTCACTCACAGTCTTGCCTAAAAACACAGCCATGAATAAAGAATGGTACCAGAATGACTTCTCCCAACCGTCCAAGAGCAGTTTGGTGCCCAACAATGCCTTTTCCAGCATGATGGAGCACCTTGCCATAAAGCAAAGGTGATAACTAAATGGCTCAGGGAATAAAACATAGAGATTTTGGGTCCATGGCCTGGAAACCCCCCAGATCTTAATCCCATTGAGAACTTGTGGTCAATCATCAAGAGACGGGTGGACAAACAAAAACCAACAAATTCTGCCAGAATGCAAGCATTGATTATGCAAGAATGGACGGCTATCAGTCAGGATTTGGTCCAGAGGTTGATTGAGAGCAGCCAGGGAGAATTGCAGAGGTCCTGAAGAAGAAGGGTCAACACTGCAAATATTGACTTGCTGCATTAACTCATTCTAACTGTCAATATAACCTTTTGGTACTCATAATATGATTGCAATTATATTTCTGTATGTGATATAAACATCAGACAAACACAAATTAAAACCAGAGGGCAGCAGATCATGTGAAAATATCATTTTGGTGTCATTCTCAAAACTTTTGGCCATGACTGTAGTTGTGAGCCACATCCAGCCTTTTCAGTTATGGCACCCAGAGCTTTCTATTAATTAGAATAACGGTAGGCAAGCTTTCCCACAAAAAGTACACCAATATCTTGTGCCTCCCTCCCTTTTAGGCTGGGGTCACACACACAGATATCTGGGCAGATATTGTTCACAGATCTCTGGTTGCAGTGAAATCATGGACACATTGTTCCATTTTGTGGCTGTGTACAAATGGAGCCATGTGTCCATGATTTCACTGCAACCAGAGATCTGTGAACAATATCTGCCCAGATATCTGTGTGTGTGACCCCAGCCTTAGGCAATATGCATTCATCCAGGGATTCCCACTTTACCTCCATTCAGTATATTTTATAAAGCACAGTAATCATATTATTTAAAGGGAACCTGTCACCAGGTTTTTGCCATCCCATCTGAGAGCAGCAATTATGTAGAAATAGAGACCCTGATTCCAGCGATGTGTCACTTACTGAGCTGCTTGCTGTCATTTTGATAAAATTAGTGTTTTCTCTGTTGCAGATTTAGCAGTCTGTGAATATGCCAGACTACCTAGCAGCAGGCCAAGTAGACTGCTAATGATAATCTCCAGCTGATTAAACAGTGATGGCCACTTTACACACACCAATTTATCTGTCCAACTTCTGAACAGATCTGTGGTTGCAGTGAAATAATGGACACATTGCTCCATTTGTACACAGCCACAAAATAGAATAATGTGTCCATGATTTCACTGCAACCAGTAAGTTGTTCAGAAGTTGGACAGATAAGTTGGTGTGTGTAAAGTGGCCTTGATTTTATCAAAATTACAATGAGCATCCCAGTAAGGCGGCCGTCACACGGTGCAATATCTTGAACGATATCGTTTAAGTGATCTGCTTTTTGATCGCTTAAGCGATATCGTTTGTGCATCGTTACGTGCGATCAAGCGATTTTACAATGTAAAATCGCTTGATCGTGACATCGCAGATCTGAGCTCCGGAGCTCATATCAAGCGATGAACGATTTTAACAATATGCTTCATCGTGGTGGTGTGTGACACCACGATGAACGATCTCCCAGCGGCAGAGCCTATGCTGGGAGATGGTAACTATGGTAAACGTCGGGTTACTAAGCGCCGCGCGGCGCCTAGTAACCTGATGTGACCATAGTTACCAGCGATCTCGCTGGTCCACATCGCTGGTGAGTCTGTCTGTGTGACAGCTCACCAGCAATGTGAGCGATATTGTTAGGGATCGCGCGTGCACGTGATCGCTTACATATATCGTTCAAGATATTGCACCGTGTGACGGCCGCCTAAGTGACACATCGCTGGAATCAGGATCTCGGGTCCAATATTATGCTATTCTCAGATTAGGTTTCAAAAACCTGGTGACAGATTCCCTTTAATCCACCTTCAAGCAACCCACTAGCCGACAGTATTATTACTGGGCTATGTTCACACATTGTGCATTTTGTGCGCTTTCTTCTGCACTTGCGCTTTCTAACGCGGTTACGTGGCAAAAAGCGCAACTGCATTCACACATTGCGTATTTGTGCGCTTTTTTCTGCACGCTTTTCCCGAGCCCATTCTAACGTGAGCAATAGGAAAAGTGCGCAGAGAAGCTAAACCTAAAATCACCTTTTCTCCTGCAGTAAATGCATCCAGATTTGCTTTTCTCTGTGGAGTCACTCATAGAGGTCACCATCTGGAGATCTTCCCCCCTGTTTTCTAGACCTTGTGCTAATGCACCTAGCTGGCAGACAGCTGCGAGCCACACATCATGGGCTCAGGAGCCACTGGTTGGGGATCCCTGCTGTCAGGGATTAATGTATGAATATTAATTCAATCTTGCACTCTCCTCCTAAGGCCTCATACACATGTCCGTGCCGACACATGCCGGAGGCACGGACATACGGGGACACGTTCCCCTATGGCCCCCATCACATGTCCGTAATTCCGCATGGATCATGTCGCTATGTGGAGCAGATGTGTGTCCGTGTGCTCCACACGGCGACATATCCTTTTTTTGCGGAAGGACGGACCGCTTTTGGGCGAAAACGTCCGTGCACACAGATGTCATCCATGTGACATCTGTGTGCATGGACCACGGACGATAGTAACAAACTTAAAAATAAAGAATTTCATACCTCGCTCCAGCGCTGACAGTTCCTCTCTATTCCGATGCCGCTCATTAGGCTCGTGTATATTCACTTCACTGAGCCTGACAGCGGACCGGAAGTGAGAGGAGCAGCGGTGCAGGAGTGAGGTGAGTATGTGAGGACAGCCTGTTTGTGTGCTATCCACGGATCCACGGATAGCACACGGACAACACACATTGTGTCACACGCATGGGTGAACCTAGCCTCTGTGCTGCCTGAGTCGAACTGCAAAACGGCACCCCCCCAGTAAATTTTTTGACTTGGTAGAAACAAATCTGGTTCATACAGACAGGGCTGCCGTTAGGGTCTTACTGGCCTTACTGAGTTAGGGGCCCACAAATTATTGGAGGAGGCGTGGCCCTTTACACAGGGGCAGGGGGGCCTGGGCATGCTGGTGGGGGGGTGTGGCCGTTTGGAGCAAGGAGGCCCGCCCCCCCCCCCCGGCCAGCATGTGTCGTAGACCGAGGCTGTGTGTGTCCTCTGAGGACAGTCCGTGGCTCAGCTCCTGTGAGTCTGCCAACCCTGCCCCACCACCTCAGTCATCTGCCCCGCCCTCCACATCAGTCATCTGGTGCGCCCCAACCCGGCCTGTTGCCGGTGCATCTCAGTCGGATCACAGGCCGCTGAAGGGATGAGGTCTGAGGAGTGAAAAGGAGGAATTTGAATTTCAGGCCGGGGGCTCCGGGTGCTGGCGGCTACCTGGTGCTGGCTGCTGGTGGCTCCCGGTGCTGGCGGCTGCCAAGTATGGCGACTGTCCGGGTGCTGGTGGCTGCCACCTGGTGCCTGCTGCCAGGTGCTGGTGGCTGCCACCGGGTGCTGGTGGCTGCCACCTGGTGCCGCTGACGGGTGCTGGCGGCTGCCACCTAGTGCCGGGTGTTGGCGGCTGCCACCTGGTGCCAGGTGCTGGCGGCTGCCACTGGGTGCTGGTGGCTGCCACCTGGTGCCGGGTGCTGACCGCTGTCGCTGGGTGCTAGCGGCTGCCACCTGGTGATGGCTGACGGGT
The DNA here is from genome assembly GCA_033576535.1 of Allobates femoralis. Taxonomy (NCBI): domain Eukaryota; kingdom Metazoa; phylum Chordata; class Amphibia; order Anura; family Aromobatidae; genus Allobates; species Allobates femoralis. The sequence goes on along the minus strand of JARQOC010000006.1, from coordinate 413,772,550 downwards.
ACTGGCGGCTGCCACCTGGTGACAGCTGCTGGGTGCTGGCGGCTGCTACCTGTGCCGGGTGCCGTGTGCTGGCAGCTGCCATCTGTTGCTGGCAGCTGCTGCCTAGTGGCGGGTGCTGGCGGATGCTCCCTTGTGCTGGCTGCCAGGTGCTGGAAGCTGCTGCCTGGTGCCGGTTGCCAGGTGCTGGCAGCTGCATCTGTGCGGAAGCTGCTGCCTATGCGGGTGCTGGCGGATGCTCCTTGTGCTGGCTGCCAGGTGCTGGAAGCTGCCGCCTGGTGCCGATTGCCAGGTCCTGGCGTCTACCGGGTGCTGCCGGCTGCCGGTGCTGCCTGGTGCCAGCTGTCGGCAGCTGCCACCTAGTGCCGGGTGCCGGTGTCGGGTGCCGCCTGGTGCATGTGACTGGTGCCGGGTACTAGCAGCTGCCGGGTGCTGCCTGGTGTTGGCTGTCGGTGGCTGCCGCCTGGTGCCGGGTGCTGGCGGATGCCGCCTGGTGCCGACAGCTGGCGGCTGATGCCTGTGCTGGTTGCTGCTGCCTGTTGCTGGCGGTTGCTGCCTGGTGCTGGCTCCCGGGTGCCGCCTGGTGCGGGATGCTGGTAGCTGCCGGGTGCTGGCGGCTGCCGCGGGTGTCAGCTGGTGACGGTGAGCGGGAAACCAGGAGCGGCAGAGGAAGAAGCTGCCAGGATCCGGGATCAGGAGCGTGAAGTCAGGTAAGGCGCTATTACAGCCAAAGATAGCAACCTGGAGGGGACAATGGGATGGATTGATGGCAGCAGCAGTCTCTATTGTGTATTCTCTATTGTGTGTATAGCCTGCAGCCGTCTCCATTGTCTATACGACTAGCAGCCATCTCCATTGTCTATACGGCCCGCAGCCATCTCTATTGTGTATACAGCTAGCAGCCATCTCTATTGTGTATTCTCTATTATGTATACAGCTATTGTGTATTCAGCCCACAGCAGTCTCAAGTGTGTATTGTGTAATATATAATAGAGAGAGATGTTAAAAAAAAGGAAAAACAGCACAAAAATATAGAAAAAGTGGACTTTTTTGCCCAATGCCGTGGCCACCCAGTAGGCAATAAAGTCCACTTTTTTTCTATTTCTTTTTTAGCTGTTTTTCCTTTTTTTCACTCTGTTGTAAGGAACCATCTGGATTGCTGGTTGGGAAAGCTTTGCACATAAATTGAGGTAATTTTTGGTACTGTTCTAATTTTTCACTATAAATATAATGTATGTTTCGGTGGAGGCGGAGCATTGGTGGAGGCAGAGAATGGGTAGAGGCGGAGCTGGGGTGGGGGCTGGGCGGAGTCTCAGGGGGGCCCAAAATTTTGGCAGTAAGGTACCTTGAAATTCCTAGTGGCAGCCCTGTATACAGATCTATATCTATCTGTACAAATGAGGACAATATTGGACATTTTAATTTAGAGAAATAGAGAAGAGATGTCCAAACAAAGGATGTCAGCGCCATCACATACAAAAACCACACAGAAGAATTCAGAACAAAAATCATTAATGGCAATGGCAGACTTGGCACAAGCTACAGACACACAATAATGGCTGCAGAGTGTGCTCCTGTGGGCGGACACGGTCCTGCATCCTTACAGCATAGGAGGCAGCACTGATTGCAACCTATTATTTCTGGCACACACCTCCAAAACTCTGGGCAGCTCCAATGTGGCAGCTGCCTGGCACTGACTAGTCAGACATGTCCACCATGCCTCACCATCTGCACAGCACATGCAACAATCTGCAGTCTGACCAACAACAAGCCGCCACTGCACTAAGCGGTAAAATGGCGCGTCTTCCCCAACAGACCACGCCTCCTCCTGAAACACTTAGCCAATCACAAGCGCCGCACACGGTCCATAGCTAAGAGCAGGAACCTTCCTATTGGGCTAAGGAAGGGAGGTGAGAGTAGGAAGGAGGATGAGCGCCACCGTCTTTCCACTGCCCAGGAGAAACATGGCTGGATGCCTGTATGTACCAATTAGTCCTGCAGCAGGGACAATGCATCTTGCATGAGCGGCGTACATAGAAATCATGTGGCCCCATAGCAGAAGTTCTAACTGATCCCTCCCCAAAAAAAATAAAATATTTGGCTGGGTCACATCTACTATATAATTGCCTAATCGTGTCTGTCTGTCGACTAAATCGCGCGCCAGGGCTCATTGGTCGCTGGCAGACGCGGCAGGCCAATGAGCACAGCATATGCAGATGAGCCGTGCGCATTCAAAATTCACGCCGCGGCTCATGTACAGAGGTCTCCTGGCTGACTCGCCGCGAACCTCTGTGCGACAGTAAATGAGCCGCGGCCACCTGCCGCACAGAGATCCGCGGCGAGCCAGCCAGGAGATGACCGGAATCAGCTGGTCATCTCCCAGCTGACTGGCCGCGGACCCCTGTGCAACAATAGATGAGCCGCGGCCACCTGCCGCACAGAGGTCCGCGGCGAGCCAGCCAGGAGATGACTGGCGTCAGCCGGTCATCTCCCGGCTGCTCACAGCAGTAGTACTGCGAGCGGTATTCAAATCCCCCGGAAAGCTGCGCTACTTCTCTGATTGGTCGACGTGGCCGCGTCGACCACTCAGCGAATCGGCGCGGCTTGGTGGGAAATATGAATCCTGTGCCGCTGATTGGTCGCCGCTCTCAGCAGGGACCAATCAGCGGCGCAGGATTCATATTTCCTGCTAAGCCCGCCGCTTCGCTAATTGGTCGCTGCGGCCGCGGTGACCAACCAGACAAGTGGCACGGCTTGGGGCGCGGTTTGAATGCCGCGTCTCTCATTAGTCGCCGCAGCTGTGATATTGGTGCGGAATTTGAACTGCCAGTCATAGTGTGACGCAGTTCACTCCAGTTTACAAGGCTGTCGGTCAGTGTGACACACTTCACTCCTGTCTACAAGGCTGTCATCAGTGTGACGAACTTCACTCCTGTGTACAAGGCTGTCAGTCAGTGTGACGAACTTCTCTCCTGGCTACAAGGCTGTCGGTCAGTGTGACGTAGTTCAATCCTGTCTACAAGGCTGTCAGTCAGTGTGACGCAGTTCACTCCTGTTTACAAGGCTGTCAGTCAGTGTCACGAACTTCACTCCTGTCTGAAAGGCTGTCAGTCAGTGTGACGCACTTCACTGCTGTCTAAAAGGCTGTTAGTCAGTGTGACGAACTTCACTCCTGTCTATGAGGCTTTCAGTCAGGGTCACAAACTTTACTCCTGTCTACAAGGCTGTCAGTCAGTGTGACGAACTTCTCTCCTGGCTACAAGGCTGTCGGTCAGTGTGACAAACTTCACTCCTGTCTACAAGGCTGTCAGTCAGTGTGACGCACTTCACTGCTGTCTAAAAGGCTGTTAGTCAGTGTGACGAACTTCACTCCTGTCATAAGGCTTTCAGTCAGGGTCACAAACTTTACTCCTGTCTACAAGGCTGTCAGTCACTGTAACGCACTTCACTCCTGTCTACAAGGCTGTCAGTCAGTGTGACGAACTTCACTCCTGTCTACAAGGCTGTCAATCAGTGTGACGAACTTCATTCCTGTCTATAAGGCTGTCAGTCAGTGTGACGAACTTCACTCCTGTCTACAAGGCTGTCGGTCAGTGTGACGCAGTTCACTCCTGTCTACAAGGCTGTCAGGTAGTGTGACGCAGTTCACTCATGTCTACAAGGCTGTCAGTCACTGTAACGCCCTTCACTCCTGTCTACAAGGCTGTCGGTCAGTGTGACGTACTTCACTCCTGTCTATAAGGCTGTCAGTCAGTGTCACGAACTTTACTCATAAACATGCATAGGGAGATGATAAATAAATATAGCATACATAGATGATAGACATATAGGTAGATGATAGATATCGTATATTCATTGTATTATTCTTAAATCTTCATAAGTAAACTACATACATATTCTAGAATACTTGATGCGTTAGAATCGGGCCACCATCTAGTAATAATATCTCTCAACTTTGTAGCCTTACAAGGTAAATTTTCCTCCTATTGAAGCCCCTGGATTCCGCTTTCATTGCATCCATAAAGTGTGATGCCAGCAAAAGTGCCCCACAAACACTGTATGATCTCCCCAAAGTGATTTCTCCAGAGTACCCTCCACATGCACAGTATGATGACCCTACTGTACCCCCCTCAACTACCCCGGCACAGTATGATCTCCAACTGTGACCCCCACACAACCCTCCATGTAATATAATAGAGCTACATACAGTATAATGGCTCTTACATCTCTTCACACTGTATAATGGCCTCCAACACAGTACTCAAACAGCCCTCCATAAAGTGTAAAGGTTTCCACATAGCCCTTCAAGTATTATCATGCCCCCACAGAGCCATCCAAATAATATAACTGGCTCCACATATCTTAATGCATCATCCATTGTCCTCAATATATTATAATGCTTCATCCACAGTCCTCCATAAAGTATAATGCACCCCCATAGTTCTCCATATAGTATAATGTACCCCAATATCCCCCATATAAATAGTAAATTGATAATAATAATAATAATAATAATAACGCACACCTCACAGCCCTCCATTTAGTATAATGCACCATCCATACTCCTCCATATAGTATAATGTACGCCCATAGCCCTCCATATTATATAATGCACCCTCACAAACATTCATATAGTATAATGTGTGGCGCCCCCTATGGTCAGGCATCACACCGGGGTATTACACTCATAAAAGCAGTGTAATTTTCCCCAACTGCAAGTGGATGCTGGGCTGGTGGGTGGGACCCAATTCCGGCACTCTGACACTAGAGTAGTGGTGGAAGGTTTTTCCTGGGAGGGAGATAGTCACCTCTAGGGGAGTAGTAGAAGGAGAAAGAGAAGGAGGAGAAGGAGAAGGGGAAGGAGAGTTGAGAAGGAGTCGAGGAGGAGCGTGGAGCGAGTCGGAAGGTCTAACAGGACAACTCCAGGCTGATCCTGAGGAAAGATGAAAGGGGATCCTGAGGGGATCCTCAGAGAGGGTCCTGACCCGTGAGTCTGGGCCCGAGAGAGAAAGGGGGAACCCCAGTGTGGAGCGACCATACTCCAGGGAGCTTCCTCAGTCCACCACAGGAACGCCGGAACCGAGGACACGGCCAGAATCCAGCTCTAAGGTTGTCAACTGGCTGCTGCGGTCTGTTCACCGGCTGCAGCACTCTGCCACATGGAGCGGTCCACCTGCTTCCTCACTGCGAGGGAGGGGAGCCCCAAAATTACCTTCAAGGAACAACTGGGTACAGACTAATCCCAGGCAGGGAAGAAAGGACACGGGTTCGTCAACTAAGGTATACCACGGGTACCTCCATACCACCTGGCATCCACTTACAGCTACCCGTAGGGCTACCGGTTTGCTTAACATCTTGCTGAACTGTGGACATTGTATACTGCTGCTGACTGTTTACAGTAAGGTACCCAGGAGAGAGTGACTGTGCCTCCGTGTCTTTGTGCTGACATCATCAACCTTTTTGCTTACAGCAACGCTGCCCCGGAGGATCAGCTCCACCTGTAGGGAGCTTTGCCATTCTTGCCGCAATACCATCGCCCTCCAGAGGACTGTGGCAGCGCTGGTGATCCCTCACCAGGTACTACAGGTGGCGTCACGAGGCAACAACTCTTTTCCTTGTACATAACCCCTCTTTGAAGTGTCACCCAGGCCACGGGCTCAGGCACCGCCACCAGTGACATCCCCGTGAACCCCATCTGAGCCCGATACCCGAGTACCCCCGGGCCTGGGGCTCGACAAATGCACCGACATAGTCCTCCTATATTATATTGCAAATTACATAGTGCTACATAGTCTCCCATCAGTGTACTCACTGATTAAAAAAGAAAAGTTAATTCTCACCTCTCTTGTCGCCGCTCTGGTCTCCCCAAAGCGCGTCTTCCCTCTGCATGGGTCAGCACAGGGGTGCTAACTCATGACGTCATCGTGCTTAGCTGCAGAGTGCAGACAGTGGTGGCCGAGACTTGGGAGAATGCGGCCAGCAGCAGCATCCGCGGGGGGCCGGGGTTTCCACCGAGCCCCCTGCGGATGCCGCCCTCTGCTTACCAGCAGCAACTAACTTGGGTCGCATCATGATAGGTGCACCCCTGCACTTCCTGGGTTCCACATATTTTTGTGCAGAGCGGACATTTTTCTTGATACCATCTATATACAGGAGATACTAAGTTTTGGATTGCATGCTGGCTATCAGTAAACGCAGTGTTTTGGATGCACTGTGTTGCCGCTGCGTCTAAAACGCTGCATTTTACAGTACCAGCATAGTGGATGGGATAAATCCCATGCTCACTGTGCTTCTCCCCATCGTGTTTTCACCTGCAGTGCAGGTTTCTGGACTTCTGCATCTCCGCAGCATGTTCATTTCAAGCTGCGGAGTCAGAAGTGGTCACCATCAGGCGCACACAGGGAGAAGCCGCCCTGCACACACTGCAGATCATGGGTACAGGGCGGCTGCGTTCTCCCAGTGTGCACCTGTGGGTTCCCTCAGGTCCAAGACGCAGTGTCTCCGGACCATGAGCACGTACCCTTAATTGGTATTCATAGTAACAAATAACAGCAATTCTTGTAGGGTTTTTTTATATTTTTTTTTACATGTTTCGCATGTGTTAAATAATTTGATCTTTTTTCAGCTCAAACTTTAAAGGTACCGTCACACAGGGACATATCTCCGGCGATATTGCCGGGGATCGCGGGAGCGCGCATCCCTGACAACATCGCCGGGGAGCTGTCACACTGAGCAACTTACCGGCGATGTCGCCGGCTAGTTGCCGCGGCTATCGCTCGCTGGGTTGCCCAGCAACCCAGCGAGCGATAACCCGCAATGTAGTAGATAGGCGGAATCGCCCGTTACATTGCGGATCGCCGCGTTACACAGGGCGATCAGGCAGAATCGCCTGAGCAACATCGCCAGGTTTCCCAACATTGTTGGGAAACCTGGCGATGTGACTCAGGCGATTCATCGCCTGATTATCGCCCTGTCACACGCGGCAATTCGCCGGCGATGTCGCCGCAACCTGACCACGCCCCTCGGTTGCCGGCAACATCGCCGGCGATATGTCCCTGTGTGACGGTACCTTTAGAGTTGAAATTCCAAACACTATGGGCCTAGTCACACCTGCGCTAGGCTGCATTGCATTAGCGCTGTGCAAACGCAGTCAAGTGCAGATGCTTGCAGACCGACGTGCGCTCCCATTGCCCGTCATGAGTGATCTGTGCGCATGCGGAGACATGCGCACAGATCACACACTCTCGTCCGCACCGGGAACGTGACAGGTCGGGGTTTCAGTGCGGATGGGAGTGTGTGATCTGTGCGCATGCCTCTGTCTGCAAACCTCTGCAGGCACCGTGCGGCCCATTATAAAGGAAAGGGCTGTCGGCTCCTTGCAGAGGCTTGCAGATGTCCTCCGCAGAACGCTGCGTAGCATCTGCAAGTGTGAAGGCAGCCTTCAGGAGTTAAACAGAGGAAAGACGTTTATGTAAAGACCCAGTTACACACACAGATAATTGTGCAGAGATTGTTTGCAGATCTCTGGTTGCAGTGAAATCATGGACACATTGTTCCATTTTGTGGCCGTGTACAAATGTTACAATGTGTCCATGATTTCACTGCAACCAGAGATCTGCGAACAATCTCTGCACAATTATCTGTGTGTGTAACTGGGTCTTTAGCAGGAGGCTGTGGCAGAGCTCTATACTGAGGATTACCGGTTACTTTTGCCCGGAGGATTCTCACAGTGGGAGCTCACAGTCTGGTCTGGTGCAGCTGTATCCCCCTGAGAGCTTCACAGAGTCCTCAGTCCTGCCCTCCACAGCCGCTCGGACATGGCACCATTCTCCTGTGGGAGTGGAGAGAATGGGGCCGACAGCAGCAGTGGCGGGACCACATGAGCAGGAGTAGCATCCGCAGGGCCAACGCTACCACCAGGACCCCTGCTGATGCCGCCCTCTGCCTACCTGCAGGTGGCGGCCGCCTGAGACAAACACTTCAACTTGACTCATGGATGATAAGGCCCTGGTCACACGTCTGTGACACATGGCTACATGCCCCGCCCACAAATGGCTTTGTCTCACACGTCCGTGGTGTCACGGATGTGTGAAACAGGCCTAAGGCTGTGTGCACACGATCAGGTATACAAACGTTTTGGACACAGCGCATTGCCGCTGCGTTCAACAATAGGGGCACAGTGCATGGATTTCTAGAAGTCCCATGCTCACTGTGCCTCTCCCCTCTGCAGCATTATTTCATCTGCGGTGCAGGTTGCTGCTCTTCCGCATCTCTGCAGCATGTTAATTTAATGCTGCGGAGTCAGAAGTGATCTCCAGTGGGTGAATACAGGGAGAGACCACCCTGTACCAAGCACAGATTGTGGGCACAGGTCGGCAGCACTCACCCTTACCCGCGGCTTCCCTCAGGACCGGAGGCGCGGCATCCAAGACTCAGTGCCTCCGGCTCATGAGCACATACCCTAAGGTTATGTTCCCACTATGAGCTTTTGGGGAGTTTTCCCCATAGACTTACATTAGATGCGGAATATTCACCGGTATAAAACATACATGCGCTTTTAGTGCATTACCAAGCCGAAAACTTATAAAAAACACAACTAATCCGCACCTACAGAAAGAATGTCAATAAAGTTTTGACAAAACGAAATACCAGGAAGTTTAAAAAACAAAGCAGCTTTATTTAGAGCATGACATACGAAAGAGACAAAAAAAAAAGTCAAAAAGGCTATAAAAACTTAATGAAAAACCATTAGTAACTTCATATACATTATAGGGGCAGAAACTGAAATTCTGCACGATGCTGCTTATTCGGCTATTTTTTATTTTCTGATTTTTACAGGTTTTTCAATAAAAAGAAAACATTCTATGTATATAATACTATGCAGTCATGTGCCCTGTTGTGAATACACTTAAAAACAGATACAAAAATTAGAAGACTGGCACAAAAATGGGCATCAAAGTGGGCACTGAGGTATGGTATTAAAGGGGTTAAATGGCTTTTGGCTACTGATCTAACACCTGATTTACATACCTAGTGTTGCCCCACATCAAATTCATGTCACTCCAGCCTGGCCCAAATGGGTTCTAGGCATCTAAACTGGCATCAAAGTGGGCAGAGACCCAATTTTCACAGATTTGAATAAATAACAGCTGTTTTTAAGGGTTAAATGGCTTTAGGCCACTGATCTATCACCTGATTTACATACCTAGTGTTGCTCATATATATACTGAGATATTATTTGTCCTGTGTTCACATGTGCAGCAGCTCATCCCTACACAGGAGAAGCGTCGCTCTGTGCAGCACTGAGGAACCCAGGAGGAAGGGGGGCAAGTAAAATAAAGGAAAAAAAAACACAAAAGTTCATATCACTCCCCCTTTTGCCCCATTGAAAATATAACTATCAGGCCCCTTTCACATCAGCGTTTGAAAAAAACGCAACTGCCGCGATTACCGCATATCGGTCGCACTTGCGGTTCACCTGTGGCAAGCCCCATGCAATGTCTATGGGGCTTGCGGCAAGTGCGGCGTAGTTGCGGTTTTGGCACTTGCAGCAGGTGCGCCCGTGAAAAATCACGGTATGCCGCGGTTTTTTCGTGGCCGCACCTGCCGCACACTTACCGCAAGCCCCATAGACATTGTATGGGGCTTGCCGCAGGTGAACCGCAAGTGCGGCCGTTATGTGGTAATCGCGGCAGTTGCGTTTTTTCACCGCAACTGCCGCAATCAGCGATTACCGCTGATGTGAAAGGGGCCTTAGAAAAATAAAACCAATACACATATTTGGTATTGCTACGTTCAGAAATGCCCAATCTATTAAACTAGAAGACTGCGTAACGCAAAAAATCCCAAACGCCAAACTTATGTTTTTCTGGTTGCTGCAGCATTGCAATAACGGGTGATCAAAACAGCGCATCCACCCAAACATAGTGTCATTAGTGCTCGCCGATTGCGGGGTCATCACAGGACCATTGTGGGGTCATCACAGGACTATTGTGGGGTCATCACAGGACCATTGCGGGGTCATCACGGGACCATTGCGGGGTCATCACGGGACCATTGCGGGTCATCACGGGACCATTGCGGGGTCATCACGGGACTATTGTGGGGTCTTCACTGGACCATTGTGGGGTCATCACTGGACCATTGCGGGGTCATCACAGGACCATTGCGGGGTCATCACAGGACCATTGCGGGGTCATCACTGGACCATTGAGGGGTCATCACAGGACCATTGCGGGGTCATCACAGGACCATTGAGGGATCATCACAGGACCATTGCGGGGTCATCACAGGACCATTGCGGGGTCATCACAGGACCATTGCGGGGTCATCACAGGACCATTGCGGGGTCATCACGGGACCATTACGGGGTCATCACAGGACCATTGTGGGGTCATCACAGGACCATTGCGGGGTCATCACAGGACCATTGCGGGGTCATCACAGGACCATTGCGGGGTCATCACAGGAGCATTGCGGGGTCATCACAGGAGCATTGCTGGGTCATCACAGGACCATTGCGGGGTCACCACGAGACCATTGCGGAGTCATCACAGGACCATTGCGGGTCACCACGAGACCATTGCGGGGTCATCACGGGACCATTGCGGGGTCATCACGAGACCATTGCGGGGTCATCACAGGACCATTGCGGGGTCATCACGGGACCATTGCGGGGTCATCACAGGACCATTGCGGGGTCATCACAGGACCATTGCGGGGTCATCACGGGACCATTGCGGGGTCATCACGAGACCATTGCGGGGTCATCACAGGACCATTGCGGGGTCATCACGGGACCATTGCGGGGTCATCACGGACCATTGCGGGGTCATCACAGGACCATTGCGGGGTCATCACGGGACCATTGCGGGGTCATCACGAGACCATTGCGGGGTCATCACAGGACCATTGCGGGGTCATCACGGGACCATTGCGGGGTCATCACGGGACATTGTGGGTCTTCACAGGACCATTGAGGGGTCATCACAGGACCATTGCGGGGTCATCACAGGACCCCCAGTTGTCATGGTAACAGCAGGACCTCAAACACCTTGCTGTGGGGTTTTGGATCAGGCTCTCAGTCCCTCATTAGCAGCCAACACAGACAGCACAAGCACCTGCTCCAATCCTATTAGCCGCGCATTCTAGTCACGTGACATGGACGGACACACTCCACTATAAGAGGGGGAGGTGGTTACCTCAAAATGTCCCAAACCGATCGGTAACCCCCCTCGATCATGCAGGGTCTCTGCCTTATCCAGATGCTCCTCATAAGCCCCCACTCCTGATATTAACAACGCATCATTCACCACCACGTGCGGCTCCTTCTCCCCCCTCCCTAGAGCTTTTGGTTTGTTCCAGCAGTCGTTGTTTACTTTCTGTTAACTTTGGAACGTACCATCTTTTTTGTAAAGTTGGGGAGGGAGTGTTTGAGTATCTACAATGAAATGAAAACAAAGCTTTAGCATTCGCCTCTTTATGCGCTGATAATAACTGTCTGAGGTGACTGCAGTCTGATATGTGGAATGATTGTCCCGTGTTTCAGGTTTTCATGGCGAGCAATAACTGTATCCCATTCCCCCCTGTAATCTTGCTGTAATGGTTCGGTCCTGGTGTACAGCCGCTCTTCCCCTGCTGCCTGCGCTCACAGTGTGTGTGGAGCCGGCTGGAGCTCGGAGCTGCGGACGGAGATGAGGCCTGTCCCCGGCTGCTCCTCCACACAGCGGTTACCGTGCTCCCCGGAGGCTGCAGCGGAGGAGGGATGAGGGCTCCCGGCCTGAGCGCCCGACATGGAATCCGCTAAAAGGAAGCGCCGGAGAAGCCCGGGAGTGCGGCCGCTGAGAGAAAGGATCCCCGCCCCCCTCCTCAACGTGCGCCGGTCAACGGCGCACTCAAGCCCGAGGCCTCGGAGGAGGAGGAGGTGCTGGGGAGCGGCGGCAGGCTCCGGCGGCCCCGGTACAGTCTATTGACCGAGATCGGCCGCGGCAGTTACGGGGTGGTGTACGAGGCCGTGGCCCGGAAGAGCGGCGCCCGGGTGGCCGTGAAGAAGATCCGCTGTGACGCCCCGGAGAACGTGGAGCTGGCGCTGTCCGAGTTCTGGGCCCTGACCAGCCTGCGCCGCCGACACCCCAACATCGTGCGCTTCGAGGAGTGTGTGCTGCAGAGGAACGGCCTGGCCCAGAAGATGAGCCACGGCAACAAGAGCAGCCAGCTGTACCTGCGCCTGGTGGAGACCTCGCTCAAAGGTACGGCCGCTGCTCCAGGCCGGGGGCTGAGGCCTGCGGGGGGGTGTCACTGACTGCCAGGCCGGGGACTGGGGCCTCCTGAGAAGGGTGTCACTGGCTGCCAGGCCGGGGACTGAGGCCTCCTGGGGGGGGGGTGTGACTGACTGCCAGGCCGGGGACTGAGGCCTCCTGGGGGGGTGTCACTAACTGCCAGGCCGGGGCCTGAGGCCTCCTGGGGGGGGGGGGGTGTCACTGACTGCCAGGCCGGGGACTGAGGCCTCCTGGGGGGGGGGGGGTGTCACTGACTGCCAGGCCGGGGACTGAGGCCTCCTGGGGGGGGGGGGGGTGTCACTGACTGCCAGGCCGGGGACAGGCCTCCTGGGGGGGGGGGTGTCACTGACTGCCAGGCCGGGGACTGAGGCTGGGGGGGGGTGTCACTGACTGCCAGGCCGGGGACTGAGGGGGTGTCACTGACTGCCAGGCCGGGGACTGAGGGGGTGTCACTGACTGCCAGGCCGGGGACTGAGGGGGGGTGTCACTGACTGCCAGGCCGGGGACTGAGGCCTCGGGGGGGGGTGTCACTGACTGCCAGGCGGGGACTGGGGCCTCGGGGGGCTGGGGGGTGTCACTGACTGCCAGGCCGGGGACTGGGGGGGTGTCACTGACTGCCAGGCCGGGGATTGGGGGGTGTCACTGACTGCCAGGCCGGGGATTGAGGGGGTGTCACTGACTGCCAGGCCGGGGACTGAGGCCCCTGCAGAGGGGAGTTACTGACTGCCAGGCCGGGGACTGGGGGGGGGTGTGACTGACTGCCAGGCCAGGCCTCGTGGGGGCGGGTGTGCACTCACTGCCAGGCCGGGGACTGAGGCCTCGTGGGGGGGGTGTCACTCACTGCCAGGCCGGGGACTGAGGCCTCGTGGGGGTGGGTGTCACTCACTGCCAGGCTGGGACTGAGGGGGTGTCACTGACTGCCAGGCTGGGGACTGAGGCTCGCAGGGGGTGTCACTCACTGCCAGGCCGGGGACTGGGGGGGGTGTCACTCACTGCCAGGCCGGGGACTGTGGGGGGGTGTCACTGACTGCCAGGCCGGGGACTGGGGCCTCCTGTGGGGGTGTCACTGACTGCCGGCCGGGGACTGGGGCCTCCTGCAGAGGGGGTCACTGACTGCCGGCCCCTGGGGACTGAGGCCTCCTGCAGAGGGGAGTCACTGACTGCCGGGCCCCTGGGACTGAGGCCTCCTGCAGAGGGGAGTCACTGACTGCCGGCCCTGGGGACTGAGGCCTCCTGCAGAGGGGAGTCACTGACTGCCGGCCCCTGGGGACTGAGGCCTCCTGCAGAGGGGAGTCACTGACTGCCGGGCCCCTGGGGACTGAGGCCTCCTGCAGAGGGGAGTCACTGACTGCCGGGCCCTGGGGACTGAGGCCTCCTGCAGAGGGGAGTCACTGACTGCCGGGCCCCTGGGGACTGAGGCCTCCTACCCCAGTGTGGGGCAGGCACTCATGGTAGCCCACCTCACACAGGTGTTTGCAGCCGGCCATCCAGGAGGGCCACTGTCACTAGAGCCACTGCTGCCACTATAGGCGGCTCTGCGGCCCCAGTAATCACACACTTGTGCTGTGTATGGCGATATATTGCATCACTGTCAGTTATCTACCATCCTTATATACGGCTATCCACTACGTAGTGCGAGGAGGACTGGTGGAAGGGTAGAAGGATCTTAACACCTTTCATCTATATACTGCCCCCTATGTACAGGAAAATAGCATCTATAGTGCTACCTCCTATATTCCTGAGTATAGCATCAATACTACTGCCCCTTTGTACAGTAATATAGCATCTATAATACTGCCTCCTATGTATAGCAATATAACCATAATACTACCCCTCATGGACTACACGGTCACATTACAGGTTGTGTATTAGGCGTTTTTTTTTCCATGGACATGGTATTCTGGTCATGCTGTTCAGTGTTGGATTTCGGATTATTTAGTTAGGTGATGGATGGGCATGGATTATGCCAGTCGTGGGGGTAGCTGATTGAATCGGAGGAGTACAAGCGTAGGCTGGGAGATATTGAACTCTGACCTTGTATCAGGATAATGAGTAACTATTGAGGAGCACCCAGAACCTGGTTAAATCTGCCAAGATACTAGTAGTGAGGATTGTGGGAAATTGTAAGCATACCTTTAAAAGGGGTTATTAATGTCTCTCTTCATGTTGGATGGGAATAACTGCTTCTATGTGTTGACGGGCAGAGGTTTGGTTAAGATGACTGCTGAGCACTTGATTCCACTACTCCTGTATGTGACTCCCGTTCCTATCTATTTGGGTGAAACAAACAGCTGCACTAGGCTCTCTACAGTTGATCAGCACCCATAGTTTTACCCCCCCCCCCTCCCCTCCCCCGAAATTCTCCTTTGCCATGGAAAGGTCAGATTGAAACTGGCCCATAAAACATATTCTGACCTAAACTTTGTAATCTTTCAGGATCCACTGCTGTCGATGAATGGGTTTTGTCTTGTACATCCAGAAGCAAAATTGTGAAATCCAATATGGTTCGCAGCTGAAGGTTTGCAACAATTATACCTGTTCTAGAGCTGACCAAGCAGCTGTGCAGAACTCTGGAGCAGGGGCAACTCTCAGATCATTGCCCTTCTGCTACCAGTGGGGTCTCTTCTGTTTAGTAGGCCCTGAAGGATGTCATTCCATGTGGCACATGGAATGACATTTTATCCCCATTTTGAAGGGCTCTTATGGGAAAAATGCAGGACAAAAAAGCTACAGAAATTGACATGTCATTCTCCAAAACAAAGCTTTCCTAAAGTGAAAACATGGATCACTTTAAAAGAGCACAGTCTGATTGGCAAAAATGACAACCCATGGACTTTGCTGGGGTGTCCTTTGAGTGATCTGTTTTCTGCAGGGCACTGCAAAAAAAATTACAACATTTTGAATGTAGCCATAATCCATTGTAGCAATTGTGAGCTGAACTGACTGC
Source organism: Allobates femoralis (assembly GCA_033576535.1). NCBI lineage: Eukaryota > Metazoa > Chordata > Amphibia > Anura > Aromobatidae > Allobates > Allobates femoralis. Next base: position 413,757,328 of record JARQOC010000006.1, on the reverse strand, counting down.
ACTCTGGGCTGATACAATGTAACAAACTTGAGATTTCGGTCAGATTTGTACTGATGCTTTGCAGCAAATGTTCTGTGAATGCTAGGGGTCTGCGTCTTCTGTGATCACTTTAAGAGCTTGGAAATATTCATATTTTCTTTTAAAAAAAAAAAAAAAAAAGAAAAAAGCCTAGTGAAAGTTGTAGTTTCTCTACAAATAGCCAATTTGTGATGACTGAAAATGCTCATTCTCTTAGAAACTAGCCATGTTGTGCCAGCATTAGCCCTAGGGCTCTTTGTGCCATCTGTTGCCAGTTGAGTTTGCTGTGAGTGGCAGGGCTGATATTGCACTTGCAGGCAGGGCAGTGCTTTGTCTTTAGGGCAGCTGCCAGTGTGGACTAGTTGCATGCAGGTGCTCTTCGGGAGGCCTTCGGATGTAGGAAATGTGCCAGGAGACGGCTTGCTTGAACTATACAGGGTTGGGCCCTCTGCTCTAACATCTGGATTTGCCCATGTGCCAAAAGAAAGCTGGTACATACGATTCTCTTGTCTGTCTTTTGGCTTAAGTGGGTATGTAGGTGCAACTCTCACTTGGCAGATGTGACGTTCTGGGGCTGGATAAGGTGACATGGGAAGGAATGGATTATGCCATCTGTCTCAGCCTTGTGAGCTGCTTCTCTAGGAAGATGCACTACAGTCTGTGCACGGCTTGGACATGATGTCCAGATTAAGTCCTATGACTACACTTAATCCTCCTCAACGCAATGCAATCTCTGACCCAGGCTTGAGGTGACAGTCTTATATAATATGGTTGGAGGGGGATGCTCATCCTTGGGCATAAACATCTGAATCCCCAGAGGCTGCTTGTTACCTGACGGCTCTGCAGGAGGGAGTCTAGTCTCATAGTGGGCCGCCGTCCACTGGACGGCCTTGTATGCATTTATTTATTTTTGCATTGTTCTGCCTGACACCTCTAGGAACCAGCTGAGCCTTCTCTATAATTGGCATCTATTAAAGAATGGTCACCAAGGAACAGATTCCCTACGACTGATTCAGGATGTCATTATCATTTCTTGAACATGCGGAGCATATGAATGCCCTGGGGGTGTATGTATAGTTTATATACCCTATGAAACATTACTGCATTATGTGAAGACTACTTGTGGCCTTCTGTCATCTGCAGTGAGTGGCAGTAGATGTTCACTATTCTGCTGGTGCAGTTACCCAACTTTTGAGATTTGATCTCCCTGCACAGAATGTGTTCTGATATTTAGCATGTAATTGTTGCACTAATCGCTGTACAGTCATCTGTTTATCTAAAACCAATTGCCTCCTGCCTTATATGGTTACATTGTTAGGCCGGTTTCACATCACTGCAAGATCTGGTCCGGGTCTGTCCAGTGTGAACCTGACTGCCCCTGACCTGATTTTTGAAACTGAACCGGAGGGCAAATTTGCCCTCCAGTCCGGTTTGCAGCCGCCTTCTGGAGATCGCAGTTGCTGCTGCAGAAATTTCAAGTTCGCTGGGAGCTAGCCGTGGTCCTGACATCTCTGCATGGGACAGCTCCTGCTGCTGAAGTATGGCAGTGCTCACTGCTAAACTCCAGCTCCGGATCCGATTTGTTTTGTTGGATCTGGTGGGGCACCGAATCTGGGAGCATCCGATTTTTGTCCGGATTTTTTTTTTCTTTGTGTCTGGGAGAAACATCTGAATTCTCCCGGGTCCTCCCGGACAGATGGAATCTGGATGGTAAATAGCTGCCATCCGGCCCCATAGGGCTGCATTGGCACAAAATCCGGTCCGGGCTGTCTGGTTCACACTGGACAGTCCTGGACCTGATCTTGCCATGATGTGAAACCAGCCTAAAGGTGCCGTTACAAGCTTAGGATATCCTTAACTATATCCTTGGAACGATCAGTCACGATTGTTTTAACATCGTTAGTGCGTTGTCACACACAAGGATATCGTTAACGATATCCCAATCAGCAATGCACCAGTTAAATAGGAGAGCAAGGACTGAATAATCTTTCAAAGCAGCAGGAATAGGAGATTTTTGAACAACATCGTTCAAAAAGGTGTCACACTGAATGATGTAGCTTCATAGATCCTTGATTGGACGACAAACGATAGATTTGAGGTCGGGATCCCATTTTTTTGGATAAACGTTCCAACTATTTTTCAATCCTACATCGTTCACTTACATGCAAGGACGCACTAACGATATTGTTAGAACGTTCACTAAATCTGTGAAGTTTCAAGGATATAGTTAACAATATCCTAGCTTGTGAAGCGGCCTTAAGTGGTATAACAGACAAGATTGCCATTTTGAAAAAACAGCTGAATAGTGATTGCTGCTCTGGAGTGTAATGGTGTGTACTTATGTCAGCATAAGACAGAGCAGCACTACTTATGTAAGCCCTGTATGTAGTGACCAGGGCTTTGGAGTCGGTAAGCTCAAATCCATGAATCCCACTCCACAGCCCTGGTAGTGAAATCTTTCCTGTTCTTATGTCAGTGCTTTGGCTTTAATAAAAGAGAAAAAAATTATGTATTTTTCACTGATGGCTTTTTTTTTTCTCTCCTCTCCTTGCAGGGGAACGTATTTTAGGCTACACAGAAGAGGCTTGCTACTTGTGGTTCGTGATGGAGTTCTGTGAAGGTGGGGACCTCAATCAGTATGTCCTATCCAGGCGTCCAGACCCAGCCATCAATAAAAGCTTCATGCTGCAGCTGACAAGTGCCATTGCTTTCCTACACAAAAACCAGATCGTTCACCGGGACCTGAAGCCGGACAATATTTTAATTACAGAGCGATCCGGCTTCCCAGTGCTCAAAGTGGCTGATTTTGGCCTCAGCAAAGTTTGTGCCGGACTTGCTTCCCAAGGTAAAGAGAGCACCGGTGAAGGAAGCAATGAAAACAAGACAGTCAATGTCAACAAGTACTGGCTGTCATCGGCCTGTGGCTCAGACTTTTACATGGCACCGGAAGTATGGGAGGGACACTACACTGCAAAAGCGGACATATTCGCCCTGGGAATTATCATCTGGGCCATGATCGAACGAATCACCTTTGTGGATGCAGAGACCAAGAAAGAGCTGCTGGGGACCTACATAAAGCAGGGCAGTGAGATCGTCCCTGTGGGAGAAGCGCTGCTAGAGAACCCAAAGATGGAGCTTCACATACCACAGAAACGCAGGACTTCCATGTCTGAGGGCATTCGCCAGCTGCTTAAAGACATGTTGGCTGCTAATCCTCAAGATCGGCCAGACGCTTTCGAGCTGGAGACCCGAATGGACCAAGTCACATGTGCTGCCTGAAGCACCCTCTAGTAAGTGCCAGCATCCCACTATTGTGTGTGCCACATATGGGATGGCTGTCCACACCTTGCATTGTGAGTTGCATCTGTTGTGGAAAGGTTTGGCTGACATGTAATGTACGTGTTGGCCCGACCAGTTGTTTTGGTTGCAGTATTATGGAATTGGCGCCACCGGGAGGCCAATGAGACACTACATGGCTCTTGAACACGTCCACAGAGGTTTACTGGCTGCTCTGTTATGAAATCTTCATCCTCAGTCATTCATGCTTTACTAATGCAGCTTATATAACTTGCCCAGGGCCTGGGGGATGAGGGGTGGATCGTAGTTGGTGTACATCTGCTTCCTGAGAGCTGCCATCTCTGCACATTCCTGCACACTGACCCCCTCCCCACTTTGTCCCCAGCTCTGTCTGTCCTAATCCTCACGTGTTTGTGCCATGCTGTCTCTGCTGTGGTGCCCCCTCCACACGTGCTGGGAAACCTTTTTTCCTATCGTGTCACGTGGGTCAGCTCAGAAGTGGGTCAGCCACACACTAAGGCAGTCGTGCTGCCGCGCTCACTGGTCACCCTGTGGTTCTGAAATGCTGGGTGTAGATTTAAAGAAAGGTACAGTGTGTGAAGTGGACAGTCCCTAATTAAGTCCCAGTTTAAAAGGGTGATGCTGAGTTGTCTTATCACCATAAAGCCGAACACTCGTACAGATTTGGGAATCCTGTAGCTACTGTTGCTGTGAATGAATAATATTAAACCTCTCGCATTGCGTTGTATTGTCATATGGAGGAAGAGGGGTATGGTTCCAGTTCTCAGTTTCCCTCTGTTCCTTGGGATAGACGCATACAATCTTTGCCTGGGCTCCTCATATGGTCCTACAGGAATCTAGTGCGGATATTATTCCCAGGCCTCTAGGGCTGCCTTGGTCCATGTGTATTTTGGATTTGAGCAGGTCCCTCACATGAACACCAGGTCCCCAGACATCAGAGATTATGATATTGAAGTTAATTTCCTGACTCAATCACCTGTTTTAGAGTACAGGATATTTGTGGGATAAGTATAAACTGGGACTCTGCAGCCCATGAATTATAATGTATAGGAGGCTGGACATGTAACCTTTTGCCAGTGAGAAGACAGTGTTGATGTGCCGGTGTGTACAGATCAGCATTTATGCTGTACAGATCTGTGTTAAGGCCCCGTTACACGGCACGACATTAACGATGTAGCTGATACATCACGGGTTTGGAGGCATTTTAGCGACATCGTTAGGATGGAGTTGCATGTAACACCGCAATTCAACAATGATAAGTAGGTGGATCGTTGATCCTCGGGTTTGAGAACATGTTCTCAAACCTGCGATGAACGATCAACCAACGATCCACCAACCTGGTAGATCGTTGTGGGTGACACCGCAATAACGATGTCATGGACAACTTCGCTTATTGACACCAATGAGCTGGGATCGCTTGCATGGTTTGCGAATGATCCCTGCTCACAACATCATTGGTGAGTTGTCCACAATATCTAGACATGACAACTCACAAACGATGTTTGCAACAACCGCACGCCTACGAGATTGTTGCAGACATTGTTCCAACGTCGTACTGTAACAGTATCTTTAAAGGTTGGCTGAGCACAAAACAAGATTGGATAGTGGATGTAGCAAGTACACTAAGGGGACTTAAACACTTTTTTTTTTTTTTTGTTATAGTGTGAAATGAGTTTAAGGCTACGTTCACATTGCGCGTGAGCTTTTACCAGTGTTTTTACTGGCGCAAAAAAAGCAGTGCTGTTCAGACAGCACGCTTTTTACAGCCCAGGGGAGGAAGAATCCGTTTTTCTTCCTCCCCTCTGTGAAATGTCTGTCAGCCTCCATTTGATAAAGCCAAATGTATTGAAATAATAAAGAATGAATACTTGCCCTTTCAAACACCTTTTCGCGGTCTCCGGTGTAGAGGCAAGGCGACGTATCGTCCTGCCAGGGTCTTTGATGATGTCAGAGTTGTCATGTGATATTGACAATAAAGCAATTTAAGGCCTCGTTCACATGCTGCGTATTTGGCGTGGTTTTACGCGCCTACTTGCCCCAAAAAAACGCATGTGCGTCTGCGTTTCCCAGCAAAGTGGAGGATATTCACTTTGTGCCTTTCAAACGTCGCGTAATTTTGGAGCAAAAAACGTGCGTAAAAAGAATGAACATGTCAATTCTTTCCAGTTTTTTACGTGCATTTCTTCCATAGGCCCCATTATAAGCACTGGAAGAAACACGTGTAAAAGAGCACAGTTGAAGTTCTCTCGCACCTTTTTTTTTTTTGTTTTTTTTTTTTCTTTGTGTAAAAAAAAAAAAAAAAACAAGCGCAACAAATACGCAGCGTGTGAACACCGCCTAAAAAAAAAAACTGCTATATCGCTGTTCAGAAATGCTCAAAATCTAAAATTAGTTCGTTGAACTGCGCAATGGGAACAAAATTCAGAATGCCAGAATTGCAGCTTTTTGGTCGCTGCAACATTGCAGTATGAAGCGATCAAAACCTCACATCTACCACCAAAGTGGTATCTTTAAATACATCAGCTCAGTACACACAATAAATAAGCCCTCATAAAGCCCCAGATCTTAGAAAATAGTGACAAATGCACAATGTTGGGAACAAATGTCATGTTTTTATTTCCACATATTAAATTAACTAGCTGGGTGCCCGATGCACATGCATCGGGATTCTAGCAGAGCGAGTCTCTGACTCGCAATGGCCGCTTCGCGGCCAATGCTTCGTGCTGCTAAGGCGACTCGCCATGCCCGCTGCGCGGGCTTAGCGAGTCGCCTTAGAACTGCTCGCAATGGCCGCTGCGCGGCCAATGCTTCGGGCGTATCCACATGACGACATTGACTCACAGCGTGAGCGGACTCAAAAGGGGCAAAAAACCCATTCGTGATTATATAATAGATATACTGTAGGTATAATTTAATGTACTGTATTTTTTGTTTTATAAGACCCCCCCCCCCCCCCCCAAATTTGGTGAAGGAAAAGAGAAAGATAATTTAATGTTAAATGAAGTCAGTCTTAGGGGGCCTTTTACACTTGCGTTTTTTTTCCTGATTTGGAAGATCAGGAAAAACCCGATTCTTACAGTATTTTGCCCATTCACTTTAATTTTGTCAGGTAGAATCTTGTTGCTTCATGTTTTCTCCTGAAATCATTAAAGAGAATGAGCAAAAAAATGAATCCTGGAAGAATCAAGTGTTTTCCTGATCTTCCAGGATGCTGGATCCATGGCCCCTGTGATGGCACATGGCTCCCCTGTGTGGGATTTGGCCTCGGCATCACTCTGTACGGCTCCCCATGCTGCTGCCCACACTACTATAACAAACCGCTTTACTTGCCCTCCGGCGCTGTCCCTCGTGGCTCCAACACTTCCTGAGTTTCGGGGAAGCTGGTCATCTGATCGGCACAGCAGAGCTGGGGCACAGTGGTGTCACACTGCTGTGCCGATCACATGACTGGCTTCCCCAAGTCTCGTGGCAGAGCGGCAAGCAGGGAGCCAAGGGAGACGGAGCCAGAGGGTAAGTAAAAAGCGGCTTTGTTATTTTAGTATGGACAGCAGCATGGTTGGGCCATACAGAGTGATTGGGGGGGTGGGGGGGGATGCAGATACATAAAATATGTGACGCTCCCCTGTCCATACCTCAGCATGGATTCAGCACCAAGGTGATGAATAGCGGGTGCAGTGCATATTATGAGGCTAATGAGCCAGGGCACTTGACCTTCCGCTCCCTCCTCCAGCCCCCGACACCACTCCACAGCAGCCCTCATTCTCCCCTTCAGTATAAGACCGTAGATGTCGATTATAAGACACACACCCCACTTTTCCACAAAATTGGGGGAAACAAAAGTGCGTTTTATAATCTGAAAAATATGGTATATAACGATTATAAATTAATAATAAAGCTATACAAGTTTTGTATCTACAGACTTGTTCTCATCAGAGAAAACTTGGGATTTTTTCCCCATTTTCCTGTACACTATATGGTAAAATACATGTCATTCAATAGAGCAACTTGCCCCCCAAAAAAGCTCTCCCCTCTATGTTGGCAGAAACATTTTTAAAAAGTTGCACCATTTGGAGGAAAGGGAGGTAAAAAAATCTCCTGGGGGTGAAGGGGTAAAATATTTAGTTTTCATCTGTACATTGTGCAATTTTGTGACTTCTGACCTCTGGGACTTGTTCCAATGTTGAGAATGAAGGGGTTAGACAGCTGTCAAGTCCCTTTAACTGTCTTCTGCCCATTAATCTGGCTGCCTGATGGGTGAATGGCTCTTAATGGGGTTTCCTGTGCTGCTTTCCAGGGATCAGTTATGACTGGGCACCTTCATTTCATTCTCTGGCTGGGTGGGAGTTCCTGAGGTTGGACTTCCACCTTTCTGTCCTAGCCATGTGTCATCACCTAATGAGTTGGGAATACCCCTGTTTATGTCCCTGACGTCTGCTGTTCCATCACTGCAGGTCCATATGGGGAGTCACAGTAGCATCACATCAGGGGGTGTGCCATCATTCTAATGGGGGGGGGGGGGGGGGCTTCCATGGAGACTTGGAGAGAGTGGCTCTGGTGGGATTATTCACTCGAAGTAACTTGCTCTTCTCTTTCCCCCAGGTTTAAGATGGGATCAAGGATCTTGTTCTGTCTTCCGAAGATGCCGATGTCCTCCCCTCCCCCCTCCACTTGCTTGCACCTGGACTTCTCTCGAGACTGGATCACCTGTAATATGTCCTGCAGTAAAATGGCTCCTTGATTATCACTGGTGCTAGTTACATTGTGTTACCGACCACAGGGCGGCTTCTACGTTATTCACCCCTCCCCCATCATCTCTTCCAGACGACTGCATTAAAACCAATGATGAACACTCTAGTGCCGAGAGAGCGCACCAGCAGGGCTTGTTCGTTAGCTTTAGGTTAACGTTCTATGCAATGAATAGCAGCCTTCCCCACTAATGGGCATTGGCCGCTGGGGCTTGTAACAACCCATTTTATTTGCTAGTCATTTAGGGTTACAGGGAGTTGCAGGATTACTGGTTAAAAGGGCCAGCACCTTATGTGCATGCATCTCCCCCTCCTTCTGTCACACAGGGGTGAGCTGTTCTGTGTCTGCTCATGCAGACCTCATTTAAGACTGACTATCTCTAGGTGTGGATCTAGAGGCAGGAGCGCTCTTAAATGGGGTCAGCAGGTCCATCAGTGTCTTTAGTCACATGATCCCTCTATTCCCTTGATGCAACCCCCACCCCCCCCACCCCCACCCCTTCTCCACTCCCCCCTCCCCTTTTAAACATATCACCTGTGGGTGGATGATGGAAAGGGGCCACCACGTCTTATGCCCAGCACTGCTTATTCCTGCACTTATTGTCTCAGGGAATCTCTGACTCTAGTGGGTAGACGGAGCCCCCTCTTCCCCGTGCCTCCTTCCCCCACATCCTGCACCTTCTTGACATCTGCATGCTATGATGGGTAGCTTATGTTCTCCTTTTACCTTCTTCTGCCAAAGTGCCTATTACTAGATGGGGAGAACCCTGCCCTACACACTCTGGGAGACCTAATCTGTAGTTTTGAGGGGTATTTGGAGGAGCTTGCACTCTTTGCTGTCACTTATGCTTGGAACGCTGTGCCTTATTTTGTTTTGCTTCTGGCACCCAGCTACCTGCTAGTCACGAAGCCCATGACACAACCCCCACCTCCGCCCCCACCTTCCTCCTTGTTACCTTCCCACTCAATGGGCTGTACTGCAGACTGCTCACCACCTAGACGTTATAGTTGGGAGGTAGGGGGTTAAAATCTCCTGGAGCTCAATGAATCTATGCACACAGTACTATATGGGTTAAGTAAGGGTCTTTTGGGAGTTGACATTGCATTTGTGAATCTGGCTAAGATCTATCACTACAGTAGGAGAGTTTTCCCAAGCAACTGGACCCAGATTTACCCAGCACAAAGCTTTCCCTTTGTGGCTTGCTGCAAGAGGTTTTTTTTTTTTTTTTCAACAGACCTCTTCAACTTTGTGGCACTTCTTGTTATAGGGTCACTGTCTGTCTCCCCAGGTCTGCAATTTGTGCCATGTTTTATTGGACCACACAGCCCCCCTGTGGGTTACACTGTGTAGTGTTGGGTCTCTGTGGGTCTTTTTTTTTTTTTTTTTTCTCCTCCCTTTTGACCCAATCTCCTATTTCGATTGCTCAGGTAAAAGATCTGCCGATCTTGGGGACAGTACACTGGTGGGAGCCATATCCTCTGCAGATTCTAACCATACCCTCACTGCTATCTTGGAGCATTTCATCTCTTCGTTAGGGAGTGCTAGGCTTAATTTATGCAAGGTCATTTTCCAGAACTATAAAAATATGGCTGCATTCTTACAAAATGGCAACAGGTTGTGTAGTATGTCTGCTCTGCTCCATTCACTTCAGTGGAGGTAAGATGTATTGAGTATTGCAAGTGACCCATGGACTAGTATGTTTTTTAAAGCAATAAATGTCACCTTGTTTTTCTAGCTTTGGAAAACCTTAAGACCTTGCCACAGGCATGTGTGGATATTTGGGTACTATGATATTGCACTGAATTAGCTCCTTAATGGTCTGTAGACTCGATTTGGATAAATGACTTAAACACTTTGTAAAAATTGCTAGTGTTCCTTAATGGCACCCTGACCCCCCCACATCATGCAGTAGGCATAAACGTTTTCTGAGGAGAGATGCTCTACCGGTTAGTCATAACAAAAGTCTCCTGTGTGGACAGTGACCAAGATTTGGTTAATCCTTTGCATTTCTATATATCCATGTGTCGGATGTTCCTATGTAATATGGGATGACTGTTGCACTGATCACCAGTTTAAGGGGGTGGGTGGGGTGCCGTGAGACTTGGCATCAAAATTGCTAACTTAATTGGATCTGATGTGCAGCATACTGCCATGGATGGTGAGGAGTGATGTGTAGATGTTGCGTTAAGTCAGTGACAGTCTTTGTCCTATGCCACATCTGACCAGGGACCTTGGTGGAGCTGCTGGCAGCACAGCAGGGGGTAACCTATAATTCAATGTTTAGTTCTCCTTAAATTGTCCCATTTCAGATTGTTCCAGGGCATTGGGGTGAATTTGTTTGAGATTTAAACCCTAATGTGAAAAATTGGTTTGAGCAATGTGTTACGCTGTACTAGGTCACAGGGTTAAAGGGAAGCCATCATGGGAAATTTCCCAAAGGTTTCAATCAAATTCTTGTATTTTTAATTTTTGTATGTTATCGTGTTGTGTGTTTCTCCACCCTGGTGTCTCAATTTGTTTTACAAAATAAATGTACAGTTTTCACACTTGGGCTATACCAGACTCCCTATCTCAGGAAATAACACACGCACATTGGCTACAATGAACAGACTGGTCTTACCTACTCTAATGAGCATGTACACAGATCATTGTGAAGGGAGGATGAGTCAGGGCAGTTCGCTGATTATAGTAAACCTGCCTCAGTGGATGAGAACCCTGCTGAAAGCTCTTAACAGGACAGGTATTGGGGGAGGGGGGGAATCCCATGGCCAGTGTGAAAACTGCAATTTTTTTATTTTTTTTGACCACTTATTAAACAAAACCCAATCCTGATTTAAACCATTTCCTTTTCTGATGATGGCTTCTCTTTAAATCGTATCATTCACCAGTTTTAGAATGTAAAACAGGCCTTCTAAAGAAATACTGGCTGCAGAGTGGAGAAAAAAGCATTACTCTTTCCATTGTGGAGATATTGGCTTGTAAAGTTTAGGTTATAATTTGATAAGCCTAACAGTGATGTACCAAAATTTTGAGGCTGTATACTTACTCTACATAATGTTCACCAATTGGAAACAGGAAGAAAATACTGGGGAAAGAACAGTGTCCCCATATTGTGTGATACATGTAATGACTTGTCCCTGCTCTCTTATCTGAAGAGCCATTACAAGATGAAGTTTCACAGATGATTGTGAATACTAACACTTTATAGCTTTCATCTCTAGCAGTCAGTGTGGGGGGATTGGTGCAGCAGAGCTGACAGTACTGTGGAAGAAGAGCTGCTAGATGTGTTTGTAATAAGAAAAAGCTCAGCTGTGCTGCCCGTCAATGACTGTTGTCACATGAAAGCTGGAGATGTTTGAGATCACACACCTGCTCCCCTGTCACCCATCAGCACTGCAGAGGTGTTTAAGATTACTGTCCCGTTATTACATGTCTTCCTCTGAGAAACCTGTTCTGACCTATAGTGTGGGGCCTTTTTCTACCCTTTATATTGCTTCCTGCTTATAATTGGTCAAACTCATGCAGGGGAAGAAGTTCACTCCCCCCCCCCCCCCCCCCCCCCCCCCCAGAGATGATCCTTTAACACCCCTTTAGTCATAAAATATAATGTACATTCACAAGCTAATACTCTGCTATAAGAGGAGAATTTCAAGAAACAAACTACATTTTCTTTCTAACCACAAGAAAGACGGTCACTGGCACTGCTGATGTACAATTCAGAAATTGTATACAATGGAATAAAGATATTCCATAATGATCTGACAACCTTTTCTTCCTCCCCTTTTTATTTATTTAGATAATGATGTTCTCAAATCGTTAAACGTATTGAGAACAAAGATGATGCGTTAGCAGCGGCATTCATCATACTTTTCCTCTGTATTCATTACAGTATAAGTGAGTAAAAAGAGGTTTGGCGATCACACTTTTGCAGCACCTCCTGTTGGATGCTTGTGCTGGAGTGAATGGAGAGTTGCACAGCAGCAGCGCTCATCATAATTTCGATCTGCTTCCCTTTATCCAGCTCTGCACCACTCTTCCATGGCATGGCCATTTAATATACTGAAACTGGTGACTGTCTGCTTTGTGTAGGGTATATGTTCTGGGATGGATGTGATCCTCCTTGCTGAAGCCTTGGGCTGTAATACAAAGCCCCCACCCCCAGCTTTTACACAGAGGGGATCCCACCAGTGCACTCCCTGCTCTGCGGACCTTTTGTCCTAACCCTTGTTTTGCACATACGCTGGTGACAGGACCTGTTTATTTTTGATGTTTTTGTGAGTTTACAATGTTGTATTTATGTTCCTTTTACACTGTAACTCTCCCTAATGTGTGAATGGCAATTGTGATGTAAGATGAGTGTGTGTAAAATATATATATATTTTTTTCCTTTGTGAAGATTAATAAAGGGAGTACAAACTGATGTGTGTGGTTTTTGTTTTCTTTGCCAGGAGCAGCTGTGCAGGTAGGTAAGAACTTGGCCTTGATTGTTTATATGGTAAATCAGTGTAAACAGACTTGGTATAATGGCCCTTGGTGGGCTGGCAGGATCTCTGTAGGTCCATATGATGCAGCTGATTGGTGTTGTTTGCACATATGAAGACTTTTTATTAAAAGACACAAATTAAAGACACAGTGCAGGGGATAGACAGCACGCAGCCTTATCTGCTGGGCAGCGAACACCCTGTAGCCTGGAAGATTAAAGCCATCAAATATGAACATGCCATCATCCCTGAAGCAGACAGGTATGACTGATTTCAGCTGTGTACAACCTATATGTGCATATTAATAACTTAAAAGGGTGACAGATTTCATTTAAATGGGGTTGTCTGGTCTAAAGTCACAGGTCTCCAGTCACTTGTGCTGTGAGGATTCGCTGGTGTCATACCTAGTAATGGTGGTCATGTGGCTACATTTTGCGGTATGCATATTCTTGGCCAAAACCCCACTAGATGGGCTGGGGTTGCTCATTTACTGTATTAAGTGCATCTGTGCCCATGTAGTTGGATTCTGGCCAGGAATATGCATATCGCAGCCACGTTACTGCTGTTCCCATGTCTAATACTGGCGAATTCACAGTGTGTGTGTGTGTGTGTGTGTGTGTGTGTGTGTGTGATGTGAGGATTTACAAATCTGCAGTTAAATAGAATGATTACAGACTTGTCCATTTAGTCCAAGCAACCCCTTGAATGCGTAAGGCCAGGGTGTGATCACATCCGGGCCCTGCTGCCTAGGGGGGGGCCCCAAAACTCCCTTTGGCCTATAGAATTTGGCAAATGTTGCAGCCAGACTCTTGACTAGGACACTTTTTTTTTTTTTTTTTTTGCTGAAGCGAACGTTAAATGAATCAAATACAGTCCATACATTGTTAATGTGGTAAATGACTATTCTAGCTGCAAACGTTTGGTTTTTAATGCAATATCTACATAGGTGTATAGAGGCCCATTTCCAACAACCACTGCCCCAGTGTTTTATTGGTATATTGTGTTTGCTAACTGTGTAAGGCTGGCTTCACATTAGCGTTTGTGTCTGCATGCTGATGGCATGCAGACACAAACGCTGTCAGAAGCAGGGACACTTTGATGTGTCCGCAGCGGATAATGTCCGCCTGCGGACACATCACTATGGAGCCCGGCAGCCAATCGGCGCTGTCCGGGGGCGGGCCGGAGGCGGAGATCAGCGCCGGAGATCTCCGGCCGCCGGTAAGCTCCGGGACTGTCGGCGGGGAGAACAGCTGATCTGAGAGCTGTTTGAATCTTCCCGCGCCGACACTGTGAGGAGATGTCGGCGCGGGAAGATTCAAACAGCTTTCAGATCAGCTGTTCTCCCCGCCGACATCGCTATGAGATTACAGGCGGCGGGGAGAAGGAGGACAGCAGAGGGTCAGCTGATCTCCCGGTGGCCGTCGGTGAGCTCCTGTGACATCACCGGCGGCCACCGGGAGATTTTTCAATGGGTCCGCAGCGTTCTCCTGCTGTGTCATGCAGAGGACACTGCGGACCCATTGAAGACAATGCTTTTTTTGTACGCTTGGGGACGCTTGCTGATTGTCCAAGCTCCCCAAACGCACAAAAAAACCCAACATGCTGCGTCCCGGGGCGGATGCTGGACACCGGAAGCAGCAGATATCGTCCGCATCCGCACCCGAACGCAGCAAACGCAGGCACCATGCGTTCCTATGTTAAACATAGGAACGCAGTGCGCATGCGTTTAACTGCGTATGGGAACGCAGCAAAACGCTGCCTTCCCATACGCAAATGTGAAGCCAGCCTAAGAAGGCTAATGGATGTTTAGAAAACCCTTGCACAATTGTTAGCCAGCTCCCCTGCACTCGCAGTGCTGAAATTTCAGCACTGGACAGCGGCAGAAACTTAGCCGGCAAAAAGCAGGATTGGAGGGCAGATTTGCCCTCTGGTTCTGCTTGTCTGGGGCTGTCAGGTTGGGTCCGGTGCAACCTGCAAAACACCGGACACAACCTGACTGCTCAGAATCATGGTGTGACGCTGCTCCAAACATCCATTAGCCTTCTTACACAGTTAGAAAACACAAATGTACCATTAAAGCACTGGGGTGTTGGTTGTTGGAAATAGGCCTCTATATACCTATGGACGGTAGATATTGCATTTAAAACAAAAGACGTTTGCAGCTAGAATAGTCATTTACCATATTAACCTTCCTGGCGGTACGATTATGTCAGGAATTTTGTGCTAAAAGCGGTACCATTTTTTTGCATGGAAATTTGGTGTTATGTATTGTAGGCAGGACAGTGACAGTGTAGGATGAGCAAATGTAAAATCAGGTGATGCAGTGTAATCTATCACCTGACTTTATTTGTGTATTGTCACTTTTAGACTTTTCTTTACATTTAAATCTCCCGCCCAGTTCCGCCTCCCATGAGCCCCTGCGGCTCACAGAGACGGAACCAGGAAGTGAGAAGGGGCTCTCGCCGGCGATCACAGCAGGGACATCGCTGGATCACCGGGGAGGTGGTAAGAAGCTCCGCTGCGCCCGCTCTGCAATTTGCCCCGAGCGTGACTTGGGGTTACCGCTTCTGGCAGTGAAAATTAACCCCGAGTCACGCTCGGGTATGCCGCCAGGGAGGTTAACAGTGTATAGTGTATTCATGCTTCATTTAATGTTAGCTTCATTGAAAAAAAAAAAAAAAAGTGCTGCTTTCAAAAATAAGAATTTCTAAATGACCCCAACCTTGAACGCTAGTGTATATGTAAGCTCAGGTTTTGTAAATCACATAAGCTTTAATGTTAAAGTTATGGGTGCGGTGTTGAAATGCAGCAAACAAACGCACAGTGGGCACATAGTGTTAGCCAAAAGTATTGACACTCCTGAGATTGTCAGATAATACTCAGTTTCTTCCTGAAAATGATTGCAATCACAAATTCTTTAATATTATCTTCATTTAATTAATCATCAATGAAAAAAAACACAAAGAATTGTCCTAAAGCCAAATTTGATATAATTCCACACCAAACATAACAAAGGGGGTGGACAAAAGTGTTGGCATGGCACTGTTAGAAAAATCATGTGATGCTTCTCTATTTTGTGTAATTAACAGCACCTGTAACTTACCTGTGGCACCTAACAGGTGTTGGCAATGACTAAATCACACTTCCAGCCAGTTGACATGGATTAAAGTCGACTCAACCTCTGTCCTGTGTCCTTGTGTGTACCACATTGAGCATGGAGAAAAGAAAGAAGACCAAAGAACTGTCTGAGGACTTGAGAAACAAATTGTGAGGAAGCATGCGCAATCTCAAGACTACAAGTCCATCTCCAAAGACCTGAATGTTCCTGTGTCTACCGTGGCAGTGTCGTCAAGAAGTTTAAAGCCCATGGCACTGTGGCTAACCTCCCTAGATGTGGACGGAAAAGAAAAATTGACAAGAGATTTCAACGCAAGATTGTGCGGATGGTGGATAAAGAACCTTGACTAACATCCAAACAAGTTCAAGCTGCCCTGCAGTCCGAGGGTACAACAGTGTCAACCCTTACTATCCGTCGGCGTCTGAATGAAAAGGGACTGTATGGTAGGATACCCAGGAAGACCCCACTTCTTACCCTGTAACATAAAAAAGCCAGGCTGGAGTTTGCCAAACTTACCTGAGAGCCTACAACGTTTTGGAAGAATGTTCTCTGGTCAGAGGAGACAAAAGTAGAGCTTTTTGGGCAAAGGCATCAACATAGAGTATACAGGAGAAAAAAAGAGGCATTCAAAGAAAAGAACACGGTCCCTACAGTCAAACATGGCGGAGGTTCCCTGATGTTTTGGGGTTGCTTTGCTGCCTCTGGCACTGGACTGCTTGACTGTGTGCATGACATTATGAAGTCTGAAGACTACCAACAAATTCTGCAGCATAATGTAGGGCCCAGTGTGAGAAAGCTGGGTCTCCCTCAGAGGTCATGGGTCTTCCAGCAGGACAATGACCCAAAACACACTTCAAAAAGCACTAGAAAATGGTTTGAGAGAAAGCACTGGAGACTTCTAAGGTGGCCAGCAATGAGTCCAGACCTGAATCCCATAGAACACCTGTGGAGAGATCTAAAAATGGCAGTTTGGAGAAGGCACCCTTCAAATATCAGGGACCTGGAGCAGTTTGCCAAAGAAGAATGGTCTAAAATTCCAGCAGAGCATTGTAAGAAACTCATTGATGGTTACTGGAAGCGGTTGACCGCAGTTATTTTGGCTAAAGGTTGTGCAACCAAGTATTAGGCTAAGGGTGCCAATACTTTTGTCTGGCCCATTTTTGGAGTTTTGTGTGAAATGATCAATGTTTTGCTTTTTGCTTCATTCTCTTTTGTGTTTTTTCATTGAAGACAAATTAAATGAAGATAATAATACCAAAGAATTTGTGATTGTAATCATTTTCAGGAAGAAACTGAGTATTATCTGACAGAATTGCAGAGGTGTCAATACTTTTGGCCAACACTGTATACTACCCTCTTATGTACAAGAGTATAAGACAAACTACTATAATCATGCCTGCTTTGTGCTAGTATATAACTACTATAATACTGCCTCTATGTACAAGATTATAACTACTATAATACTGCTCCTATATACAAGAATATAACTACTATAATACTGCTCCTATGTACAAGAATATAATTACTATAATACTGCCTCCTATATACAAGAATATAACTACTATAATACTTCCTATATACAAGAATATAACTACTATAATACTGCCATCCATTATACAAGAATATAACTATTATAATACTGCTCCCCCATATACAAGAATATAACTACTGTAATACTGCCCCCTATGTACAAGAATATAACTACTATAATACTGCCCCTATGTACAGAATATAACTACTATAATACTGCCTCCTATGTACAAGAATATAACTACTATAATACTGCCTCATATATACAAGAATATAACAACTATAATACTGTCCCTTGTGTACCGGAATGTAATCCATCATCGCCTCCTATGCAGAATGTTTACATCTGCTCTTTAATACCAGGTAATGGTGCAGATTACATGTGAATTGCTGGAATGAGTGGTGTCAGGAATGCTGTCTGTTTTAGGGGAGGCCTAGGGGCTGTTCTAAGTTAATGAACCTTCTTTCTGGTCGGTATATTGCTGTGTGCATGATTTGTGACTGGGGTTTGTCTGATGTGTTCTGACAGCACCATAAGCCCCATTACTTCAGGACGGCTGCTCCTAAATGAGACCTGTCTGCTTCATCAAACGCATTCTGTAACTTTCCCAAGCTGCAGGACGACACCTGCGATGGAGGACATGTGTGTACCCGAAAGCCGCATGGACCACACCTTGCCCTGGTGTGCTAGTGCTGCACATCATCGCCTTGTACATGGGACCCTGTATGTCCTGATACAGCCCCCAATATGCTGGCGCTGTACTCGAAGCATAGTGCACTGTCAGCGGAGTAAAGTTGCTGACAGCAGAGGAGTCGCCTCATGAAAAGCTTTCACTGTATTAGGGATGGTCCTTTGTGTACAAGGGATGATACGCCCCTACTGTTTATTAAAGGAAACCACATGTACTCTGCATACAGGTCTGTGGACCGTAGGATGCCAAAAGTAGTCCCCAACTCTGACCACATCCTAACAGTCACAGGCTACAAAAAAACATAATGCCATATAATGTGCACCACAACTGCTGCAGTACCTCTTTCTAAACAAAAAATGTTTCAAGTTAGTAAAAATAAGTATTGAAATTACTTTATTACAAAAGTTTTTTAATAATAATCTTTATATAGTGCCAATATCTACAAATAGAGTCTGTGGAGCCTCGGTTAGGAGTCTCAAACATATATACATACATACAATATATTCTGCAGCGCTTCACAAGTCAGAGGTATATATTTAAACAATCATAAAAAACAGGTAACAGAAAATACAATAATTAGAGCAAAATGACAGCCCTGCTCATAAGAGCTTACAATCCAACACTGAGGTGTGCGTGACCTAAAAGTCAGGTGCTTATTTATAATGATGGTATAGTTACCTTGAGATGGGGAACAGATAGGAGCATCCACCAACCACTATTTGTGATCCACTTGAGACTGGTGGAGTGGATAGGCTATGTCTAGATGACTTTGACTAGAGATCATGATAGGCCACCCTAAAAAGATGTGTTTTTAGGGATCTCCTGAAACTTAGTTGTAGCTACACCTAATTTCTTGGGGTACAGCATTCCAGAGAATTGCTGCAGCTCGGGAGAAGTCTTGGAGCCAGGAGTGGGAGGTTCGGAATAATGCAGAAGTGAGTCTAAGGTCAATTCCAGAGTGAAGAGAACGGCTGGGGTGATAGACAGAGATGAGGGAGGAGATGTAGGGGGGTGCTGCACTGTGAAGAGCTTTGTGGGTGAGAAAAAGCAGTTTGAATTGAATCCTATAGTGTATAGGCAGCCAGTGCAATGACTGGCATAGAACAGAAGCGTCTGAGTAACTGTTAGTCAGATCGGTCATCCTGGCTGCTGCATTAAGGATGGACTGGAGAGGGGACAGTCTAGTGTGGGGGAGGCCAATTACAAGAGAATTGCAATAGTCAAGGCTGGAGTGAATCAGGGCCACAGTGAGTGTTTTTTGTGCTTTCCAAGGTGAGAAAGGGGCGAATTCTAGAGATGTTCTTCAGGTGCAAGCGGCCAGAGCGGGTGAGAGATTGTATATATGGGGTGAAGGAAAAATCAGACTCAAACATAACACCCAGACAGTGAGCCTGCTGACTAGACATTATCTTAGCGCCGCACACTGAGAGAGAGATGTCATGGTGGGTTTACACACACCAATTTATCTGTTCAATATCTGAACCAATCTCTGGTTGCAGTGAAATCATGGATACATTGCTCCATTTTGTGGCTGTGTACAACATGGAGCAATGTATCCATGAATTCACTGCAACCACAGATTGGTTCAGATATTGAACAGATAAATTGGTGTGTGTAAACCCACCATCAGATTTAGGGAGGTTAGGGAGGGCAGGAGCAGAAGAAGTTCAGTTTTGTAAAGGTTGGGTTTCAGATAGAGAGCGGGCATGATATTGGAAACTGCAGGTAGACAGTCATTGGTATTCTGTATTAGAGCGGGAGTAAGGTCAGGGGCTGAAGTGTATAGTTGTATGTCATCAGCATAAAGCTGGTACTGCAAGCCAAATCTGCTGATGGTCTGTCCAATCAGGGCTGTGTAGAGAGAGAAGAGAAGAGGGCCGAGGACTGAGCCCTGAGGGACTCCAATAGTAAGAGGAAGAGGGGGGGAACGTAGAGCCAGCAAATAATACACTGAAAGAGCGGTCAGAAAGATAGGAAGAGAACCAGGAGAGAGCCGTGTCCTTTATGCCAATGGAGTGCAGCATAGAGAGTAGGAGATGGTGGTCAACAGTGTCAAAGGCTGCAAAGAGATACTACAGGATAGAAAACCAAGCGCCTGCAGAACCTCTTTATGAAGACGATGGAACGCTTCTTGGCAGTTGCTGATTTACAGGGAATGCAGGTTCTGTCACCTATGTCCCAAATATTGTGCACCTTATTCATGAGTATCGGCTGTCAGGGACATCTGGCACTGCTTATCTCAATATAATCAGATGGGGAAAAATATAATGTACCCTGGAAATGTCCTTAAAATAGTGGAGGAGGATAAATAGATGAGCCTCAGTGGTAATTCTTAGCAACAATCAAAGAAGGGGCCACATTAGAAACTGACATGTGTAGGCTGAACAAAAGGCTGAAATTAATTGTGGTCAATATTAATAATCGCATCAATTACAATTAATATAAAATAACTACATGGGAGCCCGATACTATCACATTGGGTGAATGGGAATGGTGACATCACAATGAGGATGAACAATGGGGGCAGCGGCTGTCGCTCCCCTGTCTCTATTCTTCCCCCTTTCCCCGTGCACTCTCCCAATGTGTGTAAATAAATGTATTTTTACTTAAAAAGTGTTTAAATTCCTGGTAAAAAATTATGTAGAGCTTCGCTGTATTTTCTATTGCCAGCGCAGGTAAACCAAGCAGCTACTGGCTGCCCACCCCCGCTGCCTGGTGTTACCTTCGCTGGCAATGAAAAATACAGGGGAGACATATTTATTTTTTGTTATTTAACCCCTTCATGACCCAGGCTATTTTGACCCTAAATACCTTGCCATTTTTTGCAATGTCCCTTTATGAGGTTATATCTCTGGAACGCTTCAACGGATCCTAGCAATTCTGAGATTGTCACGAAAAAACATATTGGGCTTCATGTTAGTAGTAAATTTATGTTGATGTTTTTTTCTGGCTAGCACCTTTCACATATGGAGGTGTCGCCGGCAGTCTCTTTAGCGTCAGTAGTAAATTTAGGTCAATAACTTTTGCATTTATTTGTGAAAAAATAAAAAATTTGGCAAAAATTTTTGAAAATTTCACAATTTTCAAATTTTGAATTTTTATTCTGTTAAACCAGAGAGTTATGTGACACAAAATAGTTAAAAAATAACATTTCCCACATGTCTATTTTACATCAGCACAATTTGGGGAAAAAAAAAAATTGTTAGGAAGTTGTAAAGGTTCAAAGTTCATCAGCAATTTCTCATTTTTCCAGCAAAATTTACAAAACCATTTGAAGTCCCTTTTGAGGGGTTTACATGACAGAAAACACCCAAAAGAGACACCATTCCAAAAACTGCACCCCTCAAGCAACTCAAAACTACATTCAAGAAGATTATTAACCCTTCAGGTGCTTCACAGGAACTAAAGCAACATGGAAGGAAAGAATGGACATTTTAATTTTTCCAACAAAAATGTTCTTTTAGCCTCAATTCTTTCATTTTCACATTGGGCAACAGGATAAAATGCATCCTAAAATTTGTTGGGTAATTTCTCCTGAGTACACCGATACCTCATATGTGGTCATAAACCACTGTTTGGGCGCACAGCAGGGCTCAGAAGGGAAGGAGCACAATTCGACTTCTGGAGCTAATTTTCCATTCAGAAAGTCAAATTGTACTCCTTCCCTTCCGAGCCCTGCTGTGCGCCCAAACAGTGGTTTATGACCACATATGAGGTATCGGTGTACTCTGCAGAAATTGCCCAACACATTTTAGGATGTATTTTATCCTGTTGCTCATGTGAAAATGAAACAATTGAGGCCAAAAGAAACTTTTTTGAAAAAAAAGTACTTTTTCATTTTTACGGATCAATTTGTGAAACACCTGGGGGTTCAAAGTGCTCACTATGCATCTAGATAAGTTCCTTGGGGGGGTCTAGTTTCCAAAATGGGGTCACTTGTGGGGGAGCTCCAATGTTTAGGCTCACAGGGGCTCTCCAAACGCAACATGGTGTCTGCTAATAATTTGAGCTAATTTTCCATTCAAATTGTTAGCGGACACCATGTCTCGTTTGGAGAGCCCCTGTGTGCCTAAACATTGGAGCTCCCGAACAAAGTGACCCAATTTTGAAAACTAGACCCCCCCAAGTAACTTATCTAGATGCATAGTGAGCACTTCAATTTGTGAAGCACCTTGGGATTCAATCTGTAAAAATGAAAAAAGAAAATTTCTGTGGAAAACAAAGTACTTTTTGATTTTTACGGATCAATTTGTGAAGCACAAATTCAAAGTATTCAAAGTGCTCACTGTGCATCTAGATCAGTTCCTTGGGGGGGGTCTAGTTTTCAAAATTGGGTCACTTGTGGGGGAGCTCCAATGTTTAGGCACACAGGGGCTCTCTAAACGCGACATGGTGTCCGCTAACAATTATGGCTCAAATTGTTAGCGGACACCATGTCGCGTTTGGAGAACGCCTGTGTGACTAAAAATTGGAGCTTACCCACAAGTGACTACATTTTGGAAACTAGACCCCCCAAGGAATATCTAGATGGGTGGTGAGCACTTTGAACCCCCAGGTGCTTGACAAATTAATCCGTAAAAATGAAAAAAAAAGAAACTTTGTGGAAAAAAAAATACTTTTTCATTTTTACGGATCAATTTGTGAAGCACCTGGGGGTTCAAACTGCTCACTATGCATCTAGATACGTTCCCTGGGGGGTCTTGTTTCCAAAATGGGGTCACTTGTGAGGGAGCTCCAATGTTTAGGCACACAGGGGCTTTCCATACGCAACATGGTATCTGCTAACAATTCCAATTGTTAGGGACACAATGTCGCTTATGGAGAGCCCCTGTGTGCCTAAACATTGGAGCTCCCCCACAAGTGACCCCATTTTGGAAACTAGACCCCCCCACACCAGGGAACTTATCTAGATGCATAGTGAGCACTTTGATCCCCCAGGTGCTTCACAAATTGATCCATAAAAATGAATAAGTACTTTTTTTATCACAAAAATCTTTTTTCTCTTTTACGGACTAATTTGTGAAGCACCTGGGGGTTCAAAGTTCTGACTATGCATCTAGATAAATTTGTTTCCAAAATGGGGTCACTTGTGGGGGAGCTCTGATGTTCAGGCACACAGGGGCTCTCCATACGCGACATGGTGTCCACTAACAATTGGAGCTAATTTTCCATTCAAATTGTTAGGGGACACCATGTCGCGTATGGAGAACAAATGTACCACCACCACAAGGGCAACTGGAAGAGTTTGGGTACAGCAACAGAAAATGGCACCTCTAATGAATGCGCTATTTTCTGGGGTGACTGTGGTTTGCAATTCACAGTGTGGGTGGCCACAATGTTTGGGTCTCTCCACACTGAGAATTCCAGCCTCCCAACTGCCAAGTTGTACCTGGCTGGCAACCAAAAATACAGTGAAGCCCATTTTTTTTTCTAGAATTAATTCTAGAAAAAACATTACGTGGGGCTCCGCCGCCATATTTTTGGTCCAGCCAGGTACAACTAGGCAGCTGGGGGCTGGAATCCTCATCATGGAGAGGCCCAAGCGTTCTGGGTCCCCCATGCAGCAAATTGCAGCCTGCAGCCACCCCAGAAAGTGGCGCATTACTTGAAGCACCATTTTCTAGCGCTGTACCCAGACTCTTCCAGTTGCCCCGATGTCGGTGGCAAACTGGGTAATAAAGGGGGTTAATGCTAGCATTTTTACTGGCAGCTGGCACTAAGCCCGGGATTCATAATGTTGGGCAAATGTTAGACCCAATCATTAGGAATCTGTAGTAAATAGTCAAAAAAAATACACCACACAAAGGTAAATCTTTTCATTTGAAAAAAAAAAGAAAAAGAAATTTGGACTCCATCTTTATTATTATCCGAAGTAGTCCAAAACGAAGGTCTCATGACACTCAATTGCCTCCGACGTAGTCCACAATGCTCGATCGCCTCTGCTACATCCAGAGACTGCAGCAAGCAAGGGATCAAGTGTCCTCTTGTAGTCTCTGGTGTCAGTGATGGTGCACTGTATGGCGATGATCTGCCATACAGTGCACCATCACCGTGACCCCAGAGACTACAACAAGCAATCAAGTGCCCTCTTGTTGTAGTCTCTTGGGTGATGGTGCACTGTATGGCAGATCATTGCCATACAGTGCACCATCACTGAAAAATCCAAGCCTCAGAGATCATATGATCTGAGAAGCTTGGGTCAGGTGACCCGATGTTGCCATGATCACCGCTGGGGAGAGGTAAGTGACCATGCACTCCCTCTCCCCGGAAACGAAGTGCTGTGATCGTAAGATCACAGCACTTAGTGGGTGACAGTGTCCCTGAAGCATGACGGCGGTGCAGGGCAACGCTGCCTGCTTCTGCCCGCTGCTTCTGTGTAGCCCGATGTCCCTGCATGGATATCGGGCTGCAGAGAAGGGAGAAGGATCTGACAGCGGGAACGCACCGACTTTCATGACGTTGTACAATGTCAAAGGTCGGGAAGGTGTTAAATAATTAAAAAAAATATTGATATGGGCTCTGGTGTATTTTCTATTGCCAGCCAAGGTAACCCAGGTAGCTGGGGGTTGGAATTCTCAGCGTGGAGAAACCTAAGCATTCTGGGCCCCCCATGCTGAAGATTGTAGCCAGCAGTCACCCTATAATTGGCGAATTCATGAGAGACTGCAAAACTATTGGTTACCCCGCTGTTCCAGCTGTCATGTAGCGGTGGCAGACTGGGTAATAAAGGGGTTGATGTCAGCTTTTTTTTGGCAGCTGACGTCAAACCCTATTGCTAATGACAGCTGGCCAATAACAATACTTTCAGTAATCAGAAGAAAAAACATCCCCAAGAGAAATCCTTTATTGTATACAAAATAGACAGAGACACCGCGTGATCCACTATTAGCTCCTACCAAGTTCCCCCTCTGACGTAATTCTGTAATTACTGCAATCTTGCAGTGGAAGTGGTAGGGCGGTGTGATGCATCACGTGGCTGCGAACTTTGTATAACCGTGTGTCCAAAGATGGCGGCCCCGTAAGTGCACATGCCCTCTCTCTGCCCCCCCCCCCCCCCATGTGAGCACTCTGCCCCCTGTGCTCCCTCTTCCCCCTGTGCTCCCTCTGCCCCATGCGCGCTCTCTGCCCCTCACTGTGTTCCTTTGACCTCATGATTCTCATTTGGTCTGACATGCACTGTGAGCTGTGAGGTCTTATATAAACAGGTTTGTGCCTTTCCAAATCAAGTCCTATCAGTATAATTAAACACAGCTGGACTCCAATGAAGGAGTAGAACCATCTCAAGGAGGATCACAAGGAAATGGACAGCAGGTGACTTAAATATGAGTGTCTGAGCAAAGGGTCTGAATTCTTATGACCATGTGATATTTCAGTTTTTCTTTTTTAATAAATTTGCAAAAATTTCTACATTTGTTTTTTTTCAGTGAAGATGGGGTGCAGAGTGTACATTAATGTGAAAAAATGAACTTTTTTGAATTTACCAAATGTCTGCAATGAAACAGAGTGAAAAATTTACAGGGGTCTGAATACTTGCCGTACACACTGTACATACACAAGTCTATGAAAAATGTAACTGTTTTACCTTCTTCCAAAGAATTATATAACCTCAACTTGCCAGTAACTTAAAGGGAATCTGTCACCAGATTTTTCCCATATAAAATACAGCCAGCACCTGTAAGCCCTTATATACAGCCAGCACCTGTAAGCCCTTATATACAGCCAGCACCTGTAAGCCCTTATATACAGCCAGCACCTGTAAGCCCTTTTATACAGCCAGCATCTGTAAGCCCTTATGTACAGCCAGCACCTGTAAGCCCTTATATACAGCCAGCACCTGTAAGCCCTTATATACAGCCAGCATCTGTAAGCCCTTATATACAGCCAGCACCTGTAAGCCTTTAAATACAGCCAGCACCTGTAAGCCCTTATATACAGCCAGCACCTGTAAGCCCTTATATACAGCCAGCACCTGTAAGCCTTTATATACAGCCAGCACCGTAAGTCCTTATATACGCAGCACCTTAAGTCCTTAATACAGCCAGCACCTGTAACCTATTACGCAGTCTTAAGTCCTTATATACAGCCAGCATCTGTAAGCCCTTATATACAGCCAGCATCTGTAAGTCCTTATATACAGCCAGCATCTGTAAGCCCTTATATACAGCCAGCACCTGTAAGCCTTTAAATACAGCCAGCACCTGTAAGCCCTTATATACAGCCAGCACCTGTAAGCCCTTATATACAGCCAGCACCTGTAAGCCTTTATATACAGCCAGCACCTGTAAGTCCTTATATACAGCCAGCACCTGTAAGTCCTTATATACAGCCAGCACCTGTAAGCCCTTATATGCAGCCAGCATCTGTAAGTCCTTATATACAGCCAGCACCTGTAAGTCCTTATATACAGCCAGCACCTGTAAGCCCTTATATACAGCCAGCACCTGTAAGCCTTATATAACAGCCCAAGCCACCTGTAAGTCCTTATATACAGCCAGCACCTGTAAGCCCTTATATACAGCATTCTGATATACTATATATAAGTCCCCAGGCCGATCTTTAAGACACAAAAAGACCTTTTATTATACTCCCCTGTGGCGGTCTACTCCGGTCCAATGTGAGTCACTGATCGTGACCCGGTGCCTCCTGTTTGCTTGTGATCGCCGTCCTCCTTTTGCTTCGTGTGGATAACGCGTCCTACGTCATCCACAAAGTCAGGATTACCAACTTGAGTTTTTATTTATTCTGGACAGTTTATGAATAAATCAAGGACAGACAATATTTTTTACACGTTGAATAATTATAATAAATCAATATAATAATACACGATCCCTGTCTACAACCCATAATTCTGATATGAAGACATCAGCTGCATTCATTATAAACTGTATATTGATGATAATTACAATTAAAAATAATCTGTAGAATCTGTTTCTTCAGCTTAAAAAAAATCTATTTTTTTGCAGACCAGGCAAAAATAATGCCCTGTTTTTACAGACTGTCCTGGAATGTGTGGACAGTGGCGACCCAGTACACAGACCCCCCATTGTCTCCTGCGCAGGCGCACTTTTCTCTGACCTGCCTAGGGGCTGAGCACAGTATTGTGGTGCGCATGCTCCGGTACTCTTTGACATGCGCATTACGGTACTTTGCTGTGTCCTCGGCATTGCGGAGAAAAGTGCGCCAGTGCATGATCACAATGGAAGACACTTTGTGGATAACAATGGACGCGTCATCCATATGAAGCAGGGGGAAGAGAACGGCGCAAGATCAAGAGTCCATCGGAGCTGATCGAGTATGTGAGTATAATAAAAGTTTTTTTATTTTATGCTGATCGGCTTGGGTCATATATACAGCATTCCAGAATTCTGGGTATGAGGACTTACAGGTGATGGCAGTATTTATATGGGGAAAACCTGGCAGTACTTTATATGGGATCTGCAAAGCACAGCTTCAATCAGTGCATAGTGCCCACTGTCAGGTACGGCAGATCATCTGGGCCCATTGGGTTGAAATTGAACGGGAGGAGACACAGATTAGACATTAGGAAAAACTTTTTGACAGTGCGGGTGACCAACGAGTGGAACAGGCGGCCATGAGAGGTGGAGAGTTCCACTTCAATGGCCTTCTTCAGAGGCTGGACAGACATCTGTTTGGAATGATTTAGTGAATTCTGCTTTGAGGTTGGACCAGATGACACAGGAGGTCCCTTCCATGGCTACAATTCTATGATCTCTTGCAGGAGTAATAAGAGCTGATCAGTGGGAGTTCCTGGTATCAGGACCTCACTGATCTCAGATTGATGACGTGGGTCATCAGTATTTTGTGACCATACAATCCCTTTAAGTCTAATGCATATGTGGCACTCCTGTGTCTGGCCACCACAAATTGATATTGCTATTAGTTGTATGTGATGCCATGTCTGATGGGAGCTGGGGTCCCTGTGCTGGATGTCTGCAGCGAACACTGCCTGATCCCTTTTAGAAGACTTACAGTATTAGGAGACTGCATTTGATGCGTGATTTGGGCTTGGGTTAGATGTAGTGTAGTAGGACAGAGAAGGTGAAGGAGAGTTCCAATGAGGAGGCAGCAGGATCTGCTCTGAAGGGACCAGCTGCAGTCAGGGAACCAGTCTCTAGGTCATCCAGGCTTACAGGGCCTGGTGACAGAACTGGATGCTGGCGAGCTTCAAGCTCACCAGCAATTTAAGTGAAGTTCTCCATGGCATCAGTAGCACATAGGATCAGGGAACTGCTATCAGCACAGATACCCAGAGGATCAGCTTGGTAGGAGGTAAGTCATAGCAACCAAGAGAGAGTACTGGAAGATCAGGGCACCAAGAAACCTAACGCGCAAGGAAAGTCAGCAGGAAGGCCATATTACTCAACCAGTAGAACAGACTACAGTTCTCATCAGATTGGTCAGACCACATGCATGGTGGTGGATGTACATCCCTGGACCTGTACTGATATTTTACTATCAATTACTTACGATCCCCAACATTATCCACTTTTTTTATCTTCAAAAGATCATGAACATCTTGAAACCCTAGTCTGCCCTTAACCCCTTAACAGCCACCGATACACATATATACCTACAATCATTAAGGGACATTATTTCCTCATCGTCATTTTAAAATGGTGAATAAGTGACTAACACGCCCCCCATCACAGGCGAAAATCCTGTGGGTGATAGCTGTATATGACAGCTGACACCCACAGACATCGGTACTGACTGGTTCTGGAACTGATCTCTGCCGAATAACCCCTTAAAGTGAACCTGTCACCCCTTTTGTGCATTATAACCTAAGCCCAGCACCTTAAACATATGTCATTGGGGTTCTGGTAGCCCCTTTATACCCCCAGACTGGCCCCTGATTACTCACCAATCCAACATAGCACTTACACAGACCCCAATAAAAAGCAAATACAGGTGCACAGAACCAATAAAAATCACCATTAACCTGCCAAGACATGGGGGAGGTGATTTGCTATGATAAACAAAAAAAATCTTTAATGGGATATTAGTTAGATGTTTTGGCCAAGACTCTTTAGCTCATAATCCACATCAAGGATCCCCATGCTTACGAGTCCTAACAAAATACTCACAAAAACTACTCAAAAAATGGCAGCAATAGAAAAACTCACCAGTTGCAGCCAAAAACAAATCCAAACAGCACTTACACAGGATGCAGTCAGACCCCAATAAAAAGCAAACACAGGTGCACAGAACCAATAAAAATCACCATTAACCTGCCAAGACATGGGGGAGGTGATTTGCTATGCACGGCTCAAGGTTTGCGTGTTTGTTCGCCATTCACATTGATACAAATGATGCAGAGTGTCTGATAGCTACCCACTGATCCTGCCACCAGACCAAATGGGCCGCCCTGCACGATGCTTCTGCACCACTGGATCATGGTGTCCAGCTGCACCCCGCAAAAATGATAAACACGTGCAAGAATTTTTTTTTATGATAAAAAATTGTTTAATGGGGTATTAGTTGGATGTTTTGGCCAAGACACTTTAGGATCGTAATCCACGTCAAGGATTACTTGATTGCTTGACGTTGATTACGCATGAGTATAATACAGGATATAACTCAGGATCAGTACAGGATAAGTAATGTAATGTATGTACACAGTGACTCCACCAGCAGAATAGTGAGTGCATCTCTGGAGTATAATACAGGATGTAACTCAGGATCAGTACAGGATAAGTAATGTAATGTATGTATACAGTGACTCCACCAGCAGAATAGTGAGTGCAGTTGAGTATATACAGGATATAACTCAGGATCAGTACAGGATAAGTAATTTAATGTATGTACACAGTGACTGCACCAGCAGAATAGTGAGTGCAGCTCTGGAGTATAATACAGGATAACTCAGGATCAGTACAGGATAAGTAATTTAATGTATGTACACAGTGACTGCACCAGCAGAATAGTGAGTGCAGCTTGGAGTATATCGGATAAGTAATGTAATGTATGTACACAGATGATCACCAGCAGAATAGTGAGGCAGCTCTGGAGTATATACAGTAAGTAATGTAATGATGTACACAGTGACTCCACCAGCAGAATAGTGAGTGCAGCTCTGGGTATAATACAGGATGTAACTCAGGATCAGTACAGGATAATAATGTAATGTATGTACACAGTGACTCCACCAGCAGAATAGTGAGTGCATCTCTGGAGTATAATACAGGATGTAACTCAGGATCAGTACAGGATGAGTAATGTAATGTATGTACACAGTGACTGTACCAGCAGAATAGTGAGTGCAGCTCTAGAGTATAATACAGGATAAGTAATGTATTATGTACACGTGACTCACCAGCGAATAGTGAGTGCAGCTCTGGAGTATAATACAGGATGTAACTCAGGATCAGTACAGGATAGTAATGTAATGTATGACCAGTGACTGCACCAGCAGAATAGTGAGTGCAGCTCTGGAGTATAATACAGGATGTAACTCAGGATCAGTACAGGATAAGTAATGTAATGTATGTACACAGTGACTGCACCAGCAGAATAGTGAGTGCAGCTCTGGAGTATAATACAGGATGTAACTCAGGATCAGTACAGGATAAGTAATGTAATGTATGTACACAGTGACTGCACCAGCAGAATAGTGAGTGCAGCTCTGGAGTATAATACAGGATGTAACTCAGGATCAGTACAGGATAAGTAATGTAATGTATGTACACAGTGACTCCACCAGCAGAATAGTGAGTGCAGCTCTGGATATAATACAGGATATAACTAAGGATCAGTACAGGATCAGTAATGTAATGTATGTACACAGTGACTCTACCAGCAGAATAGTGAGTGCAGCTCTGGAGTATAATACAGGATAAGTAATGTAATGTATGTACACAGTGACTCCACCAGCAGAATAGTGAGTGCAGCTCTGGAGTATAATACAGGATGTAACTCAGGATCAGTACAGGATAAGTAATGTAATGTATGTACACAGTGACTGCACCAGCAGAATAGTGAGTGCAGCTCTGGAGTATAATACAGGATGTAACTCAGGATCAGTACAGGATAAGTAATGTAATGTATGTACACAGTGACTCCACCAGCAGAATAGTGAGTGCAGCTCTGGATATAATACAGGATATAACTAAGGATCAGTACAGGATCAGTAATGTAATGTATGTACACAGTGACTCTACCAGCAGAATAGTGAGTGCAGCTCTGGAGTATAATACAGGATAAGTAATGTAATGTATGTACACAGGACTCCACCAGCAGAATAGTGAGTGCAGCTCTGGAGTATAATACAGGATAAGTAATGTAATGTATGTACACAGTGACTCCACCAGCAGAATAGTGAGTGCAGCTGTAGCGACCGGTGGTAAGGCCGCGGGTGTGTGTGTATGATCTTTCTCAACAGAATCCCCATACTCAGGTTTAACCGATAATAACGTTTCTTTACTGGCAAACATGTTTATATCACAGTCAACCGAGCTATATGCGCACTTGTATCTATTAGAGTCTCTGATCTTCACTTCTGCCGGGTACGCAGCAAGAAAAAAACACAACAATGAAGGTATCTTTCCCTAACTTTCCCTTAAATCACGTACCAGTCTATCACGGAAGAAGATGTCGCTCCCACGTAGCAGGCCTGGGGATCTCCTCAGTCTCCTTCTTTGGTCTCCTTCCGCAGGCAACAGAATTTTTCTTTTAATGTCTCTCCCAGTCTCAGGGCACACAGAGCAGCAGCAGAAGGGAGACCACAGCAGCACAGAAGTCTCTCCTATGTCGGTCACGGCCCCTGCACATGCACTCTGGGTGCTCGGCGGGCAAGTTTTGCAGAGCGGCCAGAGTCACAGCACCAAAGTCCAGTGGCCCAGGATCAGTCACAGGGGCTTCTGCGGGGTGATTTTTCCGGCAAGGTGTTGCAAAGTAGTCCACTTTCAGCAAACATCCACAGGGAGATCTTCTCTGGCTCAACTCTGTGTCTGGAATCATCTCCCGCCCTTTCACTTCCTGGGTAAACAACAGAGATGGTGGGGGCTTTCCACCCTCTGTGATTGTACAGTCCACTGATGCCCCCTGGTGGACAAGTGTGGACTGTGCACAGTTCATTTCCATATCCATTTCTATGATACAGTCTGAATTGTACACCTCATTACATACCCCCCCACTTAAAGGTTGACAGTCCCTGTCAACAAGCATCGGCTCCAAGGCAGTGATGGCCGTTGATATCACAGGGATTGATCTCCGGCGGAGTAGGGACCTCTGTTGGGGGAAACCGTCATCCCCCCGTTCACCTTCGCTCCCTTGTTCAGGGCTCACAATATCTCCAATAAACTCAGTCACGTTTTCTACCAAGGGAGAGTAGGATCGCCGGCGGTAGCGGCGCCGGTTGGGGGCAAATCTGCTTTCCTTTAACGGGAACACCCCCAGGACCGGTGACGTCGGCGGCCTCTGTACCCTTCTCTCCCTTCACAACATCAAACTGTACCACCTCCCCATCACCAACGCTGCGGAGGCACTTGCGAGGATTGTTACGCTTTATGGCAGTCTGATGTACAAACACGTCATCCTTTGTGTCATTCCTGTTGATGAAGCCATACCCATCGTGGACATTAAACCACTTCACCGTCCCCTGGACCCGAGTGGCCAGCACTTGCTTATCGGTCTGGCTCTGTCTCTTCACACCCTTTATCCTGATCTCCCCTGCCGAGCGAACCGCTTTGGCTGGGGCATCTAGTTTAAAGGTGGCTGCTGTTGTGGGGCATGACTTGCTGGTTCTGGTATATCGGACCACGGGTGGAGGATGCGGACAACGGTTTGCTCTATGGCGGGGATCGCCGCATGTCCAGCACCTTCCCATAGGCCGACTGGGTTGCTGTCTCGCTTGCCTGTCCGCCTGTTGGTCTAGCATGAGCTGTAGCTGTAGTATCTGTTTCTGCAACTCTGCTACTATCTGCTTCAATTCCTCCGTGTCACTTTTCGGAGTGCTGGCACCGGATATGGACCTGCAGGCTGTAGTATAAGTCTGGTTATAAGCTACTACCGGGAGGAGATTCTGTTGATCACACATCCTGCCGACTACGCCAGATGTAGCGACCGGTGGTAAGGCCGCGGGTGTGTGTGTATGATCTTTCTCAACAGAATCCCCATACTCAGGTTTAACCGATAATAACGTTTCTTTACTGGCAAACATGTTTATATCACAGTCAACCGAGCTATATGCGCACTTGTATCTATTAGAGTCTCTGAATCTTCACTTCTGCCAGGTACGCAGCAAGAAAAAAACACAACAATGAAGGTATCTTTCCCTAACTTTCCCTTAAATCATGTACCAGTCTATCACGGAAGAAGATGTCGCTCCCACGTAGCAGGCCTGGGGATCTCCTCAGTCTTCTTCTTTGGTCTCCTTCCGCAGGCAACAGAATTTTTCTTTTAATGTCTCTCCCAGTCTCAGGGCACACAGAGCAGCAGCAGAAGGGAGACCACAGCAGCACAGAAGTCTCTCCTATGTCGGTCACGGCCCCTGCACATGCACTCTGGGTGCTCGGCGGGCAAGGTTTTGCAGAGCGGCCAGAGTCACAGCACCAAAGTCCAGTGGCCCAGGATCAGTCACAGGGGCTTCTGCGGGGTGATTTTTCCGGCAAGGTGTTGCAAAGTAGTCCACTTTCAGCAGACATCCACAGGGAGATCTTCTCTGGCTCAACTCTGTGTCTGGAATCATCTCCCGCCCTTTCACTTCCTGGGTAAACAACAGAGATGGTGGGGGCTTTCCACCCTCTGTGATTGTACAGTCCACTGATGCCCCCTGGTGGACAAGTGTGGACTGTGCACAGTTCATTTCCATATCCATTTCTATGATACAGTCTGAATTGTACACCTCATTACACAGCTCTGGAGTATAATACAGGATGTAACTCAGGATCAGTACAGGATAAGTAATGTAATGTATGTACACAGTGACTCCACCAGCAGAATAGTGAGTGCAGCTCTGGAGTATAATACAGGATGTAACTCAGGATCAGTACAGGGAAAGTAATGTAATGTATGTACACAGTTACTCCACCAGCAGAATAGTGAGTGCAGCTCTGGAGTATAATACAGGATGTAACTCAGGATCAGTACAGGATAAGTAATGTAATGTACGTACACAGTGACTGCACCAGCAGAATAGTGAGTGCAGCTCTGGATTATAATACAAGATGTAACTCAGGATCAGTACAGGATAAGTAATGTAATGTATGTACACAGTGACTCCACCAGCAGAATAGTGAGTGCAGCTCTGGAATATAATACAGGATATAACTCAGGATCAGTACAGGATAAGTGATGTAATGTATGTACACAGTTACTCCACCAGCAGAATAGTGAGTGCAGCTCTGGAGTATAATACAGGATGTAACTCAGGATCAGTACAGGGAAAGTAATGTAATGTATGTACACAGTGACTCCACCAGCAGAATAGTGAGTGCAGCTCTGGAGTATAATACAGGATGTAACTCAGGATCAGTACAGGATAAGTAATGTAATGTACGTACACAGTGACTGCACCAGCAGAATAGTGAGTGCAGCTCTGGATTATAATACAAGATGTAACTCAGGATCAGTACAGGATAAGTAATGTAATGTATGTACACAGTGACTGCACCAGCAGAATAGTGAGTGCAGCTCTGGAGTATAATACAGGATGTAACTCAGGATCAGTACAGGATAAGTAATGTAATGTATGTACACAGTGACTGCACCAGCAGAATAGTGAGTGCAGCTCTGGATTATAATACAGGATGTAACTCAGGATCAGTACAGGATAAGTAATGTAATGTATGTACACAGTGACTGCACCAGCGGAATAGTGAGTGCAGCTCTGGTGTATAATATAGGATGTAACTCAGGATCAGTACAGGATAAGTAATGTAATGTATGTACACAGTGACTCCACCAGCAGAATAGTGAGTGCAGCTCTGGATTATAATACAAGATGTAACTCAGGATCAGTACAGGATAAGTAATGTAATGTATGTACACAGTGACTGCACCAGCAGAATAGTGAGTGCAGCTCTGGATTATAATACAGGATGTAACTCAGGATCAGTACAGGATAAGTAATGTAATGTATGTACACAGTGACTCCACCAGCAGAATAGTGAGTGCAGCTCTGGATTATAATACAAGATGTAACTCAGGATCAGTACAGGATAAGTAATGTAATGTATGTACACAGTGACTCCACCAGCAGAATAGTGAGTGCAGCTCTGGAGTATAATACAGGATAAGTAATGTAATGTATGTACACAGTGACTGCACCAGCAGAATAGTGAGTGCAGCTCTGGAGTATAATACAGGATGTAACTCAGGATCAGTACAGGATAAGTAATGTAATGTATGTACACAGTGACTCCTCCAGCAGAATAGTGAGTGCAGCTCTGGAGTATAATACAGGATGTAACTCAGGATTAGTACACGATAAATAATGTAATGTATGTACACAGTGACTCCTCCAACAGAATAGTGAGTGCAGCTCTGGAGTATAATACAGGATGTAACTCAGGATCAGTACAGGATAAGTAATGTAATGTATGTACACAGTGACTGCACCAGCAGAATAGTGAGTGCAGCTCTGGAGTATAATACAGGATATAACTCAGGATCAGTACAGGATAAGTAATGTAATGTATGTACACAGTGACTGCACCAGCAGAATAGTGAGTGCAGCTCTGGGGTATAATACAGGATGTAATTCAGGATCAGTACAGGATAAGTAATGTAATGTATATACACAGTGACTCCACCAGCAGAATAGTGAGTGCAGCTCTGGAGTATAATACAGGATGTAACTCAGGATCAGTACAGGATAAGTAATGTAATGTATGTACACAGTGACTCCACCAGCAGAATAGTGAGTGCAGCTCTGGAGTATAATACAGGATATAACTCAGGATCAGTACAGGATAAGTAATGTAATGTATGTACACAGTGACTCCACCAGCAGAATAGTCAGTGCAGCTCTGGAGTATAACACAGGATGTAACTCAGGATCAGTACAGGATAAGTAATGTAATGTATGTACACAGTGACTGCACCAGCAGAAGAGTGAGTGCAGCTCTGGAGTATAATACAGGATGTAACTCAGGATCAGTACAGGATAAGTAATGTAATGTATGTACACAGTGACTGCACCAGCAGAAGAGTGAGTGCAGCTCTGGAGTATAATATAGGATGTAACTCAGGATCAGTACAGGATAAGTAATGTAATGTATGTACACAGTGACTCCACCAGCAGAATAGTGAGTGCAGCTCTGGAGTATAATACAGGATGTAACTCAGGATCAGTACAGGATAAGTAATGTAATGTATGTACACAGTGACTGCACCAGCAGAAGAGTGAGTGCAGCTCTGGAGTATAATACAGGATGTAACTCAGGATCAGTACAGGATAAGTAATGTAATGTATGTACACAGTGACTGCACCAGCAGAATAGTGAGTGCAGCTCTGGAGTATAATACAGGATGTAACTCAGGATCAGTACAGGATAAGTAATGTAATGTATGTACACAGTGACTGCACCAGCAGAAGAGTGAGTGCAGCTCTGGAGTATAATACAGGATGTAACTCAGGATCAGTACAGGATAAGTAATGTAATGTATGTACACAGTGACTCCACCAGCAGAATAGTGAGTGCAGCTCTGGGGTATAATACAGGATGTAACTCAGGATCAGTACAGGATAAGTAATGTAATGTATGTACACAGTGACTGCACCAGCAGAATAGTGAGTGCAGCTCTGGAGTATAATACAGGATGTAACTCAGGATCAGTACAGGATAAGTAATGTAATGTATGTACACAGTGACACCAATAGCAGAATAGTGAGTGCAGCTCTGGAGTATAATACAGGATGTAACTCAGGATCAGTACAGGATAAGTAATGTAATGTATGTACACAGTGACTCCACCAGCAGAATAGTGAGTGCAGCTCTGGAGTATAATACAGGATGTAACTCAGGATCAGTACAGGATAAGTAATGTAATGTATGTACACAGTGACTGCACCAGCGGAATAGTGAGTGCAGCTCTGGTGTATAATATAGGATGTAACTCAGGATCAGTACAGGATAAGTAATGTAATGTATGTACACAGTGACTCCACCAGCAGAATAGTGAGTGCAGCTCTGGATTATAATACAAGATGTAACTCAGGATCAGTACAGGATAAGTAATGTAATGTATGTACACAGTGACTGCACCAGCAGAATAGTGAGTGCAGCTCTGGATTATAATACAGGATGTAACTCAGGATCAGTACAGGATAAGTAATGTAATGTATGTACACAGTGACTCCACCAGCAGAATAGTGAGTGCAGCTCTGGATTATAATACAAGATGTAACTCAGGATCAGTACAGGATAAGTAATGTAATGTATGTACACAGTGACTCCACCAGCAGAATAGTGAGTGCAGCTCTGGAGTATAATACAGGATAAGTAATGTAATGTATATACACAGTGACTCCACCAGCAGAATAGTGAGTGCAGCTCTGGAGTATAATACAGGATGTAACTCAGGATCAGTACAGGATAAGTAATGTAATGTATGTACACAGTGACTCCACCAGCAGAATAGTGAGTGCAGCTCTGGAGTATAATACAGGATATAACTCAGGATCAGTACAGGATAAGTAATGTAATGTATGTACACAGTGACTCCACCAGCAGAATAGTCAGTGCAGCTCTGGAGTATAACACAGGATGTAACTCAGGATCAGTACAGGATAAGTAATGTAATGTATGTACACAGTGACTGCACCAGCAGAAGAGTGAGTGCAGCTCTGGAGTATAATACAGGATGTAACTCAGGATCAGTACAGGATAAGTAATGTAATGTATGTACACAGTGACTGCACCAGCAGAAGAGTGAGTGCAGCTCTGGAGTATAATATAGGATGTAACTCAGGATCAGTACAGGATAAGTAATGTAATGTATGTACACAGTGACTCCACCAGCAGAATAGTGAGTGCAGCTCTGGAGTATAATACAGGATGTAACTCAGGATCAGTACAGGATAAGTAATGTAATGTATGTACACAGTGACTGCACCAGCAGAAGAGTGAGTGCAGCTCTGGAGTATAATACAGGATGTAACTCAGGATCAGTACAGGATAAGTAATGTAATGTATGTACACAGTGACTGCACCAGCAGAATAGTGAGTGCAGCTCTGGAGTATAATACAGGATGTAACTCAGGATCAGTACAGGATAAGTAATGTAATGTATGTACACAGTGACTGCACCAGCAGAAGAGTGAGTGCAGCTCTGGAGTATAATACAGGATGTAACTCAGGATCAGTACAGGATAAGTAATGTAATGTATGTACACAGTGACTCCACCAGCAGAATAGTGAGTGCAGCTCTGGGGTATAATACAGGATGTAACTCAGGATCAGTACAGGATAAGTAATGTAATGTATGTACACAGTGACTGCACCAGCAGAATAGTGAGTGCAGCTCTGGAGTATAATACAGGATGTAACTCAGGATCAGTACAGGATAAGTAATGTAATGTATGTACACAGTGACACCAATAGCAGAATAGTGAGTGCAGCTCTGGAGTATAATACAGGATGTAACTCAGGATCAGTACAGGATAAGTAATGTAATGTATGTACACAGTGACTCCACCAGCAGAATAGTGAGTGCAGCTCTGGAGTATAATACAGGATGTAACTCAGGATCAGTACAGGATAAGTAATGTAATGTATGTACACAGTGACTGCACCAGCGGAATAGTGAGTGCAGCTCTGGTGTATAATATAGGATGTAACTCAGGATCAGTACAGGATAAGTAATGTAATGTATGTACACAGTGACTCCACCAGCAGAATAGTGAGTGCAGCTCTGGATTATAATACAAGATGTAACTCAGGATCAGTACAGGATAAGTAATGTAATGTATGTACACAGTGACTGCACCAGCAGAATAGTGAGTGCAGCTCTGGATTATAATACAGGATGTAACTCAGGATCAGTACAGGATAAGTAATGTAATGTATGTACACAGTGACTCCACCAGCAGAATAGTGAGTGCAGCTCTGGATTATAATACAAGATGTAACTCAGGATCAGTACAGGATAAGTAATGTAATGTATGTACACAGTGACTCCACCAGCAGAATAGTGAGTGCAGCTCTGGAGTATAATACAGGAATAAGTAATATGTAATGTATGTACACAGTGACTGCACCAGCAGAATAGTGAGTGCAGCTCTGGAGTATAATACAGGATGTAACTCAGGATCAGTACAGGATAAGTAATGTAATGTATGTACACAGTGACTCCTCCAGCAGAATAGTGAGTGCAGCTCTGGTAGTATAATAACAGGATGTAACTCAGGATTAGTACACGATAAATAAATGTAATGTAATGTACACAGTGACTCCTCCAACAGAATAGTGAGTGCAGCTCTGGAGTATAATACAGGATGTAACTCAGGATCAGTACAGGATAAGTAATGTAATGTATGTACACAGTGACTGCACCAGCAGAATAGTGAGTGCAGCTCTGGAGTATAATACAGGATATAACTCAGGATCAGTACAGGATAAGTAATGTAATGTATGTACACAGTGACTGCACCAGCAGAATAGTGAGTGCAGCTCTGGGGTATAATACAGGATGTAATTCAGGATCAGTACAGGATAAGTAATGTAATGTATATACACAGTGACTCCACCAGCAGAATAGTGAGTGCAGCTCTGGAGTATAATACAGGATGTAACTCAGGATCAGTACAGGATAAGTAATGTAATGTATGTACACAGTGACTCCACCAGCAGAATAGTGAGTGCAGCTCTGGAGTATAATACAGGATATAACTCAGGATCAGTACAGGATAAGTAATGTAATGTATGTACACAGTGACTCCACCAGCAGAATAGTCAGTGCAGCTCTGGAGTATAACACAGGATGTAACTCAGGATCAGTACAGGATAAGTAATGTAATGTATGTACACAGTGACTGCACCAGCAGAAGAGTGAGTGCAGCTCTGGAGTATAATACAGGATGTAACTCAGGATCAGTACAGGATAAGTAATGTAATGTATGTACACAGTGACTGCACCAGCAGAAGAGTGAGTGCAGCTCTGGAGTATAATATAGGATGTAACTCAGGATCAGTACAGGATAAGTAATGTAATGTATGTACACAGTGACTCCACCAGCAGAATAGTGAGTGCAGCTCTGGAGTATAATACAGGATGTAACTCAGGATCAGTACAGGATAAGTAATGTAATGTATGTACACAGTGACTGCACCAGCAGAAGAGTGAGTGCAGCTCTGGAGTATAATACAGGATGTAACTCAGGATCAGTACAGGATAAGTAATGTAATGTATGTACACAGTGACTGCACCAGCAGAATAGTGAGTGCAGCTCTGGAGTATAATACAGGATGTAACTCAGGATCAGTACAGGATAAGTAATGTAATGTATGTACACAGTGACTGCACCAGCAGAAGAGTGAGTGCAGCTCTGGAGTATAATACAGGATGTAACTCAGGATCAGTACAGGATAAGTAATGTAATGTATGTACACAGTGACTCCACCAGCAGAATAGTGAGTGCAGCTCTGGGGTATAATACAGGATGTAACTCAGGATCAGTACAGGATAAGTAATGTAATGTATGTACACAGTGACTGCACCAGCAGAATAGTGAGTGCAGCTCTGGAGTATAATACAGGATGTAACTCAGGATCAGTACAGGATAAGTAATGTAATGTATGTACACAGTGACACCAATAGCAGAATAGTGAGTGCAGCTCTGGAGTATAATACAGGATGTAACTCAGGATCAGTACAGGATAAGTAATGTAATGTATGTACACAGTGACTCACCAGCAGAATAGTGAGTGCAGCTCTGGAGTATAATACAGGATGTAACTCAGGATCAGTACAGGATAAGTAATGTATGCATACAGTGACTTAATTTTTTATGCAGTAATATATTATTCATATGTGGAGATACAGTGATTACGGCATTGCCCACTCTGGTTTGGGGTACCCTGCTCTCATATACTGTAGCTATGGATTGTTTTGCTTATTTTTGTACTGTGGGTCACTCAAGGCTGACAACACATTAACCTGATTGGGATTTAGTGTTTATCAGCGGTGGAGGCAGTTGGTGGGGATGATGCTGTGATCTTCCTCTAATGGCTCCTAGATCATCCCTGGCTTTGAGTCAGGTACTGTATGTTCTGTTCAGTCTGTGGAAAAGATAAAACCCAAATGTGCAGCCACCATGAAAGATCTGTGTACACAACCCAACCTGGCCTCACATGGCACACTGACCCACATACATTCCTAAATTTATACTGCTCACTGCCTGGCTGTCACCTATAGCAACTGCCTCTGAGCTGGTGCACTGACCCATTTACACAGCCATCACTGCTGGAGCTCTGCTGACCTCTGGTGGCCACGCAGGAGAATACATCCAGGCCAGCTGTGTGCAGACATGTGCAATCACTCACTGATCTATAGGGATCTGATCACTACAGTGGAGTGTACTGCTGCCCTGCAGCCCCTACATTTTATCTAGGGGTCAGTACAAATCCAAATCTGCCCCTATAAAGGTACTCGTGCTTATTTCCATTCATTTATATTGGCACCATTTTTCCCGAGTAGTATCACCCCCATCATTCCAAATGGCTAAAATCCTGTTTCCCATCTTTCTTGCCTTTTTATGGTAGCCTGCATTGCTCGGGTGGACTTTCCACTTTTTATTTGTAGATTGTTAAGCTATATATTTTTTTCCACCTTACATATACCTTGTTTTTTCTCAAACTTTAACCCATTCATGACTGGGCGATTACTTGTTTTTATGCTTCTGTTTTATCCACCATTGTTCCAAGAGCCATAACTATTTTTTGTTCTTCCACCGCCATGTGTGGGCTCATTTTTTGCAGGGTGATTAAAGATACCTTTCTTTTTACCATATAGTGTACTGGAAAATGGGGTTGTAGCAAATATGTATCGCAGGGACTGGGCACAGACCAGTGAGGGGGTTAAATCTCCTGCCCATCCAGGAGAGGTCAGGACCTGATACATAAACACAGCAAACCTAGCAGTCCCACTGACTCTGGTCTCCCCAGGGAGCCATGATGGGAAAAGCAGAGGGTGACAAAAATCACACATATAGATAGCTTCAAAGGGAAAGATCAGATAAGGGAGAGGAACCATCTCCAATAGTGATCAAAGAGACCCACAGATGGGAAGCAAAAGCAGGACACTTAGTTAGAAGACAAAAACATTTTTAAAACATAATCTATGCATGGCTAAATGAGTGCGTGCCCAATCATAGGCCAAGAATTAGAATTTTAAACTAGAAGGCCGGTCTAGGATCTGACCCCCCCGGCTGGGT
Organism: Allobates femoralis; assembly: GCA_033576535.1. Taxonomy (NCBI): domain Eukaryota; kingdom Metazoa; phylum Chordata; class Amphibia; order Anura; family Aromobatidae; genus Allobates; species Allobates femoralis. The sequence continues at coordinate 413,715,031 of JARQOC010000006.1, read as the reverse complement.
CTATATCTGGGCTCACACAGCTGCTGCAGGGGTGTCACAGTGATGGGTCAGTGAAAGCTGCTGTGATCATCATTGCAAAAACTCCGCTCTACCCATCGGGCAACGGAAGCTAAGTTTAGTTTTCTGTAAGTTTCTCCTTTTTATTTCATTGTTTGCATATGTGTATGTCATTTTATTATTTCTATTTTTATATCTTTTATTGTAAGCACTGTACCTTTTATATTAAAGCTTAAAACTTTAATAAGCTGAAACCTTGTTTGTTCTAAAAGGATTCATAGCCCTAAGAAGTGTGTGATCCTGTTGATTGGCTGACAGTATTATTTCATGGACTTACCCCCTGTATGTTGGTAAGTGGTGGCAGCGTGTGTGAAGCGGGGTGCACGGTGTGTGAGTCGGGGTGTGATTGATGCTCCCTTTCAGCATAGGACAGAGGTCGAGTGCTGGATTGAGTGAGGGGAGATTGATTAACCCTTGCAGGTGCAACCCCAAGTCACGTGCTGAGAAGTGTGTACGTGACAGGGGTTTTATTGATTTTTGTTATTAATGCGTCCCCTGTATGGTAATTCCACCTGATAATATGATTTTCCAGGTCAGTACAGTTATAATCCAGACTTACAACATTGGAACTTTTCTCCCTCTTTATAGCTTTACGTGCGGGATACTTCATTTTATATTTCATACTTTTTTTTGTTTATTTTTTTCCCATTTTTTAGGCTAAGTAAAGGGACTAAAATATGTTTCTTTATTTTCTAAAATATATTGTAATTACTGTTTACACGGATAGGAAGCCTATGAAGCTCTACTTCTGGTTTATGTTCATGGCAGCCCTGGAGGCCATTGTTGGGTCTCTGGCTTATTGATGACACATAATACCGGGCATCAGAAGACTTAAATTGTTGAGTCAAATGAAATCTATGGGGTTGCAGCAGGGTGTTACCTGTATGCCAGTGCAGATATCTGCTGCAGATTGTGGGCACAGCTTCTATACCTGTATTGGAAAAGTCGAAAACGTTGTGTAAAATGTTGCCACATTTAGCATTTTTACGCCAGTTTGTCTAAGCTCCACCAAAATGGGGTAAGACAGGGGCATAATGCCACGGTTCATCTAATTCATGACTAGCTGTGGTGCTTCCTAGGCGATAACTCTTAGGCGGCCGTCACACGCAAAGATTTCTTGCCCGATATCGTTTAAGCGATCTCCTTTTTGATCGCTTAAGCGATATCGGGCAAGAAATCGTTGCATGTAATCAAGCGATTTATGATTTGAAATCGCTTGATCGTGGCATCGCTGATCTGAGCTCCGGTTCTCAGATCTAGCGATGAGCGATTTGACGATCTGTCTCATCGTGGTGTATAACACCACGATGAGCGATCTCCCAGCGGCAGAGCCTATGCTGGGAGATGGTAACTATGGTACACGTCGGGTAACTAAGCGACGCGCGGCGCCTAGTTACCCGATGTGTACCATAGTTACCTGCGAGATCGCGGCTCCACATCGCTGGTGAGTCTGTCTGTGTGACATCTCACCAGCGATGTGAGCGATATTGTAAGCGATTGCGCGTGCACGTGATCGCTTACAATATCGCTATAGATATCTGTGCGTGTGACGGCCGCCTTACTCTAGTTGAGGACAGGAGTAAGATTTCTTGCCTGTCCTATGAAGCTCCACTTCTGGTTTATGTTCATGGCAGCCCTGTAGGCCATTGTTGGGTCTCTGGCTGATTGACGATGCATAACACTTGGCATCAGAAGTCTTAAATTGCTGAGATTGGAGTCAAATGAAATCTATGGGGTTGCAGCAGGGTGTTACCTGTATGGCAGTGCAGATACCTGCTGTATATTGTGGGCACAGCTCCTATACCTACATTGGAACAGCACGGAAAAGTAAAAACGTTAAGGAAAATGTTGCCACTTTTGGCATTGTTACGCCAGTTTCTCTCAGCTTTACCAAAATGGGTTAAGAAGAGGGCATGATGCCACAGCTCGTCTAATTCATGACAAGCTGTGGCTATACATCTTACTCCAGTTGAGGACAGGAGTGAGATTTCTGCCTAGAGAGACGTACACCACTCGTCAGAATTAATAAGAGGCGAGTGCTTCTTCATGAATAAGGACAATCTGACTTCACCAAGCCCCTGATCAAGATCACCCAGTAATGATGAATCGGGGTCATATCGTGTGGTGATTCAATGGGGTGAGACGGGATCATGATACTTCAGGACAAGCTGTGGTGTTTCCTACGCTATACATCTTACTCCAGTTAAGGACAGGAGTAAGATTTCTAGCATGGCACATGGAGGCATACACCACTCGTCAGAGGCTCCTGAATTATTAAGAGGTTCTTCATGAATAAGAAGTGTCTAACTCCACCACGCTCCTCATCAAGATCGGTGAGAAACCCGCCAGTATTGATGGGTCATACTGTTGGGTGGATTCATCAAGACTGGCATAGCGCATAATTGCTGCAGTTCACGCCACCAAATTCATTAAGAAGTCTATGACGCCTAAATAATTCAGCACATCCCCTCTGTAGGGAGCCCATCATCACACATGAGAATCCAGTTAGGGACTGGAGTAGCATTTCTGGTGTATTAATTTGACATTTGGGTGTGCCCACCTTGATGGTGCTGACTGAAACTGGCGCGTAGAAAAGCCAAAAGTCACAAACATTTGCAACTTTTTACATCAGTATTCTGGTGTAAAAGCTTTGATATATTGGCCCCTTAGAGCCAAGTACTCTGTAATCATAGTAATACACAGATCTACACAAGAACTGTATGCACAAATCAACAGGATATTTCTGATTAAAGGGGTATTCCCATCTCAAAGATCCTATCCCAATATGTAGTAGGTGTAATAACAATAATATTAGCAAATCCCTCCAATTACACATGTAGTATGGTTCTCCTGATTAGCTAAGTCTTTTACATCATGTGCAGGGCATTAAAAAGTCTTCGGTATCCATGGTTACGACCATTCATATAGTGACAGTTAGGTATCCATGGTTACGACCTCTAGGAACTAAGCTGTAATGCCCTGCAAATGAGGTAAGAGACTTGGCTAATGAGGAGAATTATGCTTCAGTTCTAATTGGAGGTGTTTGCCAATACTACATATTGGGATAGGATTGTGGCTTTTAAGCCTATAAATGTTCCTTGCTGAGGATGTAATCCCAAGGACAATATTAAGGTAGGAAATAAGGCGGCACAAGGGCCACGTCATATATTGGTGAGAACACTTATCACATCATTACATAACAAAAATTACAACAGATATTACATCAAATTGACATATAATTCACAATTCATCTTTCAAATGTAGGCAAAATAATTTTTTTCCCAGTTCATGAAAAAAATAGTAAAATACAACAAAACACTAATTACAATGTAGTTATACTGCATAGTTCAGTCTGAAATCTGGAAAGGTTCTTATTTTTAAAGGAACAAGGTCTTATGCCCACTGCTGGGCACAAGGGGGCGCAGCAGGACATGTGATTAACCACACTTTGTGCCATTGCCCGCCCTCCACCAGACATACCACCAGTGGTGTAACCTGAAGCTTATGGGCCCCAATGCAAAGCTTCAAAGGGTTCCCCCAATTATTGTAAATCTTTAATAGCATTAGTCTTTATCTATAGGCCAAAGGGACTTCTGGGGCCCCCAAGGCTCCAGGGCCCGGGTGTGACTACAACCCCTACACCTGTTATAGTTACACCCCTGCATACCACCATGTATCATTATTGTCTGAATTGTTACTTTAAATCTATTCTCCAACCCCTCCCAAGATGCAAGTAAACATTAAGATCTCATAGTAGGTTTAACATTTACAACATTTCTTCATAAATTAAAATATATTAAATGTTAAAAACAGAAGGCAGTTAGTAAAGATCAGTCAGTGCTAGGGTTTACCTGAGGAGCTAGCAATCTAATGCTAGATTACATACAGACACTGAATTCTCTGGTGATCATCGGGTATTGGAATGTTTTACAAATGGACAAAAACTTTCAAAAAATGTAAAAAAAAAAAAAAATTTGCTGATGACAATACAATTTGTTGGTCCGCTTTTGAAAAATTATTAATCTATTGCCACATTGTGGGTCCACAGCGGAATACAATGAGCGGTCGGAGTGTGAAGGGTACTATCTGACCCTGGTCAAAAACATGGTCACAAAAGGTTTAAAAAAAAAAAGAATCATGTAGAACCTGCAGTGCCATGTTTGACCACAGGGTGGCAGCATAAGATCACTCCATTTCATGCCATTAGTGCCCGCACTGAAGTACATGTATAGTTTATCTCTGCCCCCTATAGTTACCCCCCTGCCGCCACTGTGGCAGGTCATGCAGGAATGTTCCACTAATAAAATTTTGTGCAATTATTAGTGACATCGGCTGATGGAATGTTCCGCGATTTCTGGAGTATTCAACCTGAGATACATTAAGTCATTTCTAAAGTGATGAATCTGTTCGTTCAGCGACGTCTTTTCACTACTTTTTACATATAGGGCTGAAGCGCCGCCTTGTCCGGTTTCCCTTCGGATCACAAGTCAAGCACTGTCTACTCTCCTTTTCCTAATAATTTATTGAGATACATTAAGTCATTTCTAAGATTATGCAGCCTGGAGGGTGAACCCGTTCTCAATCAGTCAGGAGACGTTCAGCGACGTCGTGGAGCTCGGACAGTGATGTCAGCACAATCCACAACGTGCGCTTTCTGAGAGTAGTGCTGCAGCAGCCGCTTCCAGAGGTGAGAACATCTTAATAGCTGAGGATTTCCTGCAATGAGAGAAGCCAAACAATAGAGAGTAAAAGGCAAAGAAATAAAACATGTGTCCTGCAGTGTATACTGCGTGATCGGTGATGTGCTCTGCACTGTATACTGTATGATCGGTGATGTGCTCTGCACTGTATACTGGTGATGGGTGATGAGCTCTGCACTGTATACTGTGTGATGTGCTCTGCACTGTATACTGTGTGATGGGTGATGAGCTCTGCACTGTATACTGTGTGATGGGTGATGGAGCTGTGCACTGTATACTGCGTGATCGGTGATGTGCTCTGCACTGTATACTGTATGATCGGTGATGTGCTCTGCACTGTATACTGTGTGATGTGCTCTGCACTGTATACTGTGTGATGGGTGATGTGCTCTGCACTGTATACTGTGTGATGGGTGATGAGCTCTGCACTGTATACTGTGTGATGGGTGATGAGCTCTGCACTGTATACTGTGTGATGTGCTCTGCACTGTATACTGTGTGATGTGCTCTGCACTGTATACTGTGTGATGGGTGATGAGCTCTGCACTGTATACTGTGTGATGGGTGATGGCTCTGCACTGTATACTGTGTGATGTGCTCTGCACTGTATACTGTGTGATGTGCTCTGCACTGTATACTGTGTGATGTGCTCTGCACTGTATACTGTGTGATGGGTGATGTGCTCTGCACTGTATACTGTGTGATGGGTGATGTGCTCTGCACTGTATACTGTGTGATTGGTGATGAGCTCTGCACTGTATACTGTGTGATGGGTGATGTGCTCTGCACTGTATACTGTGTGATCGGTGATGTGCTCTGCACTGTATACTGTGTGATGGGTGATGAGCTCTGCACTGTATACTGTGTGATGTGCTCTGCACTGTATACTGTGTGATGAACTTTGCACTGTATACTGTGTGATGGGTGATGTGCTCTGCACTGTATACTGTGTGATGTGCTCTGCACTGTATACTGTGTGATCGGTGATGTGCTCTGCACTGTATACTGTGTGATGGGTGATGAGCTCTGCACTGTATACTGTGTGATGTGCTCTGCACTGTATACTGTGTGATGAACTCTGCACTGTATACTGTGTGATGGGTGATGAGCTCTGCACTGTATACCGTGTGATGGGTGATGAGCTGTGCACTGTATACTGTGTGATGGGTGAGGTGCTATGCACTGTATATTGTCTGATCGGTGAGGTGCTATGCACTGTATACTGTGTGATGGGTGATGACCTCTGCACTGTACACTGTGTGATGGGTGATGAGCTCTGCACTGTATATTGTCTGATCGGTGATGTGCTCTGCACTGTAAACTGTGTGATGGGTGATGAGCTCTGCACTGTATACTGTGTAATGGTGATGAGCTTGCACACTGTATACTGTGTGATGGGTGGTGAGCTCTGCACTGTATACTGTTTGGTGATGTGCTCTGCACTGTAACTGTGTGATGGTAGCGGTGATGAGCTCTGCACTGTATACTGTGTGATGGGTGATGAGCTCTGCACTGTATACTGTGTGATGGGTGATGAGCTCTGCACTGTATACTGGGTGATGAGCTCTGCACTGTATACTGTGGATGGTGATGTGCTCTGCACTGTATACTGTGTGATGGGTGATGAGCTCATCACTGTATACTGTGTGATGGGTGATGAGCTCTGCACTGTATACTGTGTGATGTGCTATGCACTGTATACTGTGTGATGGGTGATGAGCTCTGCACTGTATACTGTGTGATGGGTGATGAGCTCTGCACTGTATACTGTTGATCGGTGATGTGCTCTGCACTGTATAACTGTGTGATGGGTGATGAGCTCTGCACTGTATACTGTGTATGGGTGATGAGCTCTGCACTGTATACTGTGTGATGGGTGATGTGCTCTGCACTGTATACTGTGTGATGTGCTCTGCACTGTATACTGTGTGAGGTGATGAGCTCTGCACTGTATACTGTGATGGGTGATGAGCTCTGCACTGTATACTGTGTGATGGGTGATGAGCTCTGCACTGTATACTGTGTGATGTGATGAGCTCTGCACTGTATACTGTGTGATGGGTGATGTGCTACTGCACTGTATACTGTGTGATGGTGATGAGCTCCACTGTATACTGTGTGATGGGTGATGAGCTCTGCACTGTATACTGTGTGATGTGCTCTGCACTGTATACTGTGTGATGGGTGATGGCTCTGCACTGTATACTGTGTGATGGGTGATGAGCTCTGCACTGTATACTGTGTGATGTGCTCTGCACTGTATACTGTGTGATGTGCTCTGCACTGTATACTGTGTGATGGTGATAGCTCTGCACTGTATACTGTGTGATGTGCTCTGCACTGTTTTACTGTGTGATGATGAGCTCTGCACTGTATACTGTGTGATGGTGATGTGCTCTGCACTGTATACTTGTGATGGTGATGACTCTGCACTGTATACTGGTGATGGGTGATGGCTCTGCACTGTATACTGTGTGATCGGTGATGTGCTCTGCACTGTATACTGTGTGATGGGTGATGAGCTCTGCACTGTATACTGTGTGATGGTGTGACTCTGCACTGTATACTGTGTGATTGATTTGCACTGTATACTGTGTGATGGGTGATGTGCTCTGCACTGTATACTGTGTGATGGTGATGCTCTGCACTGTATACTGTGTGATGGGTTGTGATGTGCTCTGCACTGTATACTGTGTGATGGTGATGGCTCTGCACTGTATACTGTGTGATGGGTGATGAGCTCTGCACTGTATACTGTGTGATGTGCTCTGCACTGTATACTGTGTGAGGTGATGAGCTCTGCACTGTTATATGTGTGATGGGTGATGAGCTCTGCACTGTATACTGTGTGATGGGTGATGAGCTCTGCACTGTATACTGTGTGATGTGTGTGTAGGTTACTGCACTGTATATGTCTGATCGGAGTGTATACTGACTGTGTGATGGTGTGACTCTGCACTGTATACTGTGTGATGGGTGATGACTCTGCACTGTATATTGCTGATGTGATGTGCTCTGCACTGTATACTGTGTGATGGGTGATGAGCTCTGCACTGTATACTGTGTATGGGTGATGAGCTCTGCACTGTATACTGTGTGATGCGCATGATACTGTTGATGATGCTCTGCACTGTATACTGTGTGATGGTGATGAGCTCTGCACTGTATACTGTGTGATGGTAGCTCTGCACTGTATACTGTGTGATGGTGATGACTCTGCACTGTATACTGTGTGATGTGATGACTCTGCACTGTATACTGTGTGATGGTGTGCTCTGCACTGTATACTGTGTGATGGGTGATGGCTCTGCACTGTATACTGTGTGATCGGTGATGAGCTCTGCACTGTATACTTGTGTTGATGTTGGTGATGGCTCTGCACTGTATACTGTGTGATGGTGATGAGCTCTGCACTGTATACTGTGTGATGTATGAGCTCTGCACTGTATACTGTGTGATGGTGATGCTTGCACTGTATACTGTGTGATGGGTGATGAGCTCTGCACTGTATACTGTTGATGGTGATGGCTCTGCACTGTATACTGTGTGATGGTGATGACTCTGCACTGTATACTGTGTGATGGTGATGAGCTCTGCACTGTATACTGTGTGATGGTGATGAGCTCTGCACTGTATACTGTGTGATGGTGTGATGAGCTCTGCACTGTATACTGTGTGATGGGTGATGAGCTCTGCACTGTATACTGTGTGATGGGTGATGAGCTCTGCACTGTATACTGTTGATGTGCTCTGCACTGTATACTGTGTGATGAAGCTCTGCACTGTATACTGTGTATGGTGATGAGCTCTGCACTGTATAGTTGATGTAGCTCTGCACTGTATACTGTGTGATGGGTGATGAGCTCTGCACTGTATACTGTGTGATGGTGTGATGCTCTGCACTGTATACTGTGTGATGGGTGATGAGCTCTGCACTGTATACTGTTATGGTGATGAGCTCTGCACTGTATACTGTGTGATGGTGATGAGCTCTGCACTGTATACTGTGTGATGGTGATGAGCTCTGCACTGTATACTGTGTGATGGGTGATGAGCTCTGCACTGTATACTGTGTGATGGGTGATGAGCTCTGCACTGTATACTGTGTGATGGGTGATGAGCTCTGCACTGTATACTGTGTGATGGTGATGAGCTCTGCACTGTATACTGTGTGATGGGTGATGAGCTCTGCACTGTATACTGTTGATGTGAATGGGTATGACTCTGCTGTATACTGTGTGATGGGTGATGAGCTCTGCACTGTATACTGTGTGATGGGTGATCTGCACTGTATACTGTGTGATGGGTGAGTGCTCTGCACTGTATATTGTCTGTCGGATGTACGTGTGATGCTCTGCACTGTATACTGTGTGATGGTGATGAGCTCTGCACTGTATACTGTGTGATGGGTGATGCTCTGCACTGTATACTGTGTGTGATGGGTGAGGTGCTTCACTGTATATGTTGATGGTGAGTGCTTGCACTGTATACTGTGTGATGGGTGATGAGCTCTGCACTGTATACTGTGTGATGGGTGATGAGCTCTGCACTGTATACTGTGTGATGAACTCTGCACTGTATACTGTGTGATGGGTGATGCTCTGCACTGTATACTTGTGTGATGAGCTCTGCACTGTATACTGTGTGATGGTGAGTGCTCTGCACTGTATACTGTTGATCGGTGATGTGCTCTGCACTGTATACTGTGTGATGGTGATGAGCTCTGCACTGTATACTGTGTGATGGGATGAGCTCTGCACTGTATACTGTGTGTGATGATGCTCTGCACTGTATACTGTGTGTGATGGGTGATGAGCTCTGCACTGTATACTGTGTGATGTGTCTGCACTGATACTGAGGGTGATGAGCTTGCACTGTATACTGTGTGATGGGTGATGTGCTCTGCACTGTATACTGTTGATGGTGATGGCTCTGCACTGTATACTGTGTGATGGGTGATGAGCTCTGCACTGTATACTGTGTGATGGGTGATGAGCTCTGCACTGTATACTGTGTGATGGGTGATGAGCTCTGCACTGTATACTGTGTGATGTGCTCTGCACTGTATACTGTGTGATGGGTGAGAGCTCTGCACTGTATACTGTGTGATGGGTGATGTGAAGCTCTGCACTGTATACTGTGTGATGGGTGATGAGCTCTGCACTGTATACTGTGTGATGGGTGATGAGCTCTGCACTGTATACTGTGTGATGTGAGGCTCTGCACTGTATACTGTGTGATGGGTGATGAGCTCTGCACTGTATACTGTGTGATGGGGTGATGAGCTCTGCACTGTATACTGTGTGATGGGTGATGAGCTCTGCACTGTATACTGTGTGATGGTGATGAGCTCTGCACTGTATACTGTGTGTGTGATGTGCTCTGCACTGTATACTGTGTGATGGGTGAGAGCTCTGCACTGTATACTGTGTGATGGTGATGAGCTCTGCACTGTATACTGTGTGATGGGTGATGTGCTCTGCACTGTATACTGTGTGATGGGTGATGAGCTCTGCACTGTATACTGTGTGATGGGTGATGAGCTCTGCACTGATGGCTCTGCACTGTATGTTGATGTGTGCCTGAACTGTGGTGATGGGTGAGCTCTGCACTGTATACTGTGTGATGGTGTGCTCTGCACTGTATACTGTGTGATGGTGATGGCTCTGCACTGTATACGTGTGATGCTCTGCACTGTATACTGTGTGATGTAACTCTGCACTGTATACTGTGTGATGGTGATGAGCTCTGCACTGTATACGTGTGATGGGTGATGACTTGCACTGTATACTGTGTGATGGGTGGTGCTTGCACTGTAATTGTCTGATCGGTGAGGTGCTATGCACTGTATACTGTGTGATGGGTGATGAGCTCTGCACTGTATACTGTGTGATGGGTGATGAGCTCTGCACTGTATACTGTGTGATGGTGATGTTCTCACTGTATACTGTGTGAGGTAGCTATGCACTGTATACTGTGTGATGGGTGATGAGCTCTGCACTGTATACTGTGTGATGTGGGTGACTGCTCCTGCACTGTATACTGTTGTGAGACTCTGCACTGTATACTGTGTGATGGTGATGAGCTCTGCACTGTATACTGTGTGATGGTGATGGGTGATGTTACTGTGTGATGGTGAGCTATGCATGTTTGTGATGTGTGAGTCTGCACTGTATATGTGTGATGGTGATGAGCTCTGCACTGTATACTGTGTGATGGGTGATGAGCTCTGCACTGTATACTGTGTGTGTGATGAGCTCTGCACTGTATACTGTGTGATGGTGATGAGCTCTGCACTGTATACTGGGTGATGAGCTCTGCACTGTATACTGTGTGATGGTGATGAGCTCTGCACTGTATACTGTGTGATGGGTGATGAGCTCTGCACTGTATACTGTGTGATGTGTGATGATGCTCTGCACTGTATACTGTGTGATCGGTGATGAGCTCTGCACTGTATACTGTGTGATGGGTGAGAGCTCTGCACTGTAACTGTGTGATGGTGATGAGCTCTGCACTGTATACTGTGTGATGGGTGATGAGCTCTGCACTGTATACTGTGTGTGATGAGCTCTGCACTGTATACTGTGTGATGGGTGGTGAGACTCTGCACTGTATACTGTGTGATGTACTCTGCACTGTACTGTGTGATGTGATGAGCTCTGCACTGTATACTGTGTGATGGGTGATGAGCTCTGCACTGTATACTGTGTGATGGGTGATGAGCTCTGCACTGTATACTGTGTGATGGGTGATGAGCTCTGCACTGTATACTGGTATGCTTGCACTGTACGTGTGATGAGACTCTGCACTGTATACTGTGTGATGGGTGATGAGCTCTGCACTGTATACTGTGTGATGGTAGCTCTGCATGTTACTGTGAGGTACTGACTTACGGTGGTGATGCTCTGCACTGTATACTGTGTGATGGTGATGAGCTCTGCACTGTATACTGTGTGATCGGTGATGAGCTTGCACTGTATACTGTGTGATGGGTGAGATCTGCACTGTATACTGTGTGATGGTGAGGTGCTTGCACTGTATACTGTGTGATGGGTGATGAGCTCTGCACTGTATACTGTGTGATGGGTGATGAGCTCTGCACTGTATACTGTGTGATGGGTGATGAGTGCTTGCACTGTATACGTGTGATGGTGATGCTGCACTGTACGTGTGATGGGGATGACTCTGCACTGTATACTGTGTGATGGGTGAATGATGCTCTGCACTGTATACTGTGTGATGGTGATGAGCTCTGCACTGTATACTGTGTGATTGATGCTCTGCACTGTATACTGTGTGATGGTGATGACTCTGCACTGTATACGTGTGATGGGTGATGAGCTCTGCACTGTATACTGTGTGATGGGTGATGTGCTCTGCACTGTATACTGTGTGATCGGTGATGGTGCTCTGCACTGTATACTGTGTGATGGGTGATGGCTCTGCACTGTATACTGTGTGATGGTGATGGCTCTGCACTGTATACTGGTGATGAGCTCTGCACTGTATACTGTGTGATGGTGATGAGCTCTGCACTGTATACGGTGATGAGCCTGCACTGTATACTGTGTGATGGGTGATGTGCTCTGCACTGTATACTGTGTGATGGTGATGGCTCTGCACTGTATACTGTGTGATGAGCTCTGCACTGTATACTGTGTGATGGTGATGAGCTCTGCACTGTATACTGTGTGATGGGTGATGAGCTCTGCACTGTATACTGTGTGATCGTGATGAGCTCTGCACTGTATACTGTGTGATTGTGATTGCTCTGCACTGTATACTGTGTGATGGGTGATGAGCTCTGCACTGTATACTGTGTGATCGGGTGATGAGCTCTGCACTGTATACTGTGTGATGTCTCTGCACTGTATACTGTGTGATCGGTGATGGCTCTGCACTGTATACTGTGTGATGGGTGCATCATGCTCCAGTCTATGTTCTATCTCTACTGGTTTGCACTCACTTCTACTTGGTGGACCACATCTTTCCTTGTCTTGTATTGCCACTTTATACTGGTTTGGGTCTGAAACTAACCTAGATACTGAACCGCAGCCAGCTGTATGTAGGCTGAGAATCGAGTTCCTCAGCCGAATGTACGGTACGGTGGAAGTGATATCGCCATTCATCCTGCAATAGATAGGGCATGGATACTGTGAACACCGTGGGATAATACACATTGCGCTAACAGTACTTGGCTCTTGCATGATGGTGCAGGCGGTGACCTCCCTCAGCCCCTGACTGTGTAGTCTCCTAGTGACCTCTGCCACCTGGGCATTGTAGGGGGTCAGGATAACAATGTCTCTGGCTGCAACAGACCGACTGACCAGGAGCTGTGCCAGACGCACCTGAAAAATGAAGGAGAAAATGAGTGAGATTTCCCGCCTAACTAAGGGCGTGACCTGAATTGTCTATTCTCCTCATCACTATGAGCGAGGGCCAGACTCATCATTTCTGGGGGGTTTAAGCCCCTTCCTTTACTTTGATTTGTGGTTTTCATGAAATTGGCGCACGTTAATCAAGAATTTGGCACAAAGCCCAAACTTGTTTTCAGATTCCCCAATAAGAAAAGTCGCTTGTTTCACAAATTACAATAAAAAAAATTGCCAAAATACATCAGAGCTCTACACAGACTGGGGTAGAGTGACGCCAAATTTGGCAACTTTTATTGCAATTTAATGAATTTTAATGAATTTTTGTAAAACATCTGGAAAAGCCACAATGGCGTAAAAATCTGAGAACAAACGAAACCACAAGAGACAACGTGAAAGAAGGCGCAAATCGATTGATGAACTTGTCACAAATCAAACATTCACTAATCGTCTTATATAATCACTCCGTCCCGTCCGTTATCCACTTCCGTCCCGACGTCCTCCTATCATGCGCCATCCACTTCCGACTCCCCCGCTGTATCTACACACCCAAGTGATGGGTGTGCAAAGAGTGTGCCCGCTTGCGTTGTCACAGCAAAACAACGGCCCACAACCAAAGCAAGCCACTGCATACAACGCACCCGCTCCCATCGCCGGACACCCCCGCACACCAAACCACCGCTTCGACTGACCTGACAGGGCCTGTGGTGATGTCAACGTGCACGTGCAGAGCCAGGTGGCCGTGACATCACCACAGGTCCTGTAACGCATTCTTTCCCAGCCGTCTCTCAGAGACCAGCCCGCTCATCCTGCAGCCCGGTCACCCCACAGCCCGCTCATCTGCAGCCCGGTCACCCCACAGCCCGCTCATCCCATAATCTGCTCATCCCACAGCACGCTCACCCCATAACCTGCTCATCCGACAGCCCGCTCACCCTATAACCTGCTCATCCCACAGCCCGCTCACCCCATAACCTGCTCACCCCACAGCCCGCTCACCCCATAACCTGCTCACCCCACAGCCGCTCACCCATAACCTGCTCATCCACAGCCGCTCACCCATAACCTGCTCATCCCACAGCCCGCTCACCCCATAACCTGCTCATCCCACAGCCGCTCACCCAATAACCTGCTCATCCCACAGCTCGCTCACCCCATAACCTGCTCATCCCACAGCCGCTCACCCATAACCTGCTCATCCCACAGCCCGCTCACCCCATAACCTGCTCATCCCACAGCCCGCTCACCCTATAACCTGCTCATCCCACAGCCCGCTCACCCCATAACCTGCTCATCCCACAGCCCGCTCACCCCATAACCTGCTCGTCCCACAGCCCGCTCACCCCATAACCTGCTCATCCCACAGCCCGCTCACCCCATAACCTGCTCATCCCACAGCCCGCTCACCCCATAACCTGCTCATCCCACAGCCCGCTCACCCCATAACCTGCTCATCCCACAGCCCGCTCACCCCATAACATGCTCATCCCACAGCCCGCTCACCCCATAACCTGCTCATCCCACAGCCCGCTCACCCCATAACCTGCTCATCCCACAGCCCGCTCACCCCATAACCTGCTCATCCCACAGCCCGCTCACCCCATAACCTGCTCATCCCACAGCCCGCTCACCCCATAACCTGCTCATCCCACAGCCCGCTCACCCCATAACCTGCTCATCCCACAGCCGCTCACCCCATAACCTGCTCATCCACAGCCCGCTCACCCCATAACCTGCTCATCCCAAAGCCCGCTCACCCCATAACCTGCTCAACCCACAGCCCGCTCACCCCATAACCTGCTCAACCCACAGCCCGCTCATCTCAGAACCCGCCGAATGAGGACTGCGCCCGTTCCTCATGCCACCATCATCTTCCTCATGACGTTGCCACATGAGAGTGAGCACAAGGGGGGAAGGGGTAGAGTGACCATGGGGGAGCAGAGAGCGAGCATGGGGGGGCAGAAAGCAACCATGGGGGGGGGGGGCAGACAGCAACCATGGGGGGGGTGCAGAGAGGCAGCACAGAGGGATAGAGAGCGACTACAGTCGGGAGCAGAAAGGCAGCATGGGGGGGCAGAGAGGGAGCAGAGAGGCAGCACAGGGGGAGGGGGCAGAGGGGCAACACAAAGGGCAGAGAGTGAGGGGCAAAAACAGCAAAAAAAAAGGAGGAGGGAGAGACTGCCACCCCCCGTGCCACATAGCCCACCTCCATCGTGATTTCACCACCTACCCAATGCAACAGCAATGAGGGGAGAAGACTGCACACAATGATGCAATGATGAATCTGGTCCTTGGAGTTTACAGAGAACCTGACTGTTGATATATGATGCCAATCCGTGGGCATTATGTATGGGGCACCGGCTGAATGATCACAGCCATACTTTTAATAGCTGCAGGGGACTGAGCTGCAATGTAGAGTAGTCAGACAGGTGGGTCCCGGCGGTTCTCCCTGCCCGCTGTCCCTGATGTATACTTTCAATGAAAACATTGTAGCCTTTGTGTTGTACAGTTCACTGCTGGCTGCACAATGAGTTAACTGAGAATCTGTCATTTGGCTTGTACCGCCATTTTCTCAGACCCATAGCATTTTAATTTTCTGGCCCATGGATGAGGGCTTGTTACTGCGCCCTGAGCCCATATTATGACTGATACAATTTTTCGGTAGATGTGATGTTTTGATCGTCCCTTATCGCATTTCTCTGTGATTTTGCAGCAGCTAAAATAAATGCAAATTTTGCGTTTAGATTTTTTTCTCATTGCAGCTTTTACAGATCAAGTTAATCCATTTTATATTTTAATAGATCGGACTTTTACGGACGTGGTGATACCACAAACTTGTATTTATTTTTTTTATTGAGGGGGAAGGGAGGGATGAGCTAAATATTTATATTTTTTTCTTAGTATTTTAAAAACCTTTTCTTTAACTATTTTCCTGGATTTTGTAGTCCCCTCAGGGGACTTGAACCTGCGATCGTCTGATCGATTGTGCTATACACAGCAATACCAAAGTACTGCTGTATATAGCAAAAATCATGTTCTCCTTTAAATACCAGCCACTGGCTGGCTGTAATAAGAGTAATGTCATGACAAACACGGTGGTCTTCTGCAGATCCCTGGATGGCATGGAAACAGATTTGCATGATTGTGGGGCCAATGGGCAGTTAGAAAAGTGCGCCCCACCCAGGCCACGAGCTGAGATCGAAAATACCGGTCAAAGCTCCACTCACATCTGTTAGGCTAAGTAATGGTTGGATAGTACAGTCCCCATCTGCCGGGAAAGATGCAGGCTCAGTGCCTGAACCCGCATCAAAGAAGGTGAACCGATATATGATGTATCAGGAATAGATGCGGATATCCACCTATGAAGGGTACGAAATGGTACAGACAAAGGTGTAGCTACAATGGTTGCGGAAATAGCATATATACCCAGGTCATGATGCTGCAGAAGGGCCCGAGGACCCTCTGCTACATTAGAAGCCACTAGTAGTGCAAATTGCACATAATAGTGGCCCTGCTGTAGATTTCCTATTTGGGGGTCAGGAGCTTTAGTTTACACCTCGGGATACACAGCTCCCAATCCCCTGCTTTTCTTCACACAGCCGGAGAGTTTCCTGTGGCTGCCACTAGGGGGAGCACACTGCATATGTTTTTATACACAATAAATAAATATTAGCTCTCCCTAGTGGTGGCTAAAGTCAGAACAAATTCTATAATTTAACTTTGTGTGAAACCTGACCCTCACAAAGACAACAGATGGGTGCCCAATGCTATGGTATCAGGAGGGCGGTGATGTTATGATGGGGGCAGGTTATGTGGCACTGAGCAGACGGGTGTCTCTCCCCTCTGTCTGCGCTCTCTCTTCCCCTGTGCTGCCTTCACTCCTCTGTGCTCTCTCCTTTGACTTGTCTCCCCCCCTGTGCACTGTCTCTCTTTCCCCGGGTGCTGTCTTCTACACTCATGTGCTCTCTCCTTTGAGAAGTCTTCCCCTTGTGCGCTCTGTCCCCCTGTGCTGTGCACTCTCCTCCCTGTCTGCTCTCTCTCCACCAGTGTTGTCTACTCCCCTCATGTGCTCTCTCCTTTGACCTGTCTCCCCCCTGTGCACTGTCTCTCTTCCCCCGGGTGCTGTCTTCTACCCTCATGTGCTCTCTCCTTTGAGAAGTCTTCCCCTTGTGCGCCTCTCCCCCTGTGCTGTGCACTCTCCTCCCTTTCTGCTGTCTCTCCACCAGTGCTGTCTACTCCCCTCATGTGCTCTCTCCTTTGACCTGTCTCCCCCTGTGCACTCTCTCTTCCCCCTTGTGCGCTCTCCCCCTGTGCACTCTCTCTCCCCGTGTGCTCTCCTCCTTGTGTGCTGTCTTTCTCTCCCCCCTGTGCTTTGTCTCCCCTCATGCATTCTCTCCACTTTACTCTCTGCCCTGTGCTTTCTCTGTCCCCCCGTGCACTCTCTCCCCTGTGCGCTCTCCCCCTATGCTTTGTCTCTCTCCTTGTGCTCTCTCCTTCCCCTTGCACAACCACCACTTGGGTCTTGCAAATATGGCTGCTGTGGTGCGTGACAGGAAGACATCCTGATGTAAGTGGATGATAAACTCCACAAGAGTACATATAATGAATAGCCCTGGGGATAATCCTTTTTACCCCATTCAGGTCCACTGTTATATTCCACATATCTTAGGGCCCTTTTACATCAGCGTTTATTTGAAATCGCGGCAGATGCGGTGAAAAAAACGCATCTGCCGCGATTGCCGCATAACCGCTGCACTTGCGGCACGGTTGCGGTAATCCCCATAGAAAGTATAGGGGGACTTGCGGCAGGTGCGGCAAGTGCGGTTTTGCACTTGCGGCAGACTGCGGTTTTTTTCGCGGCCGCACCTGCCGCAAGTGCAAAACCGCACTTGCCGCACCTGCCGCAAGTCCCCCTATACCTTCTATGGGGATTACCGCAACCGCGCCGCAAGTGCAGCGGTTATGCGGCAATCGCGGCAGATGCGGTTTTTTCACCGCATCTGCCGCGATTTCAAAGAAACGCTGATGTGAAAGGGCCCTAAGAAGAAGCAGCTTTATATGCTGAATATGGTGGATAGCTACAGGTTAGCCACATTAGTGGGAGGTATAGGGACAGGGGTGGTGTATACTTACTGCCTGCTCAGCCTCTTTAGCGTTTGCTTTTGAGTTAATATTCCCTTCTTCACTGGTTACAATCAGGCTCTGCTCCTGGCCTTCCACTTTCCCAAACAGCAGGGGGCAGCAGTAGTTTTGATAGTAGAATAGACTGGGCTGTAGCTGGAGCGACGGTGAAGTGCGCAAACGACCATCATAGAACTCATTGGACGGGAATGCACAGATATCCGAATGCTGGAGACAGAGAGAAAGCAGAGGAGGCATGAAGCTTCTGCTAATTACAATGTCCGACCGCTCAAGAGTTCAGAGGCTAAAATCTATTACATTTCATTCCCATAAAGCATTAATAATATATATAATACTGATAATATTTATTCAGTTATATTGTATAGTGCTATTAATTCCACAGTGTGTTATATACATTATCATCACTGTCCCCGTCAGGACTCACCACCTAAATTCCCTATCACTCTGTCTTTGGAGTGTGGGAGGAAAACCGGAGAAAACAGAGGAAACCCATACAAACACAGGGAGAACATACAAACTCTAATTTGCCCAAATTGAAATTAATGGGATACACCAATTAAAATCTGTTTACCTGCAGCCACCACTAGAGGGAGCTCACTGTATAGTAGAGATCCAAATTAGAATAACACAGCACCCCTCCTGGGCACAGCGTGTACTGCAGCTTAGCTCCGGCATAGCTCAGCCCATGATGAGCGAAATAGACCTCCGAGTTGACTCACAACTTGTACTATACATGATTACAACTGCAGAGGTGCGTTCAAATTAGGCTGCGCTCACACACAGGTAATTTTCACATATTTTTATGCGCGCTTTATGCGTCTGCATCTGCGTTTGCCGGCAAAGTGAATGGAAATTCACTTTTGCCGTTCTGACGCTGCACTTTTTGAGGCCGCGCTCTTGGGGGGAAGTGTGAGCGTAAAAAGAATCAACATGTCTATTCTTTGCACAAATATGCGTGCACTTTCTCCCATAGGCCCCATTATAAGCGCTGGAATTACACATCGCCGTTCAGACAATGCCTATTCCAGCACTTAGTCACGGATGCTGGAGGAGAAGCTGGATGTGATGTCACACGGGGTGAGGAAGAATCCTGTGTTCCTTTCCCCGTGTGACATGTCAGGCCTGGAGTTTCGCTTTCACAGTGTATCTACATACACTGCGAAAGCAAAATAAAAGTGAACAAAAGGTATTAAAAGTAAAAAAATGAAATACTTACCTCTCCTCCGGCTGTCCCAGGACCTGAGGAGAAAACGTCTGATCGCTGCAAGGACCTTAAAGATGTGACTGGCTGACAGCGATCAGCTGATGTGTCACATGACATCATCAGCTGATCGTGACTTGATATCATCAGCTGATCGTGACTTGACATCATCAGCTGATCGGTATAAAACGCCCGCCAAAACCGAATGGTTTTGGCGGGCGATTTAAACCGCTCAGCTGATGATGTCACGTGACACATCAGCTGATCGGTTTTGGCAGGCAGTTTAAACCGCTCAGCTGATGCTGTCAGGTGACACATCAGCTGATCGGTTTTCCGCCAGTCAGCTGATTAAGGTCCTGCAGCGATTGGACGTGGACAGTCCCAGGACAGTCTGCGGAGAGGTGACTGGTTTTTTATTATTTTTAATACCCATTGCTTTCTTTTAGTTCGCCTTTGCAGTCTATGTAGATACACTACGAAAATGAAAGTACACACGTCACATGGGACCAGCATTATTCCTGCCCCCGTGTGACATCACTTCCCTCTGCGCCTCCGGAGGGGAAAAATGCGGCCGGAAAAAAAATGCAATGCTTTTTTTTACCTGTGGTAAATAGCGCGGCCGCAAAATGCGGGAAAACTCACTCACAAAAAAAAAGCGGCAATTACGCCGTGTGTGAACATAGTGTTATAGTGGTTTATTTATAAGTAAAATTATATTCAACTAATTAAAAATAAATAAAACTCCAGTGGTTAATAAACCAAGTATTCAAAAGAAAGTGAGAAGGAAGCGGGCACTAGCAGCTGTGAGGTAGCGGCAGCACGGCGGAGACAAGGGATCCGGGCACCACGGGTCACTGCACACGGGTTTATTCAATCCAACAGAAGAGGAAAAAAAAACAGTCCAACAGAGCATTCCGGTCCCCTTCCTTCAGGGGCCGCTCCTCGCTGCTTTCCCAGAAGTCTATCCGCCACTAGGTCTGCGGCCTGGCTCAGAACATGCTTCCTCATCAGAATCCCAGGGAGTTGTGCTCACTCCCAACTCAAGGAACCACACCCAGTGTTCCTGCTTCCTCTTAACCCCTTCTGCTCTGAGAAGAGGAATCCCGTCTAATACCTGGTATGGAGTACGTCCTGCAGAACTGGAGGACGCACCCAGGGAGGCACATACCGGTCACAGCATACCGACCCGGCCGGTGCCTCACATAACCCCCCCTATGTTCAAGCGTACGGGTTTGAACACAAGGCCATAACCCTGGGCCCTGTGAGGGGACCACGTCACGGCGCGGAGCACCGGCGGAGCCAAGCAGGGGCACCCGGGGGTACCAGTGGTGCCAGACCCCACGAGCAACCAACCCGTTCGGGCCCCCGGCACCCACTAACCCCGGACGGGTACCAACGACAGAGCCCCGGGGCCCTCTGAGGAAAACGGGGTCAGCGCGCGGCACTGCTGCACCGTTCCGGACAGGGAGTCGGCGCGGCCGGCGCACGGGTCTCTGCACCCGGGGTTTAGTCACATCAAGTCCACTGGGTATCCCGGTGGCGGGATCCTCGGGCTCCGGGCCCTGTCTATCCTTCATCCGAGGGGCCATATACCCGTTCAACAATACCCGGAACAAGGGCATATCTCTCCCCAGCACAACATCATAAGGGAGATCCTTTACCACCCCAACCACATGTTGAACCCGCCTGGCTGGGGTAGCAAACGTGACACGCTTCATCAGATACCTGCGATGATCCCCATGGACACTCATCACCCTGACCGTACGGCCGGTGGATTTGGTCCTGGAGACCAAGGAGGCACACACGAGGGTCATGTTGCTCCCTGAGTCCAGTAGGGCTGTCACCTCATGACCGTTAAGCCGTACGCGGCACAGTACATTCTCAGTATCCCGGGGGCCCGAGCCCCGTTTTCCGACGAGGTGGGCGAACATGGACCGCCTCCGGGAATAGTCACAGTCCATTGGTTTCCCCGTTGAGGGGACACTGCGGCATCATATGTCCCACCTCCCGGCATCTTCTACATCGGGGTGGTTCCCTGCTATACCAGGGGCCGAACCGCGGCTGTCCGGATCGCCGCTTTGCTGCAGGGGGAGGCCCGTTTTTGGCCTGAGCCGGGCGCTCGCCCGCCCGGGGGCTGGGTTGGGGGTCCCTACTGTCTGGTGTGGTGGGCGCGGCCTTGCGGGTAGCCCGCATTGTCCCAGTGTCCCGGATCAGTTCCTGTGTGGCCACATGGCGCTCCACCACGTTCACCAACTGGTCTAGGGAACCCGGGTCACTGTGTCCCACCCACTTTTGTATGGGGACGGGCAGCGTACGCACGAAGCGATCCACCACCACCCGCTCTACCATCTGAGCCGGACTCAGGGCTTCAGGCTGCAGCCATTTTTTAACCAGGTGCAACAAATCATAGGCCTGTGAGCGCACAGGTTTGCCTTCCTCGTAGGCCCATTGGCTCACCCGTTGGGCCCTCACATATGTATTGACCCCAGTACGGGCCAATATCTCCCCCTTCAGGGCTCCATAGTCCAGGGCATCCTCAGTACACAGGTCTATGTATGCCTTTTGGGGATCACCAGTCAAATAGGGTGCCAGCACCTCGGCCCACTGGGCGACCGGCAGTCTCTCCCGTTCAGCCACCCGCTCAAACACGGCCAGGAATGCCTCCACATCATCCCCCGGGGTCATCTTTTGCAGCGCTTGTCTTGCCGCTTTCCGGACGCGCCAGTCATCACCTGGGCCTTGGGGCGGATCCCACGGTCTGGCACGAACAGCCTCGGTCAACAGGGCCATCTGCTCCTGGTGTCTTTGTTCCTGTTGTTGCTGTGCTTGGAACTGCTGCTGCTGTGCCTGAACCAGGTGTTTGAGTACCTCCTCCATGCTGGTGGTGGTTTGTACTGGAATTTAGCCGCTTGGATCCTGGACATGCGCTGCCGGGCACCCCGCAAGAGACTGGCCGCAATGACGGCTGCTGCTCCTCTTCCTTAGCAGCCGCTCATTAGCCTCATGAAAAGTCACTTCCCCACTGGAACAGAGGGCAACAGTAGCGCCGGCTACACCTCACCGGGCCGGCAATGCCCGCATTCTCCACCATATGTGAGGTAGCGGCGGCACAGCGGAGACAAGGGATCCGGGCACCACGGGTCACTGCACACGGGTTTATTCAATCCAACAGAAGAGGAAAAAAAAAAACAGTCCAACAGAGCATTCCGGTCCCCTTCCTTCAGGGGCCGCTTCTCGCTGCTTTCCCAGAAGTCTATCCGCCACTAGGTCTGCGGCCTGGCTCAGAACATGCTTCCTCATCAGAATCCCAGGGAGTTGTGCTCACTCCCAACTCAAGGAACCACACCCAGTGTTCCTGCTTCCTCTTAACCCCTTCTGCTCTGAGAAGAGGAATCCCGTCTAATACCTGGTATGGAGTACGTCCTGCGGAACTGGAGGACGCCCCCAGGGAGGCACATACCGGTCACAGCATACCGACCCGGCCGGTGCCTCACACAGCTTACAGGCATGATCCTTATCAGCAGCAGTCTGACTGGGGGAGTCCTTGGCGTTGCTCTATCCCAAGAGTTGTAAGCAGTAACAATCAAAGTAGAGATGGCACTCACCGATCCGTCAGTCGTTGTGCGAATCTTTTTATTCCATATTATAGGAGCTCAGGGTTACAGGCAGTGCAGGGAGGGGAGGAATACAGGGCGGATAACGGGCGCCAATTAATGGACCCGTTGAAGCGGTAGCATGTGAAACGATGCGCCCGTTGTCCGCCCTGTATTCCTCCCCTCCCTGCACTGCCTGTAACCCTGAGCTCCTATAATATGGAATAAAAAGATTCGCACAACGACTGACGGCTCGGCAAGTGCCATCCTTACTCTCTACTTTGATTGAAACCTAGTATTCAGCTGTGTGACTTTGGCTATGATAGTCGTTGCACTGATGATGGTCACAACATGGAAACGTGACATGAGAAAACTGTGTCATCACATCAGATTCCATAAATTGAGACACTTTCCCCTGTCTGAAACCCGACTGAACTGAAGGTTAATCTCTTAAGTATTTAATAAAAAAAACTAACCACTTTTCTAACTTACTTCAATGAAAAACTCCCTGCTGTTCCCTCCCTATTCTACTAACTTTCTGGTGGGGGGTTTCTTGTATGTGATGGTGTTTCCTTTGAGTCTCCAAGAATGCACTAGGGATTCTCAAACGAGACATGATCAGTTGGCCGGGGCTGCAGTCACTGCCATAGGTTCTATCCCGACCCTTTCAGGTCCTGGACTATACGCTTCTCTACTGAGCATGTGCTGCTTGTCGTCACCAATGCACGCTCAGTGTGCTGCCCCTGCTCGCCGCTGTATTATGTCCATTGCGCACTGACAATGCGCTTCCTCACCGTCTCTCAGAGAAGTCACAAGCTGGCAGGAGAGTGTTCTCATGACAGCTTGTCCTTTCTTCTTTTATACACTACACCTGTGACACTGCCAATCCGCCTCTATAGGAAGTAAACGCCACTCACCATGCGATACTGTGTGTCCAGCAACAGCGCCCTCTCCTGGTATCTCTCAAACAGGGAATGATCCATTTTCAGAGTGCGGCAAAAGTCATTCTTGATCACAGGCCGAAGTTGACGGTGATCTCCGATCAGGACAATCTGTGATAGAGAAAGTCTATGGGTGACATTGACTCAATAGGGCGAGGAAAGCGATGGTCAGCAGCTGTAGACTCACTTACCGACTGTGCATTCTTGTATATGTAAATGGGGACCAGCGTCTCTGGCTCCGTGCACATCGCGCTCTCATCTATAATAATCTGGGACACCGGCAACTTCTTCAGGATTTTGTTGGATGAGGTAACGCAGGTGCACAGAATGATATCATGGTTGTTATATTCATAATTTCGAGCAATGTCCAGTACGTTTTTATACCTATAAAGTGAAAAAGGGGAGAGATTATGAGCAGGTGAAAAGATAAGTGGACACAAAGACAGGTAACAAATGGTATGGTGAATATAGAAAGAGAGAGGGGAGAAGTGGGAAGGAGTTAGGAGTTGGTGAATTCATTTGTGAGGGGAACAAAGGTGAGTACTTGGGGGGAAGATCTAAATACTACCCGATTCATTAAGACTAGTGCAGGCTATACATGTGTTTTGGAATAGGATGTGACAAATTCACACACTTAATGAATGTGGTATCTCTGCTTCACCCCAGAAATGTTAATCCAGTGAGGCCCCCAGAGTCAATGTTACTAATGGGCCCCTGCTGCCCCAGTCTGACATGGCCTACAACTGGACGTCACTCAAAAACTGATGAAAAGAAAGCTGCCAACAGCAACAGTAAAGCTACAGGAATTTCTGGCAAATACTGCACTACATATGATGACAATCTATATGTATGGCATGTGGGGTAGGGTGGCAAGACAGAAGCCTTTTCTTACAGAGAAAAACATCCAAGCCCGGCTATATTTTTGAAAAATCTAAATCAAGTCTACCAAAAGCATGTGAGAAGAGTGATGTGGTCTGATCAGACAATGTTGAACTTTTTGGCCATAATTCCAAAAGGTATATTTGTACCAAGCCAAAAAACACCATATCCAAAGTGAAGCATGGTGGAGGCAGCAATATGTTTTGGGGCTGTTTTTCAGCAACTGGAACTTAAGAATTTAGTCAATGTAGATAAAATTATGAACCATTCCAAATATCAGTTGATTTTTGCATCAAAAACTTCAGTCCTCTGCTAAAAAAATTGAAGATGGAAGATCACCTTTCAGCATGGCAACGACCTTAAGCAACAAAAGATTGGCTCTGAATTGCCAGAAAAGGATCAGCTTTAGAATGGCCCAGACTTGAACCCCCTCATAATCTGACATGATTGCCAATTCTAGATGCCAATGCTGAATATAAATTCAATGGGTATTTTATCAAAGTATTAGTTTAAGGGTGTGTTTATTTATGCAACCATATTATTTTAGCTCTCCATTTATTTTTTCCCACTTTATTATTCAACAGATTTGTACAGATTATAGAGGTGGAAAAAATGTAAGATTATTCTTCTTGGTATGATTTACTTTACACAAGAAAAACCTGGCATTTGTACAGGGGTGCGTAGACTTTTTATATCCATTGTAGACCAGTGAGTACAAAGGAGGTACAGATAGAAGAGAAGAGAGGGGACACAGGCCGCCCCTTACTTCGTTATAGCTTCCAGGGATATCTCCTCCCCTCTTTGAATTCGAGCATCCATTTCTCGAATTTCCTTGGAATACAGATTTGAGGGCCGGCGGATCCGGTGATGCAAGGTGATAGGCCTGTGAGAAACAACATGCACTTAATACTGTGTCGGACTACTCCTCCGATCATCACAATGACTAAATGTCTGTGGGTGCGTTACCTGAGACCCTCCAGAGGTTTACCCTCCCTGAGGTATCCGGATACTCTGAGGTTGCTCCCGGGGTAGGAAATTCAGACAGCTCCATTTGTTCACTATATACGCGCAGTATGCGCAGTTTGTTACGAAGTGGGAAGAGTTTTTCTAGAAAGAATAAGATCAATATGAAATTTCTCACTTTCCGCCACCTCTAACATGAAGCTTTGCCCATAGTGCCACCTGTCTGGCGAATAGGGCCACATCCCCATAGAGCTCCTAGGTCTTACCGGCTACGACGTCCACAGACTTATTGGAGGGGCCACAATACATCAGCACCTGCCTGTCCAACGCTTTCTCTTCCCCTTCATCCGTTGTCACAATCTCTACATCTTTATTCGCTTCATTGAACCAGTAAACCAGGTGAGCGCCCACGATAGTTTTCCCTGTTCCTGATGGAAGGTTAAGAGCCCATAGGTTACTTCTATACACCAGCTTAGATACATCAGCTCTTCAGAGAGTATTACACATGATAGGCTTAGATATACTAACCAGGGGGCCCCTGTATGAGAGTAAAGGGATTCATCAGGGCTTTGCTAACAGCTTCAGTCTGACTGGCATTTAAACCAGAAGAAAGCTCAGGGACCGTGAACGATTTTTGTTTCTTGAACTTCACGTTCAATTCTGTAAAATAGAAAATAAGGAATTAGTATAATATATATTAATATTAATTACTGTAATTAATATATATTAATATTAAAAACCTGACACATTATCTGTCAACACTACTATAAGGGTATATGCCCACAGGACGTTTTTGAAGCAGTCCTGGACGCAGCAAAACCGGTCCTGATTTCAAGTGTCCTACAGTTCTTGCCAGGAGATTTGCTGCGTTCAGGTCCTGCATTTTATGTGCGTTTTTGCCATTGACTGCAGCAAAAACGCAGGAAAATAGATCATGTCAATTCTCTCCGATCCGCAGAAAAATCGGAGGGATTTGACACTTCTTGACACTTGCAAAACCAATGTGTGGGCACAGTGTTTCTGTGAAACACATTGGTTTTGCTGGGAATCCCAACCAGAGGAACAAATTAGCATAAATTACCACAAGGGTGCGTGCACACAATCAGTATATGCAGCGTTTTGGACCCAGCGTCTTGCCGCTGCGTCCAAAACGCTGCATAGTACAGTATCAGCATAGTGGATGGGATTTCAAGAAATCCCATCCTCACTAAGCGTAACCCGCCCGCAGCGATCTTTTAGCTGCGGTGCAGGTTGTCGGCAGTCCGCTCCTCCGCAGCATGTTTATTTCATGCTGCAGAGTCAGAAGCGGCTGCCATCGGGTGACTGCAGGGAGAAGCTGCCTTGCACCCGCCGCACATGGTGAGTACAGGGCGTCTGCGGTCTCCCTGCGGGCACCCGCAGCTTCACTCAGGTCCGGAGGAGCAGCGCCCAACACGCTGCGTACACTGATTGTGTGCACACAGCCTAAAACCAATGGTAAACTGCATGCAGAAACCGCAGCAAAAACATCCTGTGGGCGCATACCCTTACAATGAACATTCACCTATGAACCGATCTTCATCTATCTACACGTCCTATCTTGTCTCACCTCCCTCTGAGCATTACGCACCTTTATCAGGGACCTGCTTTCCCAGGACAATACATTTCGCCAGCTCTGAGGCGCTATGAAGATTATTCACAGCCCTCTCCTTCCGTCTGTAGGAATAAACATCAAATATGAACTAACACAGATAAAAGTATACTGGAGTGGCTGGGCATACTGACACTGGGAAGGGCAGGCATATTGAGAATGGGGTGTGGGCAAGGCATGCTGGAGACGGGAAGGGGACGGGCATATTGAAATGGAGTGGTCGGGTATACTGAGACTGGGAAGGGCAGGCATACTGATGCTTGGGAAGGGCAGGTAATGCATGCTGGAGATGGGAGGGTGGTGGGCATACTGACACTGGGAAGGGCAGGCATATTGATACTTGGGGTGTCGGCAATGCATGCTGGAGATGGGAGGGGGGCAGGCACATTGAGAGTGGAGTGGCCGGGCATACTGAGACTGGGGCGGGCTTGTTGCTGTGTGGAGCAGGCTTGTAGGAAGGTGGGTGTGAATAATCAATTCCAAAACAAATACACCCCCTGGTCGCTCTCCTGCAGACACAGAAAGCTGATATTTAAGGGTGCTTTCACATTACGTTTTTGTTGTATCCGTGGCTGTCCGTTGTAAAACGGACAGTCACAGATCCGATTTGGCCCCCATGTTATCCTATAGGGGTTGGATCAGATCGGATTTGCCCTAATTGCCATCCGATTTTGTGGGATCCGATTTGTGTCCGATTTTTTGCTGTACCCAAAATCGGATACTGCTCTGATTTTGGGCACAGCAAAAAATCGGATCTCACAAAATCGGATGGCAATTAGGCCAAATCCGATCCGATCCGTGGCTTTTAACATGGGGGCCTATGAGAGCAGGTCCGAGGAAACAGCTGATTGTTCCTTGTACCTGATTTTAGTGTACTGAGCATGCTCAGTACACTAAAATTGCTCCAACCCTTCTAATTACACTTCTGCAATGTATAATATACATTGCAGAAGTGTAATTAAGTAAAAGAAAGAGTTAAAAATAAAAAATCACTATGCTCACCTATCCTTGATCCACCGCTGCCTCCAGCAAGGTTTGGGTGTTTACAGGACCTGTGGTGATGTCACAACCCGGCAGCGTCATCGGGTCGGTAACTGCGGTCATGTGACCTGATCAGCTGACCGGCTTGTGATGTCACCGCAGGTCCTATAAGCACCCAGACCTTGCTGGAGGCAGCGGTGGACCCCGGAAGGGTGAGCATAGTGATTTTTCATTTTTAACTCTTTCTTTTACTTTATTACACTTCTGCAATGTATATTATACATTACAGAAGTGTAATTAGAAGGGTTGGATATTACTATATTTCACTTCTGCAATGTATATTATACATTGCAGAGTGAAAGTGCCCCACTGTGTCCAAATCCGTGATAATCACGGACCCGGACACAGAATGGGTCATCCCCTATGGTGTCCTTTCATGTCAACGGGGTCCTACAAAAAGTA
Source organism: Allobates femoralis (assembly GCA_033576535.1). Lineage (NCBI taxonomy): Eukaryota > Metazoa > Chordata > Amphibia > Anura > Aromobatidae > Allobates > Allobates femoralis. Next base: position 413,686,107 of record JARQOC010000006.1, on the reverse strand, counting down.
GGATCCCACGGACAGGAAAAAAAACATTATGTGAAAGCAGCCTAAGCAACAATGAAAAATGTTGACAGAGTGTATATTATGTATATTACAAACTGTCAACATTTTGCGGCCTAGATACCCATATGAATTATACAAAAAACCCAGACAAACCCTTTAAGATTTTTTTTCTTACATGTCGGGTAGCATCTTTGGTATGATTTCCACAGTAAATCTGGCTTCCTTTTCGAAGGCTGCTTTAGGGACATCCTTCATGGTGGCCTGGTGTATAGAGAAGGCCACTTTGCCACCTTCCTCTTTGGAAACGTCGTTGTTGTCATTAGTGAGGCCATGTGCCACCCATGTGTAACTGTCATATTCTGAGGGGTTTGAGGTGCTGCAACTCTTCAGATCTTCCATCCGAATGCAAAGGTAACAGTTTCGAAAGTCCATGTCAAGATCACAATCTTGAATTATATGAGAGGACAGTTTAAAAGATCCTTTCAGTCTCACTGCTTGCACATTACTACCTGTTTTCTTCCATTTCATAGGGACATCTCTCAAGAATATTCCTCCACCTTCACCCACGGCTGAATCCACTGCTTCCATGGCACAAAGTGGCAACCATACTGCCTGGTATTCTCTAATGGTTTGGTATCGTTTAAGAGGAGCTTTTTTAGCCAGACTAGAGAAGCAGTCAACAGGTCGAGCGGTATGTTCCAAGCAAAGGTCTATTCCTGGTGTCAGAGAACAGAGCTGAGGACTGGGCATAGGCAACCCGCGCTCAACTGCGCTGCACAGCTGGATAGGAAAACAGTTCCCGTGGTGTAAATTGAGCCTAATTTCCAAGAAGTGTCCACAGGGACTTTGCTCCACAATACTCATGGGGTCAAATTTTTCAATACCTTGACTTAAGGTATGTATTGCCTGATATGCCTTCCCCTGGCTTATGGCAGAGACTGCTTCATGCCAGGCTTTGGGATTAAAGGAGATCATGTCTTTCCGCTCATTGATTTTCAGAGGTCTTTCTCGGTAGGTCAAGTAGGAATATACCCTACGTTTCCAAGTCAAACTGGAGCCATTTTCTATAGATGTTGGTTGATCCACTGGCTGCAAAGTGCTATAATCCAGTGACATTGCATTCGACAAGGAGTCTCCATTGAGTGGGAAAGCTACTTTAACACTTTTATTCCTGGCATCCGCACTGATTATCACTGCCACTTTTTGCTGCACTTCTTCATGAAGGGATATTGCTAATTTGAGTGCATGCCCCCTCTTTTCATAGGATGACTCCTTTTTTACCTTCAAATTAAAGTTAAGACAGACTAAGTCCATTTCTTTAGAGGAAATGAGTGACGTTGACATTTTGCCTAGATCTACTTGAAGCAATCTTTGCACCACAATATCTATGTAACGTCGAAGTGGCGATGAAGCCCAGGTATAGGCACATAGCTGGAGGGAGTAATGCCCAATGGCATTTGGTGAGTCCGCCTGGATGAAAAATGAACGGCCCATTTGGGTTCTCAATTCTCGAACGGCATAACACAGCTGAGGGTGCAAGTCTTCGGTGGCTAGAAGGTCAGTGATTTTGGCATGCTCTTGCTTTTCTGCTGCATCTTTCAGCTGCTTCCAGACTGAGGCCAGCATGTTGACTTTATGCTCAGATGATGGACTTGGTAATTCAGGAACTTCTAGCAGATGGTGTGACAAATAGACAGAAAATGGTAGCAGGTGTTCAAACTTGGCTCGTAACTCTTCAATCTTTGCAAGGCTTGGACCACTCTGGCATCGTACTGGTGTGAGATTCATCAATTTGTCCTTGCTGGTGAGATAGTCTGCCACCCAGCTGTTGTACATAATCATCAATTCCTCAATCATCAGCTGAGCTTCCCGAAATCCTGAGGGGCAATCTTCATCAGGCTGTTTGTAATTGGAAGCTGTCTCCATGCGGAATAAGCGATGAACATCTGCAAAGTGCTTGGCCATACGCAAGCAACCTTCTACTGTGCTGAATGTTGGAGGATCATCAGTCTTAGCTTGCAGAATGGAATTGGCCTCGTCATAGGATAACTGACGCTTAGAGCAGATAACGGTGTGACAAAAATAGCCATCCACCATTTTATCAGTGTCCTTCTTCACTTTCACAAACAGTGATATTGCCAGCCGCTTCACATTTGGCTTTAGGCTACATAGATCTGAACACAACTTATGTGGCAGCATATGGACTGCATCATGTATGGCGGAGTAGAAGGTGACTCCTCGTCTTTTGGCTTCATTGTCTAAGGCACCACCTTGGGGAATCACAGCAGCCAGGTCAGCGATATGGACACCAATCTCATAGTGCTCACCTAGATCTTGTACAGAGATGGCATCATCCAAGTCTTCGGCATTTGCAGGATCCACAGTGAAAGTAAGAATCTTTCTGCAGTCTTTTCTGTCTTCAACCTTGGTGCAAGAGGGAATTTTGTTTACTTCTTCCATGACCTCCTTAGGGTAATTACTGCCATTTTCGATACCATATTCCAGGTTTAGGATGTTAAGGCCTTGTTCTAAACTTAGCACAGGAGGAATAATGCTGTTTACGATACCCAGGGGGTAGTAGTAACCCTCTCGCCAACAGAGCACTTCCACCAGAAACAACTGGCCCCGTCTCATTTCCTCAGTCACCTTCTCAACACGTTCTGTAACAATATAATTATCTTTCAATTTACGGATTGGGATTAGGTTTGGGTTTCCTTTACAAGGCAGGCAACAAATCTTGGTGACTGATCTGTCAATTGGAATCATAATCTTTTGATCCCTAGGGTCCATGACACATATAAAGCGACGATTTTCTTCTCCTGCCTCTAAGACTCCAACCACTTTTCCGGCTTGATTATTGTTTGGTAACAACTGGACAACCACTTTGTCCCCACTAAATCCCAGACCACAGTTGACGCGGCCATTAATATTTATGCGTCGGGTTGGATGTTCTTCAAGGGTGACAGCATAACCACGGTCAAAGTATTCCTTGATCAGTTGACAAATTTTGTAGGTATTTGGTTGTAACTTCAGGTACTGCTCAAGTTTATGCCTAGGAAAGTGAGTATAGTGGTGCCTTTTTTGTGCTATGTTGGTTTTTGGCTCAATTTCCACCAATCCTTCCTCTGTCACACTGACAAAGGTCTCCGATTTACTATCTAGCAATTCCTGAAGAATGGCATCTTCAGCATTGATGTCCAAGTCAGATATCCAAGAGTCAGTGTCCTCATCAGTGTCTTCTTCTTGCGGTTGCCTCCAAGCTTCATTCTCACACACAACCTGTTTTATCTCCTCCACGTTAAGGTCTGTTGGCACAGCGCTTCCTGCCTTCACACAATCCCTCAGATAGTTCCTCCAGATACGGCTGCACCCACCAAATGAACACAAGGCAACCACATCTCCAACTACTATGACCTGGGCACGAGCACGCGTCAGGATTGTGTTCAGGACTCGAGGATCGCAGAAGAAGTCTAAGCTGAAGGTAGAAGTGGATGGAGGTTGACGAGGCAGGCTGTCCACTGACCGAACAGTGCTAAGGATGATGACAAAGTATTCACAACCTGCAAAGGAGTATTGCAAACATGATTAGTACATTAAGGGCAAAAGCTGAATAAAATTTCATATAAAATACAAAATAAGTACTGGATCAAAACTGAAATAAGTTGAGCAATTGGGCAGAAGCTGGGGCTCAGATGCTACTGGGGCTCTGGATTAAAATCTGACTACAGCATCATCAGTTTGTAGTTCACATAGTAACTCTCCGTAGTTATATGGTCTCCAGTTAAACCAGGCCTTCACCAGTCACATAGGAGCTTAACCCCTTCACGACCAAGGACGTACTATACCTATAGGTCGTTGGTCGTATCTCGAACTTGGATGTGAGCGCACGTGCAGAGCTCACATCATTCCCTGCACATATGACAGATCTGATCAGCTGACATGTGCAACTAACAGGTACGGGTGGATCAGAGATTCACTCGCGCCTGTTAACTAGTTAGATCGTGCTGTCAAACTCTAACACGTGCCGATGGGAATCGCTGTTCCCCACCACCATTGGTGATCACGGGCATCAATGTGTTGTCAGGCCAGCCGGAGGTCATCTGATGACCCCTGTCGCTGTCATAACTTACTTCCTGAGCTCACACGAAATGGTCATTTGTGCCGTGCAGAGCTGATGCTGATGCAAGGCTCCGCACAGCACAAGTGATCAGATAGTGCAAGCTTCCAAAAGAATAAGAAGTGTAAAAAAAAATAAACATAAAAGTTCAAATCAACCCCCTTTTGCTCTATTGCAAATAAAACTTTTAAAAAAAATTTCAATAGATAATCCAGCGAGCCAAAAAAGGAAAAATGTTCAATAAAAGCTTCAAATGTATTTATCCATGTTAGCAGACAGACATAACACTATAGCCCCTACAAAAAAAACCCTAAAATAATAATTTATTGCACATGTTTACTGTCTTGGCTCGCTGGATTTTTCTATTGGAATTTGCTCATTGAATGGGCAGGACTGTGCCATTTCCGTGCAGAGCAGTGTTACACTTGGACTTACAAACAGGACTGGGGTGAGCTGCATAATCTCCTTGCATTAAAAAAATATATACGGTGTATATTTGGTATCATGTGTTCAGAAATGCCCGATCCTTCAAAATATAAAATAATGAATCTGATAGTTAAACTGCGTAACGGAAAAAGTCAAAATGTCAAAATCACATTTTTTCGTTGCCACAACATTGCAGTTAAAGTAAAATCCAGATGCCAAAAAATGAGAATGTTATGCGTCTCGGAAAATGGCGGCAAAAGCGCAATTCTTTTTTTTGACAAATTTCCAAAAAAATGTCACCACTTAGATAAAAGTAAAAGTATAAATTTTTTCCATCATCGCCACGACAGCACCACCTGAGAGAGAGGACTGCCCATCCAAGACAGGAAACCTCTGAGATAAAAAATAGCGGGTACCTCTCCTGCACCTCAGTTTAGGTTTCCTGTCTTGGAGGTGGGAGACCTCTAAATCTCACGCGGTTCCCTGGCCTGACCCGGTAGCTGGAAGAGATGGTTCTTACCTGGCAGTGGCTCCGGACTTGGGTGCAGAAGCTCCTCCACGGGGTAATCACTTTCAGTGGGGCAGGGTGCGGGGTCTGGTAGATGGCCACCAGCGGCTTTGGCTCGACCCCAGCGCCGCCCAGGCGACACGCGTGCACGGCTCTGCCCTGTCACGCTGTGCCCTGGGTGAAGGAGGATCATAAAGGCAGTACAGCGTCCTGGGGCAGCGTTTCCAGGGAAGGAAGAAGGGTTGCTCAGGCGTCGGTAATTTCAAAATTCCGCCGCGAGACTGCTACTTCTAGTCCGGCGGCGAAACCGGAAGTGACATGATCCTGCGCATGCACACTGCGGACCAAGATGGCAGCGCCCAGCGTCCGGAATCCTTATATGGCTAACAAGAAATATCCCATTGAGGAGGAGGCGACCACTTAATGGGATAAGACCCCCAAAATTGATGTGGATGTGGCCCGGGCATCTAAGAGTTCCTCCCTTCCCTTTGAGGATTTAGGGAATCTGAAAGATCAGCTGAACAGGAGGGCGGATAGCTACGGTACCTACGCAATTCCTTGGGAGTCCACTGCTAGTATCTTTCGGCCTTAAATTTCAGGCATGGCGGTTGCACGCTCCCTCATGATATGGTTGCAGCAGTTGGAAGCGCAGGTCACGGATGGTGCTCCTAAGGCGGCCGTCACACGCACAGATTCTATAGCGATATTGTAAGCGATCAACGTGCACGCGCAATCGCTTACATATCGTTCACATCGCTGGTGAGATGTCACACAGACAGGGCTCACCAGCGATGTGGATCGCGATCTCGCAGGTAACTATGTAACACATCGGGTAACTAGGCGCCGCGCGTCGCTTAGTTACCCGACGTGTTATCATAGTTACCACTCACCAGCATAGGCTCTTGCCGCTGGGAGATCGCTCATCGTGGTGTTATACACCACGATGAGACAGACGTCAAATCGCTCATCGCTAGATCTGAGAACCGGAGCTCAGATCAGCGATGCCACGATCAAGCGATTTCAAATCGTAAATCGCTTGATTACATGCAACGATTTCTGTCCCGATATCGCTTAAGCGATCAAAAAGGAGATCGCTTTAAACGATATCGGGCAGAAATCTTTGCGTGTGACGGACCGCCTAAGAAGGAGTCTTGTCTTCCTTTCCTTTGGTTCACTCTGCTGCGGCTTTTTTGGCAGACGCTTCCGCTGACTTTCTCAAATTGGCAGCGAAGGCTACTTTCTCTTTCCAATCTGGCATATCGTGCCTTATGGTTGAAGTCTTGGCCGGGGAATGCTCAGTCAAAAGCTAAATTATGCTCCTTGCCTTGTACAGGGGAGTTTCTGTTTGGTAAACCGCTGGATGAAATTTTAGAACATGCTAGCGATAAAAAGAAACATTTCCCTTCCTTTCCTGCTTCCACCTTCCGTGGTCGCTCCTTTCGTACGCCACGGTTTGCCAGACGGAGGTCCCCTAAACAATCCCGTGAATCTTGGTATGAAAAACGAGACAAGAAGTCTGGCTTCTTGTTCAAAGGTTCTTCCTTTGACAAGAAGAGGCCAGCTAAGTGACGGCTCGCTCCAGGTGGGAGGAGGACTCTCCCGTTTTCTCCCAGCCTGGTCCCAGATAATACCTTGAGCCCAATCGCAAGCACCTATCAGAGACGGGTTAAGGCTGGAATTCGTCTCGGCCCCTATGGGATCACTTGTAATTACTTCTGTCAGCAACCCAGATAAATGCAGGTTTCTGATAGACGAGGTCCTGTCCCTGGAGAAAAAAGGGGTTGTATCACCAGTGCCACTAGCCGATCGGGGTGGGGTGTTCTATTCCACACTGTTTCTAGTCCAAAGCCGGACGGCTCATTCAGGACAATTATCAACCTGAAAAATCTGAACCGCCTTCTGGTACAGCGAACATTCAAGACGGAGACTTTGAAGTCAGCAATCAGACTGCTTTTTCCCAATTGTTTCATGGTGGTGCTGGATCTGAAGGACGCATACTACCATGTCCTGATCCACCGGCACCACCAACAATTCCTGAGATTTGCCCTGTACATAGGGGGCTCACTCTGCCATTATCAATACTGGGCTCTTCCCTTCGGGATGGCGATGGCTCCCCGGACTTTTACAAAGCTATTGGCAGAGGTGATGGCTTACCTACGTCACCAACAAATTTTGATTATTCCATTTCTGGACGATCTCCTGATTGTGGGGAACTCCAGAAAACAGTGCCTCAGTCACCTACAGGTTGTGCGGTCCACCCTGCAAGATCACGGATGGATCATCAACCTAGAATAATCCAGATTGGTTCCCGCCATGTGACAACTGTTTCTGGGGATGATTCTGGATTCACAGTCTCAACTTTTCCTCCTTCCGGAGGACAAGCAACTGCGGCTTCAGGCATCGATTTCGGCAGTACAGGACTCTCCTCAACTAACATTACAGAGGGCTATGTCTCTTCTGGGCTCCCTCACATCCTGTATCCTGGCAGTTCCTTGGGCACAGTTGCACACTCGGGTCCTTCAGTGGGAGGTACTCAGACACCACTTCGAACTGGGGGCGGCACTGGACGCACAGATAGTTTTCTCGGCCCAGATAGTAGATTCACTGGGGTGGTGGATAGTTTGGGGGCACCTCACCCTGGGAGTCCCATGGGTTATTCCGGTCCGATGTGATCACTACGGATGCCAGCTCCTGGGGTTGGGGGCCCACCTTCGGGACCAGTCGGCACAGGGGGCCTGGGACTCACGCTTCTCCCGGATGTCCTCAAATATGCGGGAGCTTCAGGCGGTAATGGAGGCGGTCTCCAGTTTCTTCCTTTCCTTCGAGGGCACCATCTCAGGATTCTCTCTGACAACAGCGTGTCGGTGGCATATTTGAAACATCAGGGAGGCACTCGGTCTCGGGCTCTGTTGCAGGTCACACAGGACCAAGGGCGGACTAGCCCAGGTTGCAGGGAGGCATCTGCCCCCCAGGCCGGAGGATTAGTAGCAGTTCAGGGCCGCCCATAAGCCCTAAAACTGAAATCATGAAGCCGGGTAGCTCGGGAGAGCGGCCGCCTGCCGATGCAGTGCGGCCGCACTCACGAGGAGATTGACAGGAGAGGGGTCAGAGGAGAGGTGAGGGGGCGGGTCCCAATCTCCTCCGGGCCACGCACCCCCACCTCTTCTGTAGGTCCTATTTCCAGTGAATCTCTCTGGGCCCCGCCCCCTCCTCTCTTCTGTGGGTCCCGGAATTGTTTACACAGCACGGGAGCCAGCAAAATATGAAGAATGGAGCTGCTGCAGGGAGCTGCTGGTGGTGAATGGTGAGTAGTGTGTGTGTGTGTGTGTTTGGAGGGGGTCTGGCTGGCTCTGTGGCTGTGTCTTGTCTGTGTGTGTGGAGGGGGGCTGGCTGGCTCTGTGGCTGTGTCTGTGTGTTTGGAGGGGGTCTGGCTGGCTCTGTGGCTGTGTCTTGTCTGTGTGTTTGGAGGGGGTCTGGCTGGCTCTGTGGCTGTGTTTTGTCTGTGTGTGTGGAGGGGGGCTGGCTGGCTCTGTGGCTGTGTCTGTGTGTGTTTGGAGGGGGTCTGGCTGGCTCTGTGGCTGTGTCTTGTCTGTGTGTGTGGAGGGGGGCTGGCTAGCTCTGTGACTGTGTCTTGTGTGTGTGAGTGTGGAGGGGGTCTGGCTGGCTCTGTGGCTGTGTCTGTGTGTGTGTGGAGGGGGTCCGGCTGGCTCTGTGGCTGTGTTTTGACTGTGTGTGTGGAGGGGGGCTGGCTGGCTCTGTGGCTGTGTCTGTGTGTGTGTGGAGGGGGTCTGGCTTGCTCTGTGGCTGTGTTTTGTCTGTGTGTGTGGAGGGGGCTGGCTCTGTAGCTGTGTCTGTGTGTGTGTGGAGGGGGTCTGGCTGGCTCTGTGGCTGTCTTTTGTCTGTTGGTGTGTGGAGGGGGGCTGGCTGGCTCTGTGGTTGTGTCTTGTGTGTGTGAGTGTGGAGGGGGTCTGGCTGGCTCTGTGGCTGTGTCTGTGTGTGTGGAGGGGGTCTGGCTGGCTCTGTGGCTGTGTCTGTGTGTGTGGAGGGGGGTCTGGCTGGCTCTGTGGCTGTGTCTGTGTGTGGAGGGGGCTGGCTAGCTCTGTGGCTGTGTCTGCGTGTGTGGAGGGGTGGCTGGCTGGCTCTGTGGCTGTGTCTGTGTGTGGAGGGGGGCTGGCTGGCTCTGTAGCTGTGTGTGGAGGGGGGCTGGCTGGCTCTGTGGCTGTGTGTGTGGAGGGGGCTGGCTGGCACTGTGGCTGTGTGTGTGTGGAGGGGGCTGGCTAGCTCTGTGGCTGTGCCTGTGTGTGTGTGTGGAGGGGGGCTGGCTGGCTCTGTGGCTGTGGCTGTGTGTGTGGAGGGGGGGCTGGCTGGCTCTGTGGCTGTGTGTGTGTGTGGACGGTGGGCTGGTTAGCTCTGTGGCTGTGTTTGTGTGTGTGTGGAGGGGGGGCTGGCTGGCTCTGTGGCTGTGTGTGTGTGTGGACGGGGGCTGGTTAGCTCTGTGGCTGTGTCTATGTGTGTGTGTGTGGAGGGGGCTGGCTGGCTCTGTGGCTGTGTCTGTGTGTTTGTGCTTGTGTCTGACTGGCTGTGTGTGTGGATGGCTGTGTGGCTGGCTATGTGTGAGTGTGGCTGGCTGCCTTTGTGGCTGGCTGGTTGTGTGTGTGTGACTGGATGACTGTGTGGCTGGCTGTGTGTGTGTATGACTGGCTGACTGTGTGCCTGGCTTTGGCTGTGTGTGTGTGTGTGTGCCTGGCTGACTGTATGGCTGGTTTTGGCTGTGTGTGTGGCAGGCTGTGTGTCTGTGTGTGGCAAGATCTGTCTGTGTGTGTGTCAAGATCTGTCTGTGTGTGGCAAGATCTATCTGTGTGTGTGTGGCTGGGTCTCTGTGTGTGGCTGGGTCTCTGTGTGTGGCAAAATGTGTCTATGTGTGTCTGACTGTCTTTGTGTGTGGCAAAATGTGTCTATGTGTGGCTAGGGCTGCGTGGCTGCATGTGGCTGTCTGTGTGTCTGACTGTGTCTTTATGTGGCTGGGGCTATGTCGCTGGCTGTGTGTGCCTTACTATGTCTGTGTGTGGCTGGGGCTGCGTGGTTGTGGCTAGCTGGGGTTGGCTGTGGCTGCATGGCTGTGGCTGAGGCTGCGTGGCTGGCTGTGTGTGGCTGACTGTGTGTGTGTGGCTGGGGCTGTTTGGCTGTGTGTGGCTGGCTGTTCGTGTGTGGCTGGGGCTGCTTGGCTGTGTGTGGCTGACTGTGTGTGTGTGGCTGGCTGTGTGGTTGGCTGTATGTCTGTGTGTGGCTGGCTATAGCTGTCTATATTGCTTGCTGTGTGTGTGGCTGGCTGTGTCTGTGTGTGTGGGTAGCTGCGCCTGTGTGTGGCTGGCTTTGGCTGCGTGTGTGGCTGTCTATGTGGCTGGCTGGCTGTATGTGTGTGGCTGTATGTGTGGCTGGCTGGCTAGCTTTGGCTATGTGTGGCTGTGTTTGTGTGGCTAGCTATGTGTGTGGCTAGCTATGTGTGTAGCTAGCTATGTGTGTGGCTAGCTATGTGTGTGGCTGTATGTGTGTGGCTGTATGTATGTGGCTGATATTGTGTGTGTAGCTGGCTGTGTCTGTGTTTGGCTGGCTGTGTCTGTGTGTGCCTGTGTGTGGCTGGCTATGGCTGGCTATGTTGCTGGCTGTGGCTCTGTGTGTGGCTGGCTGTGGCTATGTGTGTGGCTGTCTATGTGGCTGTGTCTCTCTGTGTGGCTCTCTGCGTCTGTGTAGCTGTCTATGTGGCTGGCTGTCTATGTGGCTAACTGTTTTTGTGTGGTTGTGGCTCTGTGTGTGGCTGTGGCGGGCTGTCTGTGTAGCTGGCCACTGTGACATCCAAATGCTGTGCGAGTGTCCGACAGTTTTCTTAGATCACATCCATGTGCAATCTGTTTTGTTTCTCAGCAGCTATTACTGCTATTTACAGGAGCATTTTACAGTTGTCTCAGCTGAAGAATGATAATGTATCAGTGAAAAAAACAGATGCCTCTCAGATGGTCCGTGTGCGGTCCATGATTTTGTCAGACTCATAGACTTGCATTGGCGAGTCTCGCACATGAATCGCAGACTGTCGCAGCATGTTGTGACTTTTTTCCCATCCAGAATCTGGATGAGAAAAAAGCGTCCGACACTCGCCAATGTGTTTCAGACATTGATTAACTGACTGCACTGCGATAAAATCACACATTGCACTTATCCGAGATTCATGCCAGTGTGTCCGTGCCCTAACAATAAAATCCATATAGTAATCCTACAATGTCTGCTGGACATGGTATGGGGGGGTTTATGGCTCAGTTAGTACACTCCATACTTCATGTTATTAACCAGTTAATGCTCTCTTGTCCACCGCACTTCAGTGTCAAAAGAGGAAGACAGCGAGACAGGCAGCAACATGGCATCAGAGAGCCCCTGACCTTGAAATAGAAGATCCTCAGATCCTGGTATTGTGATGACATATGAAGAAATATTTTTTTACATTTATATTACACTATGAACTCCACAGCACTTTACATACATCATCAACACTGTCCCCATTGGGGCTCACAATGTAAACATCCTACCAGTATGTCTCATATTGTATATCACCTTTCTTTGAGATCACCTTCACAAATATTGCATTTATTGAACTTGTGAGGTTTTGGATGTTTTAAGATTGCATTTGTTTGCAGGATGTCAGAATTGACTCCCAGAGCTGCTGGTTTGATGGTTAGGTCTTACAGCATCTTAGATTTTTTTTGCTTAATGGTACTTCCAAGTTTCTCAATAGGGTTGAGATCAGGGGAGACTGGTGGCCACACCATGGTTTTCTCTACTTTTATGTCCATAGCAGCCAATTACTCAGGGCTATGCTCTGTACTAAGAGGTGGTACATTGTCATGCATGGGGATGATTTTGTACAAAGAAAAAAAGTGGTCAGTCTAAAAATATATATACTTTGCCGTGGTCCTTTTCACGCCTTCATGGACCCTATAGGGGCAAACTAGCTCTCTCCACATGATTACGACCCAAAACATGACTGCCACCTCCTTGCTGAAGTGACATGGTGGCGGTCAACTAGCAACCATCTACCCCAACCATAATGGGAACCTCTAGGCTCCCTTTAGCCTTTAGCTACCCCTCCGTCTGCAGGGGGGCGTGGCACGATGGGGGGGCACCGCTGACAGTGCCTAGGGCGCAGGAACTCCAAATACAGGCCCGGCTGGAGAGGGACTGAGATGGGCCGCCGAAAATTTCTGACAGCACCCCCCCCTTCCCTCCCCACGGTCCTCACCCAAGGGCTGCGGGAAAAACTTTGCCACCCAGGATTTGCGTCGCCAGTCAGCCCCTGCACAGGACATATGTCAACTATTACAGGAACACCAGATTTCACTTTCTGCACTTCACATATGGGGGGAGGCAAATTCCAGAGCAGATTTTCTCAGCAGGGTGCAGCTGAAGCAAGGGGAATGGGCCCTGGGTCCGTGGGTGTTCGCACAGATTGTGGACAGATGGGGCCTGCCAGAGATGGATCTGTTTGCAACTGTGGAGAACAGGCAGGTGCAGAGGTTCTGTTCTCTGAAGCCCGGAGACAGGCCCTTCACAGTGGACGCTGTGCAGATTCCCTCGTCCTCGGGCCTCCTGTATGCCTTTCCCCCTTAGTTATGATTCCTGCAGTACTTTGGAAGGTCAGGGAGGACAGGGTCATCGTAATTGCGCCCTTCTAGCCCAGGAAGGCTTGGTTCTTTTGGCTCAGTCGAATGTTGTTGCCAGCTCCCTGGACTCTCCTGCTCTCCCGGTCTCTCCTGTCCCAGGGGCCGGACCATCATCCGCAGGTCTCGGGTCTCCGGCTGATGGTATGGAACTTGAACGGTGGCTCGTGTCACATAGAGGGTTCTCCGACGGCCTGATTCGCACTCTGATGTCCAGTCAAAAGCCGGATACTACCAACCATTACTGTAAAGTGTGGAAAAAATTTCTGTCCTCTTCTGGGGCAAGCTCGGAGGGTGAAACTCCTGTGACAGCTGTTTAGGAGTTCCTGCAGAGGGGTAGGGAGCTGGGTCTCTCTGTCAATACCCTGAAACTCCAGGTTTCGGCCCAGGGAGCCTTGTATCATTGTAACTTAGCAGGGTCATCTTGGGTTTCCCGGTTTATCCAGTCCTGCACACGAGCCGCTCCCATCCCCTGTCCGAAATGCCTCCTTGGGATCTCAATTTAGTGCTGGAGGCCTTAACCAGACCTCCCTTTGAGCCTTTGTCTTCTACTTTGCCTAAGGTCCTTTCTCTGAAAGTTGTCCTGTTGGTGGCTTTGACGTCAGCTCGACGACTTACTGACCTGCAGGCCCTGTCGGTGGTAGGGCCTTATACTCAGATTTTGCAGGATAGGGTCATACTCCGCCTGGACCCTTCCTATTTCCCCAAGGTGGCTAGGCATTTCCACAGGGTACAGGAGATTGTGTTCCCTTCCTTCTGTGACCATCCCTCTAATCCGAAGGAGCAAGTTTTACATACTTTGGATGTCAGGAGGGCATTGATTATTTACTCGGACAGATCCAAGGAATAGACAAAGGCTCAGAACTTGTTTGTGTCTTTTCAGGGGGTCTCTAAGGGTACAGCTGTGTCTAAGGGTACCTTAGCTAGGTGGTTGCGGGAAGCTATAGCCATAGCTTATTCTGCTAGCCAGGTGCAGGTTCCTGAGGGTATTACTGCACATTCTACTAGGGCAGTGGCCACGTCCTGGGCAAAGAAGGCTGGCGTCCCTTTAGAATTAATCTGTAGGGCTGCGACATGGTCTTCTTCTACTTTCTTCAAGCATTACACACTTGATCTTTCTTCCACTGATGAGGTGACCTTTGGTAGACGGGTTCTGCAAGCGGTGGTCCCTACCTAATTTTTTTTTCTCTGAAATCTCTTACTTGGTGCTGTCGTGGTGATGATGGAAAAATCTACATTATTTACCGGTAATGGGTTTTTCCGGAGCCACGACAGCACCACCGCATCCCTCCCTTTTTGCCTTTTGGTGCTTATCACGTTTGGGGTGTTTAAATTGTTGATTTCTTTGGTGGTGGTTGTGTACTAATGATTTTTGGTTCTCCTCTCCGATCTCTGTAACCTAACTGAGGTGCAGGAGAGGTACTGCCTTTTTTATATTCAATCTTTCTTTATTGAGAAGGGAAAGAATAAGGGGGAAATGGGGTTAGGAAGGAGTAACAATCATTCTAGGCTGAATCATTCTAGGCTGAACATGCAACTTGAGTGATCTCCGAAAGGCATCTGTAATACTAATGCTTATAACTTTACTAGTCTGTTTATTGACAGAAGCTATCTAGTCATAAGTCCTATAATTACTTCCAAGAATTCCTTTATATGTAAAAATTTCTTTTCTATGTTAACAAATTTTCAAATCGAAGCACTGTCCATATTTAGGTTGTTAAAGCTGACATGAGTTAAGATTGGCTGATTTAGGTTAGGCCAGGGATCGGACGCATTATGTGCCTCACCCTTCCAATTGAGCATATAAAGAAACCAAACCCATCACCCATGTCAGGCTCATTCCCAATATCCATGTAGTTAGGTCATATAGGACTTATAATCCTAAGTTTTCTAAAGGGAAGGGAGAAAGAGGGGGGGGGGAGAATAAAGAAAACAATTCAAAGAAGAGAAAAAAAAGAAAAAGTCTAATGACGCGGTCAGCCGCGTTTTTTTTCGCTGCCGCACCTGCCGCAAGTGCAAAACCGCACTTGCCGCATCTGCCGCAAGTCCCCCTATACTTTCTATGGGAAAAACCGCAACCGCGCCGCAAGTGGAACGGTTATGCGGCAAACGCGGCAGATGCGTTTTTTTCACCGCATCTGCCGCGAACTACGAAAAACGCTGATGTGAAAGGGCCCTAAGTCTGTCTTCTGAGATTTTATGGAACCAGGGAGTAATGATAGTAAAGCTATTGCGGGTGTTGGTGTAGGTACCTGCCCACTTACTGCCTTATAGAACTCAAACACCAAATTCCAGAAAGGCTGAATTTTACTACATTCCCAACAAACATGGATCATCGTCCCTCTATCAGTCCCGCACCTCCAGCAGCTATCCGGGTGGATGGGAAGGCCGCATGAATATTAACGGGACATTGGTACCATCGAGAGAGAATTTTGAAGTTCCTCTCTTGCGCCAGGCAGGCCATTGACAGCTTATATGTAAAAGGGCAAACCTTCTTCCAATCCTCCCCGGAGAGCTCCAGACCCAATTCAGCTTACCATCTGTCAAAGTATTTTGGTTTGCTGTCTGACTCCCGGTTATTTAGAGCAGAATATATGGATGTGACTAAGTTGTGCAGGGGGGGGTCTCCTGCGAGCATAACCTCTCAAATTCCGTTTTTGTGGCTAAGAAATTGCCCCCAGGTCCCACCCTACACACGAAGGACTGGAGCTGGGCATACTCCATCCAGGATCCCCTAGAACTAAGACCAGCCAACAAGTTGGCGGGTACCAGCCTCTCATCTCTGAATGCATGTGTCATTCTTGGTTCGTCCTCACTCCTCCACTTCAGGAAGGAGGTCGCCTGCACTGTCGGGGGGAAGGAGGGGTTTTTAAAAATCAGTGTTAAAGGTCCCTATCTTTTAGCCGATACCGCCTTTTTTATCTCAGAGGTTTCCTGTCTTGGATGGGCAGTCCTCTCTCTCAGGTGGTGCTGTCGTGGCTCCGGAAAAACCTATTACCGGTAAGTAATTTAGATTTTGGTATCTACAAACTTGTAACAACCTTAGGCATCATACTGACATGTAGGTTTTACCATGTAGTGAACATGATGAATAAAAAAAATAAAAACCAATCGTGACATTGCACTTCTTTTGTAATTTAACCAAACTTGGATTTTTTTTCCCGTTAAGCAGTACACTGTATGGTAAAATACATCATGCCATTCAAAAGTACAACATGTCCCACACAAAAACAAGCCCTCAAATGGCTATCCTGATGGAAAAATGAAAACAAAGTTATGGTTTCTGGCAGAAGAGGAGGAAAAAATAAAAAAAAAAAACAGAAAATCACAGAGGGGTGAAGGGGTTAAAGGTATAGTTCTAGTTGTCTCTTGAGCAGTTCAGAGTAATACAGTCTCCTTACTTCCTAGTTTCTAGCTAGGGGGTGGGCTCTTCTCCCTGAGTGACAGGTCTGGTGCATAGAACTGTAGTATTAGTAGAAGTATAAGGCAGCATGGTGGCTCAGTGGTTAGGACTGCAGCTTTGTAGCGCTGGGGTCCTTTGTTCATATCCCACCAAGGACAACACCTGCAAGGAGTTTGTATGTTCTCCCTGTGTTTCCATGAGTTTCCCCCAGGCACTCTGGAAACAGGATGTTTAGACTGTGAGCCCCAATGGTGACAGTGTTGCAAATGTATGTAAAGTGCTATGGAATTAATAGCGCTATATATATATACATATAATAGTGATGGGTAGTTGGCTCTTTTTGGTGATCCAGCTCCCATGGCTCCACTCACCAAAAAGAGCCAGATCTTTTGGGATCCTAAACAGCTCCCTATTAAATTTATAATTCAGAACATCAGAACACGAGAGGAAGGGGAAGGGAGGTAAGCAATTCACTGTTGCATAAAAATCAATTGTCAGAAGAGATGTGGCTGGTATTTTAACCTTTCCTGAGATGTAACTACGGCACAAAAAATGAGCAGTAAACTATAAAAAATAAAATCTCTTACTGCAAGAGCAGAAAAAGCAAGTCAATTGAAAACTTGCTTATTTTCTTACTGTCTAACAAACTAAAGCAGTTTAAAAACTTTCAGAACACCCCTTTAAATAGCTGAACTGTTTCATCATAGGGAGGACTTACCAATAATGTTGTCGTAGTTTGTTACTGTGACATGAGATAGCCTTATTTTGCGAAGCTCCTGTCGGATCACCTTCACCTAGAAGGTAAAGAAAACATGAAGAGACACAGGTTAAAACATCTACTATCTGGAGGATTAAAGGTGGGGTCACACGCGGCGATCTGGCCTGCGATGTCGGAAGCGATGCGCGGGTGCCCGCTCGCTTCCGACATCGCAGGCCAGCTGTCACACGGCACGACGTTGCCGGTGACGTGGCGGCGATGTGGGCGGAGCCATCGCTCGCTGGGCTAAGCCCAGCGAGCGATAGCTCAGTAACGCTGCGATATAGGCTGGATCGCGCAGCCAACAGTGTCAGACGGCGCGATCCAGCCTAATCGCTGGTCACAGGTTGACAGGTTTATGAACATGTTCATAAACCTGTCAACCTGCGACCAGCGATAATTTGCAGTTGCGTCGCGCTGTCACACAGCGCGACGCACTTGCAATATCGCCCGCGACATCACTGTGACGTCACTTTGCGGCGATGTCGCGGGCGAGATCGCCGCGTGTGACCCCACCTTAAGAGACAGAAAAAGCGCAATGGGTCTTATCTCCAAAGATAAACAAGCACTTATGATTATATCCGCTCACCTGGGCTCATTGTGATAACCCACAACTAGTATACGTGCCTGTACAGCTGCCGCTGGATCAGCACTTCCACATGCAAAGTGGCGTACAAACAGAGATCCAAAGGATGGTGCTTCTACAATCCGTGCTGCTGTTAGAAAGTGGACCAGACAGGGTCTAGGTGCAATGACGTTGTATTCCGACGTGTTTCGGTGCTGTCCCAGCTGCTTCATCAGTGGTACAAGGTTGAAGAATAAAAGGTCATTGCACCTAGACACTGTCTGGTCCACTTTCTTTAACAGCAGCACGGATTGTAGAAGTACCATCCTTTGGCTCTCCAAAACATGTCACCCCATTGCAAGGATATAAAAATTATAATACTGCCCCCTGTGTACAAGAATATATCTACTATTATATACTACCCCCTATGTACAAGACATATAACTACTATAATACTGCCTATGTACAGATATAACTACTATAATCTGCCCCTATGTACAAGATATAACTACTATAATACTGCCCTATATACATAACTATAACTACTATAATACTGCCCTTGTACAAGAATATAACACTATAATACTGCCCCTATGTACAAGATATAAACTACTATATATATGCCCCTGTACAAAGAATATATAACTACTATAATACTGCCCCTATCAAGTGATTAACTCCAATGTAAAGAATATAATTATATAATACTGCCCTATGTACAAGAATATAACTACTATAATACTGCCCCTATGTACAAGAATATAACTACTATAATACTGCCTCTATGTACAAGAATATAACTACTATAACTACTGCCCCTATGTACAAGAATATAACTATATAATACTGCCCCTATGTACAAGAATATAATTATTAAACTGCCATATGTAAAAGAATATAACTACTATAATACTGCTCTCTATGTACAAGAATATAACTACTATAATACTGCCCATATGTACAAGAATATAACTACTATAATACTGCCCCTATGTACAAGAATATAACTACTATAATAATGCCCCTATGTAAAAGAATATAACTCTATAATACTGCCCCCTATGTACAAGAATATAACTACTATAATACTGTCCCTATGTACAAGAATATAACTACAATAATACTGCCTCCTATGTACAAGAATATAACTACTATAATACTGTCCCCTATGTACAAGAATATAACTACTATAATACTGTCCCCTATGTACAAGAATATAACTACTATAATACTGTCCCCTATGTACAAGAATATAACTACTATAATACTGCTCCTATGTACAAGAATATAACTACTATAATACTGCCTCTGTATATAAGAAATATAACCTATAATATATAATACTGCCCCCTATTACAACATAATTATACTGTCCTATGTGCAAGAATATACTATTAAATACTGCCTATTAAGAATATAACTAATATAATACTGACACCAATATACAAGAATATAACTACATTAATACTTTACTATAATACAAAATAAATATAGTACTTTAAATGAAAAGATAAGCTGAACTGACTCTTTCCACATTACCTGATTTCCATGGGACACCACACACACTTTACTTAGGTCGATTTTTCCCCACTGCTCGGGCCATCGATGGAGAACGTCTTTCACAATCTCAATCACTTGAAACATTTCTGAAAGATTCACCCAAGAATTTCCTTCAAGTGAACACGCGCCATGACAATGGTAGAGACCCAGCGCGTGGCTGCCATTTGGAGGTTGCATTGGTTTGTCTGCACAAGCCTCAATCGCGTTGTGGCGGCGGCCGCCAACGTAGAAGCATCGAGACACAAAGGAGATGATGTCGGGGACGGAGCGGTAGTTTTGGTGGAAGATTATACGCCCACCTTTGGCCACCTGCGAGTCTTTTCTTGGTAATGGGAGAACAGACGAGTGAGTAAGGTGTGCGCCTCTCCAGCTCCTTTATTAAAGAACCGAGGGGTCTCCTGCATGTGGTCTCCAGCCACGACCACACGTGTGTGATGGTTTGCCAATGCCAATGGTATCAACGCCTCACTCTCCATCATTTGCGCAGCTTCATCTATTAGTATATGACTGAAGTAGCCCCGCGGCACATTCAGATCCCGGGACGTGACTGTGGTTGTCACAATAATGCGATAATTGTCAATAAAGTCCCGATGAGGGATGACAAAGGCAGAATTCTCAGAGTTGAGGGGGCAGTACTGAAGTGTGATAGGATGTGTTCTATTTGGGGGATTATATGTAGATTTCACTCTTAGGGGAGTAGCTTCAGGGTGGCCTTTCTCAACATATGGATGGAAATGTTCCTGGATATAGAGGTCAGCGGCACTATGAAGACAAAGCAAAAGAAAAGAGTCAAATCAATGTGCAAGTCGACTGGCCATCAATGTCCTAAGTATCAGAATCTAAAGCCACCTTTGCAATGACAAGGGAAATTTGTTATAGTACCATCCCCCATTAGTCTAACTAAAATGGACATACCTAGAAGGACGAGTCAAGTAAAGCATATACTGTACATAGCAAGCAGAGTATCTTAAGCTGACATCTTCCAATATGTGTTTAAAAAAACACCTGTTTAGGAGTGTCTTGGGGCCCTTTCACATCAGCAGTATTTTCAAATCGCGGCAGATGCGGTGAAAAAAACGCATCTGCCGCGATTGCCGCATACCGGCTGCACTTGCGGCGCGGTTGCGGTAAACGGAATACTATGTATAGGCAGACTTGCGGCAGGTGCGGCAAGTGCGGTTTTGGCACTTGCGGCAGGTGCGGCCGCGAAAAAAACCGCAGCTGACAGCATTTTTTTTCGCGGCCGCACCTGCCGCAAATGCCAAAACCGCACTTGCTGCAAGTCCGCCTATACATAGTATTGCGTTTACCGCAACCGCGCCGCAAGTGCAGCCGGTATGCGGTAATCGCGGCAGATGCGGTTTTTTCACCGCATCTGCCGTGATTTGAAAATAACGCTGATGTGAAAGGGCCCTTACGCCCCTTTCACATCAGCATTTTTGCGTAATACTCATATATGGTCGTAATGCTCATATATGGTAACATCATCCATATATGGCAATATTGCCCATATATGGTAATGTATGCATATGTGTGTGTATGTATCATAGCCCCACCCCTCCCATTAGCCCCACCTCTTCATAGCTCCACCCCTCCACATAGCCCCAAGGCATGTCTGTGTGGAGTGGGCGTGGCTATGTGTACTGGGTGGGCAATGGGTGGGTGGTGCTATGAGTGTGCAGGGCTATGGTACATACATACACACATACATACGTATAGTGGGTATGCAAAGTATTCAGACCCCTTTAAATTTTTCACTCTTTGTTTCATTGCAGCCATTTGGTAAATTCAAAAAAGTTCATTTTTTTCTTATTAATGTACACTCTGCACCCCATCTTGACTGAAAAAAAACTAAAATGTAGATATTTGTGCAAATTTCTTAAAAAAGAAATACTGAAATCTCACATGGTCATAAGTATTCAGCCCCTTTGCTCGGTATTGAGTAGACGCACTTTCTGAGCTAGTACAGCCATGAGTCTTCTCAGGAATGATGCAACAAGGGGTCTGAATACATTCCATACCTACTGTTTATACATACCCTCAGCTTTATACATTAGATTTACAGATTATTAAAAGGGGTGGTCCAAGGGCCAAAGTAATTTTTATCTAAATACCTATCTATGTAGTGCTATAATCTAAACTAATTTCTAATATACTGGCATTGCACACTAGTTTTGGCTTGTTATTCCATCTATATTGTTTATTGCAAATCTTCGTAACTGTTCACACTCAGTTATCTTACCCTACCATCCCGACCCAGTTTATTGCAAGCTCCAATTGCTTGGGCCTGTCCCGCCATTATTAGTGAGTGCTGGCTGGTGCTGTGAGGGTTAATTCTGAAAAACCCAGGCATATGTAGCATTAGCTACGTGTGCTGCGGCCTGATTTGCCTTTATTCACAGCACCAGTCTAGTACCATGGGAGCGGTTTTGAGATGCTTCAGGTAAATGCTGCTTTTAATGGTTTTGCTTTATGTGTATGTTGGAGGCTGCATGGCACAGCTAAAATATAAATATATAGAGTACGACCACCCTGATGAGATTGCCTTGACATGGCAGGGTGGCTCAACAGATTGATCAATATATTGTCAAAAATCTCAGTTTCAAAATATTATAAAATTTGGAAGCAATATGTGCATTTGCATGTTTTCTTATCACAAGCTGTCTCCTGATAGTGCTGGCTTATGTGTTGCTTTTAATTTGTAATATACTTGCATTAGAAATTCCCTATACTTCCCTCACTTCACTATCTAATTGCTCTTCTATTTTTTTCCCCTACTCCCTTTTTGATGATGCTTCATTTGAGAATCCTAGTATATTCTTCGGGGGGAGGGGGCAGAGATTGCGGTTACAGCCGCAGCCTCTGCCCCCTCCCATTAATGAAGTGTCATCAGTGATGCTCAATTCTGGGGCTGGGCTAGTCCATACATGCTGTGCACAATGACATTGCATTCTGTTGACGGCTTAGACTAGTTTCACACTAGCGTTTTTTTTCCAATCAGGCACAGATCCGTTAAAAAAATCTTTATTGGACTAAACTGGATGGTACCGTTCTGCCTCTTGGCTGGATCCAGCAAAATACTGAATGGTACCATGCGGTTCAGTCCGTAACTGTTGGGCTTTTTATCTTACTGAGTCAGGCTGAGTCACAGGGGGCGTAGGTCCTGTAAGTCATTTGGCGAAGCTCCTGCCAGTGCACAGTAGGTAGAAGTCACCGGGGCTTACCGTGGGATCGATGGGTAGGGTGAGCTTCGGAGCATTTTTGCTCTGGAAATAGCAGTAAAAAAGCATCACAAATTGACTGTGATCCGTTTGTGATGCTTTTTTGGGGGGGTTAGAATGGAGTCTATGGGGAACTGCAGTCCAAAAACGGGCATGTTAATTGACATGGGCATTTTTGAGGGCATACGATTTCTGCAGCAAAAACGGACCACCCACAAACGCACCCATGAGCACAGCTTTTTTAAAATCACATAATGCCCGAGAGCATAAACCCTAAAGGTACCGTCACACGCTAGGATATCGTTAAGGATATCGTTAGCTACGTCACGTGACTGCGATCGTTTCGAGACCGTTAGTGCGTTGTCTCACGCAAGGATATCGTTATCGATCTGACATTTGGCAACGCTCCAGCTATTTGGAGATGAACGTTTCAACGGTTTTACAAAGCAGCAGGAATAGGAGAAATATGAAAACATCGTTCAAAAAGGTGTCACACTGAATGATGTACGTTCTTCACAGAATTGGACGACAAACGATAGATTTGAGGTCAGGATCTCATACTCCAATGATTTTTCCTTCCAATATAGTTTGTTTACACGCAACGACGCCCGAACGATATCGTTTGAACGATCACAAATCCGTGACGTTTCAACGATATCGTTAGCGATATCCTTGCGTGTGACAGTACCTTAAGACTACCCGGTGTACAGAGACCAGTGCCGGCCCCGCAAAGGATGTCACTGGTCTCTGATTGCCGCATATTCTGACACCTCTCTGTTGCTGTTTGTTACTGCTGATGTGAGCCAGCAACAGAGTGCGCTGTCATTGTGCACATCGCAGGGACTAGCTTACCCCCTGAAACAATCATCACTAATAACGCTTCACTTTAGGGATCAGGCAGGGGCTGCAGCCTTTGCCCCCCAATAACTCTTCATTTGAGTATCCCAGCATGCACTGAGATTCTCAACTAAAGGGTCATCAGAGAGGAATTAGGGGGAAAAAACTGAATAGCAGATAGTGTAGTTAGGTAGTGGAATTGTTATTTAATTTTTAGTGGAATGTTAGAATTGAGCTTGGATTATGACACTACGTAGATAGGGATTTAGATGAAAATTACTTTAACCTTTGGACTACCCCTTTAATACCTGCTCTGGTATTCCTGTTATTCTTCCTGCAAATGATTTTCCCATTACCCAATGGTGTCTCCATACATAGTGTCATGGTAGTTTCTCCACTTGTTGAATGATTTCAGATGTGGAATTCATGGTAACCCCTTAGTCACCACGGTTAATAGAGCCGCAGCAAGGGAAACCCGAGATGACGCAGCGTATGCGTCCAAAGTCGGGAACGAACTTGTTTTCATGACGCATATGCTGCGTCACGGGTCGGGAAGGGGTAATACATTTTCAAATCTTCAGAATTCCCTGTGGGCTCAAATCACAAAAGGTTTCTAATGTAAAAGTGTTTGGAATGTTGCACATTTTTTGCAGAATTTGTGCACAACATTTGGTGACTTTTTGCGGTTTTATACTATTTTCGGACAGGTCCGCTTTTTCCTTAATACGTTTTGCCAGGATGGCTGCAAGGACGGGCACAGCAGGCAAATTAATCACCAAAAAAGTGAACTAAATGATGACAGATGTGTATCCCAGTCCTGAATATGGCACATCCTGAGGACCTGTATGTTTGTCCACTAATTTACTGTTATGTGATAGAAAAAAAAAATACATTGCTAAATTCCACATCAGAGTAAAATGTGATTTCACTGCAGATCTTGGTGCATATTCTTCGGATGGTTTTTAGGGTAATTTATACGAGGAATGATATAGTGCAGAGTTCTAATAAAATATGATCCAGGATTATTTCTTACAAGTGTTTACTGTTCCCTATAAATAAGTGAATAACATAGCATAGCTGGTACCTGTTGTTATGGGTGCAGATCAGCACTCTGGTGTGCGGTTGTCTGATCACGTTAAAGCAGCTTGGGCCAAAGTAGATGTCTTTCCTGTACCAAAAGGTCCATATATAATGAGAGGGGCTACGGACTCATTCCCTGTCACAGATCCAGCAATGTAAGAGATTGCCCGCTGCTGTTTCTTGTTGCCCCATGACATGCTCTCCTTGTAGACTGGCAGTTGGCACTTGGACAGGTCTGGCAGTAATAACTTCTCGTCCAACAAGCGGTCAACTGCTTCATGGTAAATGCAGAACTGCAGACGATCGATCTGGAACTGGATCTCCAGCTCGGCAGATGCATTTAGCTCCAAAGACAGCTCTTTACAACATCTCTGTGATAATACTAGCAAAATACTGCCCTCCAGCTCGACATTGTGGTCTAAGAGGACTTCATAGAGTTTGTCATTTTTCAGAGGGTAAGGGGCAATGAGGGCCGTAGACACAGATCTTTGCAGTAAATACCCTTCTTCAGTGTCTTGGGTCATGCCAGTAGGTAGAGGAACCTCTACGAAGAGCTTACCAGGAGGGGCAATCGTCATTCCATTTTGAGCATTTACCATATTTTTTAAGGTTATTGAAACGTTTAAGTTTAACCTAAGAAAAATGACACAAGGCTACCATTAGTGGTGCTGCTATTCACAATCCAAATGGAGTTCAATTTTCCAATTCCTAGCACAGCTGATCAGTTAAAAGATAAAATAGGAGCAGCCTGCAGTTACCAGTAGAAGGAACACACAGAAGACAAAGTTATCATCAAAGACAAGAAATCACCACTAGAAGGAACACACAGAAGATACATTTATCATCAAAGACAAGCAGTCACCACTAGAAGAAACACACAGAAGACAAAGTTATCATCAAAGACAAGCAGTCAGCACTAGACAGAACACACAGAAGATACATTTATCATCAAAGACAAGCAGTCACCACTAGAGGGAACACACTGAAGACAAACCTATCTTCAAAGACAAGCAGTCACCAGTAGACGGAACACACTGAAGACAAACCTATCTTCAAAGACAAGCAGTCACCACTAGAAGGAACACACAGAAGACAAAGTTATCATCAAAGACAAGCAGTCACCACTAGAAGAAACACACAGAAGACAAAGTTATCATCAAAGACAAGCAGTCACCACTAGAAGGAACACACAGAAGACAAAGTTATCATCAAAGACAAGCAGTCACCACTAGAAGAAACACACAGAAGACAAAGTTATCATCAAAGACAAGCAGTCACCACTAGAAGGAACACACAGAAGATACATTTATCATCAAAGACAAGCAGTCACCACTAGAGGGAACACACTGAAGACAAACCTATCTTCAAAGACAAGCAGTCACCACTAGAAGGAACACATCAAAAACAAGCAGTCATCTATGTGGGAACGTGAATTGGGTAGAGAATTATCTGAGGAAGAGTGGGGGAGGTGCTTCCTACTGTCCCACAAACTGTCCAGCAATGGGGAATCTCGAGAAAAATGTTACAAATTGATTGTGAGATGGTATCATACGCCAGACAAACTGCATAAAATTTATCCAGCGGTTTCTGACCAGTGTTGGAGGTGTGGGTCTGATATAGGCACTTTACTGCACATTTGGTGGGATTGTCCCCTGATCAGAGAGTTCTGGGACAAGGTAGTGAGGAATTATGGCTTAGTCACCGGCAAACGGTTGACGAGCGGCCCCGAAATGGCGCTGCTCTCCTTGATCCCTGGGTCTCTTAAAAATCTCAAAAAAGATATCCTGCGCTTTTGCTTCGCCGCAGCCAGGAACGTTATTCCGCGCCATTGGAAGGAGTCAACCCAGCCCTCTATTCTAGAATGGTACACTGAGATGGAACGCCTTTGTCGAATGGAAGAACTCTCAGCTGAGTATGCGGGTATTCAAAACTCATTTACCGCAACGTGGACGGATTGGATCCTATTAAGGGACCTTCCCAATTTCAGGGACCTGTTTTCTTAGGCCCCTGTCCTCCGGGATGAAGGATACAGTTGGAAGTGTCGTTTATTGGTTTGAAGGGTAATGCCCGCGATTCTTGGCATCAGAGGGAGCCCATCGGTTACCTCTTCTGAAGCCTGGGGATTTTCTCCTAGTGGTGGGACCGGCGCCCGCATTGCCTCTTGGACCCCCCTTCCCCCGGGTGTTTTCACTTCCCCTCCTCCTCTTCTGTTTCTCGTCTCTTTTCTCTCTCTGACTTTCTCCTTCCCTATGCTTCTTCTTATTCTCTCAACTCTTTTGGTTTTCTCCTCTTAAACCGGGTGGTCTATGAAAGGGAATAAGGAGGGTGACCTGTGTCTTTACACAGGCTCCTTTTGCTTTTATACTGTAAACATTGTTATGGAATGATATTCAATTTCTCTTTCTTTTTTGTTTGGGTACTAGATTTTAGAGGTACTCTGTGAATCACATATTGGTCTTGTCCTCGATGGAGACCTTTGATTGGTATATATGTGTAATCTTTTGTAGAATGAACAATTAGACCATCATTTGTTTTGAGTTTACCGTCCCAGAACGGTTGTACTGTTTGTTTCTTTATGTCTTGTTTATGAAAATTTAATAAACACAGATTTACAAAAAAAAAAAAACAAGCAGTCACCATTAGAGGGAACACACCGAAGACAAATTTATCATAAAAGACGAGCAGTCACCACTACAGGGAACACACCGAAGACAAACCTATCTTCAAAGACGAGCAGTCGCCACTAGAGGGTACACACCGAAGACAAACTTATCAAAGACAAGCAGTCACCACTAGAGGGAACACACTGAAGACACACTTATCATCAAAGACAAGCAGTCACCACTCGAGGGAACACACTGAAGACACACTTATCAAAGACAAGCAGTCACCACTAGAGGGAACACACTTAAGACAAACCTATCATCAAGGATAAGTAGTCACCACTAGAGGGAACACACAGAAGACACACTTATCAAAGGCAAGCAGTCACCACTAGATGGAACACACTGAAGACACACTTATCAAAGACAAGCAGTCACCACTAGATGGAACACACTGAAGACACACTTATCATCAAAGACAAGCATTCACCACTCGAGGGAACACACTGAAGACACACTTATCAAAGACAAGCAGTCACCACTAGATGGAACACACTGAAGACACACTTATCATCAAAGACAAGCATTCACCACTCGAGGGAACACACTGAAGACACACTTATCAAAGACAAGCAGTCACCACTAGAGGGAACACACTGAAGACACACTTATCATCAAAGACAAACAGTCACCACTCGAGGGAACACACTGAAGACACACTTATCAAAGACAAGCAGTCACCACTAGAGGGAACACACTTAAGACAAGCAGTCACCACTAGAGGGAACACACAGAAGACAAACGTATCATCAAAGATAATCTGCCACCAGGTTTTTGCTATGTAATCGGAGAGCAGCATAAGGTAGGGATAAAGACACCGACTCCAGTGATGTTTCACTTACTGAGCTGTGAGTTGCTATTTCAATAAAATCAATGTTTTATCACCAGGAGATAATAACTACAGGACTGGGTGTCTCTTGCTTTAGTCAAGTGCTCTGTATGAACCCACCTCCCAGCACTGATTAGCAGCTTTCTGTCAATGTACAGTGTACACAGGAAGCTGTCAATCAATGGTGTGGGCAGTGATCTACTTAGCTCAGCATTCAGAGCACTGCTAGATCTGCAGCAGATAAACAGTGATTGTGTCAAAATGACAACATGCAGTCCAGAAAGTGATACATAGACGGAATCAACATTTCAGCACCTACATCATGCTGCTCTTAAATTTCATAGCAAAAAAACCTGGTGACAAATTCCCTTTAAATTCACTGTGAGCTGTATAAATCTATATGCACTAAGCTCCCCTTAGTGGTGGCTGCAGGAAGGATATTTGTTATCCATATCTATGATCAATATAGCTCTGTAACAGAAGAAGCAACATGTTCATACAGAGTCCCCACTATTGGAGGACACTTGTTGTACTATATCTCACCTGGATATCACCTGCTCTCTTGCTGCTTCCTCCTGGAGAAGACCACCATGCATCACATGGCGGTAGTTTTTCACTGTTAGTGGGATCTTTTCAACGGTTGATGGAATATAAGCAGGATTCATGGAGGGAGGTTTGTACATTTCAAGAAGTTTCTTTTCCCCAAGTGTCCTCTCCTTGCATGGGATGCATAAGAATTTTCCTGGGTACCAATGTTCTTCGGATGACAGTGGTCTTTCATGTTGGTCAGAGGATTCTTTCTGGTGGCTCACGATTTCTTCTGGACCACCAATCTGCATGAAGATCTTTTGAAGCAAGACTGGACGAATTCCAAAATCCAACGTCAACCACTGCTCGAAAACTCCAAAGGCCAAGGATTTGAAGTGTACAGACAGTTTATATTGTGTCCGAGACCCTTCAACCAGGAAAGAACGGCCTCCGGCATAAGGTTTTGGATGATGCTTAGCATCCAAAGAAAAGATGGCTCCAGGATCGGTCTTCAACAAGGCAACATGGAGGAGTGGCATCTACAGAAGTAATGAATTATATGTTAGGGCAGACACATAAAGCAGAAATCAAATCACCAGAATAACTGTCTACTGTGGACATCCTCTGCACAGTAATGGCTGCTTAGACATCCTAATAGTTCACCATAAAAATTGTAGTAATTGTGCCGGAGTGCACAAAATTAAGGAGGGACATAAACCATGAGTAACCAATACACTATAAGTCCCAGCCATAATAGTGTACTCATTGACAATGCATTAAAGAGGACCTTGACGTTGCAGCGACCTCGTAGCGATGTCGCTACGTGCAGGGGCTGGCTGGAGCCTCTATACCCGGGTGGCAGATTTCCATTGCCGGCCCCGACTTGAGGACCGGGTGGGGGGGGGGGGGAGGGGGGTGCTGCCAGCCTGACTTGAGGACCGGGGGGGGGGGGGGGGTGGGGTGCTGTCAGCCTGACTTGAGGACCGGTGGGGGGGGGTGCTGTCAGCCTGACTTGAGGACCGGGGGGGGGGGTTTGCTGCCAGCCTGACTTGAGGACCGGGGGGGGGGGGGTGGGGTGCTGTCAGCCTGACTTGAGGACCGGTGGGGGGGGGGTGCTGTCAGCCTGACTTGAGGACGGGGGGGGGGGGGGGGGGGGGGGATCTGTCAGCCAGCCACAGCCCTTACCTCATCCCGGACCTCCAGCGTCATGTGCTATCGCCGCGCCGGCCGACTCCCGCGGCCCGTTTCTGTAGGGGGCGGCCCGAAATGTGGACTATACCACCAGCCCAGGGGGCACCTGCCCCCCTGCCACCTGGGCCAGCCCGCCCCTGGCTACGTGTGACATACTGCAGCGATTAGCGATCAGCTGATCGTTGGTATTGTGGCCAGGGCCATTTTTTGATCGTTGGTCTCCCGCTGGGCGACCAGCATCGCTGTGTGTGACAGCACTGGTCAACAGCATTTTTGGTGCCAAAGATATTTCATTGAATTTAGGGTAACTTTGGGGTGCTGATTCTGAATATGTCATCAGTTTTGCCAGATTGGCTCAAGTTTTTGAGATTTTTCGTAAAATGTGTAACAAAAAAGACGTTTTTTGCTACTTTTTTAACGAAGTCTGTTATGTTTCTTCTATGTTTTGTCAGTGTATATTCACCACAAATGTAACAGAATGAGTCTGGATCGTTAAGACAACTTCTTCTTGATGAGTTCATGCTTTTCACTGGACAACAGACAACAACATAAAGTTAGTGCCAAAAACCAAGCTATGAACAAACTTTTAGAACACTAATTAACACAAAACTATATTGAGAACTGCTCAGTTCAAGTACTAATCCAAAGAAATTAATGAGATGATGCGTCGCATTTACCAACAAGTGCTATAAATAAGATACCAAAAATCTCAAAAACTTGAGCCAATCTGGCAAAACTGATAGCATATTCAGAATCAGCACCCCAAAAATACCCCAAATTCATTAAAATATTTTGGGCACCAGAAAAAAAAATTTTTTTTGTTGACCTGTGAGCGGGAGAGACCAGCAATAAACGTGGTAACCATGGTAAACACCGGGTTACTAAGCGCAGCGCTGTGCTTAGTTACCCACTGTTTACCCTGGTTACCAAGGACAGCGCGCAGATAACCACGATAAACACCGGGTGCAGCACTCTGCTTAGTTATCCGGTGTTTACCATGGTTACCAAAGTGCTGTGCTTAGTGACCAGGGTAAACAGCGGATAACTAAGCAGAGCGCTGAGCTTAGTAACCCGGTGTTTACCGTGGTTACCAGCGTTCTCCAGCTTACCCCAGTGGGACCTCCACATCGTGGAAAAGAACATTCTATATTCTTTTCCACGATGTCGAGGTCGTTGCAGGGGTCACTGATCGCTGGTGAGTCTGCCTGTGTGACAGCTCACCAGCGATCAGATAACAATGTCCCAGCGATCCCCATCGTTGGTGGGGTCGCTGGGACATTGTTATGTGTAACCTACCCTTTAGTTTTCTAATGTCTTTCCTGCATACTTGACAGTCCTTTAAGAGTAAATATACACTTCTGGACCAATAGTAAATCAGTTATGAGCATGTTTCATCTAATTTGAAAATGCAAATAATACTCGCTACCACTTCTACAATGTTTTTTTTTTTTTTTTTTTTCTTCTTAAAACCTCTCAATACCCCAAAAACTACACTTATAAGCTACCATTATGCCTCAATTAATAATGTTTAGATAGTGACTGTCCAACAAGTCACCTTTTATGCTCTATGTGTGTTCTGTTAAATTTGACATCCCACAAGCCTAACAAACTCACTAATCTAGAACTCAAGGCCACTTTACACACACCAACTTATCTGTCCAACTTCTGACCAACTTGCTGGTTGCAGTGAAATCATGGACACATTGTTCCATTTGTACACAGCCACAAAATGGAGCAATGTGTCCATGATTTCACTGCAACAAGTAAGTTGGTCAGAAGTTGGACAGATAAGTTGGTGTGTGTAAAGTGGCCCTTAGAGTGCTTTCAAGAGGTCTCACTCTAAGGCTGGCTTCACACTGCAGTTTTTGACTGATCAGTGTCCATCAGTGTTTGGGTGCCAAAACCAGAAGAGGAACCAGGAAAGGAACTTGTAGAGAAAAAATATAAGTGAAAGATTGACACCTGTTCTGAGTTTTGGAGACATTCCTGGTTTTGGCACAGAAACACTGATGGACACTGATCAGTGAAAAACTGCAGTGTGAAGCCAGCCTAAACAAAACTGGACTTTGTAGTGACATGGAACAATAGTTCAGGAGACTGAGACTGAAGTAGTTCTTTGATGGTCCAGAAGACTTGCGGCTTCTAAGCAGCTAAACACAAATCAGACTAGAGAACAAGAAAAACATTGACTGGACATCTCCTTCTGGTCACAACACCAATTAGACATTCGTTGCAGAACACGATATTGGATAAAAAAGCAAAGGAAACATCTTTTCCATTTATTATAACACTAGAAATAGGCCCGATGCTATTGCATAGGGAGGGCAGTCTTTGTGCCTGTGTCCCCTTGTGCGCTCTCTCCTGTCTGTGTTGTCTCTTCCCCTGTGCGCTCTGTCTTACTTGTGCCTTTCTCTCCGCTCTGTGCTCTCAGCCCCTGTGTGCGCTTTCTCTCCCCATGACTCTGCCTCTCCCTGTGCCTCTGCCTCCCCTCTGCATTCTGCCTCCCCTCTGCATTCTGCCTCCCTTGTGGCTTCTGCGTCTCTGTGCCTTATCCCTCCGCACAGTTCTAACCACTGAACCACATTGCTAACCACAGAGCCACCGTACA
Organism: Allobates femoralis; assembly: GCA_033576535.1. Taxonomy (NCBI): domain Eukaryota; kingdom Metazoa; phylum Chordata; class Amphibia; order Anura; family Aromobatidae; genus Allobates; species Allobates femoralis. The sequence goes on along the minus strand of JARQOC010000006.1, from coordinate 413,654,111 downwards.
TTGCTAACCACAGAGCCACCGTACATTGCTAACCACAGAGCCACCGTACATTGTTAACAACTGAGCCACCATATACAGTGCTAACCACTAAGCCACCATACAGTGCTAACCACTGAGCTACTGTAGAGTGCAGAGTACTGAGCCACTGTACAGTGCCAACTACTGAGCCATCATATACAGTGCTAACCACTGATCCACCATACAGTGCTAACCACTGAACCACTACACAGTTCTAACCACTAAACCACCGTACATTGGTAACCACAGAGCCACCGTACATTGCTACCACTGAGCCACCATATACAGTGCTAACCACTGAGCCACCGCACAGTTCTAACCACAGAGCCACCGTACATTGCTAACCACTGAGCCACCATATACTGTGCTAACCACTGAGCCATCATACAATGCTAACCACTGAGCCACCGCACAGTTCTAACCACAGAGCCACCGTACATTGCTAACCAGTGAGCCACCATATAGTGTGCTAACCACTGAGCCACCATATACAATGCTAACCACTGAGCCACCATATACAGTGCTAACCACTGAGCCACCATACAGTGCTAACAACTGAGCCACCATTCCATGCTAACCACTGAGCCACCTAAACACTGAGCCACCATATACAGTGCTAACCACTGAGCCACCATACAGTGCTAACCACTGAGCCACCATTCCATGCTAACCACTGAGCCACCTAAACACTAAGCCACCATATACAGTGCTAACCACTGAGCCACCATACTGTGCTAACCACTGAGCCACCATACAGTGCTAACCACTGAGCCACCATACAGTGCTAACCACTGAGCCACCGTACAGTGCTAACCACTGAGCCACCATACAGTGCTAACCACTGAGCCACCATATACAGTACTAACCACTGAGCCACCATACAGTGCTAACCACTGAATCACCATACAGTGCTAACCACTGAGCCACCATATACAGTGCTAACCACTGAGCCACCATATACAGTGCTAACCACTGAATCACCATACAGTGCTAACCACTGAGCCACCATATACAGTGCTAACCACTGAGCCACCATATACAGTGCTAACCACTGAGCCACCATACAGTGCTAACCACTGAATCACCATACAGTGCTAACCTCTGAGCCACCATACAGTGGTGGCGACCAATCAGCTAAGCGGCTCGCGGCTTGGCAGGAGATTTGAATCCTACGACGCTGATTGGCGGTGACCAATCAGCGCTGTTGGTGTGTGACGCGCTTTGGCGGGAGATTTGAATCCCGGCTCTCATATCGGAACTTGGGTGTTCCAATATGGCGGTCGGAGCACTTTCGCTGCTAGCAGCCTGGAGATGAACGGCTTGTGCCGCTCATCTCCCGGCTGCGTCGCCGCTGACCTCCATGTGGCGGGTAATGAGCCGCGGCTACCGACGGTAGATTGAGGTCTGTGTCACTCACTTTTGACACATGTGTCGCTATCCCACAATGGTGCCGCGGTGCATTGTGGGATAGCGACATAAGCGCCAGAAGTCTGTGACACATATTATTGGTGATTATATATTAGATACCTCTGCTCTGTTTGTGTATATATTTGTGTTTCTTCAGATACTTTGTTATACCATACCTGAGGAAGAGACATAAGTAGTCTAGAAATCCTGCTTAGCAACATAATTTATTATATTTTTGTTAGCCACTAAAAGGCATCACAGCTACAAGATTATTATTTTGTTTCTCCCACTAAGAGCAATCAATCTTCCTTCCTTCATTCTTAAAGGGAACCTGTCAGGTGGTTTATGCCCCCCCAGCTATCACTATATGTAGCTGCAGCTTTAGAATATCAGTCTAATCATCCCTGTCTGAGCTCAGAGTGTAATGTTATAGGGGAAAGAAAAGCATTTATACACTTACATTGCAGTCCCCACCTTGGAGGAGGGGGAATGTCTGGCAGGAAAATACTTAACTCACTTTTAACTTGGATAGCTAAAGGACCTGTGTGATATAACGATCATGTGACCATAGTGGGCGGAGCTATGCCAGCAAACGTATTATGTTCTATGGGAACTTAGCTATGCCTATTGTAGTCACATGGTTGTGACATCACATCAGGTCTCCCAACACCTTTCACATTACACTCTGAGCTCAGACAGGGATCATTAGAATAGTATTATAATGCTGCAGCTACAAACAGTGATAGCTGGAGGAGCATAAACTAGCTGACAGGTTCCCTTTAAATATTATTCATATTTTGTGCGTCCTTTATATTTGTGGGGTTTTTCCATGTAAAAAAAATTTTATGTGTCTTTCCACTGGTGGTAAAAATGTATTGAATACTTTTAATACTACTGTAAGGAATAAGCAATATTTGTGGGGACTGAGCAGTTTTCCAGTGGCAGCCATGTTGTTCAGATAACACTATACTTTACTCCAATCATACAGCTTTTTGGCCTGAGACTAGTCATTGCTGGGTAAGAAAATATGTTAATCAATCACCAATGGTCACACAATAGAGCTTCCTATGAAATGGAGATTAGGTGACAATGAAATCTCCCTGCCAATATACAAAGGAAGACTCTCCTCTGATCTGCAGAGATGTGACAAACCTAATCTCCTTCTATCACAGACTGAAAGGAAATTCTTTCACTCAGCTCAAACACAGGCAAACACAGGCAGCGCTAAGCGCTAAGCAGGGAGAACGCTAAGCGCTAAGCAGGGAGAACACTGGTAACCATGGTAAACACTGGGTATCCAGGCAGCGTGCACTGCCTAGATACCCGGTGGTTACCAGCCAGTGAGGTCACTGATCGCTGGTTTCTCGAGGTCACACGCAGCGATGCGTGCTGACCAGTGGGAAACCAATGATCAAATAATGACCAGCAGCACTTTGCAGCGATCAGCGACCTCACAGCAGGGGCCTGATCGCTGCAAAGTATTACACAGAACGACATCGCTGGAGAGATCGTTGTGACGTCACAGTTACAACGATCTCTCTAATGATATCGTTATGTGAGACAGGGCCTTTACTTTTAATATCTCATGAGCCGTCGCTCCTATAAACTTGATATTAGCCAGTAGGATACCAGCAGAGTAGTCATGTGTCATTTCATTGCAAAGCTAAAATCATGACTGAAAATATGAGAGCAATGTCTTCCGCCTATGACATTCGCAGGCAAAGTTATGGCCAATAATAACTTTTGTATATCTCATATCTAAACTCGGGGGTGGAAGTTATGAGACATCCCAGGGATGTGAGATGGCAGAGCCTCTTACAGTATAAAAATGTCCCATCTATTCTCCATCTGGGGTATTCGGTGGCCGATTCTCCACAACTACAGAAGGAGTTTTGATTAAGGATCAAATTAATTCCCATAGTAAGGGGATTAATTTTTGTATTAAAGAAGACCTGTCACCCCCCTGCTGCATGGAGGGAATTTGGAGCTGACGTCAGGCCAAATTCTTTGCAGCCGCTCTGACCAAGCTCTGTGCGGCAGGTTGAGTGACAGAGAGCAGGAGAGGAGGAGAGCAGAGCCAGCAGAACAGGAGGCAGCGCAGAGACATAGAAGGGGGTGGAATACACAAGGAGGAGGCTGGAAGATTGTGCCAACAGTGAAGACCTCTTAATAAGATCCCACCCATTAGACTTCTTATCTGTAAGTTTTCTAATGTCTTTAACGCTTATAGGGGGGCTAGAAACATGGGGGAGCCCTTCCCTGAATGCAGCAGACATGCTGCATTCAGTGCTGCATTTAGTTTGCCATGCAGCAGGGAGGTGACAGGTCCTCTTTAAGTGTCCATACCGGGAACTTTATAAAGGACTCACTAAACGTAAATTACATGTAAGAATGAAGGAACACTCATATAGAACATAAAAAGGAGATTTGTTGGAAATCCACTATCTAAACATTATCAATTAATGCATAATGGAAGCTTAAAATGGAATCTATTTTGGTGTATCGAGAAGATTAAAAATCATTGGAGAAGTAGTAACTGTACACACCAAATATCTAGAGCTGAGAGTCTTTAACATTTTCAGATAAATACCGTATATACTCGTGTATAAGCCGAGTTTTTCAGCCCAAAAATTGGGCTGAAAAGTCCTCCCCTCGGCTTATATACGGGTCAATACGGTATACAGCAGCCCCAGTGGTGTATAGCAGCCCCAGTGGCCCCCAAATGCTGGCACTCGCCCCCCCTCTGTTGTAAGGGCCCCCCCGCTGCTTAACTTACCATCCCTGGTCTTCTGCACCGCCGGTCTTCTGTGCTCCGTCCTCCATGCTCCCGTCCGGCTGCATCCGGGATCCCCGGCCATCGCACGATGGCGCCATCGTAACTGCGACGGCCGGGGATCCCGGATGCAGCCGGACGGGAGCATGGAGGACGGAGCACAGAAGAACGGCGGTGCAGAAGACCGGGGATGGTAAGTTAAGCAGCGGAGGGGGCCTTACAACAAAGGGGGGGCGAGTGCCAGCATTTGGGGGCCACTGGGGCTGCTGTATACCACTGGGGCTGCTATTTACCACTGGGGCTGCTATACACCACTGGGGCTGCTATACACCACTGGGGCTGCTGTATACCACTGGGGCTGCTGTATACCACTGGGGCTGCTATATACCACTGGGGCTGCTATATACCACTGGGGCTGCTATATACCACTGGGGCTGCTATATACCACACCACTGGGTCTGCTGTACACCACTGGGGCTGCTATATACCACACCACTGGGGCTGCTGTACACCACTGGGGCTGCCATATACCACTGGGGCTGCTATATACTACTGGGGCTGCAATATACCACTGGGGCTGCTATACACCACTGGGGCTGCTGTATACCACTGGGGCTGCTGTATACCACTGGGGCTGCTATATACCACTGGGGCTGCTATATACCACTGGGGCTGCTATATACCACTGGGGCTGCTATATACCACTGGGGCTGCTATATACCACACCACTGGGTCTGCTGTATACCACTGGGGCTGCTATATACCACACCACTGGGGCTGCTGTACACCACTGGGGCTGCCATATACCACTGGGGCTGCTATATACTACTGGGGCTGCAATATACCACTGGGGCTGCTGTATACCACACCACTGGGGCTGCTGTATACCACTGGGGCTGCTATATACCACTGGGGCTGCTATATACCACTGGGGCTGCTGTATACCACACCACTGGGGCTGCTGTATACCACTGGGCTGCTGTATACCACTGGGGCTGCTATATACCACTGGGCTGCTATATACCACACCACTGGGGCTGCTGTAACACCACTGGGGCTGCCATATACCACTGGGGCTGCTATATACACTGGGGCTGCAATATACCACTGCGGCTGCTGTATACACACTACTGGGGCTGCTGTATACTACTGGGGCTGCTATATACCACTGGGGCTGCTGTATACCACTGGCTGCTATATACCACTGGGGCTGCTGTATTCCACACCACTGGGGCTGCTGTATACCACTGGGGCTGCTATATACTACTGGATCTGCTGTATACCACACCACTGGTGCTGCTGTATACCACTGGAGCTGCTATATACCACTGGGGCTGCTATACTACTGAGGCTGCAATATACCACTGGGGCTTCTGTATACCACACCACTGGGGCTGCTGTATACCACTGGGGTTGCTATATACCACTGGGCTGCTATATACCACTGGGGCTGCTATATACCACTGGGGCTGCTGTATACCACACCACTGGGCTGCTGTATACCACTGGGGCTGCTGTATACCACTGGGGCTGCTATATACCACACCACTGGGGCTGCTATACACCACTGGGGCTGCCATATACCACTGGGGTGCTATATACTACTGGGGCTGCAATATACCACTGGGGCTGCTGTATACCACACCACTGGGGCTGCTGTATACCACTGGGGCTGCTATATACCACTGGGGCTGCTATATACTACTGGGGCTGCTATATACCACTGGGGCTGCTGTATACCACTGGGGCTGCTATATACCACTGGGGCTGCTGTATTCCACACCACTGGGGCTGCTGTATACCACTGGGGCTGCTATATACTACTGGATCTGCTGTATACCACACCACTGGTGCTGCTGTATACCACTGGAGCTGCTATATACCACTGGGGCTGCTATATACTACTGGGGCTGCTATATACCACTGGGGCTGCTGTATACCACTGGGGCTGCTGTATACCAATGGGGCTGCTATATACCACACCACTGTGGCTGCTGTATACCACTGGGGCTGCTGTATATACTGCTGGGGCCTGTATATACCACTGGGGAGGCTGCTGTATATACTGGTGGGGCCTGTGTATACCACTGGGGAGGCTGCTGTATACTACCACTGGGGAGGCCTGTATACCACTGGGGGTGCCTGTATACCACACTGCTGGGGGCTGTATACCTGTGCTGGGGTCCACCCTCGGCTTATACACGAGTCAATAGGTTTTCCCAGGTTTTGGGGGCAAAAGTAGGGGGGGTCGGCTTATACACGAGTATATACGGTACTCTCAAACCCACAGATCAGAGCGGCGAGATAGTATTGTTTGCATTTTCAAATTAGGTGAACCCGTTATTGATTTACTATTGACCAGACATTTATGTCAAGTGTTCAGAAACTGCTATCCTGAGGAAGGAGGACACTACATCCGAAACGTGTAGGATTATTGGACTATCTTTTTTTGACTCGTCGTAGCTCCCATTAGTTAATTACATCACCTGCATATGTAAGGCAGTTTTTTATTTAGTGTCCATCTAAGCGCTATCGTCAGGATAATCATTGAGAAAGAAGAACACTACCTCCGAAACACGTAGGGTTACTAGACTAATTGTTTTGCTTCGTGGGAGCTCCCATTAGTTCGTTACATCACCTGCATATGTATGTCAGTTTTTTATTTAGTATCCAGCTAAGCTCTATCGGCAGGAACTGCCATCCCTGAGAAAGGAGGATGCTACATCCGAAACGCGTAGTTATTGCACTGACTTGTTTTGCCTCCTGGGAGCTCCTGCTAGTTCATTACATCACCTGTATATGTAATGCAGTTTTTTATTTAGTGTTCAGCTAATCGCTATCGGCAGGAACTGTCAACCTTGAGGAAGGAGGCTACCTCCGAAATGCGTAGGGTTATTGGACTATATTTTTTGGCTCCTGGGAGCTCTCAATAGTTCATTACATCATTGTGTATAGCAGTTTTTTAGTGTCCAACGAAACTTACCGGCTGGATCACTAGGGGCACCATCTTGTGGATTCTTAATGGAGGACTGCACAAGGTTTAACTTCTACTAGACCTTACGGGTTAACGTTGATCATCCATAAGGCTGCCTTCACATCTGCGTTTGTGTCTGCATGCTGATGGCATGCAGACACAAACACAGTGAAAAGCAGGGTCATTTTGATGTGTCCGCAGCGGAGAATGTCCGCCTGCGGACACATCACTGTGGAGCCCGGGCAGCCAATCGGCGGTGTCCGGGGGCCGGCCGGAGGCGGAGATCAGTGGCGGAGATCTCCTCCTCCCGGCCACGGGTAAGCTCTGGGACGTGTCAGCGGGGTTAAACAGCTGATTGACAGCTGTTTGAATCTCCCGCGCCGACACCGAGAGGAGATGTCGGCGCGGGAAGATTCAAACAGCTGTCACATCAGCTGTTTAACCCCGCCGACACCGCTAGGAGATTACCGCGGCGGGGAGGTGGAGATCATCAGAGGCTCATCTGATCTCCCGGTGGCCGTCGGTGATCTCCTGTGACATCACCGGCGGCCACCGGGAGAGATTTCAATGGGCCCGCAGCGTTCTCCTGCGCGGTCAAGCGCAGAACATTGCGGACCCATTGACGCCAATGCATTCTTTTGTGCGCTTGGGGAAGCTTGCTGATTTTCCAAGGTCCCCGAGCGCACAAAAAAATGCAACATGCTGCGTCCCGGGTGCGGACGGGGGACCCTGGAGGGAGCAGATATCTTCCGCATCCGCACCCGAACGCAGCAAACGCAGGCACTATGCGTTCCTATGTTAAACATAGGAACGCAGTGCGCATGCGCTTGACTGCGTATGGGAACGCAGCATACGCTGCCTTCCCATACGCAAATGAGAAGGCAGCGTAACAGAAGAACACACTGTACACTCAGTAGATATCGGACACTTCGAGACACCTTCCCTCTTTATTTCTACTTTTCCTGGCAACTTAATGTATTGTAACGCAATTACTCTATTACAGTTGGGACTTACCGTGTATCGGTTACTCATAGTTTGCATCCCTCACTCATTTTGAGCAAATTAGCACAATTAATACAATTTTTTCGAGAACATATTTTGTTACACACATTAGTTGACAGTTCAGGTTTTTTTGCAGCTTATTTGCACAATAAGTGGTAGCGCTGGAGCACTTTTCATTATATACGTCCCAATAGTTACCTTTGAATGTATGGTGAAATCCCATGTTCTTTGCACAACCTTATCTTTGGAATGGATTTTTAGAGGTTGGTTACATGAAATTTTAACACCTTCGACTTTTTTCGAAAACTGTAAGGAAAGGATTAGAAACATATTAAGATCAAACTCTAGAAGCTCAGATCACTAGAAGAGAGAATAACCCCTGAACCTATTGAAATTGCTATTTTTTTAATTGCTCGGTACAATTTATCAATAACGCTTGGTTGGACAAAATGCCACAACTGTTCCAATGACTAACACAAAGCTTTATAAGGTCTACTACACTGTAGACCAGGTATAACTCACCACATCCATTTCACCACTGTAGAGCTGGTATTCCTGAACCAGACGTTCCTGATAAGACTGAAGACCCTCTTCCGCGACCAACTGCTTAGTTCTCCTGCTGACTTTGACCCTGAGAATCCACTCCTGCAACTCCTCCTGGCTGTGAGCTTTCAGACAAGCCTGCCCGTATATACACTGCAAAGGGCTTAACATAACAAAGTAAAAACACAATACCATTACAGATTGCTAGATACACTTCCAGTAGAAAACTACAATACATTTTTGGTGTGCAGTTACAAGTTACTCATTTTGTTGCAGTCAGAGTTTTCTGAAATGCAGTCTGAAAATTAGACAATTCATTTTCAAATTCGTGTAGAATATAAAGACCTTCTACCCTAATATACTTCAGCAGGGTGTAAAGCTCTAAGGGGTTGTCTGGGGTTACAGAGGCCCCCCAACCTCAGAGCCTCCTTCAGCATGAGAACATACAAGCAGCTGAAATGCATCGTGGTGCAGCGACCTGTTAGGTCCTTGCACTGCAATACAAGCTGCCGCCGGCACAGTGGCTGTCAGCTGATGAGGGCGGGACGGTGCATGACAGTGACATCATGCACCTTGCACATGCTCCGACCACTGTGCTCTGGCTACAGAGGACATTTGGCTATGAAGGGGAGGAAAGGAGAGAAGAATATGTTTTTTTTTTCTTATATGTTAAAGATGGAAAGGGACATATATACTAGTCTGGGGACCATATATACCCGACTGGGTATCATATATACCAGGATGATGACCATATATACCAGGATGCGGGACATAGATACCAGGATGAGGAACATAAATACCATAATTGTGGGAACATATACCAGAATAGGGACAATACATACCAGAATGAGGAAAATATACACCAGGTTGGGGATCATATATACCACCAAGATGGGGGCCATATATACCATGTACACCAGGATGGGGATCATATACACCAGAATAGTGGACCATATATACCAGGATGGGGGACCATATATACCAGAAAATGAAACATATGTACCAGGATGGGTGACATATATACCATGTACATTAGGATGGGTGACATTACTACATAATAAAGAGGAAGGGGGGGGCAATGTATATGTCTTTAAAGGATTTATAATGCTACAAGGACCCATGTATCTGACCAACATGCGTGGGGGTGGGTGGAGTGGAGGTCCAAATTTGGCAGTGTGGGCTCATTGAACTCTAGTTACCCCACTGTTCTTCAGCTGTTTCCCACAATGCTATGAGGGGTAGTGTACACCCCCATTATGGTTCTGTAATTCCTAGTCAGAGGACAGGTCAAAGTGCCCTAGGCAAGTAATAAGTCATGAAGGCCAAAGGGGTTCAAGAAGTGAACATGAAGACGATTTGTTGACTCTATGCCCTCATTGAAATTTGAATGATAGTAATAGCTGTTTTACAAGTTTCCTGTGTTTATCTGCACCCTCCCTAAGGCACCATAGTCCCTTTATTGTGCAGATTGGTTGAAAGCCTGAAATTTGGACATCAAGTCCTGAAAAGACCTCTAAAGATGTTGTATGGAATTAGAATAACATTGCTCTTTTGCAGTATCACAGCTGGACTTTAGACTATGAGAGGAGATGACCAGCTATACCACTCAAACCTGTGGCACTGCTTCTAAACGAAAGCAGCCATGTTTGCATAAGTCTGTCTGACCCTTAAAATGTTTACATGGCGGAGGTGAAAAATCTATAGAATTTGAATTTCTTTAACAGAATGTGCCCATTTGTGAAAACAACTTTCACCAGTCACCACCATAGTAGATTGTATCTGTTCTTTGACACTCACCTTTCACAGAGAGTAAATCTACTGATGCCATATGGTGGTGCACGGTGATTCCATCCCGACAGAGAATCGGATGCCATCATGCGCCCATGTTCCAAGGAAGCACAATGAACCTCGAAACTTTCTTGAGTGTTGGCACTAACCAGGCACAGACGACAGTAAAAACCCATATTCAACTCCTGGTCATCCTTAATCTTACCACGGGCGAGTCCATAGTTCTGTTCTGCTTTCCAAACTTCAAACTCTACCTCGCTGTGGGCATTTGGGCACTGTCTTTTTTCGGATGAGCACAGAAGTCCTCGAGAGCGCTGGCTACACAAGCGGACATAGTGAGAAGAAGGAAGAGGACGAACAATGTTGCACTGCTTCCTAGTGTCGTCAATGACAATGTGAGCGAGAAGCGGCATTGGGCGAGGATGACTTTGGCATAAATCAGTAAGGGTGACCATTGGTGGGCTCTGATTAAAGCACTGCTCACAAATGTCTCGAAATTTGCCACCAAATTGACTCAAAATATCTGCCAAGTTCTCAGGATTCTTAACCATGGGAGCAGGTGCTGGTGTTGGAAGTAACATGGACCTGAGTTTCTGACTTTCAAGCTTGTTTTCCTTTTCGTAAGACCAAACAAGAATTTCTTCTTTGGACCAAGCAAATGTGCAATTCTGTTGATGCCTGATGCAACCCTTTGCGGGTCGAAGTGCCAGCACAAATCATAGCGGGCAGGCAGTGGGTACGATGGGCGTAGTCTCACTTCATACCAATCTTTTTCTTTACTACGCTCCTTACTTCTTGCAAGGAGAAGCTGAGCAGAACAGCTGTGCTTTAGGGGTTGGTAGATGTATGTGATTACATGCTTTTTCCTGCTGCAGGTGGCACAAGCCAAGTGTAATTCCACCTGTTCTAGAAGTTTTGTCAGATCGGGGGGATCTGGCCTCGGAGGTTGCCCCATCGCTGTTCCTAAAACAATATTAAAAATGTCATCAAATGCTCGGACCACATATTTACTGACATATGGTGCAAGCAATCAAGATCTGTTGCATCAGTAATCAGTTTGTACTCCCCAGAATGCCTATGTGCCATTATTCTGTACCCCAAGTGTCATTGTCCTGTATCCCAAATATTATTGTGCCATTATTCTTTGAGTGTCATTGTCCTGTACCCCAAATGCAATTTGGTGTAAATATCCTACACCTCAAATAGCAATGTTTCATTTATCTTGAAACCCAAGTGTCAGTCTCAATATTCTGTACCCCAAGTATTACTGCCCTGTTCCCCTAAGAATCAATGTAATTTTCCTGTACCTCAAGAGTCAGTTTCATTATCATGTACCCCAATGTTATTCTGTAACTAAAGTGTCAGTGTCACTGTCCTGTACCAACGTTTCAGCGTCATTATCTATATCCCAAAGAGTTTAGCATAATTATCCTGTACCCTAAGTGTCAGGGTCATTATCCTGCACCCCAAGTGGCGGTATCATTATCCTGTACCCCAAGTGTCGGTATCATTATCCTGTACCCCAAGTGTCAGTGTGTCATTGTCCTGTTCCCCAAATGTCAGTTACCCCAAGTATCAGAGTCATTATCCTGTACCCCAAGTATCAGAGTCATTATCCTGTACCCCAAGTATCAGAGTCATTATCCTGTACCCCAAGTATCAGAGTCATTATCCTGTACCCCATTGTATCAGTCATTATCCTGTACCCCAAGTATCAGAGTCAGTATCCTGTACCCCAAGTATCAGAGTCATTATCCTGTACCCAAGTATCAGAGTCATTATCCTGTACCCCAAGTGTCATTATACTGTACCCAAGTGTCAGTGTCATTATCCTGTATCCCAAGTGTCAGTGTCATTATCCTGTATCCCAAGTCTCAGTTTAATTATCCTGTATCCCAAGTCTCAGTGTCATTATCCTTTATCCCAGTGTCAGTGTCATTATCCTGTACCCCCCAGTGTCAGTGTCATTATCCTGTACCCCCAGTGTAGTGTCATTATCCTGTACCCCCCAGTGTCAGTGTCATTATCCTGTACCCCCAGTGTAGTGTCATTATCCTGTACCCCCCAGTGTCAGTGTCATTATCCTGTACCCCCAGTCAGTGTCATTATCCTGTATCCCAGTGTCAGTGTCATTATCCTGTACCCCCAGTGTCAGTGTCATTATCCTGTACCCCCAATGTAAGTGTCATTACCCTGCACCCCCTGTCAGTGTCTGTATCCTGTACCCCAAGTGTCAGGGTCATTATCCTGTACCCCCCAATGTCAGTGTCATTACCTGCACCCCTGTCAGTGTCTGTCTCCTGTGCCCCGGGTGTTACAATATCCAGACCTGGAGCCACATATGTGTGTGGTTACTTTGTAGCAGTGTTGTGTATTGTTTGTATACAGGACCGTGTGTTCTCCCTGTGGTTGCAGTCCCTCTCTCCCTCGGTTGGGCAGTCTCCTGTTTTTCTCTCTGTCTCTCACCTCCTGGTTGTGCCCTCTGTACCGGGCAGTCTCGGCGGTTGGAGTATCTCCCTCTGTCCGGCGGTTGGAGTATCTCCCTCTGTCCGGCGGTTGGTGTCTCTCTCGGTCGGTGTATCTCCCGGTATCTCTGTGTGTCGTGCAGCCCCGGTGCTGTCCGTCTGTCTTGTGTTTCTGCTCTCGGTTTCCTCAGTCTCCTGTGATTCGGTCTCGGTTTCGTTTCCTCTCTCTGTGATCTGTTGTTCTCTGTCGTCACCGCCGCCCCCGCCCGCCCGGGAGTCGTTACCTGACAGCAGCGAGACGGAGAGATGAGGAGCGAGGACGGTGTGCGAGACCGAGGGAGTGAGCGGGGACAGTCAGCGGAGGGAAGAGGGGGGAGAAGGGGGAGAGGACAGAGGGAAGAGGGGCACAGGGGGAGTGGAGGGAAGAGGGGGCACAGAGGGAGTGGAAGGATGAGGGGGGGACAGAGGGAATGGAGAGGGGGCACAGAGGGAGTGGAGGGAAGAGGGGGCACAGAGCGGTGAAGAGAGCACAGGGATAATGGGAGGAGGGGGGGGGTAGAGGGTGGATTAGGGGCACAGGGATAATATGTGGAAGAGGGGCACAGAGGGGGGAGAGAGCACAGGGTAATGAAGGAGGATGGGAAGAGGGGGCACATGTATAATGTGGAGAAGAGGGGGCACAGAGGTAATGGGGAAAAGGGGACACAGGTAACAGGGGAAGAAGGGCACAGAGGTAATGAGGTGAAAGGGGGCATGGAGGTAATGGGGAAATGAAGGTACAGTTGTAATGTAGGGAAGATGGAGCATAGATGTAATGTGGGGAAGAGGGGCACAGGAGGAATGGAGGGAAAAGAGGGCACAGGGGGAAGAGGGCAGAGAGGAAATGGAGGAAGAGGGGGAAAAAGGGGCACATGGGGTAATGGGGAAGAGGGGCACAGAGGGAATGGAGGAAGAAGGGCACAGAAGGGGGAACAGAACAGGGTTAATGGGGGAAGAGGAGGCACAGAGGTAATGGGGAAGAGGGTAGGTTGAGAGCTCAGGGTTAGTGGGGGAAGTGGGGTCACAGATGTATTAGGGCATGAGAGTTATTGGGTGGTTGAGGTGTAATGAGTTTTGAGAACTCAAGGGGAAAGGGCACAGAATGGGGTGCGAGAGCTCAATAGGGGAGGATGGAAGAGAGGGTATAGAATGGAGTGTGAGAACTCGGATAGTGGGGGAAATGGGTGCACAGTTTTAATTGGGTGCGAGAGCTTAGGGGAAGAGGGTGCACAGCAGTAATAGGGTGTGAGTACACATAACAATGATAGGCTATATTGCTTTGGAACACCACATATTGTAAAGTATTATATAAACAATTAGGTGGCCACTGGTTCAGTTTTCTTGGGGGGAGTAAATAAGTATAAAATAATTAGGAAACATAGCAAGTGCCAAAAAATATAGTATCTCACCACTTCAGTTGGAAGATCACCCAGCCCATCTGCTTGTCCAAACAAAATATCCAAATGAGAGAAAACAAAATATGGTTGCGAAATCCAGTGTCCATGAAAATTATCCTTTCATTTAATACCAATTATCCATCTCAAATCCAGCAAAGTAACCAAATGGGGTGAGACTATAGTATGCAGCAGTTGCTCCCCAGTCTCCAATTGTCCATACATTGCTACCAGCAGCAGATCCAACAACTCCCCATAGGTGTATTTTCCTTTTTATGTCCCTCTTCTGATCCGCCTCTTGTTTGGGCAGAGGTGCTCACAACCCAACATCAATGTTTCAAAGGTGTGAAAGATGGTCATCAAGTCCTGACTCCTGTCAGTCTGTATATCAAAGACGCCCCATGCTGAGAGGAACAAAGGCACAGATCCCTAAACCAGATACAGGACAAATGCTAAAGGAGGGTCTCTGATTGACTTATTGTCCAGTTATGCACTGGTATATGCACTTCATACTGTGCTTTGCACATGAATATACTGACTGCGGGGAAGGGGGGCCCTCCACATGCATCACAATTATACAGGACAGCCCAGACAGTGTATACACTGACTATGATAGCTCCCATCATGAGATCCTCTACCCTCTCCCCCCTCCCAAAATCATGAGACAACCAGTAATGTTGGTATGAAACATACATTATCCTGGAGTTATGGAGGCAATGCTGGAGTGCTACAAGTGTACTGACTGAGAGCTCATGGGTAGTGGGGGGCAGCGGGGTCACAGGTGTAACGAGGAGAGTTTGGGTTAGTGGGGGATAGAGGTGTCACAGGTGTAATGAGGAGAGCTCAAGGGTAGTGGGGGGAAGATGGGTCACAGATGTAATGAGTAGAGCTTAGGAGTAGTGGGGTGAAGAGGGGTCATAGATGTAATGAGTAGAGCTCGGATAGTAGGGGGAAGAGGTGTCACAGGTGTTATGAGGAGAGTGGGTTAGTGGGGGGTAGATGCGTCACAGGTGTAATGAGGAAAGCTCAAGGGTAGTGGGGGTAAGAGGGGTCACAGATGTAATGAGGAGAGCTCAGGGGTAGTGGTGGGAAGACAGGCACAGATGTAAGGAGGAGAGCTCAAGGGTAGTGGTGGGAAGACAGGCACAGATGTAATGAAGAAAGCTCAAGCATAGAGGGGGGTGAAGGCAGGCACAGATGTAAGGAGAAGAGCTCAAGCGTAGTGGGGGTACAACCGATGTAATGGGTAGAGGTCAGGCATAGTGAGGGGAAGATGGGTTACAGGTGTAATGAAGAGAACTCAGGGGTAGATGGGGGAAGAAGGGTTAGAGATGTAATGAGTAGAGTTGGAGTAGTTGGGGAAGAAGGGTCACAGAAGTAATGAGGAGAGTTCAGGGGTAGTGGAGGAAGAATGGTCACAGACAGGAGCATAACTACAATAGGTGCGGGGGATTCAGTCGCATCAGGGCCCTGGAGCCTAGGGGGGCACCAAAAGTCCTTTTGGCCTATAGAAAAAGACTAACACTACTAAGATTTGCAATAATTGGGGGCCCCATTGGAGCTTTTGCATTCAGGGCCATGAGCTTCAAGTTATGCCACTGGTCACAGATGTAATGAGTAGAGTTCAGGGGTTGTGGGGGGAAGAGGGTTCACAGATGTAATCAGGGTCGCTATCAGGGCATGATTGCTTTGACTCCTGTGAGGAGCCCAGAGGAGATTGGGGCCTATGGCGGAGTCCAATCTACTCAAGGCCCCACCCCTCACCTCTTATGCAGGCCCCATCGTATATTTTAATAGTAATAATAAATATTTATTTATATAGCGCCAAGATATTCCTCAGAGCTTTACAATACAGTGGTTTGCTTACGAGCGGTCATAGGTAACAATAAAAAAATGTACAATACAGTAAGTAGAGAATCAATGTAAAAAAAATCCAATACACTAAGCAGAGAATCAATGTAAAAGTACAATACTTAAAGCAGAGAAACAGTGTAAAAAATAAAGCAGAGAAACAATGTAAAAAATACAGTACAGTAATTAGATACAATAAGCATAGAATCAATGTAAAAAGTACAATACAATAATTAAAGCAAAAATAAAGGTGACCCTGCTCAAAAGAGCTTACAATCTGCAACGGGATTGGGGTTACACAAGGTACAGGGGCTTACTAAATAGTAATATTTATTCATTTATATAGTGCTATTAA
The DNA here is from genome assembly GCA_033576535.1 of Allobates femoralis. NCBI lineage: Eukaryota > Metazoa > Chordata > Amphibia > Anura > Aromobatidae > Allobates > Allobates femoralis. Next base: position 413,637,502 of record JARQOC010000006.1, on the reverse strand, counting down.
TGTGTGTGGGTGGCTCTCTCTCTTAGGGTACCTTTACACGCCGCTACGACAGGATGGATACAACCCGCTACTTCACGTGCACGAGCACGGCCAAACGGTTACAAACGGGAAACGCACCACCTTTACACGCCGCCACAAGGTGCGCTACGCTACGTTACATCTATAGCTAGCTACATCGCCGGGTGTCTCAAGTAGCCATCTGTAGCTTAGCTTACCTCATTTACACACCGCTACAACAAGCTAATATGGGCGGACCTGGTGCAGCAGGGACAGCACATAGGCGTGCCACAATTGTGGATTACGAGACGTCTGTACGCTGATAGGACAACGCAAGAACATCATGATTGGGCAGGCATCGCAGGAGGCTGATTAATACAGCACGCTCGAGCGATTGTGTAGTGTAACTGGTCAGCTCCTTAAATATGCCGCCCTATGCAGCGACTACCAATCGTCATGCAGGAGCTTCCTCCAATGATCGCTGAAGGGGGGCGGTATCCCGGAGCCTGTGTCACGCCCCAGCTACATACCAGGTACATCGCCTGGTGTATAGACATCCCTTCTGTAGCTTCTTTACACGCTGATACAGGTCGCTACAATCGGCTTTGTAGCCATCTGTTTTCGAGCAGTGCTCGGAAACAGATGTATCTGTTGCCGGCTGTCTCGTCCCGTCTTCACACGCCGCTACTACGGGCTATATTGACGCTACAAGCTACATTTGTAGCCTGTAGCGGGTTGTATCCATCCTGTCGTAGCGGCGTGTAAAGGTACCCTCAGGGTACCTTTACACGCCGCCACTGCAGGATGGATACAACCCGCTACAGGCTACAAATGTAGCTTGTCGCGCCAATATCGCCCGTAGTAGCGGCGTCTGAAGACGGGACGACACAGCCGGCTACAGATACATCTGTATCCGTGCACTGCCCATAAACAGATGGCAACAAAGCCGATTGTAGCAAGCTGTATCGGCGTGTAAAGAAGGAACAGAAGGGTTGTTTCTACACCATGCTATGTAGCTGGGGCGTGACACAGGGTCCGGGTTTCCGCGCCCCCTTCAGCGATCATTGGAGGAAGCTCCTGCGTTGCGATTGGTTGTCGCCGCACAGGGCGGCATATTTAAGGAGCTGACGAGTCACACTACACAATTGCTCGAGCGTCAAGTATTAATCTGCCTCCTGCGATGCCTGTCCAATCATGGTATTTTTGCTTTCTCCTATCAGCGTACGGACGTCTCGTAATCCACAATTGGAGCACGCCTATGTGCTGTCCCTGCTGCACCAGGTACGCCCATAGTAGCTGGTTGTAGCGGTGTGTAAATGAGCTACAGATGGCTACTTGAGACACCCGGCGATGTATCTAGCTGTAGATGTAGCGTAGCATAGCGCACCTTGTGGCGGCGTGTAAAGAGGGTGCGTTTCCCGTTTGTAACCGTTTGGGCGTGCTCGTGCACGTGAAGTAGCGGTTGGTATCCATCCTGTTGTGGCGGCGTGTAAAGGTACCTTCAGGGATAGGAATCTGTGGTGGAGGGTTCATTTCGAGCAGGGATCACTGGACCTGGGGATACTTGTGTATTTACGTGACACCACCCGCAGGTTGCGGCTATATATGGCCGCCGCAGTACGACAGTTCTTCTAGGGTCCGATGGTTGGGAGGCAGCAATGTTCTTTAGCCCTCTACGGGTACGCCTGACCCCTAGGGTTACTTGAAGTACCTGGGTGAGTTGGTAGTTGTGTTTCTGGTGCTTTAGACGCATTAAGAAAGTTCATAGACACAGCGGTTGCAGTCTTCAGATCTTTTACTCACAGTCTTTGTGTAACAGCCCGCTGAGCACTGGGCTCTCGGAGGCAGGGATCCAGCTACTCCTGGGTAATAGGATAGTACGTAACGGACACCCCTTCTCTGTCCTTTCCTGGTCATCTCACACAGCATTTGCCTCTCCTGTCTTGCTTTGCGCCTCGCCACACAAACCTCTGAGCCAGTGTGTCACGTCGCTGTTGGACTTGATGGCTGGTGATCCTGCCCCGGCTGCTGGGAGGCGCCGGGTTCCTTTCACTGGTGGTGTCGGTGATAGGAGGGCTAGCTCCTCATGTGGACTTCCTCCTTTGACACCTGCCTCTGTCGCTGGGCATCACCATGTTTCTCCTGTGTGTAATGCTAGTACTAGAAGGGAGGTTCCTGCAGAGGCATCTGGTAGGCGCAGGCTTCGCTCTTCTATCAGAGGTGGAGTGGTTGGTACCAGTCATGCATCACCATCTGGCCTGGTTCTAGGGGCAGTGCGGATGAGGTCATCAGACTGTGAGCTCCAGCCTATTACAGGAAAGCACACCCTTCAAATACCTTGGAGCCTGTCCTGCAGGCCGCCAGATATAGTCTTGGTTTCCTCAGTGATCTAGTCTGTGTTTGTATTTTGACTCTGACCTTTGCCTGGATTTTTGAGCCTTCTATAGCCTGAAGATTTGGTACCTTAGCTGCTCTCCCGGTTTTTGACTCTGACCTTTGCCTGGATTATTGACCCTTCTACTGCCTGACGATTTTGTACCTTAGCTGTCCTCCTGGTTTTGATCCTGACTCTTGACTACGCTTTCGGGTCCTATTTAATATTCCCTTCCTGGCGACCTTCCTGCTTCGCTGCTCATCATAGGCAGCTACCTCTTGGCCTCCTGTGTAATTTCAGATCCCTGTATAGGGGTAAAGGGTCTCGGGGTTTCTCAGGGTGCTGTCTTGCCATCAACTCAGTCTCGTAGCGGATGATCGTCATATTGTGACTGTGGGATTTTCTTGGGGTTTACCCTGAAGTGTCTCCCCTTAGCCCTATGGTTGCCACCTTTTCAGCAGATGTACACGGTAGTCGACTGTGTCACCATAGAAGTTCCACAGCCTCCGAGTTGCTAGCTAAGCCTGGTCTGGTTTCTCCACTAGTCTTGGGGTGCCCCTTTCTTGCGGCCTGGTATCTCCACTTGCCTGCGCCTGACAATGGATTCAAGCCTCACGGGTGAATCGCTCACTCCCCATGTCTCTAGGACCTTCTCTTTCTCCTTGAGCTACCTAGGTGTTGTTCTCCTGGGTATGTCCAGAGGACAAGCTCCTACTTGCTCCAGTCCTCTGGACACTTCTCAGGTGTACTTTCTCTAGCTACCCTCCAACTCGACCTTGGTGTTCAAACGTCTCTCCTCAGCTGTTCTACCACCTCTCCTCAGCTGGTCAACTCTCTACTCTTGTCAACTGTCTCTTCTCCTGAATTCTAGATCTTTCCCGCTCTATTTATACTCCACATCACATCTCCCACGTCATCTACGTGTGTTCTTCCTGGTCTCCTTACCAGGTGCTCCCTCTACTTCCTTCACCATCCAGTTACGGTACCGGTCTGTATCTGTCATGTATGATACAGTCTATCTAGAGTCTAGTGCATTGGAATAATGAGACACATGAGACATACACTTCTTAAATAGTCCTTGTATTGCTTCATACAAGTCAGTGCATTAACAGAATATGAAATAAACGTAAATTGCGGAGTGCAAGCACTAAACCAAGGATATCAGCGGCAGAGCATTAAAGCATAGCACAAGTCTCAAGGAGAATATTCAAAGTCTCTGTACTTTCCTGGCAGATGGTGATGGTAAGCAGAAGGATCCAGTATCCACAAATGGTTCCAGGGTTCCATGCAGAGTAAATCCAAGGCTTCCAGACAGATTGCAGACCTGATTCAGGAGCACAGGTTAACCAGCTGAAGTTGTTTAAAAGGGCAAATGGCAAGGAACAGGGCGGGAACACTGAAGCTGAGAACTCCATATTGTTTGAGGGCAAAAGTCAACATAACAGGACAGGAAACAAGATGGCCGAAAAAACACACTAGATTCAAGGATAACAGCGGATGTGGCAAAAAAGTCTGAGAGTTTCACAGTAACCCTCTTACCCATGAGTGGGTTACTACACCCTAACAGGGGTGTAGCATCTCTGTGGCGACTGGATCTGCAGAGCGCCGCATAAACATCCTATCAGTATGTCTTTGAAATGTGGGAGGAAACCGGAGTGCCCGAAGTAAACCCACGCAAACACAGGGAGAACATACAAACTTCATATATATATGAACATACAAACTTCATATATATATGAACATACAAACTTCATATATATAATGTTGGGGTGGAGGCTGGACGGAGTCTCAGGGGGACCCAAAATTTCTGCCAGTGAGGGGCCCTGAAATTCCTAGTGACAGCCTTGGATGTAATGAGCAGAGCTCAGGGGTGGTGGGGGGGGGGGAAAGAGGGGTCACAGATGTAATGATGAGAGTTCAAGGGTAGTGGAGGGAATTGGGATAACAGATGTAAAGAGGAGAGCTCAGGGGTGGTGGGGGGAGAGGGGTCACATATGTACTAGGGGGGAGACACAGATGTAATGGGGAGGAAGAGTGGCACAGATGTAATGGGGTGTAGGACTACAGATACAGTGGCATACAAAAGCTTGGGCACCCCCGGTCAAAATTACTGTTATTGTGAAGAGTTAAGGAAGTTGAAGATGAAATGATTTCTAAAGGTCCTGTCACACGCGTCAATGTCGTCAGCGATCTGATCGCTGACGACATTGACGGCTGATCGCTGGTGAGCTGTCACACAGACAGACTCACCAGCGATCAATTGACCAGTGACATCATGGAAACGATTTAAATATCGTTTCCACGATGTCCTGCTCCCGCTGCCAGCCTGCTGGAAGCGGGAGCAGCCTGGTCTCCAAGGTACACTGCGGGTAACTAGGCAGCGCGCGCTGCCTAGATACCCGACGTGTACCTTAGTTACCAGCCTCCTCCGCTCACCGGGTGAGCGGAGGAGGCTGGTAACTAAGGTACACGTCGGGTATCTAGGCAGCGCGCGCTGCCTAGTTACCCGCAGTGTACCTTGGATACCAGCTCCCAGCGCTTGTGAGAGGCGCTGGGAGCTGGAATATCGCTCGCTCCCGGTGTCACACGCAGCGATGCTGCGTGTCCACCGGGCGACAATCGCCAGGTTTTAGGACTGATTCTAAAACCTGGCGATCATCAACCAGCGATTTATCGCTGGTTGATTCACTATGTCACATGCATCAATATCGCTGCAACGTCACGTGCAGCCGATATCGTGCAGGCGATATTGACGCGTGTGACAGGCCCTTAAAAGACATTTCCTTTGTATTTTAGGCAAACAAAACATTTTCATAACTAAGAAATGGCAGTTAACAGTAACAGTGGAGGTCAAGATATGGTCTGGAAAACAAAGCAAAATTTCAGTGAGAGCTGCTCATAGGATTGCTAGAGAGGCAATTTAGTGATTTAGCACACTCTGGAGTTGTGGTACATTATTATTATTATTATTATTATTATTTATAGAGATTCCATAGTGCTGTACATGAGAAAGGAATACATACAAACAAGTTAAAAATACAATGAACAAACTAAAAGTGATAGACTGATACAGAGGGGAGAGGACCCTGTCCTTGCGGGCTTACATTCTACAGGGCAATTGGGAGGGAAACAGTAGGTTGGGTCTGCTCTGGTTGTGGTGGAGCGCCCGTCCAATGGTGGTGGAGCGTCAGGTCCAGTGGTGGTGAGGTTGCACTATGGTCCTTGCAGGCTGTAAGCTGTTCTGAAGAGATGGGTTTTCAGGTTCCGCTTGAAGGTTCCGAGTGTAGGGGACAGTCGGACATTTTCAGATACAGAATTCCAGAGGATGCTCGGGTAAAGTCTTGCAGGCGGTTAGATGTGGAACGTACAAGTGTGGAGGAAAGGAGGAGGTCTTGGGAGGATCAAAGATTACGAGTTGGATGATATTGGGAGATTAGTTCAGAGATATATATGGGGACAGATTGTGGACGGCTTTGTAAGTCAATGTTAGTAGTTTGAATTTGATACGCTGGGGAATTGGGAGCCAGTGGAGGGATTTGCAGAGGATAGAAGTGGAGGAGCAGCAAGGAGAAAGGTGTATTAGTTGGGCAGCAGAGTTAAGGACAGATTGGAGAGGTGCAAGAATGTTATCAGAGAGGCCACAGGGGAGGAGGTTGCAGTAGTCGAGACGGGAGATGATGAGGGCTTGCACTAGTAGTTTAGCAGATTAAGGGTTGAGAAAGGGACGGATTCTGGAAATATTTTTGAGTTGGAGGCGGCAGGAGGTGGCGAGAGCTTGAATGTGTGGTCTCAAGGATAAGGCAGAGTCAAGGTGTGATACCATTTATTGTGATAGATAGATCAGGTACATTGTTCTACTGTTCAGAGACACCTGCACAAATTTGGCTTTCATGGAAGAGTCATCATAAGAAAACCTCTCCAGTGACGTCACCATAAAATTCAGCATAAGAAGAATGCAAAAGAAGATCTAAACAAGCCTGATGCGTTTTGGAAAGAAGTCCTGAGGACTGATGAGGTTAAAATAGGACTCTTTGGCCACAATAATCAAAGGTATGTGTGGGTAAAATAGAGTACAGAATTTCAGGAAAAGAACATCTTGCCAACCATTCAGTATGGGGGTGGCTCAATTATACTTTGGGGTTGTATTACATTAAATGACATGGGGAACATTTAACAGGTACAGGGAGCAATGGATTGAATGAGATTTCAACAAATTCTTGATGCAAACATAACATCATCTGTAAAAAAGCTGAAGTTGAAGTGGCTGACTTCTTCAAATGGATAATGAACACATGTCAAAATCCACAATAGACGACCTCAAAAGGTGCAAGCCGAAGCATTTGCAATGGCCCTCACAGTCCCCTGATCTGAACATCATTGAAAATCTGTGACGTTAAAAGAGCAGAGCATGCACCTCACAGAACTGGAAGACGAGCCAGGAATCTCAGATAAATGGAAGACTTTTCCAAGGAAGAATGGGTGAAAATCCCTCAAACAAGAAATGAAAGACTCTTGGCTGCTACGAAAAGTGTTTACAAGCTGTGATACTTGCAAAAGGGGCTACTAGGTACCAATCATGCCGGGTGCACAAACTTCGTATCGGCCCATATTTCTTTTGATATAATTTTTAAAATATAATAGTGCAAAATATATACTTTTGTCACCTAAAATACAAATGACATGTGTCATCTTTAAAGAGAACCTGTCTCCCTGCAGGGTCTATGAAGGTAAAAGAACCACCTTCAGCAGCACTAAGGCTGCATTCTGTGAAGGTGGCCCTTATATGTAATGTCCCCAGGCACAGTGAAATAATCGCTTTTATAAATTTGCCTCCATACCTCTACTCAGACCGGTAGGTGTTTTCTCACCCCAACTCTCAACCGTCTCGCTTCTGTCCATCATCCCATCTCTGTCCCCCGGGCACCGCCTCCTCTTTGCTCCTTACCTCCCCGGCGCCTGCACTGTGCAATCATGTCTCAGGCATGCGCAGTGTCCGCTGCCCGACAACTGAGATCACATGATCTCCTCACATCGCGCCTGTGTATAGCGGAGGCCCCAGCCCCGCAGTGTGAATACATCATAACACATTGCAGGTCCGGGATCTGGGGCCTCCGCTATACGCAGGCGCAATATGAAGGGATCATGTGACCTCAGTTGTCGGGCAGTGCACACTGCGCATGGAAGGAAGGTAGGAAGGTAAATTGTGAGCCCCGATGGGGACAGTGATGATGATGAATGTAAAGCATTGTGGAATTAATGGTGCTATATAAGCGTGTAAATCAAAATAAACTGAGGTTGACGGCTTATTGTCTAATGATTATATTCCCATGTGGTGGTGAACTTTGTCTCCAAGGAGGAGACGCTGTGATTAGCTTACTTTACAGGTTTAATTCCAGTACTGTTCTCTTCTACATATGGAGGTAAATGATACAGATGATGTCACGTCTACACAAACCTGTCTACACCCGTCCATGATCAGCAAGTATTTATTTATTTAAGCAATCTCTGTAATAATTGTATTTGTGTATTAATATGACAGAACAATAGTGGACAAGTCAGTTCATGTTGAAAACTATCCTGGATGCAATAGTGTGAGGGCTGTAGGTGGTTGTGGACATTTAGACATTAAGCTCTAATACTAGAAATTGTATTTGTAGGTTAATATTGCAGAATGTCAGTGGACTAGTCCCTTCAAGGGTGAAAACTAACATGGGTGCAATTGTGTGAGCGGTATGGGGTTGTGGACATTCAGATGGGGAAGACAACCAGCTCTTTACTATATTGCATCCTCACAGACAGCCCACGTGTAATACATAGACAAGGACAATATTCATGAACAATACAAGGCACAGACAAGTCAATGAGGAGAGAGGATCCTGCCCACAAGGGATCACAGTCTACAAGGGATGGGTGAGGATACAGTAGGTGAGGAGAGGACCCTGCCCACAAGGGATCACAGTCTACAAGGGATGGGTGAGGATACAGTAGGTGAGGAGAGAGGATCCTGCCCACAAGGGATCACAGTCTACAAGGGATGGGTGAGGATGGCAGGTGAGGAGAGAGGACCCTGCCCACGAGGGCGTACACTGTACAAGGGATGGGTGAGGATACAGTAAGTGAGGAGAGGACCCTGCCCACAAGGGATCACAGTCTACAAGGGATGGGTGAGGATACAGTAGAGAAGGAGAGAGGATCCTTCCCACGAGGGCTCACAGTCTACAAGGGATGGGTGAGGATACATTAGGTGAGGAGAGATGACCCTGCCCATGAGGGTTCACAGTCTACAAGGGATTGATGAGCATACAGTGGGTGAGGAGAGAGGACCCTCCCCACGAGGGATCACAGTCTACAAGGGATGGGTGAGGATACAGTAGGTGAGGAGAGAGGACCCTGCCCACAAGGGCTCACAGTCTACAAGGGATGGGTGAGGATACAGTAGGTGAGGAGAGAGGACCCTGCCCACAAGGGCTCACAGTCTACAAGGGATGGGTGGGGATACAGTAGGTGAGGAGAGAGGACCCTCCCCACGAGGGATCACAGTCTACAAGGGATGGGTGAGGATGGTAGGTGAGGAGAGAGGACCCTGCCCACGAGAGCGTACACTGTACAAGGGATGGGTGAGGATACAGTAAGTGAGGAGAGGACCCTGCCCACAAGGGATCACAGTCTACAAGGGATGGGTGAGGATACAGTAGAGAAGGAGAGAGGATCCTTCCCACGACGGCTCACTGTCTACAAGGGATGGGTGAGGATACATTAGGTGAGGAGAGATGACCCTGCCCACGAGGGTTCACAGTCTACAAGGGATTGATGAGCATACAGTAGGTGAGGAGAGAGGACCCTCCCCACGAGGGATCACAGTCTACAAGGGATGGGTGAGGATGGTAGGTGAGGAGAGAGGACCCTGCCCACGAGGGCGTACACTGTACAAGGGATGGGTGAGGATACAGTAGGAGAGGAGAGCACCTAGCCCACTGTTTAGCGTCGATACGCGCTGGATCCGGGTCCCCAGTCCTCCTCCATGGCTCACAGTCCGCCACAGGTCTTTCTATAAGGATACCATTTGGCACATTTGGCTCCGAGCTGCCTATTCTCTGACAGCTCTTAATGTTCTGTTTTCTGGAGTTCTGGTAACTACAAGTATAGATCTTTCTATTGCTGACCAAAAGGGGTTTTGCATGGTCATGTAGCCATTCTAAGCCTTCACAATAAATATCCCTGTCGGGCGTTCTCTTTTTGCACTTCATTTTCCCATACGCTGTCTTACTACGGGATATTTGGATGCTATTGGTTACAGACATTTGCACACCAGGATTTATTCGATGTCCTATAGCAGTGATGGCGAACTCCAGGCCTCGAGTGCCACCAACAGTGCAGGTTTTCAGGATTTCCTTACATTGCACAGGTGATAATATAATCACCTGCACTGGTAATGATTCCAACCTTTGTGCAATGCTGAGGAAATCCTGAAAACCTGCACTGGTGGTGGCACTCGAGGCCTGGAGTTCGCCATCACTGTCCTATAGCCTTGATTAGTGTCTCCCTAATTTATGGGAACCTTCTTCTCACACTGATAATATTCAGGATACTAGTTTCTCAGTTTTGGCTTTCCATATCTTTGTCAATAACTACTTGTGCAATTTGTGATTTTTTTTTCTCCCGTTGACACATTAACCTTGTTTACTGTATGCAATCTATATGCCATTGTTTGTTACCATACTGGGCTGGGGCCCTTTTCTATTGGGCAACCTTCGGTTGTGTCATTTTAATTGATTGTAAACTTGTTTATTCTGTGTGTCTAAAATAATAAAGCTTGATATTTTGCTCTGTGTGGTGAGCTGCCTTGATTGCCAATTCTTTTCTTCCTTGTTTATACTCATTTGTTGGCACGCAGCACCCCTTCACACTTCATCTTGATAGACTTTAACAGTGCGTCCCCATTTTTCTAGCACATTGGAATAAAGGCTGCTTTCACATTACGATTTACTGCCTGTCCGTGGGATCCGAGTTTGAAGGAGGATCCCACGGACAGGCACGGATCCACACGGATCCCTGCAATCGGATGGCAAATAGCCATCCGATCCGATTCTATGCAGGATCCGTGTGGAACCTGCGGTCCCCTGTCTCTTCCTGCTCCTGCCTCCTCCATCTTCCCCCCGCTATTCTATTCTGTCCCTCCCGCTATTCTATTCTGTTTCCCCCCCCCCCCTGCTCCTCTATCCTCATATAATCCCTATCCTATCCCCTGTTCTCTTCCCTGTGTGTTAAAAAAAACAAAACTCCTCCCGGAGGATACATCACCTGTCACTGGCTCCCAGGATGCGACACCATCAGGACTGAAGGACCTGTGATGATGTCAGAGAGCCGGTCACATGACACATCAGCCCCGATGGTGTCGCATCCTGGGAGCCGGTGACAGGTGATGTATCCTCCGGGAGGATTTTTTCTTTTTTAACACACAGGGAAGACAAGAGGGGACAGGATAGGGATTAGATCAGGATAGAGGAGCGGGGGACAGAATAGAATAGCGGGAGGGACAGAATAGAGGAGATGGAGAGGAGATGGGGGAAAGGAAGATGCAGGGAGAGGCAGGCAACACGGAGCCGACATCGGATCCGAGGTGAGTCACGGACACAAAATCATAGCAGGCTGCGATTTTGTACCCGTGATTAAATCGGATCGGATGGTGCAAAAATCGGATGCCAATAGTGGCACATCCGATCCGATTCCCATTTTGAAACGGATATGTTTTAAAACGGATACAATCGGATGACCGAAAATCGTAATGTGAAAGCTGCCAAAGACATTTGCATGGCTGCTGAGCAACAGCTGCTCGGAGAAAAGTCAACATTGCCAGAGTAATGTCTTTCTATAGTTCCATCCAGTGTCATCACGTGGGTGTAGCTTTATGCCTCTGGTGGGTTGTTATTATTATTATTTTATTATTAAAGCACGATTTATTCCATGGCGCTTTACATGTGAAAAGCGCATACATAGACTAGAACAATATTCATGAACAATACAAGGCACAGACGGGTACAGGAGGGGAGAGGACCTTGCCCGCATGGGCTCACAGTCTACAAAGCATGGATGATGATACAGTAGCTGAGGAGTCTACAAGGCATGGGTGAGGAGAGCAGACCCTGCCCACGAGGGCTCACTGTCTACAAGGGATGGGTGAGGATACAGTAGGAGCGGAGAGAGAACCCTGCCCTTGAGGGCTCACAGTCTACAAGGGATGGATGAGGATACAGTAGATGAGGAGAAAGGAACCTGCTCATGAGGGCTCATAGTCTACAAGGGATGGGTGAGGATACAGTAGATGAGTAGAGAGGACCCTGCCCACGAGGGCTCACATTCTACAAGGGAATGGATGAGGATACAATAGGTGAGGGTAGAGCTGATGGTGTGTGGGTTTGGTAGACTGAGGGTAACTGCAGGTTGAAGGCTTGTTGGAAGAGATGAGTCTTCAGGTCTTTTTGAAGGTTTCCACGGTAGACAAGAGCCTATGTTGGGGCAGAAAGTTCCAGAGTACGGGGGCAGCATGGGAGAAATCTTGTATGTGATTGTGGGAAGAAGATATAAGAAGGGAGTAGAGAAGGAGATCTTGAGAGGATCACAGGTTGTAAAGGTGAGTTCCGGAAGACCATGTTGCGGATGTATGAAGGAGACAGATTGTGGCTTGGCTTTGTATGTTGTGGTTAGGGTTTTGAACCAGGGCCTGTAAGTGTATGTACACAGTAATTTCACCATTACAATAGTGAGTGCAGCTCTGGAGTATAACACGAGATGTAAGGCCGGCTTCACATTAGCGTTCACCGCTGCTGCATATTGCGGCAGGTGAACACAAGCCGACCGCAAGCACTGCCCATGCCTATGTTTAACATGGGGACGCTCGGTGTATGCGGTCGGGTGCGGATGGCCGTGCGTACCCATTGCCCTCTATGTTTGATTTGTATGCATGCAGAGGATTGCGTTCCAAACAATCATTCCCGGCCGCACAGAATCTGCAACCTGTATGCAACAAGTTGCAGATTCAGTGCGGACGCGAATGTATGATTTGTACGCAAGCCACTGCATGCATACAAATCAAACATACATGGCAATGGGTACGCACGGCTATCCGCACCCGACCGCATACACCGTGCGTCCCCATGTTAAACATAGGGATGGGCGATGCTTGCGGTCGGCTTGAGTTCGCCCGCCACAATACGCAGCAGCGGTGAATGCTAATGTGAAGCCAGCCTAATTTAGGATCAGTACAGGATAAGTAATGTACTGTATGTACACAGTGACTCCACCAGCATAATAGTGAGTGCAGCTCTGGAGTATAATACAGGATGTATTTTACCTACCCAGACCCGTGGCCCTGGTGGTCTACTTAAAAAAATGGGAAGTTGAATGGGAGAAATAAAAGTTTATAAAGTTTGTCGTGACGCCACCCTCAGCTTCTGGTGATTGAGCACCAGCGCCGCCTCAGACCTCCGGAAGGTGGTGGTATGGCCGCCAAGGTGGTACAGCTCCCTGCAGGTAGAGCTAGCCCTCCGGGGCAGTGATGCACCGTTAGTGCTGGAGGTGCTGGCAAGGGATCAAGCAGGGATTCGGCCAGGGTATTGGACAACAGGACAGTCTCTGAGGATGGCAGGGAGTGCGGGAAGGAACTGACATACACACCGCTGGTCGTTCTCTTACCTTTTACTGAAGTTGTTGCAGGGAAACTGTCCAGAGCACTGCCGGCAGGGCCGCACCATCCATTGGACAGTGTGAGCCCTGAGTATCAGGCGGCAGGCAGGCAGGAGGAGCGGCAGTGGAGAAAGGGGTGGCGCCAGCATCACACACCGGCTTCGTGTGACACAGGCGCCGCCGGCAGCATCAGGGAACTCCAGCATCACGTAAGGCTGCAGGAGGGCGGCGGTGCTGGAGTTCGACAGCACCCACCCCTCCCCACTTCGGCTGAGGGGAGGTCTCAGGCGGCAGGGAGGCTTGATGCACCCCTGACTGCCGGGTGTTCGGGGTGCACTTCTGGGTCTCCACAGTGGGTATAAGGCCTCCTTATCGTTTTCCCCTTGTGTATGAAGCCTTCGCCTTTGTAGAACTTGGCTGGCCTCCTCTGCTCTCTTCCTCCACCTGTGCTGTAGTCGAGATACCCTCTCTTGACTACCGCTGTATCTCTCTCTGCGGTGCCTGACTCCCTGCTGTGTGACTGCGCAGATGCCCAGGGAGACTAAAGTCTCCACGGTGTACAGGTGTTTTCTACTGGGCCTGATGCTCTCCAGTAGACGCGGACTCCGGTGTCCGATGTGTTGCTCGGGGGTAAACCTATCGCTGGCTCCTCGGTCCCCTCTGTCCTTTCTCTTCTCATTGCCTTCCGCCCCCACTCGGGTTTTGCAGGACTGCTGGAGAGGCTGTTCGGAGTAACTGGCTCGGGCCTAACGCAGCACCGACCACCAGTACATCTTCACAGCTCTTGTAGCGTCTGCACACTCCAACTAACTCCTGCCCCAGCACCAGTATTTATAGGGGATCTTGCTTAAGAGCAGCAAGTTGAGCTCCCCCTACTGTGACAGGGTGGAATGTGTTGTTTGTGTCTGTGGAAACCCATCCATGCTTTAGGTGAGTCTGTGGCTACGTGTGTTAGCAGGGCGCCACAAATGTATGTACACATGACTCCACCAGTAGAATAGTGAGTGCAGCTCTGGAGTATGTGACTAGCTCAGGGGCCTATGGGGACTCGGGTATCTGGGCCCTGCTGCAGTTGCTGCAGCCTCCAGAGACTGTCACTCCATTGCCTGGATCATTAGTTCCACGGCCCTGTCCGCGCTCCAGCGGCGGACGACCCACTCCACAGTCTCGGTAATGTTTTCTCTCAGCTCCTGGAAGGTGGCTCTCCAGAAGGCTGCATCTCCCTCGTTGGTGAGGAGACCGCCCCTGGATCCCCGCGTGCACCTTGGGCCTCATGCTCCACTTCTCTGAGCAGGTGCACCAGCCGGGTCGCCGACATTGCTCCGTGTAACTCGGCTGCTCTTCTGCACTCTTCTCTTCCAGTCGCACCTTTTTGGGCACGTTTTCTGAAGCTTCCTGCGTTGGCCCGCCCCCTTGGTTGATTGATGGCCATCAGGGCGGGCAAACTGTTTCACGCCTCTGGCTAGGCCCTCCCATAGCAAGGGGCTGAGGCATACCCCTGGGTCTGCACATTGTCCTTTCACATGGTTAGGCCGCCATCTTGGGGTTCCCAGTAAAATGGTGGGAACCCGTTCTCAGTGCCGTGTAACGGCGGTCAAAGTTTTTTTCGGACAAAAAGTTCAAAGGTACACAGTACCCGGTTGCACCGGGCACAGGATCCTGTTCATGATGCCAAAGTTGACTAGCCTAGGGGCCTATGGGGACTCTGGTGTCTGAGCCCTGCTGCAGTTGGGATGTAACTGGTGGCCTGCCAAGACCTGTGGCCCTGGCGGTCAACTGGTAAAGGAGTTAGGGAATGGTAGTAAAGAGAATAAAAGTTTGTCGTGACGCCACCTGCAGATTCTGGTGATGGGCACCAGTGCCGCTTCAGACCTCCGGGTGAGATGGTACTGCAGCTTGGATGGAGCAGCTCCCTGCAGGTGGAGCTGAATCCCCGGGGCAGAGATGCACCTGTAATGGTGGTGCAGAATGTAGAGATGATCTGTCGAGCAGTGCAGCAGATGAACAGACACACGGAGGCTGTGTCGTTATACACGGGTACTTTACTCTGTAAACCAGTTCAGATGGCAGTTCAGGTGACAGCACAAACAGTCTATAATCAGGCAGCTGGTCGGGTAGTAACAGAGGGTTGCAAGATCAACTCAGCGGATCCTGTAGTATACTCTCTCGTCAATCCCGTGTCTTGCTGCTAAAACCTGCCCCGTCACAGCCCTCTTGTATACCAGGCCCGTTGGGGTGCTGTGAGATTCTCTTCTTCTCCCTCCTTCTCTCTCTGAAGGGGCTCAACCTTCGATGCGCGATCCTGGCTAGGCTACACTTCCTAGACAGGGTGTCAGGGTTGATGAACTGACCTGTGACGACCGGTGTAGATGGCTCAGGGGGTGGACTCCCTGCACCGTATCCTCGGAGCCAGTACTCTGTTAGATAGACCAGGGTTCCCCCAGAGTATGGGCACTCCGATATGGGTTGCCGGGCTGCCTCTTCTCTAGGCCCCCTCCCTGGGAGTCTCCTTCTCTCACTCAGAGGCTCCCCCTGCTTCGCTCCTCAGTGCAAACTAGAACTCCACTGTCTGACTTCCTTCCTCCCCTAACTCCGCCCAATGGGAATGGGACTGCCCGTCTACCCGGGGATTAAGTGTGGGAGGTGCTGGGGTGGGATCCACTTGCAAACCTTACTCTCCCTGTGACAGGAATAGCTGCACACTCGTTTGTGGGTGCAGTATCCCTACTGTGGCGCACTGACCAGTGGGGCCCACATATGATACAGAAGTAACTCAGGATTAGCACAGGATAAATAAATGTAATGCATGTACACTATTTGTTTTTTAAATTTATCAGCCTTCACCCCGATCTCGAGCCATGGCAACTTGATGTATGAGAGCTCTGTATGAAGATCAATCTTGTGCAAGTTTAGATAGGTCCACAAGGGTCTTCTCAATTGTTTTTACTGTATATTATGAAGCCATTGGGCTGCTGGTCGTCGTTTTGCCTTGTTCCTTCTACTCTTTCTACCATGATGTCCTTCTCCAATTCTCCAGCATTTCATTTTCTCTGGCCTGTGAGGTCAGAATACAGAAATACCAACTCTTCATTTTCCCTGTTCAATGAGCAGGTCGGACCTGTGAACCAGAGCTCAAAATCTAAGATGGCACCTGCCACCTGTGCTTGCGCTACCCTCTCTACTAAGTACTGCCTGCATTTTATTTCAAAACAGCCAGTGCTTAGCAGATGGGGCTGGTACTATCTTGGAATGTGAGCGGATTCAGCCAACGATTAGTAGAATGGACAGCGCCAGCACAAGGAGCAGGTGCCATCTTTGTGTCTGAGTAAGTGAACGCAGTCAGGTAGCACAAACAGTGAATGCAGTCGGGCAGTATAAACAGTGAATGCAAAAATGCAGAAGTCAACATCTTGGACTTTCAGCCCTACTACCCAGGGACATCTCTGACAATTCTACCCAAATAAAAAAAAAATCCAAAAAGTGAAAAATTGATGCAGAAGGAAAGCAGATAAATGAATGATTGGAAAGGGAATACATGTTTATGCTTCAAAGAAAAAACCCTGTATGTCTGTTGTGTAATCAGTGTAAGCAGTGTTGGTGGTAAAGAGTACAATATGCCACGGCACTGACACCAAACACGGAACTAAGTATGCTAAATTTAGCCTCCAAGAAAAACAACAAATTGTCCAAGAATAAAGACAGAATGCAATTACAGTAGAATATGTTGATAAAATCTGAAGCCAAAAATGAGGCATGAGCGACAGCTCAATCATTGCAGCTAAAGAAATGGTGCATTATTGAGGTTCTGCATGTTAAAGTGTGTGGGCAGGTTCACCCCAATCACATACAGGTTTTTAAAAATGTCAGTTTGGTAAGAAACACCATCTTAGGGGCCTTTCACATCAGCATTTTTGCTGATGTGCAGCAGATCCTTCAGATCTACCGCCTAACGGCCGACTTGGGGCCCGGATCTGGCAAGCCCCATGCATTGTCTACCTTATCGAGGAAAGCCTTAAATCTGTTGATTCCGGCTGCCCCCAACCCCCAGGTGCCTATTTGTACCTGCCAGGAAACAGAAATAGAAGGAAGCCCTTTTTTTTTATTATCATTTCATGAATTTCTATGTCCAGCCAGGTACAGAGCTAGGCAGCTAGGGGCTGGAATCCGCAGCGCAGGGAGGCCCAAGCTTTCTGGGCACCCCCCTCTGCGAATTGCAGCCCGCAGCCACCCCAGAAGATGGCGTGTTCATAGAAGCGCCATCCTCTGGTGCTGTATCTAGCTCATCCAGGGCCCTGGTGCGGTGGCTCACCGGGTAATAAAGGGGTTAGGTCCAGCTGGCCCTAAGCCCAAAATTCATGGGGTCACGCCAATATTAAACATGACCCTCATGAATTTCTATTGATTTTAAAGAAAAAGAAAAAACATAACACAGAGAAAAAAATGTTTATTAGAAAAAAAATAAAAACAATTAGACTCCATCTTTATTATAAATCCTTCTTCCGTCCGACCTAGTCCAATCCAGGGTTGTTCTTTAGCTCAGTAAGGCTGCCTTCACACTTGCAGATGCATCTGCAGCGTTTTGCAGATGCATCTGCAAGTATCAGCATGCAGACCGCGGCCCCTATGTTTATAATAGGGCGCACCGCGGTCTGAATGCTCTCATTCATTCCTATATGTGAGCCGTAAGCAGGCGTATGCCTGCTGACAGATCACACTCTCCCGCCCGCACTATGGACGCAACATCTCGCGTCCATAGTGCGGGCGGGAGAGTGTGATCTGTAAGCAGGCATACGCCTGCTTACGGCTCACATATAGGAATGAATGAGAGCATTCACACCACGGCCGCGGTCTGCATGCTGATACTTGCAGATGCATCTGCAAAACGCTGCAGATGCATCTGCAAGTGTGAAGCCAGCCTTACATCTCTGGTAGAGAACCTCTACCAGAGATGTAGCTGAGCTGTGCACGCGGGCGTGAGAAAGTTCATGTGAGTTCATGCAGGCAAGCATGAACTCACATGAACCCTGACAGCATCGCTACTTGAAATGAACAGCTGATCAGAATCAGTTGTTAATTTGAAACTACTGGCGGAAAAGCCGGCAGTGAGAAGATTTCACCGCGGCTTTCTCCTTCGGTTCTGCGCTCCCCCTGCCGCCTCCCCACCCGATCCTAAATTAGGACCAGGCAGGGAGCAGGAAGGGGAAAGAGGGAGCGGGGAGTGCAGAACAGGAGAAAGCCGCAGGTGAAGACTTCTCACCGCCGGCTTCCCCGCCTGGGTCCTTCGCTCCCTGCTGCTCACTCCATCCTCCATTCCCCTGTTCTCTCCATCCTCCATCCACCTGATCTCTCCATTCTCCATCCCCCTGGTCTCCATCCTCTATCCCCACGCTCCCTCAATTCTCCATCCCCCTGGTCTCTCCATCCCCCTGCTCTCTCATCCACCTGATCTCTCCATCCCCTGCTCCCTCCATGTCTCTCCATCCTCCTGATCTCTCCATCCCTCTGCGCCCTCCATCCTCAGTCACTCTGATCTCTCCATCCCCCTGTTCCCTCCATTCTCCATCCCCTGTTCTCTCCATCCTCCATTCCCCTGCTCTTTTCATCCTCCATCCCCCTGTTGCCTCTATCCCACTGCTCCTTCCATCCTCCATCCCTTGGTCTCTATCCTCCATCCCCCTGGTCTCTCCATCCTCCTGCTCTCTCATCCACCTGATCTCTCCATCCCCTATCCACCTGATCTCTCCATGCCTCTGCGCCCTCCATCCTCAATCACTCTGGTCTCTCCATCCCCCTGCTTCTTCCATCCTCCATTCCCCTGCTCCTTTTATCCTTTATCCCCGTTTGCTCCATCCTCCTGCTCCCTCCATTCTCCATCCCCCTGGTCTCTCCATCCTCCTGCTCTGAGTCCTTTCATCCTCAATCCCCTTGATCTCTCCATCCTCCATCCCCCTCGTCTCTCAATTCTCCATACCCCTGATCTCTATCCCCCCCGCATCCTTCTACCTTTTTACCCCTGCACAGCCTGCCGCCCTCTGCACTCGTCACAGTCACATACCCTGCAACCTGCACTAGTCCTCCATCTTCTCCAGCTTCTTTCCCGCTGGGCATGGGCAAAACTCCATGGCTCCGCCCAGTCGAGTTACATGTACCGTAGTATGTGACATCATCGTAGGTCCTCCGGCGCTGAGGGAAACCGTTACTTACACACAGCTGTAGGTGGTGGTGGCCCTCAGCACTCTTTAGATTTTCCAGTACGCCGTATCGGTATGTACCGTCACAAAAAAAGCATTGCATATTGCCATGTTTCAGGGCGTTTCAGGGAGACCTGAAACATGTAATCAATATTAAATTCATCCTTTGATGACTCATGGAATATGGCAGCACATTTTTCGTTTTTTTTTAACCCTTCATCCTCCCTACTTTAATTTTCTGAGAAAATGACCTTAGGATTTCATTGGCTGTAAACCTTAATCATCAACATTAACAGAAATAAACACTTGAAAAAGATCACTCTGTAATGACTCTGTATGTTTCACTTTTTGTACTGAATTACTGAAATAAATGAACTTTTTGAGGATATTCTAATTCATTGAGATGCACCTGTAGCTGACCTGCTTGGGATGACAATAAGGAAGGATATTTATATAATGCATGGGAGAACTCCAACAGTAAAAATAAATTACCCTAGGAAAAGGTTGATGAGGCATCTACAATGTGTGAAAAAAACAGGCTTGGCTGAACTAACGGAGCAGATAATGCAAAATAGTAACTGCCATACCCCTCTAGTAATGCATCATTGCACGATCCATCATATAGCACTGTGTGGAAAGGTTCTGCAACTAGATTAATCACCATGGTTATGAAAACTGAACTTTATTTGTGTACGTGGCATGAATCATCACCAATTTCACATGTTTTTGCAGTAGATGGACTCATAGCATTGAGACATGCTGTACCAGACCGAAGTAACAACAAAAAAATAAGTTTGTGTCACCAGCATGATGTCTCCACTCCCGCTTATCAAGGGACATAACCGTGAAGCCCACTGGCACACCTGGGCGAAATAGCCAAAAAACGAGATCCGGTTTGTCCAAATAAAATGTCCTCTTCTATTTAAATTAACACTACCATATTGGGGAGGCAGACCGGTTGATGCTTTTCGACCAGTGTCTGGCCTTGGTCGTAACCTACTAAGGTGGCTGAGCTGGAGGTCCTGGCTGCTGGCACAATCCTCCCTGCCTTCTCCTTCTGTATTCAGCCCCTTCTATGTGTCTGCCCTGCTCTTCTGCTCCTGATATCACAAGGAGCAGGAGCAGAAGAGGAGGGCAGACCCAGAAGAAGAGGGGCGGCGGCAGACACATAGAAGGGACTGAATACACAAGGAGGAGGCAGGGGGATTGTGCCAGCAGCCAGGACCTCTTAATAAGATCCCTCCCAAGCGACCTCTTACTGTAAGGTTTCTAAAGTCTTTTTTAAAGCTTACAGGGGGCTAGAGACATGGAGGACCTCTTCCCTGAATGCATTTAGTTTGCCATGCACCAGGGGGGTGACAGGTCCTCTTTAAATAGGTTATTTGCTCTGGCAGTTACTGGATATATGATATGGGCCTGATTCATTGACATTATTGCCCTTTAGGGCATCGCTGGAAGAGCATCTTGCAACTATCGTGCACCTCTGCCAGATATATTTCTCCAGTAAAGGACTTGAGTACATTTCTGGTGTAATTTAAGCCACTAATGTGATGTAAATTTTTAGGACTTTGCATTGCAGGCTTCATCACTCCACTTTGGTGGAGCTGGATGTGGATGGTGTAAAACTACAAAAGTCACATTTTTGTACAACTTAAATTGTATAAAAATTTGGCAGGTGTATTTTGCCAGAAAACTGTCAAAAAGATCTTGATGAATCAGGCCTCTTCAATCCACTGTAGCAGCTGCCACCAGGAATTGTAGAACACTATTGGAGCTGTGCTTTCTAGTTCTACTCAATCAGGCAGCCACTGGAGCAAATAGGTGATTGGTGGGATTTTAGGGTGTCAGACCCCAACTGATCTCATACTGATGTTATATCCATATATTGTGATAAGGAGGTACCAACTACCACCAGATTTCTCAGGGAGCAGGTGGTCAAAAACCTCAAGTGATTGCAAGGGACTTGCAGTGAGATTTGGTGGCAGCAGACACTAAAGTTTCAGTTTGCACAGTAATAAGCATACAAAATGCTGAAGGTCTCAATGCCTGGATTCCAGGGCTTCTCTGCTGATCAAAAAACACAGGAAAGATGTCTCCAATATGCTCAAAAGGTTTAGGATTCGGTCCTGTGGAGCACTGAAACAATACAAGATCTTTTTAGAGCTATAAATCAGTGGTATGGCTGAAGGAGGAAGAATGAAGCAAGCACTGAAAGAACACTCTGTCTAAAGTGAAACTTGGCAGTGGCACAGTGTTGTCCCTGGGCTGTTTTGGTTCCTCTGGCAGTAAAAAGCTGCAGCATGTGGCAAGACAGATTTAATCAGGAATCTGCTAAGTGAAATTAAAGGAATGATAAAAATAAAAAAATAAATGCTCACTGTCCGGGGTGTCCCATGATGCATCCACCTCCATGGCTAAAGGACCCTAATCAGCTGACCATGAAGGGGCAGGGCAACCCAATCAGCTGATGGGTCACATGACCGCATCAGCGCCGTTTAAATCGCCTGCCAAAACCGATCAGCAGGGGATTTAAACCGCTGATGCGGTCATGTGAACCATCAGCTGATTGTGTTCACTCCCTTCCCGGTCAGCTGATTAAGGTCCTATAGCCATCGAAGGTGGACGCATCACAGGACACTCGGCAGACAGGTGAGCATTTATTTTTTCATTTTAACCATTCCTTTAATTTCACTTTAGCAGTTTATGTAGATACACTGCTAAAGTGAAAGTCAGCGCCGACACCACTTGCCTGCGCTTTGCAGGCTCGGCTCCCCCCAGCTCTTTCTGTGTCCGGATCCGTCAAAATCCTGGAGCCGGACACAGAAATTGCATCTGAAGTTACAATCTGGACCTGTCCGTTCTTGTCCATGGGGTCCTGCAAAAAATAGGATCCCAGGACAGGAACAAAACCGTAGTGTGAAGCCAGCCTAAGAGAAACAATATATTATTCAATCTTGACTGGCAAAACACTATTTTCAAATCTAAGAAAGATCATGATCCGGAAGCTTAATAAACTACGATACACCAAAATGAAGCTATCCTTGCAATGTAAGGAGCTACACAACCTTTGTATAAAGACAACAGACAGGATACCGATCCCAAGAGGACTAAAAGGCGACGTTCCAAGCATGAGCATTTGATGTTGTAGGTATTCTGCACCGATTAGATACATTTTTACCTGTTTTTGGTATGTTATGCTTTGAATAACGCTTGTTTTTAATACTTTCTTGTAGTTGGCTTTCGCAGACTTTGTTGATACAGTCATTAGCGGAGTACATGCATTTTTACCTGTGGATTTTCTGCATGTGATGCAATTCTATGGGGAAAATCTGCACATAAATCTCAGCATATCCACAAGAGAAATTGACACGTCGCAAATTTCACCACCACACTGCAGGTCAGTTTTCACGGAATAAAAAAAAAAAAAAAAGAGAGAAACACATTGGGGATGACATTTCTATTACGCCCATCTGCTGCGTTCTTGGAGCAGCATAAATTTGGCGCATCTAAAAATCTAAGATTCCTGGGACATTCACACATTATATATCCAATGTCGTGTACTTGATTCGGTCTACTAGTCTACTGGGGGTCTTCAAGTTAGGGAAATAGGATAGAAACTGAAAGCAAAGTAGGTCTCATGCCACACAATTATAGACAAAAACACCCATCAGTCTGTGGCTAAACATTTCGGTACTTTAGGACACAACAAACTGTATGAAAGTCGTCATATTAAAAGGCAACTTCTAAGAAACAGGAGGGATCTGGAATATAAATGTATGACAGTCTGACCCACTCCACACAAATGTAAGTCTGCCACAAGGATTTATATTGGATGTACAATACAAAATTGTACTGTGGTACCTACCGTGTTAGCCAGAAAAACTAATGTACTGTAAATACTTATGCCCCAAAAACGACTAAAGTATTCTAGGAGTGATACCTTTATTGGCTAACCAGAAGAATTATATTTGCAAGTTTTGACAGCACAAAGGCCGCTCATCAGGCAGATTTACTAATGAATTACCGAGAGATAAACTTAATATTTAAGAGATGTTTAAAAGGACATTTGTGTATGTGAAAGATGGGGAGATGCCTTCTAAAGATAAGCCAAGGAAATCAAATTAGAGTTATTTTGTTACAAATGGAGATTGTGTGGAAGTGATGTCTTGGTATTCTGGAATCCGTTTGGAGGAGGTGTGAAGAGTGTGTATGTAGGGAGTCATAAATCCAGGTCTTAATTTGAGTCCTATTGTTAAAGAGTGAAACATTCTTATCACCTTGAATTCCTAGATATCTCTCCTCTCTCTGTCCCATGAAGTAATCTTTCAGTATGTAGACTTTTAAATTTGCCATACTGTGTCCAGGTCTAGAGAAATGTTTTCCTACAGGTGTGTCTAGTTGATTCGTATGTCTATGTAGATTCATCCTCTTTTGTAGCTTTTGCTTAAGGGGCCGTCACACGCGTCAATATCGCGTGCAATATCGCTGCTGCACGTGACGTTGCAGCGATATCAACGCGTGTGACAGGGCGATAAATCGCTGGTTGATGGTCGCCAGGTTTTCGGACTGGACCGAAAACCTGCCGATGGTCGCCCGGTGGACACGCAGCATCGCTGTGTGTGACACCGGGAGACGCGATAAGCCAGCTCCCAGCGCCTCTCTGCAAGCGCTGGGAGCTGGTATCCATGGTAAACTGCGGGTAACTAGGCAGCGCACGCTGCCTAGCTACCCGATGTATACCTTGGTTACCAGCCTTCTCAGCTCACCGGCTGGTATCCAAGGTACACAGCGGGTAACTAGGGACCCTAGTTACCCGCTGTGTACCTTGGATACCAGCCGGTGAGCAGAGAAGGCTGGTAACCATGGTATAAATCGGGTATCTAGGCAGCACGCGCTGCCTAGTTACCCGCAGTTTACCATGGATACCAGCCTGCAGACATCGTGGAAACGATATTTAAATTATTTCCATGATGTTGCTGGTCCAATGATCGCTGGTGAGTCTGCCTGTGTGACAGCTCACCAGCGATCTGACGACATTGACGTGTGCGACGCTGGCTTTAGTTTTCCGAATATAAGGTCAAGCAGGGCACCTTGTACATATCATGTATGAAAAGTAATCCATGATTTTATAGTCCTGATTAGTGTTGGGTATGTGGAGTGTATCTTTTGGTAACATGTGGGGACAGGCCCTGCATTTTTTTACTGTTACAGGGGAATGTGTCCGCCTCTGATGGTGATGTGAGGACACTTCTGACAAGAAGATTCTTTAAAGGTACCTTCACACACAGCAATTTTGCTAGGCAATTTGCTGGTTGCAGTGAAATCATGGACACATTGTTCTATTTTGTTGCTGTGTACAAATAGAACAATGTGTCCATGATTTCACTGCAACCAGCAAATTGCCTAACAAAATTGCTGTGTGTGAAGGTACCTTAAGTTGGGGGGCTATTTGTAGGAGAGAAGTGGTAGTTCTGGGAATATTCCTTTCAGTCTGTGGTCTCTATGAAATGTGTTGCAGATCAGTGACAATTTTCGTTAGAATGCTCCTGTGTTGTATATGACCACAAGCCGCCGCACCTTATTATCCTCCCTCGGTTTGTGATCCATGAGGTGGCTTCTTGGCATCTTTGTAGCTAGCTTTGTTGATCTGTTATCAGTGGATGGTATTCTTGATGCAGGAATGTTTTCATCAGCAATAGCAGGTGTAGTTTTCCATCCCCATCATCTGAACTGATACGAATGTACCTCAGCAATTGTCTGTAGAATATGGATTTATTTTGTGTCTTAGGCTGGCTTCACACCAGTTTTTTTGGATCAGGGGCTGCCCGGTGTGAACCGGAAACCCCCAGATCAGATTCCGGTCCCATAGTAACCATATGGGGTCGGAATACACCAGATGAATATCTTTTGGCATCCGGTTTTTGGATGTCCAGGAGAATCCGGGGCAAATCGGATTTTCTCCCGGACACAAAAATGCTTCTTGCAGCATTTTTGTGTCCGGGGAGAAAAATCTCCCTAAATCGGATCCTCCGATCCGGGAACCGGAAAACTGCGGCTGCAGCCGCTGTTATTTCAGGACCGCGAGCCGCGGTCTTGAATCATCAGCCGTGGCAGCTGCGTCCGCTGCACACCATACTGGAGGGCATATTTCCCTGCAGTTCTGTGTGCTGATCCAGTCCGGGGCTGACAGGTTCACCGGGACAGCCGGAACAGATCTTGCCGTGGTGTGAAGCCAGCCTTAGATGAAAGCTATTCCCTCTCAGGTATGATGGATGTGCCGTGGATTTATGGTAAATAGATAGTTTGTATGTTATTGTCTTTGATGTATATGGTTGTCCAGAAAAAGTACTTGGGACTTTGTGAAGTTAAGGGTGGGCGATGATAGTGGAGTAGAACTTGTTGAAGTTATTGTGGAAGCTAAATATTAGAATCTGAGAGTCCTCAGTTGTTGACTTTTTATCCTCTTGTTCTATCAGGCCTCTGGCCTATTACCGTTATATCAATATTTTAATCATCTGGACGGAGTCTGAGCAACAGCTGAAGACGTTTCCATGAACACTTTAATCAATTTCATCCCACCATCAACTTAACACTCAACTACTCCTGCACTGAAATCAGCTTTCTGGACACCATCATTAAGCTACAGAACAAAGAAATAGAGACATCCTGTTCCAGAGGCCAATTGACGTCCAACATATCTTCAATGGAATAGTTTTCAGCCAAAACACATAAAAACTTTTATTGTGTACAGCCAGGCCATCAGATACAACCGGATATGTTCCAACCCTACAGGTAGAGACAATCACCTTAAGGGCCTCAGAAAGGACTCTTTGAATCAGGGTTGCCATCCAAGAGCAATTGAAAAACAGATTACAAAAGCCACCAGAATATAAAGGAAACATCTCCTACATTACAAAACTAGACCTGAAAACAACCGGGTCCCTCTCGTAGTCACCTACAATCCTAAATCTGGAAGTGTTAAGGGGAGCTGCATGGAAACTGCAACAACTATTAAAAAAGATGCCAGACTAAAATCAATATTTCCAGATCCCCAGTGTTGTGTTTTAGAGTCTAGACAATCTCTGAATCTAAAAAACATCATTGTCGAGAAGTGCCCTGTCCTCTCCAGCAGCAACAGGAACCTTTCTCTGCAACCAGAACAGGTGCAAAACCTGTCCATCTATAATGACAACGACAAGATAAGATTCCTGGGACAGATCAGGTCTACAAGATCCCAGGTAACTTCACATGCACCACAAGCAATGTGTTGTATTTAATTATATGTATCAAATGTACAACAGGGGGTATCAATGTAGGTAAACAGGACAAAAATTTAGAGCAAGAATGACTTCATCACCACACAATAAAAGGAAGACATATGGATCTACCTGTAGCCAAGCATTTTTGTAGCTCTGACCACACGGTAACAGACATGAGGCTGCTTGTTTTAAAAAGTAACTTCAAATCTCAGAGAGAGAGAAGAATTTGGGAATACAAATTGATAACGACCTTTGTACACATTCAAAACAGGAATGAGCATTTCACATGGATTCATGTCTTTTTACATCAATTGAAAAGACATTTGGGGATATCATATCTTTGAACAGACCCCAATTAGAGGACAATAAAACTTTGACACTTTTTATCATGAACTGTTCTGATATTTAGTACCATAACCACTTCACCGTTTTAGGGTCCCGTCACACTTGGTGACGTTCTAGCGATCCAAAAGATACAACCTGGTAAGGATCGCTGGAATGTCGCTACGTGGTCGCTGGTGAGATGTCAAACAGATCTACTCAACGACGCAGCAACGATATGGTGACCTGTATAACGATCTCGGCGGTTGTTGGGACCTTGTCACACAGCAGCTAGTCTGATGACTCAGACTTGCGTGGCTGAGTTCTGAGTCGCCAACGAGGTTTTTTGTTAAGGCGTCAAACACACCGATGCATGTTGGTCAGCGGGAGCCCGACAATCAAAAAATGGTCCAGGCCATTCCTACACGATCAGCGATGTCACAGTGGGGGCCCAGTTGCTGCTGCGTGTCAAACATAGCAAGATCGCTGGCGAGGTCGCTGTTGCATCCCAAAACCTGTGACGCAATAGAATCTCGATATGTGTGACGGCGGGGGGGGGTGTGTGGGGCTGGGGTTTCTTTACTCCTGTTCTTCGACAAACCATTAATCAACAGGACAATAAAACTGTCTGTGCCTCTTATTTCTGATTTCACCACCCCAGCTGCTCTTCCCCCTAAATTAAGCCTGACGAAGAGGCCATAGTGTCTTGAAAGTTTGATTTGCTTTTTCTTGCCATTTTATCAGTTAGCCATAAAAAGGTATCGACCACTGAGGACTCTCAGATTCTAATATATATTTTTCTTTCTACTGGCTAACACGATACAAACATTTTTTACCTTGTGGAAATTAAACAGATCATCCTTTGATAATCTGCTAATAATGTGGACAGGCTCAATGTAGTGTCAGTATGTTAGACGTTTAATAACACGAGATGACAAAAACTCCTCCTGTTTATCCATAAATAGGTTGGCATATTGTGGTGATATTTTGCTGCCCATACACTATTGGCATTCATTGGTATCAAGGAAAAATAGTTGTGATCATTATATGATCATGGATTTCTTTTCACGCATTTCCTCCACCGTGGTATAATGATACCATGCTCCCTGGGGAAACAAAGCGAAAACTACAAACCAGGATGAATCTACAGCAGCTCACTATAAGGAATGTGCTGGATACACCTGTAGGGAAAAAATTGTCTGGACATGGACACAGTATGGCAGATTTAAAACTCTGAGTATTGAAATATTGTATATTTATTATTTATTATAAAGGTCATGTCAAGGATGACAGTGAAAAGTCTGGACATTCAAGCTGACATGAGGGTTCCAGTCTGACAATAGGACTCAAGTTAAGACCTGGATTGATGACTCCCTACATAGACGCTTCACACCTCCACCAGACTGACTCCAGATCACTGAGCCATCACTTCCACCTCATCTCCATTTGTAACAGAAACCTTACGTTGATTTCCTTGGCTTATCTTTAAGAGGCATTTCCCGTTTCCCATCCACAAATGTCCTGTTCTAACATATCTTTAATATTGTGCCCAGTAATTAATTTGTAATCTAGCCTGATAAAGGGGCTCTTGTAGAATACTTTTGTCATTCTTGTGGCTTAAAGTGTAAATGTAATTTCATTGAAGAAAAAAAAACTCCAATATTGCACTGGTTGTTAAAGGGATCCTGTCACCTCCAAAACGCCTCCTAAGCTACCAAAACATGTCTCCGCACCATCCTATCACTAATCTCACACTCCCTTTTGTCTCCTAAAAGCATCCTGTGAAAGTGCATAAAAACGTTTTAATACTTACTCATTAGTGATTATAATTAGCAGAGGCTATATTCTTTAGCCCTTAGGGCGTGTTGTTTTGCAGGCTCCAGGATCCACCCTCTCTCTCTCTGTGCTGCTTTGCTTGCGCAGGCTTTGCCCTCCCCCCTCTCTATCACACACAGAATGCAAATCATTAGTCCTGCCTTCAGCTCCACATCACAGCAGCACAGAGAGAGAGAGGGTGGATCATTCAGGCTGCAAAACAACACGCCCTAAGGGCTAAAGAATATAGCCCCTACTAATTATAATACCTAATGAGTAAGTATTAAAACGTTTTTATCCACTTTCACAGGATGCTTTTAGGAGACAAAAGGAGTGTGAGATTAGTGATAATATGCTGCAGGGACATGTTTTGATAGCTTAGGAGGTGTTTTGGAGGTGACAGGATCCCTTTAATGATGGGTCTCATAGCAGCTAAGATAATGTTTTCTTTTGTGCCATATGACTTATTTTCTCACATTTTTCTGTGCTCTTTTAAAAACTGCATTTTATGGCTGTGTGGGCATGGCCAGTGTCTGCCAGACCGGTGTGTATTTCCACAGCTTCTCAGCTTCTGAGAGCAGGTTGATAGTGAGCAGTGTGGGGAGCAAGCAGACAAGGGGTTAACAGAGATTATGACTGAGCTGTGAGGAGCCAGATGACAGATCTTTCCTTGACATAAGCTTCTGATGAGTGATCCTGACATTAGCTCAGCATACAGCACAGTTGCTAAGCATTCTGATAGATTGTTTTCTCACCAGCTGCAATAGGAGTGTAGGCCACACCCACTTTCCCTTATATGGTTACATGCCCCGTATTCATTGCGAAGACGGATCTGCTTGATAATGAACATATGTCTTGCTTCACACACAGTGTAGTGGGGACACCTTGTGGAAGGTTTATGAATGTTTTTCAACCAGAATTACCGTATATACTCGCATATAAGCCGAGTTTTTCAGCCCAAAAATTGGGCTGAAAAGTACCCCCTCGGCTTATACGCGAGTATATACACCAAGTACACAGGCCGCCCGCCTGCCACCATCAGTATACAGGCGCCCCCCCATCAGTATCCAGGGCCCCCCCTTGCAGCCCAAACCTGTAAAGTAAGATCATTATACTTACACCTGTGGCCGTCCCCGCTGCCGACATCGCGCTCCTCCGGCTTCATCCGTCTTCTTCCGGCTTCCTCCGATGGGGCAGGCAATGACGTCATTGTCTGCGCCAGAGGAGGAAGCCGGAAGAAGTCGGATGAAGCCGGCAGCGGGGACAGCCACAGGTGTAAGTATAATGATCTTACTTTACAGGTTTGGGCTGCAAGGGGGGGCCCTGGATACTGATGGGGGGGCGCCGGTATACTGATGGTAGGATATAGAGCATCAATGCACACGTGCAATGGAAGAGTTTGTATCAAGTGAGCAGTTTATTAACAAGTTCAAGGTGAAGCGACAGGCTAACGTTTCGGCCAGAGTACTGGCCTTGTTCACAGAGTCGCCTATGTTGTTGAGGCTAGAGATATAGTTGTTCACCAAGTAGGTATACAGGGTATACAGGGTATCCTTGTTGGAGGTTGGCTTAGACACAGTTGTGTCAGCTGCCACACTGCGTCACCAATCCAAAGAGCTTAGCTCTACCATACCTCCATATAGGTGACCAGCTACTACTGCAGGCTGAGAGATATAACACATCTCCACAAGGGGAACCTCCAAACAAGGATACTCTGTATACCCTGTATACCTACTTGGTGAACAACTATATCTCTAGCCTCAACAACATAGGCGACTCTGTGAACAAGGCCAGTACTCTGGCAGAAACGTTAGCCTGTCGCTTCTTGAACTTGTTAATAAACTGCTCACTTGATACAAACTCTTCCATTGCACGTGTGCATTGATGCTCTATATCCTATTGTCTACGGGACCTTTGGCCCCTTTCAGTCACACCGTGACCATCACTAAAGTTGAGTGCTAGCCTTCGAACTTTCTATACTAGTATACTGATGGTGGCGGGCGGGCGGCCTGTATACCTCTGGGGCTGCTGCTATATATACACCTCTGGGGCTGCTGCTGTATACACCACTGGGGCTGCTGCTGTATACACCTCTGGGGCTGCTGCTGTATACACCTCTGGGGCTGCTGCTGTATACACCTCTGGGGCTGCTGCTGTATACACCACTGGGGCTGCTGCTGTATAACACCACTGGGGCTGCTGCTGTATAACACCACTGGGGCTGCTGCTGTATTATTACCACTGGGGCTGCTGCTGTATACACCACTGGGGCTGCTTCTGTATATACCTCTGGGGTTGCTGCTCTATATACCCTGAGGCTGCTGCTGTATATACCACTGGGGCTGCTGCTGTATATACCATTGGGGCTGCTGCTGTATATACCATTGGGGCTGTTGCTGTATATACCACTGGGGCTGCTGCTGTAACACTGCTGGGGCCTGTATATACCACTGGGGAGGCCTGTATACCATACTGCTGGGGGCTGTATACCTGTGCTGGGGTCCACCCTCGGCTTATACACGAGTCAATAGGTTTTTCCAGGTTTTGGGGGCAAAAGTAAGGGGGGGTCGGCTTATACACGGGTCGGCTTATACACGAGTATATACTGTATCTAAAAAAAAAAGCATATTTAAAGTCATTTGTTCCACATTCTTATCAAATAAAAATTTAAACGGCGTGTACGCTTTAAGTATTTACATCGATTTTTCTGGCTAACAAGATAGGTACCACCGTGCAATTTTGTATTGCACATTCCGATATAAATCCTTGTGACAGATTTAGTCCTTTATCATTTCTAGAATACTTTTGCCATCTTTGAGGCTTAAGTATTTACAAGAATTTATATCAAATTAGAACATCTGAGGAATCTGCTCCATAGACAGTGAGGGCATCAAGTCTCCGACCTTCCATCAATTTATGGACAATAAAACCATCACGCCACTTAAACTAATTCAGGACTAAAGGAGAATGTACTCTGCAAGATACGGTAATTGCTAACGAGCGTTGTTAAAAATAATTTGTTTCATGATGGTCTTGTTGAATTTTTGGCGGTGAATAGTCGGTGTAAACAGAACTCCCGGTGACGGAAACCATGGCAGTCAATGCAAAGTGAGTGACCAAGTAAAGATTGCACAGTCCGCATCGTTTGCTTTAGTCAGTGTAAAGGGGCAAAGCGGATTGGTAAAAGTTTACTGATCGGCAGTCCTATTGTGTTGCAGGTCAGTCCCTGTGCACGCACCTTTAAAAACAAAACTCAATAAGCTTAGAGAGTCAAGTCCATGCGTTACACCACGTCTCAGCTCTTTTTGTATATATTTGCATTTCTTCACATACTGATATACTATGCCTGATGAAAAGACCTGACTAGTCTGGAAAACTTGCTTTTTAACATCATGTAGTTTATTTTTGTTAGCAATTAATACACATCATACCTACAAGAGTATAATTTGTTTCTCTTCCCCAGAGCCTATGAGTTTATTTTTTGGCACTGCTTACTGACTGTTCTGGGCTAAAGTAGTATCCCACTTTCAGCCGTCCTATAACTTGTCAGTCAAGCATCTGACAAGGTTGAGAACAGGCCACATGACTCAAGCAAATGGTCTTCAATCTGGAGGGTGAACTCCCCTTAAATCAGAGATTGTTCCCATGGTTAGCGAGTATCTGTCTTGTGGTAAATTCTAACTGCACAGACTTAAGTTGCTATTTACGAACTAAGATGTACTAACCTGAACTAAGGGACTAACCTGACAGGGGATAAAACCTTCAGATATCTGCTGAATAATGAAGGCGTCTTGTATCCACTCCTGTGTGAAGATCTATATAGAGGGAGGTTTACAGTGTAAGCACTGGGCAGAATCCTGGATGTCTAGTTAGCAGCTGGAGCTATTTCTCAGTGTGCTAACATTTATCAAGTTCCAACACTTCATCTAAGCACAACGCAGACAGCCATTAAATCATACTTTGGCCAGAAAGCGGTGATGTCAATACCTCCTACCGACGTTTGCTATCTTCTGAAAATGTGGTCACCTCTGCAAATAAAAACATAAGACAAAAGAGCAAGGAGCAGCCAACCTCACCCCTCCGCCATCTTAAGCTGCCTCTGGGTATAAGTACACTACTCCTTACTTGGAAGCAACTTCAGTTTTGGCTACCAAGTCACAAATCTGCCCACGTGAGCATTCCCTGCTGCAGAACTGATTCTTGGCAGACAGAGGACATGCTTGATACTGTGCTGGGTTGTTGGTATCTTATTTTAATAATACTGACGTTTATGGTATGCTACTTGATAAATATATGGCGCTAGTATGGGGGAAAGGGCAAACGTTAGTTAATTCATATTGCCCACAGGGAGATCCCAACACCAAGATATTGTCACTTTACTGCAGAGCATTCTGACAATGGAAAAGTTCTGTGCAACATGCCGCAGGTCTGTTCATCACACAGAGCCTCCACCAATCCTCTTTGGTTCATTCAGCTTACTCATCCCTTAGACACATAGCACCTCCGTGCAAAAACACATATAATCGTGGCTCCTGAGTCTATTTCTGTTCCTGGTCCTCACACAGTGATGTTACTTCTATGGTGGTATGCTCTTCTTCTCCATCGCCTGACTCACAGGGCACAGCTACAATAGTGCTGCCAGCCGGTGCTATCTGAGCCAGGTTTTGTATCGTGGCACCCAGGCCTTGCAGCGTCAGCAATTGGATGGGGCTCACTACTTTGAGAACAGTGTTACTGTCTTGCATGGCTGCCGTACTTAGGACGGTAAGGTTCGAGGAGTCAGGGTGTATCTCTACCGTGCCAGGAAAATTGTTCCCTGAAAGGGTTTGAATAGTATACCCACCCAAAACTGGGGAGGAGGGCGAGTTGGCCTGGCAGACAGAGTTCTTGTTAATTACATTGGAGCTGGATGAGGATGGGATGGAGGTAGAAAGTACTTTACTGAAGGGGAGACTAGTCAGCTGGGACAGAGATATTCCTTGTGGCAGGGTGATCTGTGTTGGCGCAGACGAGACTTGGGAGCTGATGGCGGCAGGACCTGAAGTGGCTCTAGTTAATCGTGGTCGTTTGGCAGGAGGGGGAACATTGACTGGTGTCAGAGTCATCAGGACATTGTTTAGGTGCTGGGATTTGTGCTTCAGTTCCTTGGCTCTTCGTCGATGCTCATCACATTGCTGCTCCAGTGCTGCAAAAGGAAGAACATTGCCCCAATTGTATAATAGCAGAATATATGGCACAAGCAAATTGCACTCAATCATTACTCCTACTCCAAATAAATCTACACTCCAGGGCCGTCCAAGGGTTTCAGGTTTTAGATTAGACATTTATGGGATGCCAATTTGCACTAAAGGTAGTCTATAAAAAAGAGAATTTTGTTTACTTACCGTAAATTCTTTTTTCTTTAATCATCAATGGGAGACCCAGACAATGGGGTTAAGGGCACTGCCCTCCGGAGGCCACACTAGGTACTACAAGTTTGTAGACACCGCCCCCTCCGCTTATAAACCCCTACCGCAGGGAATATCCTCAGTTTGGTCCATAAGCTGCGAGGAGACAAAAAATAACCACACCCGAAACCTCGGGAGAAAAACCGTGAACAAACGGTCCAACAACCCGGAATAAACTGTTCCAACTGGGAACAAGTCAAATGTGACAACAACCAACGGAACACTGGGTGGGTGCTGGGTCTCCCATTGATGATTAAAGAAAAAAGAATTTACGGTAAGTAAACAAAATTCTCTTTTTTCTGGTCATCATAATGGGAGACCCAGACAATGGGGATGTCCTAAAGCAATACCCCAGGGCGGGAAGAGTTCCTCAAAAGACGGATAACACATGGTCCCCCTTTTTAAAGGTGGGCAACCGCCGCCTGGAGGACCCGCCTGCCCAGACTTGCATCCGCAGAGGCATGGGCATGCACCATATAGTGCTTAGAAAAAGTATGCAGGCTTGACCATGTGGCTGCCTGACACACCTGTAGAGCAGAAGCTCGATGTCGCAAAGCCCAGGAGGCACCGACAGCTCTAGTCGAGTGCGCCTTCAATCCCACCGGGAGAGGCAGACCGGAAGAACGGTAGGCCTCCTGAATGGGCACCTTGATCCATCTGGCCAAGGTAGATTTTGATGCCGTGGACCCCTTACAGTGACCCGCCGTAAGGATAAACAAGGAGTCAGAACTCCGGAAGGAGGCAGTCCTGGACACATAAATGCGTACAGCCCTCACGAGATCCAGAGTGTGAAGGTCGCGCTCAACCTGATGAACGGGAGCGGGACAAAATGATGGAAGCACAATCTCTTTTAGTTCAGGTGAAAAGTGGACACCACCTTAGGCAAGAATTCTGGCCGTGGGCGTAACACCACCTTGTCTTGGTGAACCACCAGGAAGGGTGACTTGCACGAAAGTGCAGCCAATTCTGAGACCCTTCTCAGAGACGTAATCGCCACCAAAAAGACCACTTTCTGGGACAGACGAGAGAGGGGAACTTCTCTCAGCGGTTCAAACGGCGGCTTCTGAAGTGCCGCCAGGACCATGTTGAGGTCCCAAGGGTCCAGTGGTCGCCTATATGGCGGAACCACCCGAGACACCCCCTGTAGGAATTGACGGACCTTTGGTAGAAGCGCCAAACGTCTGTCAAACAGCACAGACAGCGCTGACACCTGACCCTTCAGGGAGCTAAGGGATAAGCCCAGCTCCAAACCCGACTGAAGGAAAGCCAACAGCGTCGGAACGACAAGGGCCAAGGTGACCGTCTACCAGAAGCACACCAGGCGAAAAAGATTTTCCACGTCCTGTGGTATATCTTCCGCGAAACAGGTTTCCTAGCCCGATTCATAGTGGCAACCACTGTAGAGGAGAAACCCCTGGACGTCAGCAGCCAGGCCTCAAGAGCCATGCAGTCAATCTGAGGGCCCTGGAATTGAGGTGGAAGAATGGGCCTTGCGCGAGAAGATCTGCGCGTTCTGGAAGAGCCCACCTGTGTCCGCCTGACAGCTGCCACAGGTCTGGATACCAGGACCTCCTGGGCCAATCCGGAGCCACTAGAATGGCCACTCTGCACTCCGTCCTGATCTTCCACAACACCTTGGGAATCAGAGCTAGAGGCGGGAACACATACGGCAGATGAAATCTGGACCAACTCAGGATCAGAGCGTCTGCTCCCAGAGACCGAGGATCCCACGACCTCGCCATGTATTGCGGCACCTGATGATTCAGCCGTGAGGCCATCAGATCCACATCCGGAGTGCCCCATCTGCTGCAGACGTCTCGGAAGACATCCGGATGAAGAGACCACTCTCCGGCGTCCATCCCCTGCCGGCTCAGATAGTCGGCCTCCCAGTTTTCGACCCCTGGGATGTGAACGCGGAAATCAGGCAGTTGTTGTCCTCCGCCCAGGATAGGATGCGGTGGACTTCGGCTAGAGCCTGTGCACTCCTGGTTCCTCCCTGATGATTTATATATGCGACGGCCGTCGCATTGTCGGACTGAACCCGAATGGGTTGTCCTGAGACGAATCTCTGAAACGCCAGGAGCGCCAGATAGATTGCCTTGATCTCCAGCACGTTGATCTGCAACGCCGACTCCGACTGAGTCCAGAGGCCTTGGGCCCTGTGGTGTAAGAACACCGCCCCCCAGCCCGTCAGACTGGCGTCGGTGGTCACCACTAACCAAGATGGTTAGATGAAACGGCCCCGAGACAAGTGACGTGGCAGTAGCCACCACTGCAGGGAATCCCTGGTCGGTTGAGAAAGAGTCACCAGCCGATTCAGAGAAATCGTCCTCTTGTCCCATCTGCGGAGAATCTCCAGCTGGAGAGGACGGAGGCGAAATTGTGCGAAAGGCACCGCCTCTATTGCTGCCACCATACACCCCACCAGCTTCATCAACACTCGTATGGATGACTGTGGTGACAGGAGGACCTGTTGTACTCCGGAATGGATGGCCAACTGTTTGGCTCGTGGCAGAGACACCAGGGCTGAGTCTGTGTGGAAGTCCATGCCCAGATATGTCAGTGACTGGGTCGGAACCAGGGTCGATTTCTGAACATTGAGAAGCCACCCAAAATGTTCCAGAGACTTCATGGTCACCTCCAGGCTCACCCGACACAGGTGTTCCGATGGCGCCCTGACCAGAAGGATCGTCTAGATAGGGGATGACGGCATGTCCCTGCACATGCAGGAGAGCCATCATAGAGGCCATCACTTTTGTGAACACCCGCGGAGCCGAGGCCAGACCGAAAGGGAGAGCCACGAACTGGTAGTGTTCGTCCCCCACTGCGAATCTTAACCAGCGTTGATGAGCTGGTGCAATGGGCACGTGAAGGTAAGCGTCCCGGATATCTATGGACGCTAGGAAGTCCCCCTGTGACACAGCCGCTATCACGGAGCGCAGGGATTCCATGCGGAACTTCCGAACCAACACGTGACGGTTGAACAACTTGAGGTCCAGAACCGGGCGAAAAGAGCCGTCCTTCTTTGGGACGATAAAGAGGTTGGAGTAAAAACCCCGGAACCACTCCCCGGAAGGCACTGGGACCACTACTCCGTCTCTGCGGAGACCCTCCAACACCAGATGAAAAGCCTGAGCCTTTTCTGGAGACGGGACCGATCGATGGAATCGGTGTGCCGGCTGAGACGTCGGCTCTATCCTGTAGCCTCTGGAGACTATATCTCGTACCCACTGATCTTGGACCCGGAGTAGCCATCTGTCCCGAAAAAGAGACAGGCGGCCCCCCACCTGTGGGGAGGCAGGATGAGAGAGCGAGTCATGCGGAAGTGGGTTTGGGGGTGGCAGCCGCTGCCCCCGCCGGTTTCTTCTGGCGACCCTTGGGACGCCACTGAGTAGAGGGCTTGTTCCCTCTGTCCGCATGGGCAGACGATGCTGATGGCTGTGAACTGGACCGAAAGGACCACTGTTTTGGGTTCCTCTTCACGGTATACCGTGGCTTAGGTTTATTCTGTGGAATCTTTGACTCCGCAGAATCCTTTATCAGCTTGTCCAGTTCGGTACCAAAAAGCCTGTCGCCAGAGAACGGAAGATTTTGCAAAATCTTCTTAGACGTGGCATCTGAGTCCCAAAGACGCAGCCACAATAACCTGCGGATCGCTATAGCGTTGGCCGAAGCCACAGCAGAGCGATTTGCAGTTTCCAGTACTGCCGTCCTGGCGTAATCCGCATAGGCCCTTGCTCTATCAGTAAGCGCCAGGACTTCTGAACTGGACCCTGCCAGGTCCGCGATACCATCCAAGCAGGAGGTGATCGCCTGCAGAGTCCAGACCGCGGCAAAATTAGGGGAAAATGAAGACCCCACAGCCTCATAAGAAGACTTGGCGAGTTGCTCGACCTGTCTATCAGTCGCATCCTTCAATGAGGAGCTATCAGAGGCAGAGAACAGAGAGCGTGCAGCAATCCTGGTCATGGAAGCGTCCACCTTAGGGGACTGCGACCACTCCTGAAGCACCTCCTCAGGGAAGGGGAAGCGATTGTCCTTGGATTTACGGACATAACGCCGTCCAGGATGAATCCTGGGCGCTCTAACCACCCTTCCAAAGTTAGTGTGGTCCATAAAGGAACCACTTGGTCTAGCCTCCGGCCGCAGCCATTGGTAGACCTCCTTCGTGTGAACGTTCACCTCCTCAGGGGGTGTCACGAGACGCAGAGTCTCGTTGATGGAGGACACCAGATCCTCCACCCCCTCTGGTGGTTCTGACACGGACCCGAGTAATGAACCGCCATCATCCTCATCCCCCTCAGAGAGACCCTCCTCTTCAGAGAGTGTCTGGAGCTCGGGTGAATCCTCACGTCGAGTCCGCTTAAGGGGTCTCATAGTTGAGGCAGGGGACACCCTGGGGTAATGTGAAGGAGCCGCTGGATTTTCCAGTCTCCTGGTCAGTACCTCCAGGGATTGCGACATGGAGGACAGCTGGGATAACATAGATTCATTTATCTTGTTCTGTGTCTCCCATGGCCCTGGGCCCACATGGACCACAGGGTACAGCACCGAAGCTGCTGTCTCAGCAGTATCAGCCCGGGCCTCTGGGCGTCCGCAGTTATTGCAGGACCCCTCCACCAGTGTCCCGTTGCATGTAGCACAGGTAGTGGTGTTACTGGCCGCCTTAGCAGCGTTCTTCCCAGCTGAGGACATTCCCACAGCAGGGGAATAAGCCAATCTTTAAAGAAAAAACCGGTACAACCGGCGGCTTACCGACCGCAGTAATGCGGTGGAGGAAGCGGTGTGTGCGTGTGTGGCCTCCGCGAGTCTTCCGGTCTCCCCTGTAATGAGTGCAGCCGTGCACTTCAAGCAGATCCCAGCCGGGAAGTGAGGGGAAGATGGCCGCCGACAAATCAACTGTGGGCGGAGCCGAAAACACGCGGGAAGCCACACGCACGCCCATTAATGACGTCACCGCCTGGGCTGCTTCCATCTCCTCAGGCACCCCCAGTAATGAAGGCGCCGAGGCCCGCAGCGCGGGAAAGTACCGTGACACAAAACACAATACTAAGGCTGCAGACAAAGTCTGGAGCCGACAGCCGCAGCCCCTGTGAGACACAGGGCGGTCAGCCAGAGTGGCCCCAGCACGGGGTCCACCGCCAGAACCGCGGACCCGAGGGTTGCGCGCGGTCTGAGTGTCCCAACACATATAGTGCCGACACTACCCCCAGGCACACCGGAGACACACAAGGTGCCTCAGTGCCGGTCCGGTCTGTAAGCACCATTTAGGGAGGCCTCGGACGGGGGTGCAGCACCAGTCCGGTCTGTAAGCACCATTTAGGGAGGCCTCGGACTGGGCTGGCTCCAGTCCGGTCTGTAAGCACCATTTAGGGAGGCCTCGGACGGAGCGGAGCTGTGCAAGGCTCCAGTCTCCCACTTTCCAGAGCCCCCAAACAGGGATGGGAAGGAGTGCGACAGCGTACCGGGAGAACACAAAGTGTCCAGGCTCTAGGCCCTCCGGTACCCTCGACCTGCGTGTTCCCTAAGGGTGAGCAGGGAGACTGCCGAAGGTCCCCGACAGGGACCATATTACCTTGTCTTCAGACGCCATCACGTAAGTAGTGAGAATGCAGTGAAGTGCAAGCAAAGCGTGTGATACCTCCGAGCACACTAAGTTAAAAACTGAGGATATTCCCTGCGGTAGGGGTTTATAAGCGGAGGGGGCGGTGTCTACAAACTTGTAGTACCTAGTGTGGCCTCCGGAGGGCAGTGCCCTTAACCCCATTGTCTGGGTCTCCCATTATGATGACCAGAAAAGCAGCTTCCAAGGTACCAGTCTAGGGCGCAAGTTAAGAAGTTCATCCCATATTGTGTATCCTCTAGGCCATCCTGTGCCAAACAGAGGCAAACTGAGTTTTTATCTTAAAGGGATGTTGTAAAATTTGAAAATTATCTCCTATGCAAAGAACAAAGAATAACTTTCCAATTGCTGGGGGTCCGACTGCCGTGGACCCCGTCACTTTTGAGAGCTGGTCCTGAGAACAGAGCGAAGGTTGATCACATGCACCACTGAGTGAATAAATAGGCAGTGCTCATGGTAGAAATTTGCTCCATTCAGCCCTGGATCTCAAAATCAGTTCAGGGACACTGTGGTGAGACCGCACCCAAAGCGGTTGGATGGTTAACCCCCTATTCTATTGAGAACACCTGATCAAGGATACCCTACCAGTAACATATACCTCAGAGTCAACCAAAGGCATTATCAGATGGAGCGCACAGGGGGTAGAGACAGAGCGCACAGGGGGGGAGAGACAGAGCGCACAGGGGGGGAGAGACAGAGCGCACAGGGGGGGAGAGACAGAGCGCACAGGGGAGAGACAGAGCGCACAGGGGGGAGAGACAGAGCGCACAGGGGGGAGAGACAGAGCGCACAGGGGGGAGAGACAGAGCGCACAGGGGGGAGAGACAGAGCGCACAGGGGGGAGAGACAGAGCGCACAGGGGGGAGAGACAGAGCGCACAGGGGGGAGAGACAGAGCGCACAGAGGGGGAGAGACAGAGCGCACAGGGGGGAGAGACAGAGCGCACAGGGGGGAGCAGAGCGCACAGGGAGAGACAGAGCGCACAGGGGGGAGAGACAGAGCGCACAGGGGGAGAGACAGAGCGCACAGGGGGGAGAGACAGAGCGCACAGGGGGGAGAGACAGAGCGCACAGGGGGGAGAGACAGAGCGCACAGGGGGGAGAGACAGAGCGCACAGGGGGGAGAGACAGAGCGCACAGGGGGGAGAGACAGAGCGCACAGGGGGAGAGACAGAGCGCACAGGGGGGAGAGACAGAGCGCACAGGGGGGAGAGACAGAGCGCACAGGGGGGAGAGACAGAGCGCACAGGGGGGAGAGACAGAGCGCACAGGGGGGAGAGACAGAGCGCACAGGGGGGAGAGACAGAGCGCACAGGGGGGAGAGACAGAGCGCACAGGGGGGAGAGACAGAGCGCACAGGGGGGAGAGACAGAGCGCACAGGGGGGAGAGACAGAGCGCACAGGGGGGAGAGACAGAGCGCACAGGGGGGAGAGACAGAGCGCACAGGGGGGAGAGACAGAGCGCACAGGGGGGAGAGACAGAGCGCACAGGGGGAGAGACAGAGCGCACAGGGGGGAGAGACAGAGCGCACAGGGGGAGAGACAGAGCGCACAGGGGGGAGAGACAGAGCGCACAGGGGGGAGAGACAGAGCGCACAGGGGGGAGAGACAGAGCGCACAGGGGGGAGAGACAGAGCGCACAGGGGGAGAGACAGAGCGCACAGGGGGAGAGACAGAGCGCACAGGGGGGAGAGACAGAGCGCACAGGGGGGAGAGACAGAGCGCACAGGGGGGAGAGACAGAGCGCACAGGGGGAGAGACAGAGCGCACAGGGAGACAGCGCACAGGGGGGAGAGACAGCACAAGAGGAAAGAGAGTACACAGTGGGGAGACAACACAAAGGGATGGTGTGCAGCAGCGCTTGCCAAGCCATGGCCATCCCGTGCAGCAGTGGGCTGCCCTTGCCCTTCTGACACTGCAATTTGTGGCGGGAGTTAGTTGAACTAATATATAATCACACACGTTCTAGAATCGCCCGATGCGATAGAATCAGGCCCCATCTAGTACATTAATAAATTTGCTAAAATTATTAAATTAAGCAATTTACTAGTACATGCATTATGTCTAAAGGGCCCTCCATCCTTCAGTTACAAGTCTCATAGAGGCTCTATTGATTTGCATGAAATCCCCTTTTCCGTACATGACAAGAGAAGTGAGTGAAGAGGACTGTCTGACAGCTCAGTTTAATATCTAAGCCAGCCCCTTCATGGTCACAGCTGGTTTATAGACACAGAAAGGGGAGCTGCCTTAATTGTTGAAATGAGCAGTGAGCCCCCTTCACACACAGCTCTAGTTACATACCGACACAGATTACGTTATTCTGCGTCTCAGTCCAGGAAGAGCATCTACATGGACTCAGGAAAAAAAATTGTAGCTGAAGGAGACATTTTTAAAATTTATGTTTCTATAATTTAATATTTTAAGCTTATTTAACCCCATTTTTATCTGAGCAACTCCTTCTCTTCATGACCCAAATCAAAATAATAATTGTACCCAAGTAACAATACCTGCTAAGTCTCTTGTGTATTGCTCTCTGGATCGATCCATTTGGCTCTTGTGACCAGCTAAGACTTTCTTAACAAGGTCCAACATCCCAAAATTTTGAACAATGTTGTTGAGCAACAGGGCATCTATAAAAGAAGACACATACAATTAATTGAGAGACAGTAATCCAGCATTTTATAACCGGCTTGTGACAGTCCTGGTTAGTGAGATTCTTTCCTTGCCGGTCAGAGATTATTCCTGACCCCAATCTTATAGGGGACAACCGCTATAAGTAAGGCAACCCCTTCTGACTCCATCAGACTACCCCAGGTAAAATAAAAAACCTGTACTCCCCTCCTGTACTGGCGCCAGCGGTGTTAGTAATAGCATTCCCACAGCTCATGTGACATTGTGACGTCATGCGAGTATCGTGTCCAATCACCATCAGTTTCTAGCTCCTTGTCTTCGGACACAGAAGCAATCAACAGAGCGCTCACTTCCTGTCATTTGTTCGAAAGCGGAAAGACAGAAGCTAATGGTGATTGGACACGTGCCTTGTGATGTCACAATGTCATGTGAGCCCCTTGAACGCGATTACTGACACTGCTGGAGCATCGCCAGCACGGGAGGAGAGTATCATCTTTTTCTTATTGTTACTCAAGGGAGACATGTGGAATCAGAAGGGGTTGTCCTATCAGTGGACAATCCCTTTAAGCGATTCTGAATGATAAAAGGAGATTTGTGTGTGCTCACCGTAAAATCCTTTTCTCTTACCCTCTAATTGGGGGACACAGGACCTTGGGTGTTATGCTACTATCCACTAGGAGGGTAATAATGAGAAGGAAAAATAGTATGGAAGTGAGCGCTAGAAAAGACCAGGGACTGAAAATTAAGAGAATTACCACTAGGTTTATTAAAAAGTGGGTAAAGCGAGCCCTCAGCCACTTTACCCACTTTTTAATAAACCTAGAGGTAATTCTCTTAATTTTCAGTTCCCTGGTCTTTTCTAGCGCTCACTTTTATACTATTTTTCCTTCTCATTATTACCCTCCTCCCTTCGGGTGTGGTATGAGAGCTGCTGGAGGAGAGACCTTGCTGAACATGCAATAGAGCTGCCTCCCTTGGGATTAAGTGTCCAGGCCCGGTGGACACGGTCGCCCTGACCTCGGAGCCTTATCACAAGGAGCCAAGTGGAAGGCCGCCTCAAGAACAACTGACCGATTTTACACTCTCCTTGTATTCCATTCCCTGTTGTGCGGTGCACAACAGTGCCAGGTGAGTGTATCCCTGATTAACCCTTATTCTATGTGTGGGATCAGCGTGGCGCAACCTTTTGTTTTTTCCTTTCATCCACTAGGAGGGGACACGAAGCAAGATCTGCAAAAGATTAACAGTGGCTCCTCTCCTCTGCAGTATATACCCCTGGAACAGGCACTGCCTCATCAGTTTTGTGCTTAAAGCAGTAGGAGAAATAACAAAGATAACTATACAACAAGGCCTGTAAAAACAGGCAACCATGGAATAGCTCAAAAGCAACATGAAAAAAACATTAAGGCCTGAAACGGGCAACAGGGTGGGTGGTGCGTCCCCCAATTAGAGGCTAAGAGAAAAGGATTTTACGGTAAGTAAACAAAAATCTCCTTTTCTCCTTATTGGGGGACACAGAACCGTGGGACGTCCCAAAGCAGTCCATGGGTGGGAAGAGCAATGGGACGAAAAGAAAAATTACAGAAAAAACTATGCACCTACAGGTGGACTACTGCCGCCTGGAGGATGCGCCTTCCCAGACTCGCATCTGCCGAGGACTGGGTGTGGACACTATAGTGTTTCGTAAACTAGAGGCTAGACCATGTGGCTGCCTTACACACTTGTTGCGCAGACGCCTGGTGCCAAATGGCCCAGGAGGCCCCCATGGCCCTGGTAGAATGTGCTCTGATACTGGCCGGAAGAGGCGAATTTTTGATTGCTGTAAGCATCCTGTATAGTGGATCTAACCCATCTAGCCAGGGTCGCCTTAGAAGCTGGTGTGCCCTAGTGTCTGCCTTCCGGAAGGAGGAAAAGGGAATCAGACTTTCGAAAGGGAGCTGTTCTGGACACACATATGCATAGAGCCCTGACAAGGTCCAGCATATGCAGAGCCTTCTGGACCCGATGAATTGGGGCCAGACAAAGTGACGGCAACAATATCTCCTCGTTAAGCTGGAAAGAGGACACCACTTGTGGGAGAAAAGAAGGAACCGTAC
This sequence comes from Allobates femoralis, assembly GCA_033576535.1. Lineage (NCBI taxonomy): Eukaryota > Metazoa > Chordata > Amphibia > Anura > Aromobatidae > Allobates > Allobates femoralis. The sequence goes on along the minus strand of JARQOC010000006.1, from coordinate 413,593,066 downwards.
GTAATATGACCTTATCCTGGTGGAAGACAAGAAGGGGTGGTTTACAGGAAAGTGCTGCTAGTTCTGACACTCTGTGGAGAGAAGTGATTGCCACTAGAAATACCACCCTCTGAGTGAAAAGGCAAAGGAGAATCCTCTCTCAGGGGCTCAAAAGGAGGTTCCTGTAGTGGGTCCCGTGTGTCCAGTGGTCTTTTGTAAGGGGGAACTAGTCGGCAGACTCCCTGAAGAAAAGTCCTTACTTGCGGTTTGGCAGCAAGTAGTCATTGAAACAGAACCGAAAGGGCCGAAATTTGACCCTTAAGAGAACCTAAAGACAAGCCAAGCCTGTGTCTAGGCTAGACTGGAGGAAACCAAGGACCTTTGGTAGTGAACAGGGCCATGGCGAGTAACTTCGAGAGGAGCACCAGGTGAAAAAGGCCTTCCATGTTCAATAATAAATCTTAGCTGAGGCGGGCTTTCGTGCCCTGATCATGGTCGCTATGACGTCCTGGGAAAAACATGCTTGGGTTAGAACCCAGGTCTCAAGGGCCACGCTGACAAATTCAGGGTCGCTGAATTCTGATGGTAAAACGGGCCCTGAGAGAGGAGGTCTGGACGATCTGGGAGGCGCCAAGGAACGTCTGCCGCGAGCTGGGCGAGGTCGGCGTACGAAGCATGCCTGGGCCAGTCTGGGGCTAGGAGGATGATTTGAATACCTTCCTGCTTGATCTTCCTCACCACCCTGGGGATTAGTGGTAGAAGAGGAAAAATCTAGGGGAGTCGGAGTCGGGTCCAATCCTGGACTAAGGCGTCTGCACCTAGAGACTGCGGGTCGTGGGACCCGGCCATGAAGTTGGGAACCTTGGCATTGAGGCGTGACGCCATGAGGTCCACATCCGGGGTTCCCCAGTGATGGCATATTTGCTGAAAGACATCGGGATGTAAAGACCACTCTCCTGAGTCCATCCCTTGGAGACTGAGGAAGTCTGCTTCCCAATTTTCCACGCCCGGTATGTGCACTGCCAATAGTACCGATTTCGTTGATTCCGCCCAGTGGAGAATGTGGTGAACTTCTCTCATTGCTGGAGCCTGCGTGTTCCGCCCTAGTGGTTGACATATGCTACTGCCGTGGCATTGTCCAACTGAATCCTGATGTGGCATCCTGCCAGAAGGTGGTTGAAGGCTTTCAGTGCTAGGGAAATCGCCCAGACTTCCTGTAGGTTGATGGGCATCATCGATTCTGAGAGGGACCATTTTCCTTGTGCTCTGTGGTGTCGGATACCGCGCCCCATCCAGTCAAGCTTGCGTCGGTGGTTAGGACTTTCCAATGGGCTGGAAGGAAGGATTTCCCTCGAGTGAGGGAGGCCGGACTAAGCCACCAGTTGAGAGAGCGTTTGATTGACGTTGATAGCTGAAACCTCTTGTCGAGTGAGAAGGGGTTCTTTTCCCAGGACCTGTGTATGGCCAGCTGGAGAGGCCTGAGGTGGAGCTGAACAAACGGAACCGCTTCTATTGCGGCAACCATCCTGCCTAGGACTTTCATGGCAAACCGGAAGAACCGAGGTGACGGACAGAGGAGGGTGCAGACTCCTTGCCAGAGAGCCTGTGCCTTCTCTTTGGGAAGCAGGACCAGACCTCTGGAGATGTTAAATTGCATACCCAGGAAAACCAGGGACGGTGTGGGGACTGGCGAGGACTTCTGGAGGTTGACAAGCCAGCCCAGTTGACGCAAGGTGTCTACAGTGATGAAGACGCTGTGTTCACAGTCTCTGAAAGTTGGAGCTCTGATGAGTAAATTGTCGAAGTATGGGAGAATGACTACTCCTCTTGAGTGGAGAATGGTCATGACACCCGCCATGACCTTCGTGAACACTCTGGGAGCTGTGGAGAGTCCAAATGGAAGGGCCACAAATTTGTAGTGGTCCTGACCGATTGCAAATCAGAGAAACCTTTGATGAGTAGATGAAATTGGGATATGCAGGTATGCATCCTGCATATCTATGGACGCAAGATCTTCTCCTTCTCCCATGGATGCTATTATGGAGCGGAGAGACTCCATGTGGAAATGTCGCATGTGAACATATTTGTTCAGTTGTTTTAAGTCTAAATGGGTCTTACCGCACCTCCTTTTTTGGGGACCACGAACAGGTTTGAGTAGAACCTGTGGAAACGCTCGGCCTGGTGTACCGGCACGATGACTCGAGCTTTGGATGGCGGTTTTGGAGGGACGGATAGAAAGAGCCAGTCAGGCAGAAAGGATATGAGCTGTATCTTGTTCTCTTGCCCACTTGTCATGTATAATAGACAGCCAGACGTGCTGAAAGTGAAGTAGTCGGTTGCCTACAAGTGAGGTGTCTTCCGGGTGGAAGGAGTCATGAAGAGGTAAACCTATGGGATCTTGACCCCTCAGGCTTAGATTGGCAAGATTGGGCCTGCCAGTTTGTGTTCGACTTCTGGGATGTCTGCAATCGTTCCCTGCGTGGCGAGCAGTTGCCGGTCTGCATTGACCCTGATGCCGACCATCCGAAAGGACCGGAACAGTGTTTGTTGACGGCAGGTTGATGGGCCGTTTTGTTTTCCGCTGGGGGAGAGAAGTGCTTTTTCCTCCTGTAGCATTTGAAATTAATTTATCTAATTTCTCTCCGAATAGACGGCCGCTGAGATATGGGAGGCCTGTGAGAGATTTCTTGGAGGCTGCATCTGCCTTCCACTCACGTAACAAAAGGGCACGTCTAATAGTACGTGCTGCCAGTCTGGAAACCGGGGAGGTCCACTTGGGATGGATCCGCCCAGTTCTGAGTCACAGCTGGCAGAAAAGGATAACGGACTTCAAGCATTTTCCGGTTGCCAATTTTTTTCTCTGGGTGCGAGCGTTGTTTTTGGAGGATCTCCTGAAATTCAGGATGATTCGCAAAATATTTGTGTGACTTTTTTGCTCGTTTAAAGGGAACCTTGTGTTCCGGAGTAACACTAGGTGGATGTGAGACATCTAATACCTGATTAATGGAAGATATTAGGTCCTCAACCAGAGCCGCAGTATCTGGTGGGTCCAGATCTAAGGACACGTCCAGGTCTAAATCTGAACTGGGATCAAAGTGGCCTTCAGAGTCTTGAGAGCTGTAGTGGAGTTTGCGGGTTAAAGACTGGGTAGAAGTGTAGGGGGCTGAGTGACTCTGCAAAGCCTGGAGTAATGTCGAGGACAACTTTTCTATAGATTGAGGCATAGATTGGGACATAATGAAGGCCCATTCTGGCGCAGTATTAGGCACACTTGTAGATGCCAGAGTTATGGGGGTTTCTGGCGCAGTGTCCTGAGTGCAGTCCTGGCAGTGTGGGGATGTACTTCCACTAGGCAGAGGAGACCTGCACACCATGTAGGTGGTATAATAAGAGGTAAATGCCATGGTGGGCCTGTTGCTCTTTGAGCCAGACATGGTACTAAATACTGCTGTGTCTAAAGTGCCTGCACAGAGGAAACACACTGACAGAGGAGCCCGCAAAAGAGAGGAAATCCCTGCTGCGATCTTACCACCTTGTGTTGCCCTTAACTGCAGCCCGATTTGGTCCTGTGCTCCCCGGAGACTGGTGTCAGCTGCCGGATGGATAATGGTGCTGGAGAAGTGTATGCATACTACAGTGTAATGGCCGCCGCAGAGTGAGGAGGGAGGGGGCGGAGCAGCAAAACTGAATTAGTCCTTACCGGTAATTCCTTTTCTTGGAGCCTTCCACGACAGCATTGGAGGATGTCGTCCACGCCCTATTGGGGGACAGGAACACAGAGAGGTTAAAAGCCCCTCCCCTTCCTCCGTACTCCAGTGTATTATCAAGATCACCTGAAGACATGGATTACCTGATACACCTGAATCCAAAAATCGACAATAAGGGGGGGGAACTGATGCTGTCGTGGAAGGCTCCAAGAAAAGGAATTACCGGTAAGGACTAATTCAGTTTTCTCCCATCGCCTTCCACGACAGCATTGGAGGAATACCACCGATACTCCTCAGGGTGGGACAACTGCCTGTAGGACTTTCCTACCAAAGGACAGATCCCGACTAGAGGACAGATCTAACCTATAGTGGCAAGAAAAGGTGTGGAGGGACGACCACGTAGCCGCTCTGCATATCTGCTCAGATGAAGCTCCAGCCCGCTCCACCCAGGATGTAGCAGCAGCCCGAGTGGAATGAGCCTTCAACCCCACCGGAGGAGCAAGGTCTTGAGCGACGTAGGTCGAACAGGTCGCCTTCTTGATCCAGGAAGCGATGGTAGCCTTGGAAGCCTTCTTCCCTTTGTTTTTCCCAAAATGCTGAACAAACAGGTTCTGATCTAATCTCCAGGAAGCGGTCACTTGGAGATAGTGGAGGACGGACCGACGGACATCCAAGGTGTGAAACACGGCCTCAGCTGCATTAGCAGGAGAATGACAAAAGGACGGGAGCACCACTTCCTGGGACCGATGAAAATCCGACACAACTTTAGGAAGGAAGGACGGATCCAACCGAAGCGTAATGCGATCATCGGAAACCATGAGGTAAGGCGCCTGGATCGAGAGCGCCTGCAGTTCCCCAACTCGCCTGGCCGAAGTAATGGCTACCAAAAACGCCGTCTTGTGAGAGAGAGATGGAAGGGAAGCAGCAGACAAGGGCTCAAAGGGATCCCGAGAAAGCCCATGAAGAACAATGTTCAAATCCCAAGTAGGGACGGAAGGCCGAAGCCTGGGACGCAGTCTACAAGCAGAGGTAAAAAATCGTTTGATCCATCGATGGCCAGCAAGATCCTGATCAAACATGGCACCGAGAGCTGAAACCTGGACCTTAAGGGTGCTCGGCTGAAGGCCCAAATCCAAGCCTCGCTGCAAAAAATCCAAATTGAGAGCCACATTAGGATGATGGATATCCGGAATGGAAGGAGCACACCAGGACAGAAAGCGTTTCCAAACCTTCCCGTAAATGGCGTTCGTCACGGACTTCCTGCTCTGCTGAAGCGTGCGGATTACAGCTTGGGAGAGGCCCTTGGCCGTCAGGATCTCGGCCTCAACAGCCAGGCCGCCAGATTGAGCCACTGCGGGTCCGGGTGAAACAGAGGACCCTGGGATAGCAGGTCGAGGTTGTGGGGCAACCGAATCGGACCCTCCAGGCATAGGTCGTGGATAGCGCCGTACCATGCCCTTTTGGGCCACAGGGGAGCCACCAGGATAGCCGTCACCCCCTCCGCCCGAATCTTCTGCAACGTCTTGGGGAGCAGCGGGATCGGAGGAAACGCATACACCAACCGGAAGTCCCAGCGATGGGCGAAGGCGTCCAGCCCCAGAGGATGGTCCGACCGACTCAGGGAAAAATACGTCGGCACCTTGGCATTGGCTCCCGATGCAAACAGGTCGATCGAAGAAACTCCCCACCTGTCCGTGAGAGAGCGAAACACGTCCGGATGGAGGCTCCATTCGCCAGGGTGGACCTCCGTGCGGCTCAAAAAATCTGCCTGTACATTGGCCATTCCCTTCAGACGTACTGCCGAGGAGGAGAGAAGATGGCGTACTGCCCACAAAAAGAACAGTCTTGCCAGCCCCTGCAAGTGTAAGCCACGAGTACCGCCTTGGTACCGCAAGAAAGCAACCGTAGTCACATTGTCTGACAGGACCTTGACATGATGACCCCGGAGAACGTGAGCTGCAGCAAGAAGCGCTTCCTCCACTGCCAGAAGTTTGAAGACTGGCGACTGACCGAGCGACTCCAAATCCCCTGGAACGGTGTGCGAACTACCATCGTGCCCCAACCGGAACTGCTGGCATCAGTGGGAATGGAGGTCACAGGAAGGTGTCTGGGATTCATCCCCAGGAAAGCGAGATTACCACCCGCCCCGGGGTCCGGACCCGCGAGTTTAAGGAATCCTGACGTCTGTCCCAGGAACTCAGTATGTGTTCCTGGAGCAGTCGGGAAGGAGCCTGAGCCCATGTTACTGACTGAATGCAGGCCATCATGGCCCCTAACAGGGACATTGCTTCCCGCAAGGAGGGCGACCCCCCTGCCCGGAGGCGGGTCAGATTCACGCGGCGCAAAAGCTGATATTCCACAGGAAGGAACGAGGTCTGTCTGGAGGAGGCCAGCAAGACTCCCAAAAATTGACGTCGGGTTGCAGGCACCCGTTCCGATTCCCAAAGATTGGGTACCCATCCCAGGGACTGAAGAATCTCCAATGTGTTGGAGACCTTTGTGCGCAGAAGCGCTGCCGAAGGAGCCACCACCAACATGTCGTCTAAATAGGGAAGCATACATATCCCCTGGGTCTGGATGAATGTGATCGCTTCCCCCATGAGTTTGGTAACCTCTGGGGCCGACGAAATCCCAAAGGGCAGCACATTAAGCCGAGAATGGACCGTCCTGCCTGCCCCGGAGATCGTGAATCGCAGAAAGCGCTTGTGGGACGGGTGAATGGGGACATGAGAATACGTGTTCTGGAGGTCCACAACAACCTGGAGTAGCGCCCCTGGCCCTCCTCTCCAGGAGGAACCGGGGACCCCACACCCGAATCCAACATGTGTCGCAGACCCGACAAGAAAAACCGTGCGAGAGTCCCCCTGAGGAAGGGAGAGGACTCGAAGACACGGAGGGGCTGGCTCTCGAATTCCAAGCGTAGACCCTCCCAAATGGTCGAGAGGATCCAAGGGCACAAGGAGATTGCTTGCCACTGTGGCAGAAACCGCAGGAGCCGCCCCGCAATGGGGAAGGCGACCTTGTTTAGGAGCGGCTGGTGATGCCGCTGCTGGGGGAGCAAGATATTACGGGTCTTGTTCCCATACTGGAATGCCCAGCGACCAGACTTACCCTTCCCTTTAGACTGGGAGGGTTGGCTGCGCTCAGGCCAAAAGGACTGCCTCCGAAAGGGCTCCTGTTCCGGGAGACACCTTTTCCAGGATGTCATCCAATGCCCTTTGCAAGGGGAGGCCACACAGCTGGAGCTTAGACGTGAACTCCTCATTCCACCTTGTAAGCCACACTGCCCTGCGAGCTGTGTTAGCCAACACTGCGCACCTGGCGCCAACACGGAACGACTCAGCAGAGGCATCGGCCAGGAAGCCCATAGCACGTCTCAGAAGTGGAATGGAGTCCAAAGCTCCTTCCTGGGAGTACCCTGCAGGATGAATTCTCCCAGCTGGGTGAGCCACTTAAAGAGAGACCTGCTCACATGTAGAGGAAATGTACACCGTTAAAGACATAGCTGCCGCCTCCCAGGATCTTTTGAGGAAACTCTCCATTTTACGAACGAGGGGGTCCTTCAACCGGGAGGAATCTTCAAAAGGCAACGTGGTCTTATATGCTAAGCTTCCCAAATGGAATACTGCCATAGACCTTCATGTTAGAAGTCCCATTGACTTTATAGAGACTTCCATAGAGATTCCCATTGGGTCTCTCATGAGGTCTCCCATCCAGCCCGTGACTGAGGCTCCTGCTGCTTAGCCTCAACAGTGTGTCAAGGGCATGCACAATGGGTTTACAATAGCAGCTGATTGTTACCCTGGCCACCTGGATGTCCACCTTCGGGACCTCCCAGACAAAGTCATCACCCTCCAATCCACTCGGATGGGGTGAGCCGCTTAGCCTTCAGGCCTCTGAACATTTAGTCTTGCACAGAAGAAGGGGATTCCACCACCTCTACTCCCATGGTACAATGGACAGTGTCCACCAATGCACCCATGGACTCTGTGGAAAAATAGTAGTGTCCAGATTCTCGTGTCTGGACAGAGGCAACAGCGGCAATATCCTCGCCGTCCTCTAACGCTGAGCTCTGGCCAGCCTCCATGAGATCCACAGAGTCACAATCCTGGAGCTTCCTCTCATACGGAGGGGAAGGCCCGGAAGCTGCAGCAAAACCCCGCAGTGCCGAGATATAAGCCTGCACCTCTTCCCTAATGGATTGGAGCTCCTCAAGCAAGGATGGGGAGTCCATCCTGACAACCCTGTCAGTCATGGCCGACACCTTGTTGTAGGAAGAGGGACATTTTGTGCCGCAGCCACATTATTGCTCCCTTTCACAGACGGCCCTTGTCTCCCTATAGACAAAAAGGGAAGAGAAGGGGGTCCCAGTGTGAGTGCAGGGCTTAAATAACTCTACCCCTTGTGACCACCCCCAGAAACACTTACATGAGCTGGGGGAACGCTGGGCTCTGCAGAAGCAGAGGTGGAAGCCTATCACCTTCCATGTTTTAGGGATCAGCCTTACCTGGGTGTAGCTTCCGGCGGGTACTTATCCAGAAGTACCGTGCCCCCAACGAGGAACACCTGTTCCCCCCTCCTCCTGGTCACCGGCCGCGGGCAGTAGCGCGCGAAAGTCCTGCTGGGTTCCCTGGAGCCGCGCCCAGCCTGCCACAGCCCTTACAGGAGCCGCCGCCCGAAACCGGAAGTGCCATCCCCGAAACCGGAAGTGCCATCCCCGAAACCGGAAGTGCCTCCGCGGCACCTCTGATGCATGCCCCAGGGACCGCAGCTGGAGGAGGGAGACGCCGGAGAGCTGAACAGGCCTCCGGCGTTGCAATACACGGCCTGCTTTGCCCCGTAGGACGCAGGAAGGCCGGATGGTCCCACCACGGGAGCCCCGAGAAGGAGGAGGAGGCCGCCCCCGACGTCCATCCCTGGCCCGGCTGTAAGTACACCCCAATGCTGCCTCTGCCGGCCTGACAGCACTGGAACCTCTCCATGCCCCAAGGGGGACAGGAAGACACTGGAGTACGGAGGAAGGGGAGGGGCTTTTAACCTCTCTGTGTTCCTGTCCCCCAATAGGGCGTGGACGACATCCTCCAATGCTGTCGTGGAAGGCGATGGGAGAAAAAAGGCACGATTGCGGCTCTCGAGATGAGCGAGAAGCGCCATGCAGGGCCGGTCCGCCCCCTGCCATGACGCTCTTTTCATCGGCGTCATCCGGGGGGCGGGCCGTGGGCGTGCAAAAGGGCGGTGGTTAAGCGTTAGGCCCGAGCCGGGACCTCACTTAACAGATGGTGCCCGGGAACGGCGACGGGCCGGCGTGCTAGTCCGGACGAATCTGGAACTACCACGGAGTCGCCGGACACCGGGGGGAGGGACCCAAAGTGTGCCCCCTTGTTAGCACCGGGTATCAGGAGAACACAGAAAAAACAGACTCCTGACCCCCTGCAGCTGGAGCCGGCGATGTGGCTGTGCTGTCTGGTACAGTCTATGGAGTAGCAGATGGTGGTGCAGCAGATGGATATACTGCAGTTGCTGCAATCTGTATGTTGTGCTGCAATCTGTACCTTAGTGCTGCAGCCTGCTGAAGTGCAGGGGCTGATGTACCCTGTACCTTGTCTGTGTCTCAACCTAATTCCTTAAGGGAGAGAGAGAATCTTGATGGTGCTGTAGAAACTCCATTAATGCTCATGGAGAGCATGTTATACAGGGGGTATCTCGACTTCGACACAGCGCCCCAAACAGTGGGGGGCCGAGGAAGGAGCATGCCAGGGGTCTCTTCAAGGACCCACTTTTCTTTTAGAAAAAATGTAAAAAATAAAATTAAAAAATGATAGAGGAAAAATAATTGAGTGTGCCTCCTAACGACACTAAGCAAAAACTGGTGAGGCAGTGCCTGCTCCTTGGGTGTATACTGCAAAGGAGGAGCTACTTTAACTCTTTTGCAGATTCTGCTTAGTGTTGCCTCCTAGTGGACAGCACCATAACACCCACGGTCCTGTGTTCCCCAATGAGGCGAAGGAGAAAGTTACATCAGGGAAAAGACTGAAAGAAATGTACTGCATTAATACAATGGAGATACTGAGATCAATGCTGAAAGAACTTAGTGGGTGGGATACTCATATGCATCGCTCAACTAAGAAATACTACACAAAAGTTAGAAAAAATGCTGGATAATACACCTTGTAGTTGGATGGGAGGTATCTGCAGTCGCTGCTTCATCCCCTTCATGGTTTCAAGCAGCTCCTGGTGAAACTCCTGAATGACCTCCCCCAGCAACCCCGCATCCCGCAAACCCTGCCAGAACAGCAGGGTATCATCTGCAGAGGAACATGCAATAGTTAGTGCAGCAATGGTGATCATAGCAATGCAAAGAGTCCGATCTGTTCAGTGCGGTGGGAAAACTACAATGGCAGCCGCAGCAATATTGTAGGTTTTCACCCAAGTTTACAAGAAATGGTTATAATTAAGAAAAAAGTCTGAGCAGAATTTTAAACAGTTGGTTAGACTGACTATGATCATCCTATTAACTGTCATCTTTTAGGGCAACCTAATTAAGAATGGTTGTTCTTACCTGCGACGGTGCTGCCCCACTCTCCCGAATTCTCACAAGTTTCAATAGTTATTGTGGTTGGGTTGCCATTCACTGTGAAATCTAGACAGTGAAAAGACACAAAAATTAACTTCAAAAAGCAGATTATCTGATGGCCCAAGCTTAGAATTAAAATAGTTATTCAAAGAAATTGATGATCCCTGGGATAGATCAGCTACATTAAATCACACACAGTGATCTGCAGAACCCTGCAGCAGCTGCTACACACTGAATAAAGCTACATAACTTAACTACATCCAATATGCTTACACTGCAGCTTATAACAGCTGATCTGTACTGGTGCCACCTGTCAGACCCCCACCGATCTTATGGTGATAACCTATGTTAAAGGATCATTAATATCTCGAGTCTGGATGTCAACACATGAGCAGCACCGTACAGATCCACTTAAAGAGGACCTGTCACCCCCCCTGGTGCATGGCAGACTAAATGCACCACTGAATGCAGCATGTCTGCTGCATTCAGGAAAGGGGTTCCCCATGTCTCTAGCCCTCCTGTACCCTGAGAAACACACTTTAGAAAGCTTACATACAGTGATTCCGGAGGGCATTCCTGGTTATGGAGTCATTGCTGCTAAGGGGCCTCTCCCTGCCTCCTGCTGCTCTATTCCTTCTCCTGTCTGTTGCAGCCCTCTCCTCGCCTTTTTTTTTTTTTGTCCCTGAGGAAGGCGCAAGGTAACGCTCCGAAACGTGTAGGAATAAAGAACACCCGTTGAAACCAGTGTTCCAGTTTCTGGTCTCATTCATCCAGCAGCGCGGATCCTAAGACACTTCGTCCTAATACAACTATTGTTCGCCACGTCGATAGTGGATGTGTGGGTCCTGCAGCAGCTGTATCCAGGCGCGCATACTTGTTGTGTGTAAGGGTGGCTTAAACGCTACATTTTTTAAAATCCTGTTCTGTTCGTTTTTGAAACCAACAGAACAGGATCGTTTTTGGCCCCCATGTATCCCTATGGCACCGGATTGGCCCTATTTGGCCATCCCATCTGGTTTTGTGAATCCGATGCAGTATTCGTTTGTCCTGTTTTTCACCAGTCCCAAAAACTAGGCCTGCAGCGTTTTTGGGCTCTGGTGACAAAACAGGACAGAAACGAATCCTGTCCTGTCCGGCACACTTAACATGGGGGCCTATGGCACGGGGATCCGGGAAACAACAGAATCGTTTCCCAGATCCGATGCCAGAGTACAGAGCATGCGCAGAACAGGAGCACTGCTCTGTACCCATAGTAAATCTGGCTAATATCACTAAAGCTGTGTATCTATATGCACTGCTAAAGTGATATTAAAGGGATGGTTAAAAATAAAAAATAATAAATACTCACCTTCTGGCGACTTCTGAGTGTCCCACGCTGAATCTCCCGACCATTCAAGGACCTGGCATGATGTCACTGGGAGGGCGGGCCAACCCGATCACATGACCACATCAGTGCAGGTCTTAATTGGTGCTGATGCGGTCATGTGATCGGGTTGCCCCGCCCCTCTCATTGACATCATGCTAGGTCCTCAAATGCCAGGAGATTCAGCATGGGACACTCAGAAGTTGCTGAAAGGTGAGTATTATTTCTTATTTTTAATCATCCCTTTATTTAATATCATTTTAGCAGTGTATATAGATATACACTGGTAAAATGATATTAGATAGCGCTGACAGCACTTGTCACAAAGCGCTGACAGCGGCTCAGCTCCCCGCTGCTCTTTCTGTGTCCGGATCCCGGATAGGACACAGAAATAGCATCTGAAGGTGCCAATCCGGTGCTGTCCGTTACTGTTCGTAACACAACTTTTCCAGGTGAGCAGCTTTCAATGAGGTTCTTGCCAATATCTGTAAGGATATAAGACACTATTTGTGCATTGTCTCACCCCCTATAGACCCCAGAGCTGAACACCAAGAAGTAAGGCCATCTCTCTGCATCTCCAAAACCTATAGCATCAAACCCTATAGAATCACTCCAGAGAACAAGCACAATATGAAATAAGTAACATGGAAAGAAATAACATTTTGGACAATGAGAATCCCAGCACTATAACTAAGCCCTCTATAGAAGTCAGTACTACAGCCACAACAGATGGCAGGGTCTCAGATGTCAAGGAGATAACATATCCCAGAGATCACAAGAGCATGAAGGAAAAAAGGGCCATAAAACAATCCATCATCAAAGATGATCCAGAAACTCTCTTTGCAGACTTTACTAAGAAAGAAAATTACAAAGCCATCCTCCGAAAGAAAAAGCAAAACCACATCTCCACCAAACTCCTCCAACTCCAAGACACCCTTGAAGACAACAAATTCTGGGAACTGTGGAATCACCTTGGATCCAACCAGAAAAGAAACAGCCTCCACATCTGGCTCCAGTACTTTAAGGACCTTTACAAAGACATCCCAAGCGAAGACCTGAGTCCGACAGAAAAAGAGCTGAAAAAAAAAACCTGAAAGATATGGAGGAAAAGTTCGAAGATTTCCTCTGGATACACCAATCACACTGCCAGAAATAACAGAAGGGATCACACAGAGAAAAGGTAAAAACGCCATTTGTCCAGATGGGACCCTCCCAGAAATGCTAAAATACAGCCCGCCAGACATCCAGGCTGCGATGACAAAACTAGTTAATATCGTACTGCAGGCTGGCTACTTCCCCAAAATCTGGAACCAATGCCTCATATATCCCTCATACACAAAAACGGGACAAGTACGACCCAGCAAATTACCGGGGAATATGTGTCCGCAGCAACCTGAGCAAACTGTTCAACAGCATCCTGAACAAGAGGATCCTCACCTTCCTCACCTAGCACAATGTCCTCACCAAGAGCCAAGCAGGGTTCATGCCGAATCACCGCACCACTGACCACATCTACACTCTGCACAGCCTCATCAAGAGCCACGTCCACAATACAAAGAACGGGAAGATATACGCTTGTTTCATGGACTTCAAAAAGGCCTTTGACTCAGTGTGGCACCCAGGACTATTCCTAAAACTGCTGGGGAGCGGAACAGGAGGCAAAACATACAATGTTATCCGAAGCTTCTACACTTAGCACAGCTGCAGCTTGAGGGTCAATGGAAGGAGGACAGCTCATTTGAAACAAAGCCGAAGAGTGAGACAGGGCTGCAGCCTCAGTCCAACACTCTTTAACACCTACATCAATGAGCTGGTGGTGGCCCTACAGTCCTCCTCAGCACCAGGACTCACCCTCCATGACACCCAGGTGAAATTTCTGCTGTATGCCGATGACCTCGCGCGGTTATCCCCAACTGAGAAAGGCCTCCAAGATTATCTGAAAATCTTAGAGACCTTCAGCTGCATATGGGCAATGCCAATCAACCAAAAGAAAACTAATTTCATGGAGTTCCAGAAAAGAAAGCAGAAACCTGCTGGCCATCCCCCCTTTATGATCGACAACTGTTCACTTACAGAAACCAATAAGTACACCTACCTGGGCCTAGAACGCCTATCTGGGAGCTTTAAGGTAGCCATAGAGTTACTGAAAGATAAGGCATCCAAAGCCTTCTACGCCATCAGAAGACGTCTGTACCATCTCAAGGAACCAATAACCGTCTGGCTACAAATCTTTGTCTCCATCATAGCCCCAATCCTTCTTTATGGCAGTGAGGTCTGGGGCCCAGTTTCATACCCAAACTGGTCAAAGTAGGACGCTGGGTCGACTGAAATATTCCACCTAGAGTTCTGTAAGCATCTTCTCCAAGTCCATCGGAGCACATCAAACAGCGCCTGATGAGCGGGGAAGATTCCCACTACACCTGCAGAAGAAGGCGCTATAATTCAGGCTCATCTACAAAGCAGTCCCAGCTCCTACCATCACAAAGCCTTGCTACACCAGGAAGCCACAGGAAGCCTCCCAACACAAAGTACCCAGAGACAGCCTGACCAAGCCACCAACCCACATGGCCTGTCAAAAGACAAAATCCGGAAGATGGTACACAAATTTACAGAGAGATATCTCAGCATCTGGATGAACAACATAAATCACAGAAATTGACGATATACCAGAACCTACAGACTGAGTACAAACTGACCCCATATCTAAAGAAACTAGAAAACCCCAAAGAGCAACAGATCCTGAGCCGCCGGTACAGACTGAGCGCCCACAGCCTACTCATCGAATCCAGGCAGCACCGACAGAATTACAAGCCCCGAGAGAGCAGACTGTGCCAGCAGTGCCCCCAGGAGGCTGTGGAGGACAAGGTCCACTTCCTGCTGAGGTGCCCCAAATACTCCGGAGTGAGGGACTCTCACTTCAAGGGACTGTGATCTCCTCCCAGACTTCACCTCCATGGAGGAGCAAGAGAAACTGCCAACAATACTGGGGGAAGAGGAAAGTGCAGCTGCCATAGCAGCGCAATATGTCAGTGCCTGCCACAGACTAAGGGGAGACTTATTTGTCAAATAAATTCTATACCCCACCTTGGAAATGTCCCTATCCCCGGACTAAGAGGAGCCTGATATATCATGCACTTCTATATCCCACGCTGGAGGTGTCCCTATCCCCGACTAAGAGGAACCTGATATATCCTGGACCTCTATACCCGACCCTGGACATGTCCCTATTCCCCGACTAAGAGCCTGTTATGTCATGGACTCCTATACCCCACCCTTGACATGCCCTTATCCCCTGACTAAGAGCCTGATATGTCATGGACTCCCATACCCCACCCTGGACATATCCCTATCCTCTATAAGGAGCCCGATGTATCCTGGACCTCTAAGTCTCCCTACCCCCCACCCCTATTTTAACCATTTGCTTAGGCAATGCTGACATGTACTTAGTCCTGCCGATAAAGATTATTTGAATTTGAGAGAAAGAAAGTGAGAGAGAAAGGGAGGGAAAGAGAAATAAAAGGAGATTTTTGTGTACTCACTGTAAAATCCTTTTCTCTTAGCCTCTAATTGGGGGACACAGAACCTTGGGTGTTCTGCTGCTGTCCACTAGGAGGCGACACTAGGCAGAATCTGCAAAAGAGTTAAGTGGCTGCTCCTCTCCTCACCAGTTTTGTGCTAAAGCAGTAGGAGAGTTAGCAGAGTAATAACAGTATAACAAGGCCTGTATCCAAACAGGCACCTGTAAACAGGTAAGAGTTAACCGAGTAATAATAGTATGAGAAGGCCTGTCACAAACAGGCACATTTGTAAATAGTTAACCAAACAGGTAAACATGTGTAAACCGTTAACCCTGTAACAGTTAACGATGTAACAGCTGAGAAGCAACATGAGAACTGTAGTAAAGGCCAAAAGGCAACAGGGTGCGTGCTGTGTCCCCCAATTAGAGGCTAAGAGAAAAGGATTTTACGGTGAGTACACAAAAATCTCCTTTTCTCATTCGCCTCATTGGGGGGACACAGAACCATGGGACGTCCCAAAGCAGTCCCTGGGCGGGAAAAGCAATGGAACTAGTAACAATGAAACATTGTCAGCGAAGAACTATGCACCTACAGGAGGTCTACTGCCTCCTGGATGATACGTCTACCCAAACCTGCATTTATTGATGACGGAGTGTGAGCACTGTAGTGCCTTGTAGGTATGTTTAGGCTAGACCTTTGGCTGCCGTACACATTTGTTAAACTAACGCCTGGTGTTAAAAGGCTCAGAGAGACCTCAAGTCCGTATGAGAATGTGCCATGATACCAGTCGGAATGGGCGCGTGTTCGATGTACAAGCGTCTTGGATGGTTGCTTGAATCCATCTGGCTAGAGTAGCTTTAGAGGCTGACAAGCCCGTATTTCTGTCCTGAGGAAGAAGGAAGAGAGAGAGCCCGAGTTCCTAGAGGGCGCTGTCATGGATACATAGATGCGTAGGGCCTTGACGAGGTCTGTTATATGTAGTTCACAACGAGAGAGTGTTCACGACCCAATGAACTGTAACCAGGAACAGCGATGACAGAGAGAGCTTATCTAGGTGGAAGGAGTATACCACCTTTAGGAAAAAAGGATTGGACCGGCCGTAGGGCAACCTTGCTTTGGCGGAAGACCAGAAAAAAGGTGGTGTGCACATGTGCGCTGCAGGGTCCAATACTCTGCAGAAAGAAGTAACTGCCACCAAAAAAAAAACACTACTGTCCGTGTGAGAATGCTAAGGGGGATAATCCCCTATAGACTTAAGACGTTATTAATGTAGAGCCATGAGGACAAGGTTCAGGTCCCACGGGTTGTAGTGGCCTGTTGTATGGAGAAATTAGATGGTAAACCCCTCGAAGGAAGGATTTTCCGGAGGTCTGGTCGCGAGACATTTGCAGAAGACAGTGGAAGGGACTGAAAACTGCCGCTTGAAAAAAACCTAAGGACAGGCAGGAGACTAGGCCTGATCGGAGGAAACCGAAAATTTTTGGTAGGGAATAGGGCCAAAGTGAATGGCTTCTAGAGGTGCACCAAGAAAAGAACGATTTTCCATGTGTGATGTATAATTTGATGGAGTTGGTTTCCTCACTTCATCGTTGTCGCTACAATATGCTGCGCACAACTCAGCCTGGTTAAAGGTTCAGGTCTCAAGGATCACTCTATCAAATTCAGAGAAAGGAATTCCAATGGATGAATGGGCGCTGAGAGAGTAGATCTGGACGGTCAGGCATGCGACCTGGTACATCAGCTGTGAGTTGGAGGAGATCACCGCACCAAGCGCGTCTGGGGCAATCTAGGGCCCTGAGGATGATCTGGTGACATTCTGTTTGATCTTCCTCACTACCCTGGTAATCAGTGGTAGTGAGGGAAAAATGTGTGTGAGACTGAATCGGGTCCAGTCCTGGACTAGTGCATCTACTTCCAATGACTGTGGGTCCTGTGACCTGGCCGTGAAGGCTGGCACCTTGGCATTGAGGCGTGATGCTATGAAATCCACAGCGGTGGTTCCCAGCGTCGGCAGACTTTTTGGAAGACGTATGGTGTAAGGGCCACTCTCCTGAGTCCATCTCTTGGCGGCTGAAGAAAGAAACGCTTTCCGATTGTCTATACCTGGTATATAAACGGCTGACAGTACTGGGTTCGTGGAGTCCACCCATATGCCACAGCCGTGGTATTGTCTGACCGTGGCTGCCTGCCAGAAGAAGGCTGAAGAACTTCAGTGTAAGGAGTATTGCCTTAATTGCCAGTAGATTGATGGGCGGTCTTGATTCCGGGCGGGACCCTATGTCCTGTGATGGGGACACTGCGCCCCATCCAGTCAGGTTCGCAGAAGTGGTTAGAACTCTCCAGCATGATGGAATGAAAAGCATGCCCTGTGTGAGAGAGAGAGAGAGAGAGAGAGAGAGAGAGCGAGAGAGGAGAGTGGGCCGAAGCCACCAGTGGGGAGACTGCCTGGTTAAAGGCGACAGGAAAAAAAGAATCCTGTCGAGTGATTGATGGTCTTGTTCCATGACTTGAGTATGGAGAGTGAAGGCGGACTGAGATGCAGCTGATCAAGGGGAACTGCCTCTATTGCAGCCATTATCCTGCCTAGGACTTGCCTGGCCATTCTGAAGGTCAGAGGAGACCAAAGAAAGAGGGTGCGGGACTCCCAGCTGCAGGCCCCAAGTCTTGTCCTGTGAAAGTTTGACCTGTACTGTGATATATTGAACTGTCGGAACAATCGTAGAATTGTGGAGGTTGACCAACCTTCCCATCTTCTTATAGCGTCTACAGTGTTGGAGACGTTGTGTTCGCAGTCCACAAGGATCGGTGCTTTGATAAGCGGAATGTCCAGGTACAGAAGGATGACGACACCCCTGGTTTGAGGGATAGTCATGAAGTCCGCCATGACGTTTGTGAACACTCAGGGAGCTGTAGTTAAATCAAACAGGAGTGCTACGAGTTGTGCTTGTTTGATGGAAGATGCCGGCAGGCGTCCTGTATATCTATGGACGCAAGATATACTTTTTCTGCAATTATGGAGCGCGGAGATTCCATGCAGAAAATGTCTTATCCAGACAAGCTGAATACAGTTGTTTTAGGTACAGTACAGATCGTACAGTACCCTCCTGATATCATGATAAGGGTACTGTGACTCCTGTGAATTGGCAATACTGGCTCTGCTAGGATAAGCTACCTGTCTGGGTAGCCTGGGACAGGTCCCTGCATGACGACCGATTACCCGACAGTGTTGGTCCAAGTCGTGACCACCCTAATGAATTCTGAAAAGATCGGAATCCTGCTTACTAATGGCGGTTGAAGGGTCGTCCTGGTTGCGCTGGGGAAGGGAAATGCTTTGTCTCCCTTGACATCCGAGGTTGACCTGTCCAGCAGTTTTCCGAACAGGTGTCCACTGAGGTATGGGAGACTCGTGAGAGGCTCCTGAGGGCCATGTCCGTTTTTCCCTTTACGTAACCAGAGGGGACGTCTAATGGCAACGACTTTGGAAGCTGCCATTGCAGAGCAATTAGCAGCGTCCAGGGTTGCGTGCATCCGGTAGTCAGCTGAGGTGGCGACTTGAGTTACCTGGGCCGCCGGAGGAGGATTAATGGTTTTCGCTGCCCAGACTGAAGCGAATATAAGGGCTAGTGAAAGCCCTGAAGCCTCAAACACTGATCCTGTCAGTTGTTCAATCTGGCGGTCAGTTGCATTCTTAATCGAGGATTTGTATGTAAGGACAAGTGTCGGAAGAGATTGATGACGTGCCTCGATCATGCCAAACTGTGCTTCGTGGTTTTTTTTTTTTTTTTAAATCAGATATTTTTTTTATTAAACCATTCACTTATTAACATCATGTATTTGAAAGTAACAGTCTAGTATTTTATACATTTACATGAATACCCCACCGTGAAACCAAATGCTGCGGCAGGGATGAAGCACTGTGGGGCTCCCAGTGTAGTGGGGCTTCCAGTGTAGTGGGGCTCCCAGTGTATAAATGTATTTTACTCCTCCGCAGTGTGTTCACATGACACATACAGGAGCATTATCACTGCTCACTGGCTCCATTGTGTGGTGTGCCCTAGACTTGCACCTAAAAGAGCAGGGCCCAGTGCTCTGACCTAGATGCTATTGCCAGCAGGGTCTCCACACCGCTGGGTCTCTATAGTGGCTGCCGCTGCTGAGGGGAGGGGCGGGCCTCCAGTAAGAAAGAGCGCCGAAAACAGGCCTCCCGCCCCATTGATGATGGAGCTGTAGCTCTGTTCCGCCCCCTTCTATGACGCCGGCCGCGTCATTCTGGTCATACAGGGGGCGGGCCAGGGGCGGGAAAAAAAGGTGGCGGCTTCAGGCTAGGACGAAGCCGCGGCCTGTAGTACAAGTCCCATGCCGCAAATGGTGCCAGGCCGGCACGGAGGTCCAGGGAGGGATCGGAATGGACCCGGACCCCGCCGCGCCGAAAGAAAGAAAAAGAGAGAGAAAGCAAGAGAGAGAAAGAAAGATAGAGACAGAGAGATAGAAAGAGACAGAGATAGAGAGAGAAGAGAGAGAGAAAAGAGGAAAGCGAAGAGAGAAAGAGATAGAAAGAGAGAGAGAAAGAGGAAAAAAGAGAGAAAGAGGAAAAAAGAGAGAGAGATAGACAGAGAGAGAGAGAAGAGAAGAAAGATAGAAACAGAGAGATAGAAAGAGAGACAGAGAGATAGAAAGAGACAGAGATAGAGAGAGAAGAAAGCGAGAGAAAAAGAGAAAGCGAGAGAGAAAGAGAAAGCGAGAAAGAGATAGAAAGAGAGAGAAAGAGGAAAAAAGAGATAGAAAGAGAGAGAAAGAGGAAAAAAGAGAGAGAGAAAGAAAGAGAAAGAAAGAGAAAGAAAGAAAGAGAGAAGAAAGAGATAGAGAGAAAGAAAGAGAAAAAGAAAGAAAGAAAGAAAGACCCATGGTCCTGGTGAGAGAAGAGAGTTAGAAAGAGAGATAGAAAAGGAGATTTTTGTGTACTCACTGTAAAATCCTTCTCTTAGCCTCTAATTGGGGGACACAGGACCGTGGGTGTTATGCTGCTGGCCACTAGGAGGCGACACTAAGCAGAATCTGCAAGAGTTAAGTGGCTCCTCCCCTGCAGTATACACTCCTGGCACAGGCCTTGCCTCACCAGTTTTGTGCTAAAGCAGTAGGAGAGTTTACATATAATAAAATTAACACAGGACCTGTAATCACACAGGAAACATGTGAAAACAGATATAGCTAACAAGTTAATAACAGATTAATGGAATCTGAATTTAAACAGGCATGCGTGTAAACAGATAAGGTTAGCAAGTAATCTTAGTACAATAAGACCTGTGACAAAACAGGTACATGCGTAGACCATGAGGAATTCACGGAGCAATGATTGTATAACAAGACCTGTAGGGAAACAGACCTACAGTACCAAAAAGGCCTGTATCAAAACACAGGTCCAGTCTAAACATTACAACAGTGAGCAATGTGAACAGAGACAAACATGTGCAGACCTATTAACACTATAACAGCTAAAAAGCTATGTAGAATTATAGAACAAAACCCGCAAGGGTAACAGCTAAAAAGCTATGTAGAATTATAGAACAAAACCCGCAAGGGTAAAAGGGTGGGTGCTGTGTCCCCAATTAGAGGCTAAGAGAAAAGGATTTTACGGTGAGTACACAAAAATCTCCTTTTCTCCTTCGCCTCATTGGGGGACACAGGACCGTGGGACGTCCCAAAGCAGTCCCTGGGTGGGAGAAAACAACTGAACTAGGCATACTGAACACGATCGGTGATACCCATGCACCGACAGGCAGCTGCTGTCGTCTGGAGTACAGTCTACCCAGACCTGCAAGTGGCGAAGACGGAATGCAAGCCCTGTAATGGCTTGAGTATGTGCGGAAGCTGACCCTCGAGTGTTCACACAATATTGTGCTGACACCTGGTGCCAAACTGATCAGGAGGCCCGCACGGCCGTAGCAGAATGTGACGTCACCTTGCCAGGAGGTGTAACGTCTTGGATGGTTAGCCAAAACCACTTGCATAGAGGGACCTTAACGGCTGATGTCCTTATTTTTGTCCTCTGGAATAGGGAATAAAAGAATTCAACCCTCTTGAGAGAGACTGGTCTTGGATACCTACAGACGTAGTGACCTGACACGGTCCAGCATATGTAAGTGGGTTACTACCAGACAGACTGGAGTCGGGGTAGTGATGACAGAAAAAAAGGTCTTTAGAGAAGTGGCAGGAGTATATGGTTTAACATGAATGATGAAACCAGCCTGAAGATAATCTTGTTCCGGAAGAAGACCAGAGAAGATGGTTTACATGAGAGTGCTGAGAAGCCCGCTATCTCTGCAGAAAAAAACAAATTGCCCGAAACCTATTACTGTATGGATGAGAATGTTAAAGATAATATTCTATAGGAGCTCAAACGAAGTTCTTGTAGAGCCGTGAGGACAAAGATCAGGTTACGCAGGAGCGGTCCTGTTGAAAGGAGGCCCTAAAAGAGAATCCTTGAAATAAGGATTTTCCTAGACGCCTGGAAACAAGACGTCTTTGTAAGAAGGTGAAAATAACCTGCTGAATGGGACCTCAAGACACAGTTGAGTCTATGTTTGAATAAAGGAACGGAAGTTCTCGGCATGAATGACCTCTCGAGATGGATGAAGCTAAAGGAACACAAAATGATTATACTTGTGGAATCTGATAGATAAGGCTGGTTTACTTGTTGTGACTTATGGTCGCTACGATTTCCAGGAAGAAGCCCTTGGGTAATTTCCTGAAGTCAAGGGGTACGCAAGTCATTTTATAGCTGAATAATTCCAGGAGGAACTTTGTCTTGTATGAGAACAACTAATAGAACAGTGTTCAAGGAGTCCACCCGGTGAGGTATGATCTGAACGTGTGGGATCACCTGGCCACTGCGGGTTCCACCTTGGCGATTGCCCTCTGCCCTGCTGTGATGTTGTCTGACTGTATCCTAAGAAGTCCGACTGCCAAAGGGTAACCGCATGACTAAAAATATTGGCCGAATCTTCGCAGATTGAGGGACATCGTTGGATGCGGGCGAGACCACTGTCATGTGTATTGTGATGAGGATATCTCGCACCACATTTTGCTACTGGATCCTGCTTAAGCATGGGTAAACGACGACACCGTGGATGCATCTGGGCCTATGTAAATGCCTTCCAGGCTTCCACTATTGCATCCAGTACTGTTATAGGCGTTGTGACGGATTGAGAAGACCACTGAAAACGACTGCTGGGTCCCAGACGATAAAGTGTGTCTTGTCTGGGAAAAATCAATATGGCTGAAACTCCATATGAAATGCTGTGGCCTGTGGTCATCCGGATAGGCAGCGAAGTAGGAACTCCTGGGTTTATGCGTTGTGCTGCCTTGGAATTGAAGTACACTCATGCAGGGAAAACAACGCCAATAGAGTCTTCTTAATGTGCCCATTGAAAATGGTGTGTTCGCAGACTTCCGAAAATTATGCATTTGATGAAACCATCCAGATAAGGGAGACTCATGGAATGCATTATAGACAATTCCAACTTCCGAAAGTACCCATGGGCCTTAGGTTTAACGGAATTCACCTTTGACTCCTGAGTCAAGAAAGGATTGACTGCGTAGAGGAGGGTCCAGGCCCCAGCCGCACGGAGGGTCGATATCCCATCCATTGAGTTAATGCAGACGCGGGTCTGCGAGGTCCTGCTTCGGAGTGGGCTGAACCGAGGGCAGCTCCTGTTATCTCGGCCGAAGTACCCAAGTAGCTACCGAGAGGGGATTGGCCCCTGGGCTGTATTACGCAATCTGTAATTTAGATTTTCGTGTTTCCGATCTGGGGATGGAGATGAGATTCTTTGCGGATGCATTTTCATCCCGAATCCCTAAGAGTGGGGGGAACGGAGAAGGAGTATGCTATGGTTCGTAGGACCTAGTGGCCGTTATCTTAAGTACTTGTGCTGCTGTGTATCCCAGTGTTTCAGCCTGTGTCTTATAGGACTTGGCTGTCGTCACCACTAACCAGAGCAGAAGTTGTTGAGGCCTGGCGAACAGTCCTGGGACACCTTACAGTTGCCAGGTAATTGTAGATTATATCAGCTTCCTCTGGGAACTCCAACGGTGGGGGTTCGAGGAAGGAACCTGTCACTTAAACCTGTAGTAAGTCCCCTCTAAAGGGGGCCTTGCGTGACAACCGACCCCTTGTTGGACCTAGACGAAGCTTCTGACTACCCCTAACAATTTAGAGGGCTGGAACCGATATGCTGACGGCGACTAAAAACACCGGCCTGATGTGTTTTGGGGGTGGGAAGTGCCCTTGAGTACTTAGGGCCTGAGGACAACTCGTACAGTAATTTTTCGAAGAGGTGCCTGCTGAGACATGGGGGACCAACGATGGCCCCCTTGCTAGCACTTCCGCCTCCCATCCATGTAGCCAGACGCCACGTCTACTGGCAAAGGTAGTGGGAGATGTTATAACAGAGCAATTGGCAGCTTCCAGGACTGAAGTTAAGTGGCTCCTCCTGTATGAGATAGTCCTGAAGAAACAACTTGAACTGCCTGGGACACCAAAGCAAAAAAACGGCGGCTGGGATGATCTGCAATATGTACAGTGGTTACATGTAGACTGCAGCTGCATATCTAATGGCTGAACAGGAAGCTGTACTACCCCTCGTAGTAGGAGATTGCTCGAAGCATGGCCGAGGGGGGCTGACAAGGTGCCGCAGAAAATAGCGCTGTTCAGTGGCGTAACATCAGGCCCTGGGGCCCTGATGTGAAGGCTCCAATGGGGCCCCCAATTATTGCAAATCTTTAATAGCATTAGTCTTTTTCTATAGGCCAAAGGGACTTTTGGGGCCCCCCTAGGCTCCGGGGCCCAGGTTCGATCGCAACCTCTGCACCTGTTGTAGTTACGCCCCTGGCGCTGTTGGTTGTTCTGCAGTTGCTACCAGCGACTGGGACACAGTAGGGTTACTGTGTATCATCTAGAGTCCCTGTGAGCAGCGTTACGCTCTTAGGTGAAGGCTGCTAGTGGAGACTCTTGTAACTCTTGACACCAGGCTCCAGCTGCGCAACTGCATCTGTAACAAGGGGGAACATTGCTTAAACCCTTGTCACTGGTATTATGGTACATTGCTAAGTCCCTTGACCCTGGTATTATGGTATATGGGCAGCAATGAACTAGCAATCAATGTGTGTTTAAACAGTTGTGCTGCAGCAAGAGAAAAGCCCTGTCAAGGCTTCTGTCCCCTTGCTGCTGATGACCAATAGGGAGTTGACACTGAAAACTCTCCTAGTCCGTCCGGTGCAACTCAACAGTAGCCACCGCTACTGTTGAGAAGGGGCTCCTGTTAAAACTTGCTGCATATCATGCCATGGAAGATGGCTCCTTATCTGGCCTTTACGCAGGGGCCATGGATGATGCTCCTTGGCTGGTATTTATGCAGGGGGGCTTCCATGGATGATGCCTCTTCACCTGGTCTTTGTGCAGGGGCTTCCATATTTGGCCCATGATATGCGGTGGTGATGTGCTAACAGGTATGGGTAACTGGGGGAGAGCTGTGCTCATCCAGCCTCAGCATATGTGCTGCCAATGCACCCTATCCTTTGTGTAGTGTCCGCCACAACTGAGAAGAGGGGCGGGTCAGTCACTAAAGAGCGCGCAGGGGGCTCTCGCGATGAGCGAGAAGCGCCAGGACCAGCTGTCCCGCCCCCTTGTGACGCGGATGCAGTCCGGCCCGCCCTTGTTATGACGCTATCCGCGTCATTCGTCGTCATCCGGTAGGCGGACCGGGGGCGGGTAAAAGGGCGGCGGCTAGGCGCTAGGCCGAAGCCGCGGCCTGTAGTAAAGAAACTATGCCGGGAATGTCTGCAGGCCGGCGCGGAGGTCCAGGAAGGGGTCTGAAATGACCCAGCCATGAGCCCTGGAGCCTGCCGCATTAGTGCGGTGATGACCCCCGCAGGAGATCCAAAAGGCTGGATCTTCTGCCTCTTGCTGCCAACGCACCCCCACATGATGATAGGGATCCTGGCGTAGTAACAGGCAGTATGGCAGTCCGCTGGTGCCTGTCGCCATAGAGCAAATCAATGCAGAGTCCTCAGAATTAGCTGTGGCTCTGTAGGAGCTGGGAAGGAGCCCGGAGTGGACCTGTACATGTCCCAATTATTGCAGAGTCCGCAGATCTAGCTGTGGCTCTGTAGGTGCCGGGAATGGAGCCCGGAGGGAGCCTGTACCTGGTGCTGTCTCTACCTAATGCCATTAGGGAGGAAACCTGGTGTCCTTCCCTCTCACTGCACATATTACTGTGCCTGTGATGCAGCCTGCAAGTGCTGCTGCTGCAGCAGGCTGTGTCAAGATTATGAGCTGGCCATAGGATGCAGCCTGCGCTGCTGCAGGCAGCTGCAGCTTCCAGCCCAATGCAGCATGTGCTGCTGATACCTGTGGTGCCTCAGCCTAAAACACCCAGGGGTGATTAGGGGGACGTCATCTGGCAGGTAGTCCAGCTCTGGCTTCAACTCAGGACCCCGAGGGAGTGATGAAGGTGGATGTTATGCTGGGCTGTCTCAACTTTAACCCAGCAACCCAACAGTGGGAGGCCGAAAAAGGAGTACGGCATATGTAACGATTCTCAACTTCAACCCAGCACCCCAACAGTGGGTGGCCGAGGAAGGAGCATGCCGGGGGCCACACCGGACCCACTTTTCTTCTTAAATGATGAAAAATTC
This sequence comes from Allobates femoralis, assembly GCA_033576535.1. NCBI lineage: Eukaryota > Metazoa > Chordata > Amphibia > Anura > Aromobatidae > Allobates > Allobates femoralis. The sequence goes on along the minus strand of JARQOC010000006.1, from coordinate 413,567,230 downwards.
ACCGAGAAGGAAAATGGTCGTGTGCCTCCTTCGACACTAAGCAAAAACTGGTGAGGCAAGGCCTGTGCCAGGGGTGTATACTGCAGGGGAGGAGCCACTTAACTCTTTTGCAGATTCTGCTTAGTGTCGCCTCCTAGTGGCCAGCAGCATAACACCCACGGTCCTGTGTCCCCCAATGAGGCGAAGGAGAAAAAGAGAGAGATAGAAAGAGATAGGAGAGAGAGAAAGAAAGAAAGAGAAAAAGAAAGAAAGAAAGAAAGAAGGAAAGAGAGAAAGAGAGAAAGAAGGAGAGAAAAAGAAAGAGAAAAAGAAGAGAGAGAGAGAGAGAGAGAGATAGAAAGAGAGAGAGAGAGAGAGAGAAAGAAGGAGAAAGAAAGAGAGAAAGAAAGAAAGAAAGAAAGAAGAAGAAGAAAGAAAGAAAGAGAAAGAGAGAAAAAGAAAGAGAAAAAGAAAGAGAGAAAGAAAGAGAGAAGAAAGAGAGAGAGAAGAGAAAGAAGAAGAAAGAGAAAGTAAGAGAAAAGAAAGAGAGAAAAAGTAAGAGAAAAAGAAAGAGAGAAAAGAGAAAGAAAGAGAAGAGAGAAGAAAGACCCATGATCCTGTGAGAGAAAGAGAGAAAAAAAAAAAGAGAGAGAGAAAGAAAAGTAAGAAGAGAGAGAGAAAAAGAAAGAAAGATAGAAAGAGAGAGAGAAGATAGAAAGAGGAGAGAAGAGAAAAAAAAAGAGAAAGAAGAGATAGAAACAGAGAGAGAGAGAGAGAGAGAGAAAAAGAAAGAAAGAAAGAAAGAAAGAAGAAAGAAAGAAAGAAAGAAAAGAAAAAGAAAGAAAGAAAGAAAGAGAAAGAGAGAAAGAAGAAAAGAAAAACAACGAACGAACATGGTAGATTTTGCAGCATTGGCACAGGTCTCCTGAGTTCCCATACATTTGCTGCAGATTTGGTGCAGATCTACTGCGTACACAAAACATGCAACAAAAACTGCACTAAATCCGCACTGTCAGCAAACAATCCCTAGAAACCCAAAGTGGTATCTCCACCTTTAATAATCATTTCAAATGGTTGAATGGAACATTAGAAACATGAAATAGCTGTATAGTGCTGAACTGTAATACTAGCCACAAGAGGAGAGAAGGAAGTCATATTTTCAACCTCACACAACCTTTGGTATATTGATTTCAAAGAAAGTTGAGTCCACTTTCTAAACACATTACTTCTTAGTTTCCCTAAAGTCTAACACTCCTTCCCTCCTGTCATCCGAATTATATTCTCTTAGCAGCCACTAAACTATATTTTACTGTTAAATCAGACTGGAAGCCAAATGCCCTCAGGAACACGTCTGGTGTGCCAACACCTAAACCCGCTTCTCCACTTTTGATGACTAACTTCTAACAATGGAATAGAGGGAACAACATTTGCAACCTCAATCTGTAGGGAAGACAGAGGTCCCCTGACCTTACAGCAACTTAATGGAAAGTGGCATTCGTGTATTTGGGTGGCTGTGTATGTTTAAGAGTCTATGAAATCTACAGAATCAGCTAAGCAAATTCTCAGTCATGAGTGGGAAGAGCCCCTATATACTTGGCAACCTCTGTGCCACAGCTGGGATGCAGCTGGCAAAAGGGGACCAGTAGGTTCTAGGTGCCTATATCAAATCCCCACCCCCATCTATCAGAAACTGATGGCATATCATGTAGCTAACACAAAAATTAAAGTTTGTCCTTGATTCCTTTTAATTCATTGGATTCCAATTATACAGAAACTCCTTATTGGCATTAACCCCCTTCACGACCTAGGACGTACCAGTACGTCATAGGTCACGTCCCTTGCTTTTGATGCTTAAACGCTCAGCCAGCATCTTTCCATGCACTTGTTGGCTGATCTGATCAACCGACATGTGTCTCTTGCAGCGATGGGCAGATCGCTGTTAACAAGTAACTAGTTGTCAATCTATAACAGGGGATTTACCACATGCTGCTGGGAAGCGTGACATTCCCCATACACATGGCCGGCCTTGTGACATGTTTGCATGGCACAGATAGGTTGTAATGACAGACAGGGGTTAGCTGATGACCCCTATGACTGCCATGACAAACTTCCTGGGAATGCTGGCAATGTGCCTGTGTTCACAGGAGATCAGCATTTTTGCTGTACAGAGCTGTGCTAATGAACAGCTCTGTACAGTATAGTTTCAAGTCACCTTAGAGGACAAGTAAAAAGAGGGACAAGTAAAGAAAATGGTTTTTAAAAAATATGAAAATAAAAAAGGTCAAATTACCCCATTTGCCCCATTGAACAGTGAATAAAAAAATACACATATTTGACATCACTGCGTTCAGAAATGTCCAATCTATCAATATATAAAAGAAACATTTTTTAATATCAATTTCAGAATTTTCACCAATTAACCCCTCACGACCTTGCCTTTTCCTTTTTTTGCACTTTTGTTTTTCCCTCTCCTTCTTCCAAGAGGCATAACTCTTATTTTTTCGTCAATATAGACATAGAGGGCTTGTTTTTTTGTACTTTTGAATGACAGCATTTATTTTACCATATAGTGTACTGGAAAACAGGAAAAAAAATTCCAAATGCAGTGATATAGCAAAAAAACAAAAAAGTGCAATTACACAATTTTTTATTTTTTTTTATTCACCATGTTCACTATATGGTAAAACTGTCAGTAGATGCCTCAGGTCAATACAAATTTGTAGACACCAAACGTATAGTTTGTTATCTAAGGGGTAAAAAAAAAAAAAAAAAAAAAAAAAAATCTCCTTTTCTTTTTCGCCTCATTGGGGGACACAGGATCGTGGGACGTCCCAAAGCAGTCCCTGGTGTGGAAAGAACAATGGAACAAATGTTCAGAAAATTCCCAGAAAAAACAGGCACCCACAGGTGGGCTACTGCCGCCTGGAGGATGCATCTACCTGACTCGCATCTGCGAGGACTGGGTATGAACAGTATAGTGTTTCATAAAGGTGTGTAGGCTAGACCAAGTGGCCGCCTTACGCACATGTTGTGCCGATGCCTGGTGCCGAATGGCCCAGGAAGCCTCCACGGCCCGGAATTGGCAAAATTTCCAACCGGTGGGCATCCTGAAAGGTGGATGCAATCACCTGGTTAGAATGGCATTGGATGCTGGCCTGACCATTCGATGTCCCTTCGGGAGAATGAAGAGACCGTTTAAAGGGTACCGATCTAGGTGTGTAGGGACGAAGGGTTTGAACTAGGTTTCGAGAGTATGCGGAGCTGCCTTGACAATGATACACAGGTGTCGGACAAAGGACATTAAGGAAAAAACTCTTTGTTTAGATAGGAGGACAATCCCTCCTTCGGAAGAAATGACGGCACAGTTCGAGAACCACTCAATCCTGGTGAAAAAACTCCAAGTAGGGAGCTCTGCAGAAGAGCGCTGCAGGGTCCGAGACTTAGCAGACAGGGTTAAAGTCTATCGTCTGGGAGAAGCCGAAAGGGAAAAAGCCCCTGTGATGAACTCAGAGAGCGGGTTATACAACGCGGCGAAGCCCGGGTCAAGGCCCCACGCATCCAATGTCGGTGGAAGAAGGGATCTCGAGGTGAGAAGAAACTCCTTGGGGGAAGGTCTTTACCCTAGGCGTAGCCGTAAAGCAGCGCTGGAGAAAAGGGGATAGTGTGGAAAAACTGTCTCTGGAGAGATACTGGGGGAGGGCTGCAGCATAACTCCAAGATGGACAGTAGGGAAAAAAGACAGAGGTGGTCGTTGTTGAGAACCGCACCAGGCAAAAGAAAGTCAGAGCGAGCAGGTGCCTTCACCCTGAACATAGCCACAACGACCTCTGAGGAAAAACCTCGGTCTGAGTAAAAAAACTCAGGCTGCCAGGGCCACACAATAAAATTCAGGACTCCGGAACTCTGTTGGGAAAGACAGGCCCCGAGAGAGAAGGTCTGGCTGGTCTGCAAGACGCCAGGGGACATCGGCAGGGAGATGAACCAGGTCGGCATACCAGACACGCTCGGGCCAATCCGGGGCACGAAGATGACCGGACGCCCACCGACTTGGTGTTCCATCCCACTGTGGGTATGAGAGGCAGAGGGGAAAGATGTAGAGGAGATAAAGTTGTGTCTAGATTGGACTATAGCATCTGTTCTCAGGAACTGTGGGTCGTGAGACCTGGCCACGAAAATGGCTAATTTGGGATTGAGGAGCGATGCTATGAGATCTACGTATGGAGTTCTTCACCGGTGATCTATATGGCAGAACACTCCCAGAAATACCCTCTCCTGACGAAATAACGTGACAGCTGAGTAATCCTGCTGCCAGCTGTCGACTTCCGGGATGTGTACTGCTGAGAGAACTGATCCTGTTGAGTTGGCCCAGTGGAAGGTGGGCTGCACCTCGCTCTGGTTGACTTATACCGCTGCCGTGACATTGTCTGACTGTATTTGGCTCCTCATGGGTCGCTATAGCCGATGAAAATTCTCCAGTGCTAAGTGGATGACATGAATCTCCAGTAGGTTGATGGGTAAGGTGGCCTCTGAGGGAGACCCTCAGCCTTGGGACGTGTGATGACGGTACACTGCCCCCCACCCTGTTAGACTAGCATGGTTGGAAATCACCTCCCATCAAACTGGAGGAAAGGATCTCCCTTGTGAGAGGGGGAGGGCTACCAGTGAAGAGGATGTTTGGTGACGGTTGACAGATGAAACTTCATGTCGAGGGGGAAGGGGCTCCTGATCCAGGCTGCGAAAAGAGCCCATTGGAGAGGTTTGAGGCGTACTTGGGCAAATGGCACTGCTGCCAACGTCGCCACTCTTCTGGTTAATACTCTCATCGCATTGGAGGGAGTGAAGTGATAAGCGAAGGAGTGTACGAACTGCTTGGCATGAGAGTTGTGACTTGTTGTGGGGAAGAAGAACCAACCTGTCGGAGGTATTGAAAAGCATTCCCAGGAAGGTCAGTGTTTAGTTCAAAATTGCAGAGGGTGGACGGTGTATACGGACCTGCGCTGCATAGACCAGAAAGATCAGACAGTGTTCATCATTATAGTGTTTATTTCCGACGCGTTTCGGAGTTAGTCCCAACTCCTTCCTCAGGGAATAGACACTACTATTCCCTGAGGCAGGAGTTGGGACTACCTCCAAAACGCGTCGGAAATAAACATTATAATGATGAACACCGTCTGATCTTTCTGGTCTATGCAGCGCAGGTCCGTATACACCGTCTATCCTCTGCAATTTTGAACTACGTTGACTGTTGTTTTGTGGATCCTTGCAGCAGCTATTACCTTTTGTCCTGACGCTGGTTGTGTGCTACACAACCCCTCCAGGTGAGTAACTAATTAAATTTAGTCCACCTTTTTATCAATGATAAGACCCTATTGCGCTTCTCTCTCCCTTTTCTAGTTTTGAGTGTTTAGTTCAGAACTGAAGAGATTTTGGCAGGATGATGGGTCAACCTATACGCCATATTCTATAATAGTATGGATACCTGTTTGCAATCCGTAAAGGAAGATGCTTTGTTGGGTAGGTCGTCTAGAAACGGAAGAACGACTACTCCCTTGAGTGTAGGATAGAGATAACAACTGTCATGACTTTGTCCAAAGCCCTGGGGGTCGTGGCGATCAACATCACGACCTGGATATTCCACGTTGATTGTGAAACGCAGAAGTTTCTGCTGTGCCGCAGTTATCAGGATATGTAGATAAGGTTCCTGTGTTAGGAACTTTCTGTCTGTCACTGAAGAAATGATTGATCATAAAGATTACATGATGTGCCCGAACAAACTTGTATAGTTGTTTCAAGTCCAGGCTTGGTCGAACTGAACTTCCTTTCCTGAGGACTACAAAAGTAGAACCTCTGAAATATTTGTTTTGAGGGACCGGGATGGTGACTCTTGATTAGGAAGGTCTTCCGGGATTGAAGAGACATGAGGATGAGAACCAATGGGTTAGGTTTTGAATGAATTGTCTGTTAGTATTTAACTTCTGAGAGGTCTTGCCTCTAGATGGTGGCGACTGTCAGTCTGTGCCCCACGTGAGGTGGACTAATCAACCAAGTTCCGGAAGGAACGAATTGTGTCTGTTGGCGACGAGTAAAAGGTTGCTTAGGCTTGCGTTGGGGAAGCAAAGAACTCTTTCCTTCCGTGGCGGCAGAGATTAGTATGTTTAATCTCTTGCTGAAAGAAAATGGCCACTGAGATAAGGAAGGCTCTTGAGTGATTTTTAGCGGCAGCATCTGCCTAACATTCACGTAGCCAGAGAGCTCGTCTGATTGTAATGGAATTGGAAGCGGCTACGGCCGTGCAATTGACTATGTCTGGCGATGCGTGCATTAGGTATTCCCCTGATACTGAGATCTATGCTGTCAGATCCATCAAACCTGGATCAGAGTCCCTATTTGGTACGGCGGTGTGAAAATTGTCAGCCTAGATCCAAAGCGCTTTGGTTGCCCAGACCGAGGCGAAGGAATGGGATAGTGACGAAGCTATTTGCCAAGTGCTATTTGTACTACCTGACGATCCATGGAATCCTTATGAAGGATCTGTCAGGGGGAGGAAGAAGAGACTAAGGCTAGACGGGACCGGAGAATCTACCTGTGGAGATTCTGCCCAGCCCAGAGTTATTACCGGTTGTGTGGCTTTTTCGCACTTTTGCAGAAAAAAACTGCATGGTCTGTCACTTCCACTGTTTGGTTTATGGACATGACCTGGTTCTCCACTATGTCCAGTGTTTAATTGTAGGGACATATGTAAACCAGCGTCGGAGTCTGGGCCATAACGACTCTCAGCCGGGGGGGGGGATAACCCTGGCGCCTGTCCCTGTTGGGGGGGATCTCTGGGTCCGTGGAGGGATGCTGGAGAAGGCGGCCTCTGAATCCTTTTCCTGGGATCTGAAAGTGTGAGTGTAGGGTCCCTTTGGTCCATTGTGCATTCGTGCAGTGTGGCCTGACCTGAGGTGTCAGATGTGGAGCGACTCTACAAGGCTTAGAACATAAAGGCTGCGATAGGACCTCGGTCAGTGTGTTATTACATGTACTAGGCAGGGTAGCTGCATGATGTGCTAGAAGCAGAACAAGGTGCATATATTTTGGAAGTGTTTTTGGAGAACAACATGGTTATCCAGGGCAGCACTCCCAATACTGCCCCTGCTGCCTTAGTGCTCCTACTCTGGTATTGCCGAGAGGGGAGAGAAAGGAGGAGAGAAGAGCTTACTCCTACTCTAGTGTTGCTGAGAGGGGAGAGAAAGGAGGAGGGGAGAGCTTCAGTAGTAGTGTACTATTGAACTTCCTACCCCCTTAAAGCCTGCACCAGCCCAGCGATTGTGTGTCCCGCAGTGCATATATTGGTATACCGTTGCCCTGGGACGCCATGGTAGTGGCCGCCGTACGGCTGGAGGAGGAGGAGGATGAGGAGGGGCGGGACTAATCAGCCAGGGCGTGCAGGAAATCTCGCGAGCGAGAGATGCTGGAGACGATCGTCCCGCCCCCTCTATGACACGGCCGGAGCGTCATCCAGTGGGCGGCCTGTAGGCGGGGCTGGGCGGCGCTGCTGTAATCTAGGCCCGAGCCAGGGCCTAGATTATGATGCGGCCCCGAAAGCAGGGGAAGGCCAGCACGAAAGTCCGGACGGCTCTCCGGAACTTCCACAGCGGGGGACCCCCTATAAAGAAGGTGTAATTAAGATGGGGGCCCCTGCTAGGAGTACTGGGCACAGTACTATGCGGCCTTAACGCTGTGCCCGGCAGGGCTGTGTGCATAATTGGACTGTGGATTCGACCTTCAGACCCCTGTGGGGTGAGAGGGGAGGACAGATTGCCGGCGCAGAAGTCCAGGAATCACTGGATCTGCGTTTATGGACTGGCACCATAGTGGGAAAATGGCGGGAGCAGCTCTGAGGGGAGCCCTGACAGGGGGTCCTGTATCAACAGAGCTCTGGAGGGTACCTGGAATGATGTCTCAACCCAAGTACCCAGGGTGAAATGGAGAGAATGGCTGTTCTTTCTGACCGATGATATAGCCTGATCCTGCAACCCTGGGTCTCCCCATGGGGTCTAGAGAGGGCAGCTGGGCAGTCTTGGCCTGTGGTGCCACAACCTAATTCCCCAGTGGGGTGATTAGGGGGAATGTCTCCTGATGCTCCTTGTCACTTCTTGATGCTCCTGCTTGATAGGTGCTGTGAAAGGAGATGCTATAGAGTCTCAACTTCCACCCAAGTCGCCATCAGTGGGACAAAGGGGAAGAAGGATGGTATGCTGGGATTTCTCAACCTCAATCCAGCACCCCAACAGTGGGATGCCGAGGAAGGAGGGCGGCATATGTAAGGATATCTCAACTTCGACCCAGCGCCCCAACAGTGGGGAGCCGAGGAAGAAGCATGCCGGTGGTCTCGCCAGGGACCCACTTTTCTTCTTCTTTTGAAGAAAAAGTTAAATATCAAAAATTAAAAGAAAAATAAAATTTAGGTGTGCCTCCTAACGACACTAAGCAAAAACTGGTGAGGCAGTGCCTGCTCCAGGGGTGTATACTGCAGAGGAGCAGCCACTGTAACTCTTTTGCAGATTCTGCTTAGTGTCGCCTCCTAGTGGGCAGCAGCATAACACCCATGGTCCTGGGTCCCCCAATGAGGAGGAGAAAGAATTGCGCCTTTGTCGCCATTTTCCATAGCCTGTAGAGTCCCTATTTTCGGGATCTGGGGCTATGTGACGGCTTATCTTTTCCATGTCAAGCTTACGTTTCTAATGATACCATTTTTGAGTATATGTGATGTTTGGATCACTTGTTCTTGCAATGTTTCAGTGACCCAAAAAACTTAATTTTGGCGTTTTGACTTTCTTTTCTATTACAAAAGTTTACAAATCTGATTAACTGATTTTATATTTTGATAGATCGGGCATTTCTGAACGCAGTGATACCAAAAGCGTTTTTTTTTTTTTTTTTTTTTAAGAGTTTTATTTTCAATGGGGCAAAAGGGGGTGATTTGAGCTTTTATGTATTGTTTTATTTTCTTCATATTTTTAAAAACTTTTTTATTTTCACTTTTACTTTATTTTAGTTTAGCTGGCCCCTTAGGGCGCCTCAGCTCTGGACAGTCCCATCACTTGTGCTGTTCAAAGCTGTGATGTTCCAGTACAAATGATCACTTTCTGTGAATGCAGGGGCTCAGTGAGTCATTATAGCATCAGGGGTCCTGATCTGATCCCACGCAGTCACGCATGGCAACACATTGTCACCCTGTGATCGTGCCAAGGGGTCGCTGATGCTGGTGGGAAATAACACGATCCCTGCCATGGAATCAAACTGCCAGGTCAAGTTTACCGTATAGTCAACATGGTACATAAAAAATTAAAAAAAATACAATTATGGAATTACACTTTTTTTTTGCAATTTCACTAAATGGTTTCATTCAAAATTGCAATTAGTCTGCAAAAAAACAGCCCCCATATGGCTACATTGATGGGAAAATAAAAATAAGCTATGGCTCTTGGAAAAAGGGGAGGAGAAAACAAAAGCACAAAAAGGGAAAAAAAAGGCGAGATCGTGAAGGGGTTAACACTGGAGTAAAAAACTAGAAGCAGCAGGTTTAAGGCTGGGTTCACACTTGCAGCCCCCTCCGCAGCTTTCTGTACAAATCACACAGGCAAATGAACGAGAGGGCACAGTCATGCGCTGTCAAGCGCAGCACCGTGCGCTCACGTTATAAACATAGGGGCTTTCGGAGGCTGCACTCAGCTTGCGGATCTCCTCCGCAGAACGCTACGTAGGGGTCCGCAAGTGTGAACCCAGCTAAAGGTACCATCACACGGCACGATCTCTCCTGCAACATCGCTGAAAAATCCCGGGTTCAACGATGTTGCGGCGACACCACAAGTGCATTGTGCAACTGCGATAAATCACTGGTTGCGAGTTGCCAGGTTTTCCAACATGTTTGAAAACCTGGTGATGTCGCACCTGCGATTTGGCTGCATCTTGCTGTGTGCCACTGCAATAGCGATGTTGCCAGCTATGCCACCTATTCGCAACATTGCAGCATATCGCTCGCTGGGTTGTTCCCAGCCAAGCGAGCGATTGCTGCGGCAACATCGCCGCGGCGTCGCAGGCAACTTCACGTCGGGTGACAGCTAAGGCAGCGATGGCGGAAGCGAGTGCACACCCACGGCATCGCTTCCGACATCGCTGCCACATCTCCCCGTGTAACGGTACCTTAACCATCATGTGAAGCTTCCTGATAAGTCAGGTGGAATCTCTACAAATCACATTGACATTTGTTACTCTGCAGTGATACAAATCCAAGGATGTAAGTTCTGGCTGGTGAAATATGCAAGAAACCTTTCACAATGAAACAGAAAATATACAGGAGCTCAGAAGCATTTTACTTACTCTCACCGGATGTTGTGATGGGAATGTATTCTGTGGACACCTGGCTGCAGAGCGACACGCGGCTCCCCATTACATCGATCTTGGTGCTTCGGCAGGTATTGGAGCAGACCTTTGCGTGCTGATAAAAATCCAACTCTCCAGAGTCCATTATCTTTCTGATATAGAAAGAAAAAGGCAATATTAGCATCTTGCAATTACATCTGTATACAGGGACTCTTAGGGCAGGTTCAGGCAAGACACTCATCAGGTGCATCATGTCATATATAAAGCAATAATGGATGACAACTTGTTTTTTATCCCTCTCTTATCAGACAATTAGTGATGAGCGAGTGTAATTATTACTATTCGCTATTTGCACAAATAGTACGGCATTCGCGATACTTGTTACTCGGCGAGTATCGCTGGTGCTCGTGAGTGATGTGTCCATGGTTATCGATCTGACACATATTGCGACTCCTTTCACTACACAAAGTGAGCTGACACCTCAGTGAGAGCAGATTGGATGGTAGGCTCTCTCTCTGGGGGGCACAGCAAGGTGTTTTATGCTGTACAAATATAAAAAAGTCCACCCTGTCCAGACAGACTTGTTTTATAGCCAAATGTGTGTGGGTGGAGCCAATCACTAATTGACTAACATTGGACGAATATGCGAGTATTAAAAACTATTCGTTACAAGTATAGCGAGTGCAAATATTACGGTACTCGCTCATCACTACAGACAATACTTTCCCACTGACTGAACATAATGTAAAGCACGTTTTACTTATATTTAGAGTTTGATTTCTTCAATAAAAAGAAAAAAAAAAGCATAATCATCACATCCACACACTAAAAGTAAGCAATCACCACATACATACATTTTCATTACATTTAGATTCATGCATTTGCAAGACTTTTACAATCCTAAAGAGAACCACTAGGTGGCACTAACCTATTGAATTCCGGTAGGTTTTTTGGAGTAAGCTCTCTATGGAAAACAGTAAACACGCCACATACATTCACTGAATATTTTTTCCCATCACATTTTGGGGTTTCCTCCCTAGCCCATGCGAACCTGAGCATAACGCCGTTCATACGAATCGCCCTCTTCCAGTCCTTCAGCGTGGATTTTCCAGCCAGGTGAACAAACTCCTTTGGACTTATTAAGTGTTCATTGTACTGTTAAACAGAAAAATACAGTAGATCAGAGAGTGAAATTAATGGACAAATCCAGGTAAAACAGTCTTAAGCCAGATGAAGTCTATGGCACAGGGATTCAGAGATCAAGAGCGAGTCCTTTCACGCCCTGCTCCCGCCCTACATAGTAACATAGTAACATCGTTTTTAAGCTGGAAGGAAGACTTTAAGTTCATCTATTTCAACCCATAGCCTAACATGTTGATCCAGGCATTATAGAGTGTCGCCTGTTTCTGGACCAATATGCCCTATTATATTGTATTAGTTAAAATGGCACAATAAAATGACTAATGGGGATGATCACACTATACACTGGGCACAAACCGTAGTTTAAGACTCTGGTGTATTCACAAAGAGAGCACGTCCTATCTATGCCACCCTCATAGTGACAGCTGGGCTGCAATGTATGCAGATGGATAGAAGATCGCAGTCAATTAACCCCCAAAGTGAGGTAGGCAAGGGCTGCGCTAATTACAGGATACATAAACTATGGCTTCAGTTATCAAGCAGTTTGACAACTTTCTGGCATAAAACTGCTGGAAAAGTTGCTAAATATTTACACAACAGTATTTTCATCCAAACGAAGGGAAAACAAAAAACAAATGCACATACAGGTGAATCTCACTGAATTAGAGTATCCCCAAAAAGTGCATGTATTTATTTATTTCAGTAATTCAAGTAAAACACATATTATAGAGTCATTACAAACAGAGGGATCTATTTCAAGTGTTTATTTCTGTTAATGTTGATGAATACGGCTTACAGACAGTCATTATCTCAGGAAATTAAAGTAGGGAGGATGAAGGGCTAAAAACCGAGCTGCCATATTCCATGAGACATCAAAGGATGAAATATAATTTTGATTTATTAGTCAACGCCTTTCAGGACTCCCTGAAAAATGGCAAAATGATATTGATTTCTCCTGAGGAAGGGGCCAGGAAACCCTGAAATACATTGACTAATAAATCATTATTATATCCACCATTTGCTATCTCGGGAATTCGGCAGCGTGGTTTTTAACCCTTCATCCTCCCTACTCTATATGCACCATGCTGAGGAATGCAGCAGTCGTGATAAGCCTTTATAGTGGTTGTGACTCTCACAACCACACAAGGTGAAGCCTCGGATACCTATTTAGGTGATATTTTATCTCTCAGACCCTTCATTCTCCCTACTTTAATTTTCTGTGATAATGACCTTTGGGTTTTCATTGGCTGTAAGCCATAATCATCAACATTTACAGAAATAAATACTTGAAATAGATCTCTTTGTTTGTAATGACTCTATATAATATTTCTTAATCGCTTCATTGGGGGACACAGGAAGATCTCGGGTGTATGCTTGCTGCCATCAGGAGGTTGACCCTATGCAAAAAACAGAAAGGCAACTCCTCCCCAGCAGTATACACCCCCTACTGGCACAAATGCAACTCAGTTTTAGCTTAGTGTCATAGGAGGCAGACACGAGTCTCTCTGAGCCCATATCTACCAGAATTTTTTTTATTAGATTAGTTAGATTTTTAATTGTAATTTTAAATTTTTCTTCAATGAAGATTCTTCAGGGAATACGGAGCGGTTGAGCCAATCCATCACCCCGCATAGAGATCGAGAGTCCAGTGTACGCTGGCTGCACTGTTAACTCTCCCTCTCTGGGCCAGGGCCATCCATCCCTTCATTGAAGAGGATCCTAGAGGACAATGAGGCTGGACGGTGCCTGCCCTGGCCCATTCGCTCCCCTACCCACTCGCCTTCCAGAGCCTGTCGGTAGGGTCATCAGACGCACGGAACCCCGATACTCAGGAGAACATATCTGTGTCTGGAGCTCGGCACCTCTCAGGACGAGGTGGGACCTGTACCCTGATGGCAGCAATCAGTCCCTAGGTCCGGGGCCCATTTAACCCCCCTTCCCCATCCTCTCTTTACCAGCCCCCTCCTGGTAGCTCCTCAGCTTCCACCCTGGCTACTCCAGAGGGGATATGCTCTGGAGCAGCAGCCGCAGCGAGGCCTCTCTGCCCGTGCATGCAGGGGCCGGTCAATAGCTACCTCAGCAGGTAGCCACGACCCATTACCCCTAATGCTGCAGCAAGGGTTGCCTGATAGGCATAGAGGATGGGGAGACAAGCAGGAGGGGTGCCTTTTGGTCGCTTAGGGGCTCCTGGCTCTGTTCCAGGACCAGCAAGCCCCTTTACACTAGTTTGCAGCCAGCACACCGTGATGTGACTGCATCTCCACATAGCTCCTAACCATCTGGTTAGTAGAGCTTTTGCATGTACTTCCAAGCGCTGTCTGGGCCACCACAGCCCCAGACAGGCCTCCACAACCCCGGACAAGCCAGGACAGGCCCGGACCCGAGGCTCCAGGCCGCCGTTCTAAATTGAGGCCCAGGTTTCCCTGCGGCCTCCAGAGCACTCCTGCCCGCCCACGGACTGCCTCCGGACCAATGGCGGACGTCCGTGGGCGGGCTCCTTACAAAGGCACCGCCCGGAGCCCCGCCAACTCAGGCCTCACTGTAAGTGAGACCGCATCCTTCGGGCGCGCTGGCCATGCCCCCGGCACCCTTGGGCGGCGGTTTTTGGTCTATCCAGCCCCGCTCCTCCCCCTGTTCAATGGGAATCGAGCACGGGCTCTCTCCCCGCTGTTTTTTGGCTCCGCCCCTCTTCTCCAAGCCTGGGCACAGCAGAAGCCCGCACTTTTAGGTGCCATTTCAGGGAGAAGAGCAGCATCTGTGATCCTCCACTGCTGGGACCTCCACAGGGGACAGCATCTGTGATCCTCCACTGCTGGGACCCCCACAGGGGACACTGGAAGCCTGGGCACGGGTAAGCAAAGCCTCCCCAGCCCCCTACACTGCTGGCACCCTCATACTGGCCATAGTAGATGCCCCATACAAGGAGCACCCGTACAGCCACCATAGCCACCACAGTGTACTACACCTGCTCAGGGTGCAATAAGAAGCTGCCCTCGGCTCAGAACTCTCCACTGTGCCTCGCTTGTAGCCCACAGACCATGTAGGCAGCTCAGGAGCCTACCACTGACCCGTCCGTGCTTTGCCCCACCTGAGGTAGTTCTTTCCCTAGCTCAGTCCGCCACTACTCTGATTAAGTTCTCAGAGAACCTAAAGGCGGCCCTAGAGCACCTGCCCTCGCAGATTGCCTAATCGATTAGGCCTAATCCATCGGAGCAGACCGACCCTAGCCCACCAGGGAACGATGCCCCCAGGCCACCAGGGAACGATGCCCCTGGACCGCCAGATTCTGAATTAGAGGGACCAGACCGCTTGCAGAGGAAGCGGGTTCGCACGTCTCACTCGCCCCTCCCCCTGAGACCTCTACTCGAGGCATTCTTCTCCAGCACGCTTGGCTCCATCAGATTCCGATTCAGCATCGGATTAGGACCCGGACATAGACTCGGACCAACTGTCGGGAATCAGGGACACAGTAGATTCCCTAATCCTAGCTGTAAATAACACCCTTAAGGTCGACTCTAATAACAAGCCGCCCACACGGAAGGTGTCGGTTAAGCGTACTAAACAAGCCCTCGGGTCTTCTCTTATCTAGAAGACTTTGACGACATCTTTTCCAAGGAATGGCTACACCCAGAGAAGCGCTTTCAATCCAGAAAGCGTATAGAGGCTCTTTATCCCTTCTCTAAGGACATTCACCAAAAGTGGACCGCTTCACCAGCAGTGGATCCCCCAGTGTCACGTCTAGCTACCAACACCATCCTACCCCTAGCAGACGGGTCTCCCTTGCTGTGACCTCCTGAGCCAAGAACCTCCGTAGGGGTATTCTGGCTCAAGCACCTCCCGCGAAACTAGCGGGCCTGGCTGATCAGATAGCTCAGGCGGGTAAATATATCACCACAGCTTGCCTCAACGCCACATCCTGCAGCGCCCAGGCCTCCGGCAACATGATCTCAGTTCGCAGGGCCCTTTGGCTGAAGGCCTGGAATGCCGATTCAGCCTCTAAAAAAATCCCTCGCCAACCTCTCCTTCGAGGGCTCTCGCCTATTCGGCGATAAGCTCGATAAAATCATATCGGACGCCACCGGCGGGAAAAATACTACCCTCCCGCAGGAAAAGCGCAAACGGACAATCCCTAAGAAGAGGAATTTTCAATTCCGCTCCTTTCATCCCTCAGCGTCCAAATCCTCCAATCGGCGAAACCGCTCCCTTGCCCGCCAGGACAGAAAAAGGCCCTCCTACAAGTCCGCACCTTCCTGGCGCCCTCGTAACACATACTCTCGACCCTCTGGTTCCAGGGCCAATCGCTCATGACGCCAACCCCAACCTCGGGGGCCGCCTCAGGGCATTCCAGTCAGTTTGGCTATCGGTAATCGACGACGCTGGTCCGAGACGTCGTCTCAGTGGGGTACAAAATCGAATTTTCTTCTTTTCCCCCCAAGACCGTTTTTTTCTATCCCGGCCCCCGAAGGATCACAAGCTCATCTCCGGCTTTCATCAAGCCAGCTCTTCCCTCGAGGAAGCAGGCGTTATCATTCCTGTTCCAAAGCATCAACACTTCTTGGGATTTTACTCCAATCTCTTTGTGGTCCCAAAGAAGGGAGGCTCCATTCGTCCCATTTTGGACCTGAAGCTTCTCAACACCAAGCTCCGATTGAGACACTTCAGGATGGAGTCTCTTCGTTCAGTCATAGCATCTATGGAACTAGGAGAATTCATGGCCTCCATAGACATCTAGGATGCCTACCTCCATGTTCCCATCCTGGCATCTCACCAACGATTCCTACGCTTCACAGTAGGGTCCCAACATTACCAGTTTACCGCTCTACCATTCGGCCTTGCCATGGCTCCCCGGGTCTTTACAAAGATTATGGCAACAGTGGTGGCCATCCTTCGGTCCAAGGAAATTCTAGCAATACCCTACTTGGACGACATCCTAATAAAAGCCCCCTCACACTCAGAGTGTCTCGAAAGCCTGCAAATATCTCTGGATTCTCTCCGTCGCCTGGGCTGGATCATCAATGTCAAGAAGTCTTGCCTTGTCCCGTCTCGGAGGATCACCTTTCTGGGCATGATTTTCGACACAGCCCAGTCCCGCATTTTCCTTTCCCCAGAGAAGCGGGCATCTCTGCTATCCGGGCAGAGATCCGGGTCCCGTCTCAGGCAGCCCTCCCCTCGGACATTCCGTTTCTGTATGAGGGTTCTGGGCAGAATGGTGGCTTCCATCGAAGCGGTTCCATTTGCCCAGTTTCACACCATGCCCCTCCAGCGCTTTCTTCTGACGACTTGGGACCGCTCCTTCAGCAGTCTCGATCGCCCAGTCCACCTCTCCAGATCAGCGAGACAGTCACTCCTCTGGTGGATCGAGTCCCCCTTCTCTCTCGCGGCAGACAGTTTCTCCCGATCACATGGATGATCATTTCCACCGATGCCAGCCTCTACGGTTGGGGCGCGACATTTCTCGGACACACAGCTCAGGGCACGTGGAGCTTTCAGGAAGCCTCCCTGCCCATAAACATCATAGAACTCAGGGCGATCCTTCGAGCACTCTTACACTGGCAATCCCACCTGACAGGCCGACATGTCTGAATCCAGACGGACAACGCAACAGCTGAAGCATACATAAATCGCCAGGGAGGGACTTGGAGCCGATCAGCCATGGCGGTAGTGACTCAAATCCTCCAATGGGCCGAACTACACATTCCCGCAATTTCGGCAATCCAGATTCCAGGCGTGGACAATTGGGCAGCCGACTATCTCAGTCGCGGGGGCTGGACCAAGGAGAATGGTCCCTGAACCCAGAGGTATTCCACCAAATTTGCCTCAGATGGGGCTTCCCAGACGTAGACCTGATGGCCTCCAGGGACAATTACAAGCTCCGTCCCTTCGTCGCCAGGTCCAGGGATCCTCAGGCCCTCGACGAGAACGCTCTAGCGATCCCATGGGCCCAATTCTCCCTCCCTTATCTCTTCCCCCCATCCCTCTCATTCTCAGGGTTCTCAAGAAGATCCGAGCAGAAGGATCAACGGTAATCCTCGTAGCTCCAGATTGGCCCAGACGGTTCTGGTACGCAGAAGTAGTCAACCTCCTCACGGACTCTCCATGGCCACTCCCCAATCTCCCGGACCTCCTGACTCAGAGTCCTTTTCAACACCCGAATTCTCAGTCGCTCAATTTAACGGCGTGGCTGTTGAAGTCGGGTCTTTCTGAACAGGTCATCCAGACCATGTTAAAAGCCAGGAAACTTTCCTCTTCACACGCTTATCACCGCACGTGGAAGGCTTTCTTCCGATGGAGTGAGGACCGCAACCGTTCTCCAATGGTTTTTTCTCTTCCATCTCTCCTGGCTTTTCTCCAGTCTGGCCTTGAGGCACATCTATCTCTCAGCTCCTTGAAAGGCCAAGTATCCGCCCTTTCGGTTCTTTTCCAAAGGCAGCTTGCCTCTCTCCCACAGGTCAAGACGTTCCTTCAATGAGTGGCTCACGTCTCCCCCCCATTTCTTCCCCCCCTTGATCCCTGGGATCTGAATTTGGTCCTAGACGTACTTCAGGATCTCCCATTTGAGCCTCTACAAGAGATTAGTCTTCCTCTCCTAACGTGGAAGGTCTCCTTCCTTGTGGCGATTACCTCCATTCGGAGGGTGTCAGAACTGGCAGCTCTCTCATGTCGCTCCCCTTACTTGGTCTTCCATCAGACAAAGTGGTTCTCCGTCCAATTGAAAAGTTTCTACCAAAGGTGGTCTCCTCTTTCCACATCAATGAGGAAATCGTCCTACCCTCCCTTTGCCCAGCCCATCTCACTCTAGAGAGAAGAAATTGCACAATCTGGATGTAGTTAGAGCTCACCGTATCTACCTTTCAAGAACCGCTTCCTTTCGACGGGTGGACACCCTCTTCGTGGTCACCCATGGTCCTAGCAAGGGTTTGTCCCCTCTAAGGCTACGATTGCTCGGTGGATTCGCGCCGCTATCTCGGAGGCATACCGTCACGAAACAGGTCCCTTGCCCATCCAGACTAAGGGCACATTCCACTAGAGCAGTGGGAGCTTCCTCGGCTGTCAGACACCAGGCGGCTACCTGTTCGTCACTTCACACATTCGTGAAATTTTACAGGGTTCATACTCAAGCATACTGCAGATGCTGTTCTGGGGCGCAAGATTCTACAGACCGCTGTGGTTTAGTTCGCCCGAATACTTCTGTTATTGCACCCACCCGACGGGACTGCTTTTGTACGTCCCAAGGTCTTCCTGTGTCCCCCAATGAAGCGATTAAGAAAAGGGGATATTTGGTACTCGCCGTAAATCCTTTTCTTGGAGCTTCAATTGGGGGACATAGTTCCCTCCCTGTGTATATAGTTGAGCAAGTTGATGGTTTTATGGTTGCTCCTATTGCTATTTTCACTAACTGAGTTGCATTTGTGCCAGTAGGGGGGTGTATACTGCTGGGGAGGAGTTGCCTTTCTGTTTTTTGCATAGTGTCAGCCTCCTGATGGCAGCAAGCATACACCCAAGGTCTTCCTGTGTCCCCCAATTGAAGCTCCAAGAAAAGGATTTTACGGTGAGTACCAAAAATCCCCTTCTGTGCTTCACTTTATGTATTGAAGTACTGAAATAAATTAACTTTTTGGTGATATTCTATTCATTGAGATGCACCTGTATTTTACACTGCACTTTTCCTGCCAACATTCTGGGTTTTTTTGTGTGCAGAAGAATCTGCTGTAAATGCTCAACATGTGCACATACCTCAAAAAAAAACTAAGGCCCCTTTCTCATTTGTGCGTGTGTGCAGTTACCTGCGTTTGCCTGCCTGCGCTAGCGCAAAAAGCAAGCGCAGGTAGCTTGTCAGGCAAACGCAGGGCTGCACATGAACGCAGAGATAGGCAGCTCCTGCACTTGCCTGCGTCCCCGCCGCCATTACCTGCTGTGGGGAGCGCAGGAAGTGAAATGCCGGGACGCAGGTCTGAAGAGGGGCGGAGCCTGAGCGCACGCGTCACTCAGAACGCGCCGGAGACGTTGTTAACAGCGTCTCCAGCGCGTCATTTCACTTCCTGCGCTCCCCATAGCAGGTAATGGCGGTGGGGACGCAGACAAGCGCAGGAGCTCCCTATCTCTGCGTTCATGTGCAGCCCTGCGTTTGCCTGAAAAGTACCTGCGCTTGCTTTTTGCGCTAGCGCAGGCAGGCAAACGCAGGTGACTGCACAGACGCACAAATGTGAAAGGGGCCATAGTAATAATTTTGCAGATAACAAACATTTTGAGACCACTTGGGGCTCTTCATCAGGCTCTGTTATATATATATATATGTAAGGCCATAGGAATCCATTAAAGGTCTAACAGGACTGGCTGTCCTACCTGTACACATTTGACATTGATCCCTGGACACACAAACTTCCTCCATAGAAGATTGGCCTTGCTTTCTCCACAGGTAATGGGATAAGCGATTTCTGCCTCCAAAGCCTCTTCTTCCTCGTCCCCCATCTTCACTTCTCATCAAAAAGGGGAAAATAAACATTCTTATGAGTTTCCTAGTATGAAACTATTTAGTCTTAATAAAGTTTGGGAAGAAGAGAAAGGGAGAGGGGGAAAATGAAAGAGAGAGGGAGAGGGGGAAAATGAAAGAGAGAGGGAGAGGGGGAAAATGAAAGGAGGGAGAGGGGGAAAATGAAAGCGGAGAGGGAGAGGGGGAAAATGAAAGGAGGGAGAGGGGGAAAATGAAAGAGAGGGAGAGGGGGAAAATGAAGAGAGGAGAGGGGGAAAATGAAAGGAGAAGGGAAAATGAAAGCGAGGGAGAGGGGAAAATGAAAGCGGGAGGGAGAGGGGGAAAATGAAAGCGGAGGGAGAGGGGGAAAATGAAAGCGAGAGGGAGAGGGGAAAATGAAAGCGAGAGGGAGAGGGGGAAAATGAAAAGGAGAAGGAGAGGGGAAAATGAAACAGAGGGGAGAGGGGAAAATGAAAAGAGGGGGGGAAAATGAAAGCAGAGGGGGAAAATGAAACGAGGGGGGGGGAAATGAAACAGAGGGGGGGGGAAATGAAACAGAGGGGGGGGGGAAATGAAACAGAGGGGGGGGGAAATGAAACAGGGGGGGGAGAGGGGGGAAATGAAACAGAGGGGGGGGGAAATGAAACAGAGGGGGGGGGAAATGAAACAGAGGGGGGGGGGGAAATGAAACAGAGGGGGGGGGGAAATGAAACAGAGGGGGGGGGGAAATGAAACAGAGGGGGGGGGGAAATGAAACAGAGGGGGGGGGGAAATGAAACAGAGGGGGGGGGAAATGAAACAGAGGGGGGGGGAAATGAAACAGAGGGGGGTGCGGGAATGAAACAGAGGGGGGGGGGAGAATGAAACAGAGGGGGGGCGGGAATGAAACAGAGGGGGGGGAATGAAACAGAGGGGGGGAAATGAAACAGAGGGGGGGGGAATGAAACAGAGGGGGGGGGAAATGAAACAGAGGGGGGGGGGAATGAAACAGAGGGGGGCGGGAATGAAACAGAGGGGGGGGGAATGAAACAGAGGGGGGGGGAATGAAACAGAGGGGGGGGAGAAATGAAACAGAGGGGGGGGAAATGAAACAGAGGGGGGAATGAAACAGAGGGGGGGAAATGAAACAGAGGGGGGGGGAAATGAAACAGAGGGGGGGGGAAATGAAACAGAGGGGGGGGAATGAAACAGAGGGGGGAATGAAACAGAGGGGGGGGAGGGAATGAAACAGAGGGGGGGGAGAATGAAACAGAGGGGGGGGAAATGAAACAGAGGGGGGGGGAAAATGAAACAGAGGGAGGGGGGGGAGGAATGAAACAGAGGGGAGGGGAATGACGAGGGGGGAGGGATGAAACGGGGGGGGGGGAATGAAAAGGGGGGGGAATGAAACTGGGGGGGGGAATGAAACAGAGAGGGGGAAATGAAACAGAGGGGGGAAATGAAACAGAGAGGGGGGAAATGAAACAAAGGGGGGGAAATGAAACAAAGGGGGGAAATGAAACAAAGGGGGGAAATGAAACAAAGGGGGGAAAATGAAACAGAGGGGAGAGAGAGAGAGGAAGAATGAGAATGAAACAGAAAGGGAGAGTGAGAATGAGAGAATGAAACAGAGGGAGTAGGTGAGAATGAGAGGGAGAGTAATAAAGAAACAGTGGAACAGTGAGAATGAGAGAGAAAGAAAATCAAACAGCGAGAAAGGGAGAGAAATAAAGAGAAAGATGAAGGGAATGAGGGTGAGAGGAGAGAGAAAAGGAATGAAATCAAGAGAGAGAGGAAGGGGGCGAGGGAGAGAGGAAGGGAACAAGGGAACGAGGGCGAGAGGAAGGGAACGAGGGAGAGAGGGCGAGAGGAAGGGAACGAGGGAGAGAGGGCGAGAGGAAGGGAACGAGGGAGAGAGGAAGGGAACAAGGGAACGAGGGAGAGAGGAAGGGAACAAGGGAACGAGGGAGAGAGGAAGGGAACAAGGGAACGAGGGAGAGAGGAAGGGAACAAGGGAACGAGGGAGAGAGGAAGGGAACAAGGGAACGAGGGCGAGAGGAAGGGAACGAGGGCGAGAGGAAGGGAACAAGGGAACGAGGGCGAGAGGAAGGGAACAAGGGAACGAGGGCGAGAGGAAGGGAACAAGGGAACGAGGGCGAGAGGAAGGGAACAAGGGAACGAGGGCGAGAGGAAGGGAACAAGGGAACAGAGGGCGAGAGGAAGGGAACAAGGGAACGAGGGCGAGAGGAAGGGAACAAGGGAACGAGGGCGAGAGGAAGGGAACAAGGGAACGAGGGCGAGAGAGAGAGAACAAGGGAACGAGGGCGAGAGAGAGACGAAGGGAACGAGGGCGAGAGAGAGCGAAGGGAACGAGGGCGAGAGAGAGACGAAGGGAACGAGGGCGAGAGAGAGACGAAGGGAACGAGGGCGAGAGAGAGAGACGAAGGGAACGAGGGCGGAGAGGGGAGACGAAGGGAACGAGGGCGAGAGAAAGACGAAGGGAACGAGGGCGAGAGAGAGACGAAGGGAACGAGGGCGAGAGAGAGAGACGAAGGGAACGAGGGCGAGAGAGAGACGAAGGGAACGAGGGCGAGAGAGAGACGAAGGGAACGAGGGCGAGAGAGAGAGACGAAGGGAACGAGGGCGAGAGAGAGAGACAAAGGGAACGAGGGCGAGAGAGAGGACGAAGGGAACGAGGGCGAGAGAGAGACGAAGGGAACGAGGGCGAGAGAGAGAGACGAAGGGAACGAGGGCGAGAGAGAGACGAAGGGAACGAGGGCGAGAGAGAGACGAAGGGAACGAGGGCGAGAGAGAGGAGACGAAGGGAACGAGGGCGAGAGAGAGGACGAAGGGAACGAGGGCAGAGAGAGAGACGAAGGGAACGAGGGCGAGAGAGAGACGAAGGGAACGAGGGCGAGAGAGAGGACGAAGGGAACGAGGGCGAGAGAGAGACGAAGGGAACGAGGGCGAGAGAGAGACGAAGGGAACGAGGGCGAGAGAGAGACGAAGGGAACGAGGGCGAGAGAGAGACGAAGGGAACGAGGGCGAGAGAGAGACGAAGGGAACGAGGGCGAGAGAGAGACGAAGGGAACGAGGGCGAGAGAGAGACGAAGGGAACGAGGGCGAGAGAGAGACGAAGGGAACGAGGGCGAGAGAGAGACGAAGGGAACGAGGGCGAGAGAGAGACGAAGGGAACGAGGCGAGAGAGAGACGAAGGGAACGAGGGCGAGAGAGAGACGAAGGGAACGAGGGCGAGAGAGAGAGAAGGGAACGAGGGCGAGAGAGAGAGAAGGGAACGAGGGAGAGAGAGAGGGAGGGAACGAGGGCGAGAGAGAGAGGAAGGGAACGAGGGCGAGAGAGAGAGGAAGGGAACGAGGGCGAGAGAGAGAGGAAGGGAACGAGGGCGAGAGAGAGAGGAAGGGAACGAGGGCGAGAGAGAGAGGAAGGGAACGAGGGCGAGAGAGAAGGGAGGACGAGGGCGAGAGAGAAAGGGAAGGGGCGAGAAGAAAGGGAATGAGGGCGAGCAAGAAAGGGAATGAGGGCGAGCAAGAAAGGGAATGAGGGAGAGAGGCGAGCAAGAAGGGAATGTGGGCGAGAGAGAGAGAGAAGAGAGAGAGAGAAGAGAGAGAGAGAGCGGAGAGCGAGAGAGAGCGAGAGAGAGAGAGGGGAAGGGAATGAGGGCAAGAGACACAGACATAGAATGTGGTACAAAGGAAGGGAAGTAAAGAAAGAAGGCAAAAAGATAACACAAACTGGTTAATGTAATCAGCGGATGTATACAATAAAACAAGGAGAATATTTACAAAATTCCTCTCAGTTAAGTGTGAATACGGCCGTTCACATACCTAATAAGGCTTCCTTCAGTTCCGTAGATGCACTAAATGCTGCTGCATCTACAACACTTTCGGACTCCAGAGCTTCCTCTCCCAGGGTCCTACACAGGAATAAAGAGTTGCAGAATTACAGTAAGCATAGGTATGGACCCCCCAGTGTATGCATCATTGTAATGGTAACAGGACCACACAGGATTGTGGAAACCCATAACTGGGCAGGATGTAGATGCTTCTGCACAAGTAGGTCATTGATGTGGCTGACAGGACTGAGAGGACATTACCCAGCACTGCCCCAGGGGCTGTCTGATGAGCAGGCCCTCACAGCCCTTTATGCCACAAACTGGCCAAGTGGTAGATCCCTACCTGAAGATTCCAGACGCAGAGACATCACTACTCCCAACCCAGGGCAGCCTCAGCTCCTGCCCATTCCAGATTGGACTGTAATATTAACACACATTAATTACTATGTTGGTAAAAGTATCATCAAAGTGGACATTTCATTTTTCATTGTGGATTGGGATTACTTTAACACTTTCATATACACATGATAAGACATTAATGGAAATCTTGGGCTCTTACCCCCTCCCCCATGCCACCTAATAGCACATACCATGTGGTACATGATACACCATAGATTACAATAGAAAGCCAAGCCTTGAGCTCACCTGCATCAGTCACATCCCCATGTGTAATTTCAAAAAGCATGCCCTTGTATTGATGCCTGTAAGCACTAATTATGCCATATATACCACACTAATTTTACTTGCTTATATAGCGCCAATAATTTTAACAGCGCTTTACAGACAACATCATTACACCAACATTTTAATTAAAAATACATTAAAAGGTTTCTAAAAAAAAAAAATTACATTTAAATTTTTGGGTGTCCCTTTAAATTTTCTCTGTAACCTAAATAGAGAGTGGAATGGTCCGGATAGCAACAGATCTGCCGGCAGCCCCAGCGGGAAGTGTTTGAAGATGCTCCCAGATGAGTTCATCTCGGAAGCAGGTCCTGCCTGTTGCCATGACGAAGCCGGGGGAGGCAGATGGGCACCACCGGTGACAGCCTCAAATCTGTCTCCCTCCATGGAGAGACGGCATATCAGGACAACGGAAAACCACCCGGATAATAATATTTAACAAGTCAATGCTAAGTGACCTCAACCAAGTGATGCAGGATCTGACATTGGAGGGAAGAGATGCTGCTGCAAGACAGATGGAAGAACTGCCGAGGCAACCACCCAATGGACGAAACAGATCCTATTAATTACAATATGTGAACAATACCTGCTTAGTTTTGGATGGTTGCTCCTGCAACTCTTCTTCTCGCCATGCAGCACCATGATGTGATGTCATAAGAAGTGAAAAGTATGACAAGGGCAAATTCTCCCATAAGTGAATCATGGACCATCCGTGGATCACACTATCCTGCCCGGCCAGTGGTTTTCCTGATCTAAGTATCAGCACATGAGGCAGTTAGCTCAAATCAGGAGACCAACCAGTCAGCCGGATATTGTGATCCAAGCAAGGTCCGAGTGTCACAGATGCAGGAATTCAACCAAATCTGGGCTTGGTTATTCAGAAATATATGTACTCCATTGTAGAGGGCAGACCCTGATGTAAACATTTGCACACCAGTGTCAGTGCTATGAAAGTCGCCATATAGAATTATAAGCAGGTTTTACACCACGCCACTAATCAGGTCCTTTCCATAGCACTATTTGTGATGTACACTGAATACTGAAAATTATATATTCAAGGAAAAGCCTACTGAATATACTGTCACCCTGCTTTTCACACAACTTGCCTCATTACAGCCTGTCAGTACCGTGGCACAAGGGTAACATGATCTGAAACAATATAGATTTATGATCTGAGGTCAAAACCTCTCAGCGATAACACGTCAGAAAACGTTACAGTCAAACTCATTGTAAAGCTCCTATGCAGACCAACGTGTTTCCATGGTTACAGAACACTAACAAACCAAATGCACTATGATCCTGAAGTCTGTACTGCTGATCGGGGAACGCAGCAATACGGCAGGATCATACTATAAGGAGGATTTGTTCATAGTCTGTAACTATGAGAACACAGAGGGCTTCACAGGAGCTGTGTGCTCAAATAGTCAGTGATTATTATCCAGACTATAAGCAAAGTTGTTTAATTTCAATAATAAATGGTTGTAAAAGTTGCCATAGCTCAAGTTCGAGCTGAAGACCGATAATAATATTTAAGTATAAATGTTCCTCGTGATACCCATACATTCATAGTTTGAATTCCTACCTGTTTGTGGTAACAAGAACAGCTTTGACCTCTTCCATGCCATTCCCATTCATAATGCTATCAGGTGTGGTCACCACCACCACTTCTTCTACATGCACGCTGACATCTTGGGTGGTCATTTCTGAAAAACCCTCAGAGAGCTGATGATTAAAGGGAAAAACACAATTACAATACAAGAGCCGCCGGATGTGCCGTAACACACATTGCTACTCCCCTAGCTTCATCACCTGTCTATCAGCAGAATGCATGGTCCGAGGTCTGTGTACAGTGTAGATACCTCCAGCCGATGGATTCACGAAAATTGGGAGCTTTTGTAATACGTACAATAATCTGTAGCATCCAGCAATGTACCTTGATCCCAGGAATACATTGTTAGGGTAAAGTCACACGAGTGTGAGGGCAATGCAGAAAAATCTTGCATTGCAACCAGCCCCATGTTAGACAATGGTGCAGCTATGATTTGCAAATTTTTGTCCTCAGCCCTAATTGGACTGAGGAAAAAAAATCAAAGCGTGCTGCAATTGTCTGCAAGTCTTAGCTCACTCGCCATATCTGCCAAGACTGTCAATGGAGGAGACGTAGAGATTAGTCTATGATAGTCCTTGTGATCCGATTGAAGCACAGTAGAAGACACTGCTCACTTTCACAGCAGAGCCAGAGCTGAATGTCATTACTATATGCTCTCGTATCGGATGCCATATGCTAGTTTGACTCCAGCCTAAAGAAATAGCTCCTCTTACAAAACCCCTTATTACATACCCTCCTGGATCTCATTGTAGTAATAGGGGAGGACCAATTATCCCCAGAGGGGGCCCAGTGGTCCCCTGAGCAACGAGGATCATCAGACTCCATACCTTACATAAACACCCACTGATTGCAATGGGTGCTATGTAATTGTTACCCTTTTATGACAATGAAATTAGCAGACATTTCCTTCAATAAAACTGGATGATCACAAGAAGTCACAGCAATCAGACCACCCACAACCAGGAGACTCATTCCAGAAAATGGAAAATCCTTTTAAAGCGTAATGACCGGTTACATTTTTATCTAATAATGTAGAGCAAGTGATTTTATTAAACTTTCACAAATATTGTATAAAAGAACTCTGTAAGAAAACCTTTCAAAAGCCTCAGAAGATGGTCCTCCGAGGCGGTTTCTAACCCAGACACATGCTCATTTTCAGGGAAATCCATATTCAGCTCCACACATGAATACGGCCTTATAAGGGTGGGGGCGGAGCCTACACAGCGTTCTCACTCCTGGCTGAATCTGCTGCAGTCAGTATATCTAAGTTTCATATCACGCTCTGTGTTTGATGCATGACAGTGTGCCTCCAGCCTTATGGCGGGTTTACACGTTGCGATATCGTAGTCCGATTTCAATCAAAAGTCACGTGGTTCGATCGTTGGAGCCGATATTGTTCCTGCGTTGTATGGTATGAATGTCCAATACGATGCAGGAACGATGTCAATGCGATATCGGGGATTGAATGAGCGTGCTATTCAATGCTCCGATATTAAATAGACATTGAAGCCGGATCGTGCTGTGTGACAGCCCAACTCCGATGCGATGTTCCATGTCACCCATTCACTCCCATGTTAAATGATCGTTCCTGGGTTGGGGGGCGTAGATATCGCACGGACGTTGTATTCCGATATCGCAGCGTGTAAACATCCGATGCGATGCGGGAGAAACGTGCACTAAATGCGCGCTCCCGCGCCATTGAGTTGCGATATCGCAACGATATTGAAGCGTGTAAACCCACCATCAGAGATACAGTTAGGGCCAGAAATATTTGGACAGTGACACAAGTTTTGTTATTTTAGCTGTTTACAAAAACATGTTCAGAAATACAATTATATATATATAATATGGGCTGAAAGTGCACACTCCCAGCTGCAATATGAGAGTTTCCACATCCAAATCGGAGAAAGGGGTTAGGAATCATAGCTCTGTAATGCATAGCCTCCTCTTTTTCAAGGGACCAAAAGTAATTGGACAATGGACTCTAAGGGCTGCAATTAACTCTGAAGGCGTCTCCCTCGTTAACCTGTAATCAATGAAGTAGTTAAAAGGTCAGGGGTGGATTCCAGGTGTGTGGTTTTGCATTTGGAAGCTGTTGCTGTGACCAGACAACATGCGGTCAAAGGAACTGTCAATTGAGGTGAAGCAGAACATCCTGAGGCTGAAAAAAAAGAAAAAATCCATCAGAGAGATAGCAGACATGCTTGGAGTAGCAAAATCAACAGTTGGGTACATTCTGAGAAAAAAGGAATTGACTGGTGAGCTTGGGAACTGTAAAAGGCCTGGGCGTCCACGGATGACAACAGTGGTGATGATCGCCGCATACTTTATTTGGTGAAGAAGAACCCGTTCACAACATCAACTGAAGTCCAGAACAATCTCAGTGAAGTAGGTGTATCTGTCTCTAAGTCAACAGTAAAGAGAAGACTCCATGACAGTAAATACAAAGGGTTCACATCTAGATGCAAACCATTCATCAATTCCAAAAATAGACAGGCCAGAGTTAAATTTGCTGAAAAACACCTCAAGAAGCCAGCTCAGTTCTGGAAAAGTATTCTATGGACAGATGAGACAAAGATCAACCTGTACCAGAATGATGGGAAGAAAAAAGTTTGGAGAAGAAAGGGAACGGCACATGATCCAAGGCACACCACATCCTCTGTAAAACATGGTGGAGGCAACGTGATGGCATGGGCATGCATGGCTTTCAATGGCACTGGGTCACTTGTGTTTATTGATGACATAACAGCAGACAAGAGTAGCCGGATGAATTCTGAAGTGTACCAGGATATACTTTCAGCCCAGATTCAGCCAAATGCTGCAAAGTTGATTGGACGGCACTTCATAGTACAGATGGACAATGACCCCAAGCATACAGCCAAAGCTACCCAGGAGTTCATGAGTGCAAAAAAGTGGAACATTCTGCAATGGCCAAGTCAATCACCAGATCTTAACCCAATTGAGCATGCATTTCACTTGCTCAAATCCAGACTTAAGACGGAAAGACCCACAAACAAGCAAGACCTGAAGGCTGCGGCTGTAAAGGCCTGGCAAAGCATTAAGAAGGAGGAAACCCAGCGTTTGGTGATGTCCATGGGTTCCAGACTTAAGGCAGTGATTGCCTCCAAAGGATTCGCAACAAAATATTGAAAATAAAAATATTTTGTTTGGGTTATGTTTATTTGTCCAATTACTTTTGACCTCCTAAAATGTGGAGTGTTTGTAAAGAAATGTGTACAATTCCTACATTTTCTATCAGATATTTTTGTTCAACTCTTCAAATTAAACGTTACAATCTGCACTTGAATTCTGTTGTAGAGGTTTCATTTCAAATCCAATGTGGTGGCATGCAGAGCCAAACTCGCGAAAATTGTGTCACTGTCCAAATATTTCTGGCCCTAACTGTAAGTGAATAAGATTCAATCACTTTCTTCACATATAATGACCAGATGAGAACGCTCCATAAAGCTATGTTCACACAGGACATTTTTTGCATGGTTTTATGCAAATACATGCTAATCAAAATCTGCGTTTTATAATACCAGTAAAACCTATGAGATTCCAGAAAACTCATGCACACACAGACACACACCTGCATTTTCTTTCCTGACTGAAATGGGACTCTGCTTGATTTTTTTTTTTAAAGAAGCAGCATGTCAAGGCCCCTGTTGGCTTAGATCGTAATTTGCAAGCATTTTATTTGATTTATTTTACTCATTTATATAGATTACATAGATTGTTCTGGGTCTGTGTCTCAGAGTAGCATATAAGGGTATGTGCAACCAGGGTATATCCAGGTTTTTTTTATTTAAAAAAAAAAAAATATGTGCCCAAGCACTAACAGGTAGGTAGTTGCTACCAGAAAGTTGTGACCAGCACTGTTCACTGCCAGCACAAAGTGGTCACGGACCACTCCTGCAGGGGATTAAAAAGGCTGCGTCCACAGAGCAGTGGCTTCTCTTCCGTTCTGCCCTGTGGAAGGGGCGAGACTGTTGATGTCATGATGATTGACAACCGTCTCTCTGCTACCTAATTGTCAATAAGCATGACGTAGGCTGTGACGCCCGTCAATAGAGCAGAGAAGCCGCCTCTCTGTCGACGTGATGTCAGTGGAAGCTGCAAAAATCGCTGACAGGAGCTGTCTAAAACCACTCAGTGTCAGCAGTGAACAGCGCCAAGCACAACAGGCCGGTAGGTGGCAGCTACCAGCCTGTTAGTCCTTGGGCACATCTTTTTTAAATCCAGGATATCCCTTTAATTAGTTGCTACAGACACTTATGTAACAAAAATGCTGCATAGGAAATGTGCTTTTTGATGCATTGTTTTCCAGTTAGGAGAATGGGAAAAAAATGTTGCAAAAAATGCAGATATCTACGCCAGTTTTGACAGTTCAGTGAGTAGAGAGCTTTCAGAATAGGTGTCGCTTGCGCACCTACACAAATTGCGTAGAAGATGCAGAGAAGTCTCCACTCTACTGCAAAAGCCAACGGGACTTCAAACAGTGATTATAATAAAGTAGTAGTTTAAACACAATCATGCAGCCCCTCACCAGGTCCCCTCATATAATACACATACTCCCAATTAATGTTTATTACATTTATACAGATTAACATAGGGCACAAGCCATTGTTTCTGAGACGGAGGTCAGAGAAATGGTGTATGTAGAACGGAAAAACCCGCAGCAAGAATTGATATGTTGCAGATTTTTCTACACTGAAATATGCCCTAAAGCTGCCCAAGTCTCATCTTTCTTTCCTGCAGCTAAAGGTATCGTTACATGGCAAAACATCGTTAACGATGTCGCAGATACGTAACGGGTTTGGAGTCGTTCCAGCGACATCGCTAGGACATCGTTGCGTGTAACACCGAGATTCAACTACGATAAGTTGCTGGATCGGTGATCTCAGGTTTGAGAACATGTTCTCACATCACACTATTAACGATCCGCCAACCTGCTATATCGTTGAGTGAGACACCGTGATAACGATGTCGTTAACGATGTTGCAATGAGAAGGTGTCGTTCGCTGGGTTGGCAAACGATACCTGCTCACAACATCGTTGGCGAGTCGTCCACGATATCTAGACATGTGACATCTCACCAACGATGTGAAAAGTATGTTGGAAACAACCGCGCGCCCACGAGATCGTTGCTGACATCGTTTCAATGTCGTTCAACGGTACCTTTAGTTTCAGGTTCCTGCTGTACTGATCTCTACTGTAGGAAAAACTCAACTACATCCTTCCTACAAACGCCACAGAACTAAATATAGTCACTATATAAATGTTGGGATAAACCTGTGGATCTGGTCATCTATCTAGAGGTCTCTCAATTCTACCCTGACAGATGATGGAGGGAAAGAAGGGTTAGGCAAGTTGAATTTAGAGACACGGATCAGGGTTCAGACTCTCCAGACATTCAATCAGTCACCTCCACAGGGACAAGGACCAGAGGAGGAAGGTTGTTTCACAATGCCTCCAATGGAGACTTAGGCTGCATTCGCACACAGCGTATTTGTGAGGATGCGCTTTTGGTGTAAAACTGCACAAAGAGCGCATCCTCACATAACGCAGCATTATGTGTGAACGGGTCTGTGCTTTTTTGGCGTGCTTTTACTTCCCTCACCGCGCTCCCTCGCAGACCGCCGGTGTCTTGTCCTCCCTGCTGGGACTGCACTAAGCGGCGGGCTCAAGGACCCTACAGCACCATGTGACCAGTGATGTCGCCCTGTCACATGGTGATGTTTAAGGTCCTGTGCAAGGTCCTACGGCGCCGGTATGAAGGCGATCTCCAGGGGAACGGCGGCTAGGTGAGTAAAAAGCGCGCCTAAAAGGCGCAAAGAATTAACATGTTCATACTTTTTACAGATGTGCTTTGCAGCACAAAGCGAATCCGCAAAAAAGATGGAACATGTGAACAAAGCTGCGTCCACGGCATTTACGCAGCGCTAAAAGGCGCTGCACAAATGCAAAAAATATGCTGTGTGGAAATGCAGCCTAAAGCCCGAGTCACACATAACGACGCACCAGCGATACCGATAACGATACCACCTTGCTGTGATCGCTAGTGTGTCGTTTTCACATCGCTGGTAAGATGTCAAACAGGAATCTCACCAGCGATGTCACCAATGATCCAGAATAATACCGAGGTCGTTGGGAATTGTCACTCCATAGTGTAGCATTTAGATTGTTGTTGGTCATTGTCCCTTTCACACACAGCGATGCAGCGCTCCCAGCGGGAGCACAACGATGTAGAAATGACCCAGAGCAGTATGTAACGATCAACGATCTCACAGCAGGGGCCAGATCGTTGGTATGTGTCACACTTAGCGAGATCGCACACAATAGACCTCGAGGCTGTAGGTCAGAGAAGGGTGGGGAGCGAGAAAACAGGCGCAGATCTAAATGTAAAAGTACAATATTTCTCAGAAGTACACAGGGCAAGAGAACTCACCTTTATTGTGTCTTGTTTCTTCGCATATCGACCCACTGGGGGTCTTACAGGGGTCTTTGTCTCCTTGGTATGCTGCTGCTACCCTCCAGAAAGCGGAACTCCCAGCCATGAGCCCGTGGAATGAAGCAAATAATCAAGGTATCCAGATGATTGAGCGCTCCCAAGGAGATTGACCTTATGATAAGGACTCTGAAGGCCACTTCACACACACAGATATCGGAGTCCAATATCTGAACAGATCTCTGGTTGCAGTGAAATCATGGACACATTGCTCCATTTGTACACAGCCACAAAATGGAACAATGTGTCCATGATTTCACTGCAACCAGAGATCTGTTCAGATATTGGACTCAGATATCTGTGTGTGTGAAGTGGCCTTGACTCCTTTTTCTTTATTGGAGATTTATTTCAAATGGCTTCATAGTAATAAAAAATCATAAAAGTCATAAAAGCATAATTAAAACAAAGCGTTTCGGCTATAAATGTCTGTTATACCTGAGGAAGGCTATTTTATAACATTTATAGCCGAACGCTTTGTTTTAATTATGCTTTTATGACTTTTTATTACACTGAAGGCCACTTCACACACACAGATATCTGAGTCCAATATCTGAACAGATCTCTGGTTGCAGTGAAATCATGGATACATTGCTCCATGTTGTACACAGCCACAAAATGGAACAATGTATCCATGATTTCACTGCAACCAGAGATCTGTGAACAATATCTGCACAATTATATGTTTGTGTGTGACGTGGCCTATAGCGAGATCGTTAGCTAGATCACTGTTACATCACAAAACCTGTGACGTTACAACGATCTCGTTGTGTGTGACAGGGACCTTTAGAGAAGAGTCTGCCCTTTTGCTGTATCATACAATGTATAAAACAAAAAAATATTATGGTACAGTGTTTGCCAGAAAACAATTATGTAAATACTTATTTCCCAAAATGCCAAAAGTATCTTAGGAATGATCCCTTTATTGGATAAGCAGAAAAATTATATTTTAGAGTTCAATGGCTCTTCCTTAGGCTAGATTACAAATGAATTACTGAGAAAAAATTACAACATTTAAATAGATGTTACAAAAGGACATGGGAAATATGTGGAGAGGTCACCTAAAGATGAGCTAAGGAAATTAAATTAAGGTTTTTGTTACCAATGCAGATTGGGTGGAAGTTCACCTTATGGAGGTGTAAATTGTGTCGATGTAAAGAATCATGAATCCAGGTGTTAAATTAAACCCCATTGTTAGGCTAGCTTCACACCACGGCAAGATCCGATCCGGGGCTGTCAGGGATGAACCTGACAGCCCCGGACCGGATCAGCACACAGAACCGGTGTGCAGCTGGACTCAGCTGCCGCTGCTGATTCAGGACCGCGGCTCACAGGGAGCAAGCCGCGGTCCTGAAATAACAGCGGCGTGCAGCCACCGGTATCCGATTCCCGGATCCTCCCAGATCGGGGCAATCCGGCCCAATAGGCTCCCATGTTAGGGAGCGCCGGATTGCTTCGGATCCGAGAGATGCCAATTTGGGGAGATTTTTCTCCCCGGACACAAAAACGTTGCAAGCAACGTTTTTGTGTCCGGGAGAGTCATCAGAATTCTCCAGGATTCTTCCGGAGAGATGGAAACCGGATGTCAGATAGCTGCCATCCGGCTCCATAGGATACTATGGGGCCAAAATCCGGTCCGGGGCTGTCTGGTTTACACCTGTCTGGTTTACACCGGACAGCCCCAGATCGGATCTTGCCGTGGTGTGAAGCTAGCCTTAGACTGGAATATTCTTTTCAGCTTGAATTTCCTGATTTTTCTTTCTCTATCGTCTCTGAAATGACCTTTCAGTATTAGGACTTTTAAAGGGAACCAACCAGCAGGATTTAAGGCTATAAAGTGAAGCCAGTGCCTTACAGGCTCTAGGATACTGAGTGCAATCATAC
The DNA here is from genome assembly GCA_033576535.1 of Allobates femoralis. NCBI lineage: Eukaryota > Metazoa > Chordata > Amphibia > Anura > Aromobatidae > Allobates > Allobates femoralis. Next base: position 413,532,759 of record JARQOC010000006.1, on the reverse strand, counting down.
CTTTACTTCAATGATTACATTTAGGATTGCAGAGAAAACTGTTATCAAACACTGGCAACAGTGCAACCAATCAGCATAAGTGCACCACTGCGTCACTATGAGGTGTTGGGTTTCTTTGTATTACTCCATTTGTTCTAAGTTAAACCCTCTCCCCTGTCAGTATATACCAGCTCCATGATGCCTGACATTGTGCATGGTGATAGCACAATGTCAGGCTCCTACTGTATGTGGTTAAGCTCAGCAGTCCCTCCCTCGTCTGCGGATGTCTGCCGGCTTCACCGAGTTCTCACTGCTTCTCCGATCACTGGAGGGCAGGAGAGGGCGCCGCCCCCTCGAGTGAGAGCGCATCCTCAGTGTCCTCACAGTCACATACAGTGGGATGATGCAGGTGAGGACAATGGGGATGTGTACAGAATGGAGGGAGCAGGAACTTCTCCTGCCCTCCGGTGACTGGAAAATCAGTGAGAACCCAGTGAAGCCGGCAGGCATGCAGACAAGTGAGGGAGTCCTGAGCTCAGCCACATAAGAGCCTGACATTGTGCTATCGCTATGCACAATGTCAGGTGTCCTGGGGCTGGTATATACTGACAGTGAGGCAGGGAGAGCGAGGAGGGTTTGGCTAAGAGTAAACAGGGGAGTAATACAAAGAAATCCAGCTCCTCTGTGCAGCACTTATGCTAATGTGCTGTACTTGCTTCCCGTTGTTTGACAACAGTTTTCTCTATAATCATACATTTAGTCATTGAAGTAAAGGTATGATTGCACTCCGTATCCCTGAGCCTGAAAGGCAGTGGCTTCACTTTATAGCCCTATATCCTGCTGCTTGGTTTCCCTTTAATTCTGCCATACTGTGTCTATGTGTAGAGAAATGTTTTCCCATCGTAGAATGGAGTTGGATTAGCTACTGAAATAAAGCAGTTATATACATCACTGGTCTTGTACACACATAGAAAGTGTTAGGGGAAGAGCTCAATGGGGAGCCAGAGCCAGCAGTGAAATAATGGCAAGGGTTGATCTGTCACAAAGAACTGCTGATTTTGACCATATGGCACCGAGTTGCCAATAGACAAAATTAAGAGAAAAAAGAACGAAAAAAAAACACAGCACATTATGGACTCGTAAGCTCAGCATTTGGCTGATACATTACTTCTAAAGCTGTACATAATTACAGAAGATATATACTGGGCATAGTTGTAAAACTAGCATACGGAAGTGACTGTCAGAGATGGGGGGCAGAGTTTACAGAGGGGCGTCATACTCAGGCCACAGTGGGCGGAGGTGTAGAATGGGTGTGGCTAAACCCCCAAAATTGATGGGCGTATTCTCAATTGTTAGAGGGAGTGACTGAGCTGCCTGCCCCTGTGAGAGGGGCGGAACTGGTCCCATACAGTGGGGATGTTATATATATATATATATATATATATATATATATATATATATATATATATTATACTAGATAGTGTCCAGATTCTAACACATCGGGTATTCTAGAATACCTTGTAAACAGGAGTGAAGCGCGTCACACTGACCGACAGCCTTGTAGACAGGAGTGAAGTATGTCACACTAACTGACAGACCTAATAGACAAGAGTAAGGAGTGAGAATGGGGAGGCTGTGAGGATTGGGAGGCTGTGGGGACGGAGGAGGCTGTGGGGACGGAGGAGGCTGTGGGGACGGAGGAGGCTGTGGGGACGGAGGAGGCTGTGAGGACGGAGGAGGCTGTGAGGACGGAGGAGGCAGAGGGGACGGAGGAGGCAGAGGGGACGGAGGAGGCAGAGGGGTCGAAGGAGGCAGAGGGGACGGACGAGGCAGAGGGGATGGAGGAGGCAGAGGGGACGGAGGAGGCAGAGAGGAAGGAGGAGACTGAGGGGACGGAGGAGGCTGTGGGGACAGAGGAGGATGGAGGAGGCTGTGAGGATGGGTAAGGATGGAGGAGGCTGTGAGGATGGGTGAGGATGGAGGAGGCTGTGAGGATGGGTGAGGATGGAGGAGGCTGTGAGGATGGAGGAGGCTGTGAGGATGGGTGAGGATGGAGGAGGCTGTGAGGATGGGTGAGGATGGAGGAGGCTGTGAGGATGGGTGAGGATGGAGGAGGCTGTGAGGATGGAGGAGGCTGTGAGGATGGAGGAGGCTGTGAGGATGGAGGAGGCTGTGAGGATGGAGGAGGCTGAGGGGATGAAGGTGGTTGAGGGGATGAAGGAGGCTGTGAGGATGGGTGAGGATGGAGGAGGCTGTGAGGATGGGTGAGGATGGAGGAGGCTGTGAGGATGGAGGAGGCTGTGAGGATGGAGGAGGCTGTGAGGATGGAGGAGGCTGTGAGGATGGAGGAGGCTGTGAGGATGGAGGAGGCTGTGAGGATGGAGGAGGCTGTGAGGATGGAGGAGGCTGTGAGGATGGAGGAGGCTGAGGGGATGAAGGTGGTTGAGGGGATGAAGGAGGCTGTGAGGATGGGGAAGCTGAGGGGATGGAGGAGACTGCAAGAATGGGGTTTGCATTCAAACTGCGCGCCAAGCCGTGCTACTTCTCTGATTGGTCACCGCGGTGACCAATCAGAAGAGTACTGCGGCTTGGTGCGCGGTTCGAATGCCGCGAGGGGCACCACCGCTGCGAGCAGCCGCTGACCGGAGCTCAGCTGCAGCTACTGCTGCACAGAGCTTACCATCTATGCCAAAAACAGAAACCAAGTGCACTTACAGGATGCAGTCAGAGCCCATATGTGAAACAAGCCCAGGTGCAGGCTAATAAATCACCTTCAACCAGCAAGGTGTGGGAGGCGACTTGCCATGCATACAATGGGCCTGCATAGAACACCATTCACACTGATACATATGATGCAGAGTGTCTGAAAGCTACCCAACCGCTCTGCTGCCTGAGCATTGGGCCGCACAGTACAATACTTCTGCACCACTAGATGAATGGTGCCCCTAGGGGCCCAAATGCACCCTGGATAGATAAAAAAGTGCAAAATGTTTTTTATATGATAAACAAAAAACCTTTATAAATGGGATATTGGTTCATGTATTGGCCAAGACATTTAAGTTTTTTGTACTGCTGCAGAGGTCAGCGGCTCGCCAGCCGGGAGATGACAGGCTGACGCTGGTCATCTCACGGCTGGCTCGCGCTCCGGCCACCGTCTCCCGGACCCGTGTATCCCGGCGACAGTAACGCTAACGCCGGGCTGCAAATTGGCGCGAAATTCGAACTTTGAATTTGCGCGCTTATTTATATAGTCTGCACTCATTGGTGGCCACCTCTGGCGGGCACCAACGAGCGGCCTCTGTCTGGCGCGCAGTTTCTGTGACCGACAGACGCCTTAGACAATTATATAGTAGATATGATTATAATAGAAGCAGGGGCCTGGGGGTAAGACCCCCAGATGGGGGGGTGTAGGGGACGGCTGAAACTCCTCCTTGCATATTTTACTTCTGCATAATATAATATTAGAAGACAAAATTATGCAAGGGGGACTTCACCTCCCCCTGCACCCCCTCCATGTGGGAGTCTTACCCCCAGACCCTCGCTTTTATTATAATCATATATATTATATATATGAACATCCCCACTGTATGGGACCAGTTCCGCCCCTCGTACAAGAGCAGGCAGCTCAGTCACTACCTTTAACCATTGAGAGTACGCCCAACAATTTCAGGCATTTAGCCACACCTCCTCCAACCACTGTGGCCTGAGAATGACGCCCCTCTGTAAGCTCCTCCCCCTATCAGTGATTTTGATGGATCTGGACACAGAAAGAGCAAGGAGGAGCCCAGTGGTGTCAAGCCTATGATGTCTTGTGTTCCTCCGCTCGTGTGACATGTCGGGGCTGAAGTTTTGCTTTCCCAGTCTATCTACATATACTATCTACATACTCTGGGAACGCCATATAAAAGAAAACGTATTAAAAATAAAAAAAATAGATACTCACCTCTCTGCCGGCTGTTCGGGACCCGAGATGTCCAGATGCTGTCAGGAGCTTAAAGATCTGTGATTGGCCGGTAGCGATCACGTCATATGTGACGTGGCATACCACCTGATCTCTTCCAGCCAATCACATTTTAGGTCAAGGTCCTGGCAGCATCCGGACGTCTTCTCGACATCATAGCCTCGACACCACTGGGCTCCTCCCAGCTCTTTCTGTGTCCGGATCCATCAAAATCACGGATCCGGACACAGAAATGACATCCAGAGTCGCTAAACCGGTGCTGTCCGTTACTGTCCGTGGGGTCCTGCAAAAAAAAACAGGATCCCCACGGACAGGAAAAAAGCGTGATGTGAAAGGGGTCTAATGTTGGAAACACACTATCCTACTTACATGCGAGTCTCTTGGACGAGAGTCGGATCGGTGACCCTGAACGGCCTCTCCCTCTCTGGACAGGAGTGTGATGTTGCACAAAAACACAGGCAGCTGACACTCCAGTCCGGACAGGTGGGAGGCCGTTCAGGCAGAGAGGTATTTATTTTTAATACATTGCTTACATTAATTTCACTTTAGCAGTGTATGTATATAGTGTATGTAGATACACTGCTAAAGTGAAATTACACTGATCAGAGCAGTTTTAGTCTACAGAGCATGCTCAGTGTAACACTGGATCCGGGAAACTATATTGTTTTTTCCCGGATCTGAGCTCCATAGACCCCCATGTTATTTGATTCGGACAGCATCAGATCCGATTCTGTCCAATTGTCTCTGCTATGCCCAAAATCGGAGCAGTCTGAATTTGGGGACGTGAAAACAGCGGACACAATCGGATCCCTGCAGACACGGATGGCTATTAAGCACCAATCCGTGCCCATCAATGCCCATAGGGATACATGGGGGCCAAATTAGACCAACAGATAGCCACGGATGCACAACAATCGTGATGCGATAGGGGCCTTACACAGTTTTCCGATAACCTCTAGTCATCTCATTTATATAGATGCCTCCTGACTCCCCCATGGTAGATATTAAAGAAAAAAAGGGGGATGAACATGTTGGTTTTCAACATGTTCAGTCCTTTTGTTCCCAGGGAAGTCACTATGGTCACCATCTACACGTAGTGCTGTAACGTGAAGCTCATGGGCCCTGATGTGAAAGCTTTATCCGGACTCTCCATTATTGCAAAGCGCCTTTAGGGGCCCCCTAGGCTCCAGGGCCCAGGTGCAACTACAACTCCTGCACTTGCAGTTACGCCCCTGTCTATATGAATTATGTATGTTCTCCCCATGTTTGTGTGGCTCTAAAGACATACTGATAGGGAATTAGGATGGGGGCTGTGATAATGATGTCTGTACAGCGCTGCGGAATATACTGGCATCACATAAGGAAGCATAATGCCCTCCCCATGTTTTCGTGGGTTTCCTCCCACACTCCAAATACATACTGATAGGGAGTTTAGATTGTGAGCCCCAATGGGGACAGTGATGTAATGTATGTAAAGTGCTATAAAGTAAATATTATTATAATAATGATGATGCCAGTATTCAGTATGTGTATTGAGGTGCGGTGTTTGGGGCCAGTCAGCCATGTATATGTGGGGGGAGGGGAGCCGTAGTGTGGCCAGCACCTATGGGATGTACAATGTGGCCCCAGACACAGGCTGTGACGGTCTCTGGCCACAGTATGACCAGTGTGAGCGCCTTCGTGCAGCCACACAGGGGCCCAAGAGGTTAGGGGACCATTTCTACCGCCAATGTAGGTGGAATTATGTATTGTAATGAGCTATATGGTGGGTAAAGGGCCCGTGTATTGTTCTTGCACTGGGGCCCTTTGCTGTGTGTCCCCCACAGGATGATATAGCACAGGACCTCTCCCAATACCCAGATACCAGGCTTCTCCCGGCCACAGCCACACTGCCCGCACACATCACCCACAGGGGAACCACGAGTCCCAGCAAAGAACAATGCGGGCCCCCAGAGGGTGCAGGCCGCCCTCCCCCCCACTACATTGGGGGCCCCGCACGGCGCACAGGGCGCTGGTTACTATAGTAACGGCCTAGGCCGCGCTCCCGGGCTGCTGTGCGGAAGGTGACGCTTATAACGCGGCCTCGTACGCAGCCTCCTCCTCCCCCGGCGCCGCCGTGAGCACGGCCCGCCGTCACGTCCTGACGCTCCGCAGGGACCCGGTGCGTGATGAGGGGGAGGGGGTGAGTGCTCTCACCTGCTGTCCGCCGCTCCAGGTCCTCCGTGCCGCCGCCTGCTGCCCGGGGGTTTACTCCGGTTATTGGGCGGTTTCGGGGATGCGGGCGGGGGGTGAAGTGAGAAGGCCGTGCTCGTTCACGTCTCCGGGGAGAAAAGGAGGGGGCTGTGCGCGCTCATGTGATGGCCTCAAATATGGCCGACCTGTGACAGGACTGAGCAGTGCGCATGCGTGCAGCGCTGGTGACTAGGGCTGCAACTAGCGCCAGCTCTTTAATAAGCAGCAATACATGGTCTCAGGCGCTTGGTGGCGCTGGTGTGGAACTAGTGCCAGCTCTGTTATCAGCAATACATGTTCTCAGGCGCTAGGTGCGTAGTCCAACTAGCTCAAGCTCTGTATTCAGCAATACATGGTCTCAGGCGCTAGGTGGCGCTGGTCTGCAACTAGCGCAAGCTCTGTAATCAGCAATACATGTTCTTAGGCGCTAGGTGGCGCTGTGTATGCGGATTTCCATCATTGCAGTTGAGCTGGGGATTGGCACATTAGAATGTTTATTGTGTATCAGGTTTTGACAAAACGTAGTACTTATACAAAGAGCTGCCAGAGGAACAAGCAGGATTCAGAAAAGACAGAGGAATAAGATATGTAATTGCTAATATTAGATGGATAATGGAAAAGGCCAAAAGAATACAAGAAGAAGCTCTATTATTGCTGCATAGAATAGAGCAAAGCAGTGGCGGATTGTAATGGGGCAATTTACCCAGGGCTGCTGTGCCCTCCCACAGCACTGGGCCCAGGGCTACTGCCCACATTGATTTCATTATAATCCGCCACTGGAGCAAAGCCTTCAACTGTATTGATCACCAGAAACTTTGGAATACCATGAAGGATATGGGTGTGCTGAACCATCTGATCAGCCTCATTAGGAACCTTTAGGCCCCATTCACACACATACTTTCTTTGCTGCGTATTTTTAAGCACAAGCTCATCACAAACCAGCAGTGGGTGATTAAACATATAAGTGGAGCACTTGTTTCTATTAAGGCCACTTTACACACCAACTTATCTGTCCAACTTCTGACCAACTTGCTGGTTGCAGTGAAATCATGGACACATTGTTCCATTTGTACACAGCACACAAAATGGAACTATGTGTCCATGATTTCACTGCAACCAGCAAGTTGGTCAGAAGTTGGACAGATAAGTTGGTGTGTGTAAAGTGGCCCTTATGGTGGGTTTACACACACCAATCATTGTGTCCAATATCTGAACCAATCTCTGGTTGCAGTGAAATCATGGATACATAGCTCCATGTTGTACACAGCCACATAATGGAACAATGTGTCCATGATTTCACTGCAACCAGAGATCTGTTCAGATATTGGACACAATGATTGGTGTGTGTAAACCCACCATGATGGTGGGTTTACACACACCAATCATTGTATCCAATATCTGAACAGATCTCTGGTTGCAGTGAAATCATGGACACATAGTTCCATTTTGTGGCTGTGTACAACATGGAGCAATCTGTCCATGATTTCACTGCAACCAGAGATCTGTTCAGATATTGGATACAATGATTGGTGTGTGTAAACCCACCATTAGACCTTTCCTCTGAGTGTGCCACTCCCGGTTTTGATTGTTCCTCTCCTGGCTTTTTTTGAGCTTGTGCGTAAAAATATGCAGCAAAAAAAGCAGTGTGTGAATGGGGCCTTACTTTAACCAAGAAGCAACAGTCCGAACGGGGCACTGTGACACAGCACGGGTTCAATGTAGAGCGAGGCATCAGACAAGGCTTCATCCTGTCACCATTTCTTCAATTTATATGCAGAAGCTATTTTCAGGAAGACTGGACTTGCCAAACAAGAAGATGGAATCAAAATTGCAGGACAAATCATCAACAATCTTAAATGATTGCAGCCCAGGAGCCACATGGTGCCATCCAGTGTTGTACCAGCCATGTGCTCATACAAATGCTTGTCTTCGGATTTGAACCATTTTTTTTGCGGATTATAAAACTCTCCAAATTTATAGGGAAAAAAAAACACTTTTAAATGTTAAAGGGGCAATCTTGCAGAACCAACGTCTGGAAGTGAATTGCCGCTGTGGGGGTAGATCTAACAGATGGGGCGTCATCGCTCAGGTACAGTGGGTGAGAAGGAGGAGCAATGGCCGTCACTGACCCGATGTGTTGGGCAGAAGTTATTCTTAAGTCCACGTGGTCATAGAGTTGATTATAACTGAAGTGGGGGTCTGGGGGTAAGACCCCCAGGTGGGGTTGTGCATGGGGGGCAAACCCCCCTTTGCATAACTTAATCTTCTAATGGGCTGCATATCATCTTAATTGTTACATTATGCAGCCCATTATAAGCTTGTTATGCAAGGGGGGGGCTTTGCACCCCCCACCTGGGGGTCTTACCCCCAGACCACTGCTTCTGCTATAATTAATTTTATGACCATGTGGATTTAAGAATTAATTCCACCCACCACATGGGGTAAGTCATGCCCATTGTTCCTCCTCCACCCACTTGGCCTGAACCAATGATGCCCCCTCTGTTAGCCCCCCCCCTTCCGTCATGATCATTCACCTTCGGACGTCGATTCTGCAAGTATGCCAAAAAACAGGATTCCATTTTAAAATCCTAGAGTCCATTTTATAATCTGGATATAGTTTACCAGGAGAGCAGGGTCACAGGAGGCAGGGCCACAGCTAAAGGAAATTGCGGCAGCACAAGTGGAGTGATACTGCGGGCCTATGGCTGGGAGGAGGGGATTTTGTAGTGGCGCAATGTGAACACCATTGAGCTCCACGCAGTGGATGCGATGGGCATCAGGAAAATGGTTGCAGAGGCAGCTCATGTGCAGAGTGAGATCTTGAAGAGCCGAGAGCTCAATCTGCGCACTGGCTGCTTTCGCCCCAAGTGACTTCAGGGAGATGGCTGTGCTTGCACAGATTAAGATCTCGGGTGTCCAAGATCTCAATCTGTGCGGGCGCTGCCTTTGCAACCATTTTCTTGATGCCCATCGCATCCACTGCCTGAAGCTCAACGGCATCCGCATTGTAACGCTTCAAAAACCCCTGCCCTCCCAGCCTCAGGCCCACTCGTGCAGTTGCTGCAAGTTCCTTTAGCGCTGATCCTATCTCCCGTGATGGTGTTCAACCATGCGCCCCCAGTAAGCTATATCTAGATTGTAAGATTCACGCCTATCCCCCCTCCAATTTTGAGGGAAAGTAAGTGCATTTTATAATCCTAACAATATGGTAAATTTCTTGCCAGAGAGAAGAGGTGTGGTGTAGGGCAAGGATATATATGTACCTATGTTGAACCCCCAAATATTAGTAAAAAGATGGTCTCCTGTCCCCTGTGTTGTACTCCAGAAAGAAGTTGATGACGTGGAGAGGTGACTTGAGGTGACTGTGTGTGAATAAGGTTCTCTTCAATGTAGTTTTATGGGAGCAGTAAAAACACATCTTACCAAGTCACGTTAAAGGGAATTTGTCATCAGATTTCTGCTATGTAGGGGTTCAAACACTGAATTCAACAATGTCACTTACTAGGTTGTGTGCTGAGGTTTAATTACAGTGAATGTTTTATCACCAAGTGCTTATCACTGTTTTGACAAAATTGCTAGTCCAACCACAACCCCTCCTCTGATGAGCAGATTATTGTCTATAGAGTATATACATTAGGAGCCTGGTGTGGGCCGTTTCTAAGCTCTGCTTTATGCTATATCTAAAAATTCTGATTGTGTCACAACTGCTGCACCCAGAAATCTAAGTGATACATCACTGAAATCAAGGTCTCTTTTCCTACAGCATGCTGTTCTCAGATGATTTCATTTATTTTTAGGGTATTTGCTAATTTTTTTCCTTGTTATTGTTTTTGCTGTCAGGTGAGGTAGCAAAAACCTGCTGACAGATTCTCTTTAGCACAAGTTAGGGGATATGCACACTTTTTCTTAACTGCTTCAGTAAAATAGTGTATGGTGCGATTTTTTTTTTCCTCACAGTCCGACCAAGAGGAAAAACTGTTATCTTGAAAATATCTTATTGATGAGCATGGGTCAGCGTGCTGTTCAATTAAATATCAGACGGCGCTCTGAGTTATACGCTCTTCTGCACACTACAGACATACACACTAGTGACCACCTCCAATACCGGTGCTGTCTACTCACAGCCCTATCACTAAGGCTGGTGCATGTACACTATGGGGCTCATACATGACTGTAATTAAGATTATTTGTGTTAAGTATTTTGCGCCATTTATTTGTTTGCATTGCACTCACCCTTTTATTTGCACTTTTGTTAAAGCCACTTTTTTTTACACTTTTTTGTTTTTATTTTTTACTGTGCCACTATGGACACAGTCTAGCTTTAAAAAAACTGTTTTTGATGGATTCGTTTGTGACTTTTCAAAAAGTTACACATTTTGTCATACATATATTTCAGATTTCCCCTGTAGATATTTTATGTACTGTATTTTCCGTTGTATTGGAGTCCCGAGTCCGGAAACACACCACCATGTTTTGTAGTCTGAATACGGACAGCGATGTTCGGAGCACTTCTGGATCTCCTGAGCTGGACGGCTCAAATGAGACTTGCAAGTTTGGGTCAGGAGACCTCAACCAGTCCATGCATGATTGAATAACGAGGTTTTTTTAAACTAAGGAAAAGACCTGAAATAAAATATATACAGCGCCTACAAGTAGTATTCAACCACCTGCAGATTTAGCTGGTTGACACATGCGGAATTAACTTGGCATTGTGACATTTGGACTGTAGATCAGCCTGGAAGTGGGAAATGCACTGCAGCCAAAAAGATTTTTTTAATTTTTTTTTTTTTTTATAAAGCGTTAAAAGTTAATTCAGAGGGTCATTTATTATTCAACCCCTCAAACCACCAGAATTCTGTTTGGTCCCCTAAAGTATTAAGAAGTAGTTCAGGCACAAATAACAATGAGCTTCACATGTGTGGATTAATTATCTCTTTTGCCAGCCTTTTCTGACTATTTAAGGCGGCCGTCACACGGAACGATTTCTTGCCCGATATCGTTTAAGCGATCTCCTTTTTGATCGCTTAAGCGATATCGGGCAAGAAATCGTTACATGTAATCAAGCGATTTACGATGTGAAATCGCTTGATTGTGACATCGCTGATCTGAGCTCCGGAGCTCAGATCTAGCGATGAACGATGCCACGATCTGCTTCATCGTGGTGTATAACACCACGATGAACGCTCTCCCAGCGGCAGAGCCTATGCTGGGAGATGGTAACTATGGTACACGTCGGGTAACTAAGCGACGCGCGGCGCCTAGTTACCCGATGTGTACCATAGTTACCAGCAAGATCGCGGCTCCACATCGCTGGTGAGTCTGTCTGTGTGACATCTCACCAGCGATGTGAGCGATATTGTAAGCGATCGCGCGTGCACGTGATCGCTTACAATATCGCTAGAGATATCTCAGCGTGTGACCCTCCCCAAACTTGTGAACAGCACTCATACATGGTCAACATGGGAAAGACAAAGGAGCATTCCAAGGCCATCAGAGACAAGATCGTGGAGGGTCACAAGGCTGGCAAGGGGTACAAAACCCTTTCCAAGGAGTTGGGCCTACCTGTCTCCACTGTTGGGAGCATCATCCGGAAGTGGAAGGCTTATGGAACTACTGCTAGCCTTCCACGGCCTGGACAGCCTTTGAAAGTTTCCTCCCGTGCCGAGGCCAGGCTTGTCCGAAGAGTCAAGGCTAACCCAAGGACAACAAGGAAGGAGCTCCGGGAAGATCTCATGGCAGTGGGGACATTGGTTTCAGTCAATACCATAAATGACGTACTCCACCGCAATGGTCTCCGTTCCAGACGAGCCCGTAAGGTTCCTTTACTTTCAAAGCGGCATGTCAAGGCTCGTCTACAGTTTGCTCATGATCACTTGGAGGACTCTGAGACAGACTGGTTCAAGTTTCTATGGTCTGATGAGACCAAGATCGAGATCTTTGGTGCCAACCACACACGTGACGTTTGGAGACTGGATGGCACTGCATACGACCCCAAGAATACCATCCCTACAGTCAAGCATGGTGGTGGCAGCATCATGCTGTGGGGCTGTTTCTCAGCCAAGGGGCCTGGCCATCTGGTCCGCATCCATGGGAAGATGGATAGCACGGCCTACCTGGAGATTTTGGCCAAGAACCTCCGCTCCTCCATCAAGGATCTTAAGATGGGTCATAATTTCATCTTCCAACAAGACAACGACCCAAAGCATACAGCCAAGAAAACCAAGGCCTGGTTCAAGAGGGAAAAAATCAAGGTGTTGGAGTGGCCTAGTCGTCTCCTGACCTTAACCCAATTGAAAACTTGTGGAAGGAGCTCAAGATTAAAGTCCACATGAGACACCCAAAGAACCTAGATAACTTGGAGAAGATCTGCATGGAGGAGTGGGCCAAGATAACTCCAGAGACATGTGCCAGCCTGATCAGGTCTTATAAAAGACGATTATTAGCTGTAATTGCAAACAAGGGTTATTCCACAAAATATTAAACATAGGGGTTGAATAATAATTGACCCACACTTTTATGTTTAAAATGTCTAAAAATTCAACTGAGCAACATAACTTTTTGGTTTGTAAGATTTATGCTTCTGTTAATAAATCCTACTCTCGTTTGCAGTTTGCAGTTTGGCATCTTATCAAACCAGCTAAATCTGCAGGGGGTTGAAGACTACTTGTAGGCACTGTATGCCCTTCCCAGTTTGTTAGACCCTCATTCCATTTCAGCAGAGCCATGGAGGGTCAGGACCCCAGTTTCTTATAAAGAATTTGTCACCAGGCTTTTGCTATCCCAACTGAGAGCAGCATATGTAAAGACATACATGTCGGGCCCACTGGGACGGGGGTACTCGGTACCGGACCGGTTTGCTGCTGGGGAAGTCACGGGTGGTCCTGGTCCGGTCCGTGTCCCGGGCTCGCCAATAAAAGGGGATATTTACAAGGGTTGTCAGTCGTGACGCCACCCACTTGATGCGGCCAGTGATGGGGGCCGACGCTGCTGCAGAACCTCCGGGGATGATGTAATGGCAGCTTAGGTGTAATAGTTCCAGTGGGTAGAACTGTGCTCCCGGGGCAGTAAGGGTTAAGTCTATTGTGGAGTGTGTAGCACACTTACTTTGCAGACGCTGCAGGGATCTCTCCTCTTTGCTGGTGCTGACAGGCTGTATCCTGTATGGAGAGAATCACTTTCATGCAGAAACACAAGGGAAGCAGTTCCAGGGTTTTCCGTATTTACTCTCAGTTCTTCAAGTCACTTTACAGTTCAGTTGCAGTTCTTACAAAGTTCAAGTACACGGGCACATTCTCCCTCTCCGGGTTCCCTTTGCTCCCTGCAGCCAGGCCTCTCTCTCTCCGTGACCCCTCACACAGTCTCTGTGTCCTTTCCGGGCTATTACGTTCTCTCTTCACTTCGTGTTGTGCGACACTGGACAGTATGGCGGTGACTCGGGCCCCTATGGGTCCTTAGTTTGTCACTGAGCTGCCTGTCCTTTAGGGTAGGGATCCCGATCTGGAATTAAGACCCCCCGTCGTGTTGTTTGGGGATGCCGGGTAAACTACGGTCCCCTCTAGAGCCGACACTCTACTTTAGCCCAGCCTCCAGCAGTCCTCAAGTCTGAGGCTCTACCAGGCTCCTTTCCTTCTGCGTCTCTCGGTATAATAGGAGGGCTACTCCGCCTGCAGTCGGTTGCTTTAGCTGTGGTTCTAGGGCCCGGGTTACACCGCCCCTCTCTGCTCTCTCACACTCCTGGGGATCCAGCTCTGGATAGGCTTTCTCTCTCCTCCGGCTCGCACTGGCTCGGTACAGATTCTGTGTTCCTTATGCCCTCACTCTTCCAGGACTTGTGGCTTTCTCCTGCTCAGCTTCAGCTGAACCTGCTGCTGTTCTCAGGCCAGTGCTGTGCTTGTCAGCTTCTGGTCTTTGCATCTCAGCTCACTACGGCCTACTGAACACCTTCCTCCTCCCCCTTTCCTATATACTGTCGAGTCACCTGACTACGTGTGTGCCCAACCCATCCTCTAAATCCACCACCCCTCAATCTCATAGAGTCTCTAATCTCAGGGCTGGATGCTACCTTCTGCACGTGGGTTGTGTGGGCTGTGAGGGTGTTGGTGTGCAACAATGTCCTACCTGCTTGCGTGCAGTTCCCTCTTGTGGCCTCCTGGACGCTAGGGGCGCCATAATACACACTAAGGCCCCTTTCACATCAGCGGTTTTTGCTGATAGCGGCAGTTGCAGTGAAAAAAACGCAACTGCCGCGATTACTGCATAACGGCTTGCACTTGCGGCAAGCCCCATACAATGTCTATGGGGCTTGCGGCAAGTGCGGTATACCGTGTTTTTTTCGCGGCCCGCACCTGCCAAAACCGCACTTGCCGCACACTTACCGCAAGCCCCATAGACATTGTATGGGGCTTGCCGCAAGTGAACTGCAAGTGCAGCCGTTATGCGGTAATCGCGGCAGTTGCGGTTTTTTCACCGCAACTGCCGCGATCAGCGAAAGCTGTTGATGTGAAAGCAGCCTTAGGGCCCTTTCACATCAGCGTTTTTCGTAATTCGCGGCAGATGCGGTGAAAAAAACGCATCTGCCGCGTTTGCCGCATAACCGTTCCACTTGCGGCACGGTTGCGGTTTTTCCCATAGGAAGTATAGGGGGACTTGCGGCAGATGCGGCAAGTGCGGTTTTGCACTTGCGGCAGGTGCGGCAGCGAAAAAAACCCGGCTGACCGCGTTTTTTTTCGCTGCCGCACCTGGCGCAAGTGCAAAACCGCACTTGCCGCATCTGCCGCAAGTCCCCCTATACTTCCTATGGGAAAACCGCAACCGTGCCGCAAGTGGAACGGTTATGCGGTAACGCGGCAGATGCGTTTTTTTTCACCGCATCTGCCGCGAATTACGAAAAACGCTGATGTGAAAGGGCCCTTAGGGCCTATCACATCAGCGTTTTTTGAAATTTGCGGCAGATGCGGTGAAAAAACCGCATCTGCCGCATTACCGCATACCCGCTGCACTTGCGGCGCGGTTGCGGTAAACGCCATGCAAAGTTAGATGTATAGGCGTACTTGCGGCAGGTGCTGGCAAGTGCGGTTTTTTTTCAAAACTACAGCAGGCAGCCCAGTAAGTGAGGTATCACTGGAGTCAGAGTCTCTGTCTTTACATCAATGGCCCCCAACCTTTTTACGTAGAGATCCACATTAAGATCTGAGATATAGTCATGAGCTACATTCAGCACCCTTTTCCCCCAGTAGTGACACCTAGAATCCCCCATTACCGATGTAACAGCCAAAGCTTCCTTCACCCCGAGATCTTGTGCACCACTCCCTTATAGGTAGTATACTTACCATCCAGGAGTTCACACTTTACCAACATTTGGTATTCTCAAATCAAGAATACTCTCCTCACCATTGCATCCAGTTTCAAGCACCTCCTCTATCAGGCAGTATAATCTTAAAGAGAATCAGCCACCAGGATTTAACCACCTGACAATCAGTGCAGCAGGTGATTGACGTGAGCAGTATGACATCACTATTTGTTTTTTACTTCTCTCCTGTGGGCTTGTCGTTCTGCTGTAAGCCGAACCCCCTCCAACCTCCCTCTCATCCAGACTCATGCGGAGGGTTCGGCTTACAGCAGAAAGACAAGCCCACAGGGGAGGAATAAAAACAAATAGTGATGTGATACTGCTCACGTCAATCACCTGCTGCACTGATTGTCAGGTGGTGAAATCCTGGTGGTTGGTTCCTTTAAGATTATACTGCCTGATAGAGGAGGTGCTTGAAAGGTGTTTTCTTTAAGCTTACCGTATGTATCTTACCTCACCAGCCGGGGGAGGTAATCTAGTGAGCCCCTAAAATACCGGAAAAATAGAGGAGACAGGCGTGTCAATAATATAATAATATTTGGATATATACACTCACCCAGGTGAATGCACATTTGCTTGTAAAACTGAGAACTATCTCCGTATAGTAGCGTTTTGTCTCTCCACACTTGGTCTGCTGCACACCCACGAATACTACCGCAAGCTCCTCTGTTGGTTCTCCGGTAGGAAAGGAAGTGAAGGAAATGATGATTCCAGACAGATCGGTGGTGCTCTCAGGAGTCTCCAATACAGTTAATGGAATTTATCTTTATTGTAGTTAAAAATAAGGATGAATACAACGCGTTTCATCTACCTAGTAGCCAATATACCTGAAGAAGGCTACTAGGTAGTCGAAATGAGTTGTATATGTCCTTCATTTTCTCTTCTGTGTAGGTCTACTCACAAAAGTCTCCATCTGGAGACTTTGTTCTCATAGAAGTTTGGTAGTCTTAGAGCTAATATACCAAGATGCAGAGCGCCGAGAGCCATACATCATAGGCCTGTGAGCCACAGGTTAGCGACTCCTGCTCTAAATCATACTACTCTTAGATTAGGTGGCAAGAACCTGGTGATACACTCCCTTTAACCTGGCCAACAACATGACCACTATCTCTTCTAATGCCCGCACAGACATGGTGCTAAGCTCAGTTGAGCATTTGTGTGTTTTCAATGTGGTGAGTGTGGAAAGTCAGGGAGCTCCCATACACAGCTTCATGTCCCGGCCAAAATTAGTGTGTTCTGGAAACTTTCATCCAATACAAAGACGCTTTAAGGAATCAAAACTCATTTAATGTAGCTATCCAGATTCTAGAATCTAAATGTGCATGTGAATTAACATTCCTCATGATCTTCAAGGGGTTGTCTAGGCTTGGGGTTAAAATCTACGGTGAGTTTTTGAATGAAGACTTGTCAAAAATCACTGCGCAGTGTGCGCACTGTCAGGATTCTTCAGTGAGGCGACCGTCACACGCTACAATTTCTTGAACGATATCGTTTAAGTGATCTGCTTTTTGATCGCTTAAGCGATATCGTTTGGGCATCGCTACGTGCAATCAAGCGATTTTACAATGTAAAATCGCTTGATCGTGACATCGCAGATATGAGAGCCGGAGCTCATATCTAGCGATAAACGATTTAACAATATGCTTCATCGTGGTGTGTGACACCACGATGAACGATCTCCCAGCGGCAGAGCCTATGCTGGGAGATGGTAACTATGGTACACGTCGGGTTACTAAGCGCCGCGCGGCGCCAACCCGATGTGTACCATAGTTACCAGCGATCTCGCTGGTCCACATCGCTGGTGAGTCTGTCTGTGTGACAGCTCACCAGCGATGTGAACGATATTGTAAGCGATCGCGCGTGCACGTGATCGCTAACTATATCGCTCACGATATCTGTGTGTGTGACGGCCGCCTTAGGCTGGTTTCACACTGCAGTTTTTTTCCTGATCAGGTTTCATGCAGTTTGTGTGTCAAAACCAGGAGTGTCTCCAAAACTACGAACAGGTGTCAATCTTTCAATTATAGTTTTTCTCTGCAAGTTCCTCTCCTGGTTTTGGCACACAAACCTGATCGAACCTGATGAGGGAAAAAACTGCAGTGTGAAACCAGCCTAAGTCCGGCTTCACACCGCGGTGTGATCCAATCCGGGGCTGTTAGGGGTGAACCTGACAGCCCTGGAACGGATCTGTAAACAGAACCGGAGGGCCAAATATTCCTCCGGTCCGGTGTGCAGCCAGATGCCTCAATTGCAGCCGCAGCTGCTGATTATTCAAGGTCCTGAAATTTCAGCAGCGTGCAGCAGCCTGTGTACGGTTGCCGGATCCTCTCGGATCGGGGCAATTCGACCACATAGACTTCCATGTTAGAGAGCACCGGATTGCCCCGGAAGGATCCGACTTGGGGAGATTTTTCTCCCCGGACACAAAAATACTGAATGCTCCGATATTGTGTCCGGGAGAAAAATCTGATTCCTCCCGGATTCTCCCGGACACATGGAAACCGGATGGCAGAGAGCTGCCATCCGGCCCCATAGGTCACTATGGGGCCAAAATCTGGTCTGGGGCTGTCAGGTTCATCCTTGACAGCCCCGGATCGGATTTCACCATGATGTGAAGCCAGCCTAACATGTGCAAGACGGTGTGTGACTGCAAGTATGCAATTTGCATAGATGTGGTCATAGGCAGACTAGACATGTGCAGCCTTGGTCAATACAAGAGAATTCAGCGAGGCCAGACACAACTAGTAGGAATATGTGATTACAAAATCCCTCAGTTCTTTATTTATTGAGATGCTGCAGTTCTATGTAATAGACTTGATTTCTTCTGACATTATGTGGTGTCCTTTAAAGAGGACCTGTCACCCCCCTGGTGCTTTCCAAACTGAAAGCACCACTGACTGCAGCATGTCTGCTGCATTCAGGGAGGGGGTCCCCCATGTTTCTACCCACTCTGTAAGCTGTAAAAACCATTTTAGAAAGTGTAGAGCTAACGAGTCTGGAGGGACTTATCTGATTATGAAGTCCTCGCTGTTTAGAGGATATTCCTGCCCTCTGCGTTTCTGTGCCACCCCATGCCTGTGACATCAGTGCCAGAGCCTGCCCTGCTGTATGCATACAGCATAATCTGGAGTAGGGTGGGCTCCGGAGCTGATGTCACATGCAGGGGGCAGCACAGAGAGGCAGGGGGTGGGAGGACCCTCTAAACAGCGAGGACTTCATAATCAGATAAGTCCCTCCGGACTCATTATTTTTACACTTTCTAAAGTGGTTTTTACAGGTTACAGGCGTGGTGTAGACATGGGAGACCACCAAGACATGCTGCATTCAGTGATGCTTTCAGTTTGGAAAGCACCAGAGGGGTGACAGATCCTCTTTAAGGGGAGTTTGGCCCTTATGTATTTTTGGATGTTTTGGACACCTACTTGTGGTCACATAACTGTCTGCTCTTGGCACCAGAGAATCCTGACAGCACACTGTGAGTATTGACAAGTCTGCAGCCATAGAGAGTGACTGCAAGCTTTAAAGGGAACCAACCACCTCAGATCACCCTAATACACAGTTAGTACATGTCCCTGCACCCTAAGGATACCTTTCCAGCACTGTTTTTGTGTAAAATCTTGCATTAGTATAACTGATATAAAGAGTTTATAAACTTACTAGCCTGGAGACTTCTGGGCGTATCCCTCCTTCTGTTATACTTCAGGGCTGTGCATTGCATGTCTGTGCTCCCCCTCCCTCCGTGCAGAGGAGATAACGATCACGCCCATCAGGGCAGGGCAGCAGGCACGGAGGGAGGGGGAGCGCAGACATGCAATGCACAGCCCTGAAGTATAACAGAAGGAGGGATACGCCCAGAAGTCACCAGGCTAGTAACTTTATAAACTCTTTATATCAGTTATACTAATGCAAGATTTTACACAAAAACAGTGCTGGAAAGGTATCCTTAGGGTGCAGGGACATGTACTAACTGTGTATTAGGGTGATCTGAGGTGGTTGGTTCCCTTTAACCCCAAGCCTGGAAACCCCCTTTAAATCCCATTTTAACCCCACTCAGTCGTTTCTCATACCACACAATGAACTGGACTCTGAATGGTTGAACAATTGTAATTTATATGGTTTAAAAATAAAATATGCGAGGGGCATAATTCTCTGGAAGAATCTGCAGACGTGCGAACCGTATGGCATAACCGTATGAACCTCATTACTCCAGGGTGATCAGGTCATGATGGTGACAGATCAGGAGGGATGGGGGGGGGGGGGGCAGAAGGGGATTGTGTGATGAAGTGACAAATGACATGTACATAAAATAGTTTTGTTTGCTGTTCTCTTATTGGGAGCTGGCATGGAAGTCTACAGCGGCGGCGGCTTCTATCCAGACTTCTCCTCCCCCTGCTTCTTGTTCTTGCGGACCTCCTCTGCATGAATCTCCTGCCATGACAGAAGCAGAGATGATGATATAGTAAGACAAGCTATAACTAAACGTAAAAGAAGAGTTCATTTACTGAAAGCAAGCAGTTATTTTCAAGAAATGAGTGTACAATTCTGATTGCTGCAGCTTCGATGTGACCAGAAGTGAAATACATATCTGTGTAACGACATGGCAATGCTGGATACCTTCTCGCGGAGACGCTCCCTGAGGGCCGCCAAGTGGGCGTCACGTATCTCCTTGCTCAGCTCCATCTTGTAGTTAAGTTTTTCCTCCGCCATTCGGCTGAAGTTGTTATTGTCCTCTATTGCCCTGTGCAGAACGTCTCGCTCATGTTCCCTTTTCTCAGCAAGTTGTTTCAGCACATGAGCTTCCTGGGTCTGAGAGGGAAAAGACGAGTCATATGGTAGAAAGGGACAACATACCAGCTGTACATATACTGTAGAATTATACCAGACTGCTCCATATCACTATATACAGAAGATGTATAACTTATACCAGCTGTACATATATAATTATCTATTTATATAATCCGCAGTTTGGGATTCGGGCGTTGTAGCCGAATCCCAGAATGCTTTGCGCCACTGGCACTGCGAGCGAGCGATGGCGCGCATGCGCCATCGCGAGCCGCAGATTCGGCCCGCAAACGGCCGCTAGACGCACCGCCCGCTCCTGCAAACGCCCGCTACACGCACCGGCCGGCACCCCCCGCTGCACGCACCGCCCGGCACCCCCCGCTCCCCCGCTGCACGCACCGGCCGCCACCCCCTGCTCCCCCGTTGCACGCACCGGCCGGCACCCCCCGCTGCACGCACCGGCCGCCTTAAAAAAAAAAAAAAAATTATGCTCACCTTTCCCCGAGCCCCCGCCGTCTCCTGCCGTGTTCTTGCAGGCTCCCGGTGGCTCCCGCAGGCTCCCAGTGTCTGCAGAGGTCTTCTACTGCAGTCCAGGACCTGTGATGATGTCACAGTCACGTGACACCAGGTTACTCCATGGTAACTTGCGGTCACGTGACTGTGACATCACCGCAGGTCCTGGACTGCAGTAGAAGACCTCTGCAGACACTGGGAGCCTGCGGGAGCCACAGGGAGCCTGCAAGAACACGGCGGGGGCTCGGGGAGAGGTGAGCATTTACTTTTTTTTTTTAACCCCTGCCTTCCTGTTTGGAGACGTTTTACTGTACTGAGCATGCTCTGTACAGTAAAAGCCTCCTCCAGCCTCACAGCCTCTCCATCCTCACAGCCTCCTCCAGCCTCACAGCCTCCTCCAGCCTCACACCCTCCTCCAGCCTCACTGCCTCCTCCAGCCTCACACCCTCCTCCAGCCTCACTGCCTCCTCCAGCCTCACTGCCTCCTCCAGCCTCACAGCCTCCTCTTGCCTCACAGCCTCCTCCTGCCTCACAGCCTCCTCTATCCTCACAGCCTCCTCCAGCCTCACAGCCTCCTCCTGCCTCACAGCCTCCTCCAGCCTCACGGCCTCCTCCAGCCTCATGGCCTCCTCCAGCCTCACAGCCTCCTCCAGCCTCACAGCCTCCTCCAGCCTCACATACTCACAGCCTCCTCCAGCCTCACAGCCTCCCCATCCTCACAGCCTCCTCCAGCCTCATAGCCTCCTCCAGCCTCACAGCCTCCTCCATCCTTACAGCCTCCTCCAGCCTCACAGCCTCCCCATCCTCACAGCCTCCTCCAGCCTCACAGCCTCCTCCAGCCTCACAGCCTCCCCATCCTCACAACCTCCTCCAGCCTCACAGCCTCCTCCTGCCTCACATCCTCACAGCCTCATCCAGCCTCACAGCCTCCTCCAGCCTCACAGCCTCCCCATCCTCACAGCCTCCTCCAGCCTCACAGCCTCCTCCAGCCTCACAGCCTCCCCATCCTCACAGCCTCCTCCAGCCTCACAGCCTCCTCCTGCCTCACATCCTCACAGCCTCCTCCATCCTCACAGCCTCCTCCATCTTCACAGCCTCCTCCATCTTCACAGCCTCCTCCATCTTCACAGCCTCCCTATCCTCACAGCCTCCCCATCCTCACAGCCTCCTCCATCCTCACAGCCTCCTCCATCCTCAAAGCCTCCTCCATCCTCACAGCCTCCTCCATCCTCACAGCCTCCTCCATCTTCACAGCCTCCCTATCTTCACAGCCTCTTCCATGCTCACAGCCTCCTCCATCCCCTCTGCCTCCTCCATCCTCACAGCCTCCTCCATCCTCTCAGCCTCCTCCATCCTCAGCCGCAATACCTGACACCGCTGCCATCCTGCCAACCGTCGGCCCCGCTTCATCACCACCGCCCTCGCGCCCTCTGCGAGGTCCACGCTGCCCGGATGCCGCCGGTGCCTTCCGCCCCTCGCCGCTCTCTCACCGCTGGGGCCTCAATGTCGCCATGCTGGTGGAGTAGCGGTCTACGGGCTGTGGCCGGGTGCCGGGAGCCAGTGACGTTGTCCTGTGGCCGGCAACAGCCAATGGGAGTGAGCGGACCGTGTCAGCCTGCAAAGCCTGACACGCCCCGCTCACTCCCATTGGCCACCCCCGCCGCCCCTGCAAGCGGATTGGGCGCTGTGTTGTACACACAGGACTCCCATCCCATTGGCCAGGACTTGGCGTCCTAGACCAATCGGATGGCCGTCCTATCTTTACCACACACCGCCCAATCCGCTCCTTCCCCTCAGGTCACGTGTGTGACCTGAGGCCAGGGACTGATCCCTCTCTGCAT
This sequence comes from Allobates femoralis, assembly GCA_033576535.1. Classification (NCBI taxonomy): domain Eukaryota; kingdom Metazoa; phylum Chordata; class Amphibia; order Anura; family Aromobatidae; genus Allobates; species Allobates femoralis. Next base: position 413,510,102 of record JARQOC010000006.1, on the reverse strand, counting down.
CACCCAACCCGCCGCAGAGGACAATGCCGTGTGACTGGGGCTGCGATCAGCCCCAGCACGCAGCCACGTGATGTCGCCGCTCCAGCCGCATCTCTCCTCACCCCTCCAGCCGGACCTCTCCTCACCCCTCCAGCTGGACATCTCACCACTCCAGCCTCTGCTCTCCTCACCCCTCCAGCCTCTGCTCTCCTCACCCCTCCAGCCTCCCGCCACATCATACTCTGCTATCCACAGAGCCCCCTCTATACTCTGATACCCACAGAGCCGCCTGTATACTCTCCTACCCACACAGCCGCCTGTATACTCTGCTACCCACAGAGGTGCCTCTATGCTCTGCTACCCACAGAGCCGCCTGTATTCTCTGCTACCCACAGAGCCATTTCTATACTCTGCTACCCACAGAGCCGCCTCTATACTCTGCTACCCACAGACCCGCCTGTATACTCTGCTACCCACAGAGCCGCCTATATACTCTGCTACCCACAGAGCCGCTTGTACAATCTGCTACCCACAGAGCCTTCTCTATACTCTGCTACCCACACAGCCGCCTGTATAATCTGCTACCCACAAACCCACCTGTATACTCTGCTACCCACAGAGCCGCCTGTATGCTTTCCTACCCACAGAGCCGCCTGTATAATCTGCTACCCTCAGAGCAGTCTGTATACTCTGCTACCCACAGACCAGCCTGTATACTCTGCTACCCACAGAGCCCCATGTATACTCTGCTAGCCACTCACCCGCCTGTATACACACAATTAATTTCACCGCGCTCCCGATGCAATTGCATCGGGCCTTTTTACTAGTATATAGAATATACTCAGTTTATACCAGCATGCTCCATATCACTATATACAGAAGATGTATAACGTATACCAGCTGTACATATATAATTATATACAGAATATACCCAGGTTATACCAGCATGCTCCATATCACTATATACAGAAGCTGTATAACTTATACCAGCTGTACATATATAATTATATACAGAATATATCCAGGTTATACCAGCATGCTCCATATCACTATATACAGTAGATGTATAACTTATACCAGCTGTATATATATAATTATATAGGATATACCCAGGTTATACCAGCATGCCCCATATCACTATATACATAAGATGTATAACTTATACCAGCTGTACATATATAATTATATACAGAACATATCCAGGTTGTACCAGCATGCCCCATATCACTATATACAGAAGATGTATAACTTATACCAGCTGTACATATATAATTATATACAAAACATACCCAGGTTATACCAGCATGCTCCATATCACTATATACAGAAGATGTATAACTTATACCAGCTGTACATATATAATTACTAGATGGTGGCCCGATTCTAACGCATCGGGTATTCTAGAATATGTGGGGGTGCGGCGTGCAGGTGTACGGCAGTGCGGGTGTACCGCGGTGCGGTTGTGCAAGTGTGCAGCGGTGGCCCCCTCAGTTCTCACCCGCTCCAGGCTTCTGTACAGCCGCCTCTCACCCTAGCATGTCTTCTTCTTCTTCCTCCAGCATAAACGTCAACAATTCCAGGGACTCAGGAGGCGGAGTTAACAGGGGGCATCATGGTAGGCGTCCAAGTGCATAGCCCTGATGTGGTGGGCATGCTCTTGTTCATGGCCATTATGACGCACCCTTTGGTAGCTCCACCCCCACCCCCTGCGGCCTTTGAATGTCTGGAGTCTATGCCACGAAAAGAAGAAGAATAATGGCGGGGTGAGCGGCGGCCGGGAGGGAGCGTGGTGCAGGTGAGCAGCGGGCAGGAGCCTGAGCGGAGGGGGGCCAGGAGACCAGGCAGACTGTGCCTATTTTGCTGCAACGGAAATCCCGCGTCGCCGATTGTTCGCAGCTGGCTGGGCGCGACCAATCAGCGACGCGGGTTTTGCGTTAGAAACAGTGTGACGTGAGTGCAGGGCTAAGTGTGAGATGAGTGCAAGGTGAGTGTAGCGCTAAGTGTGAGGTGAGCGCAAGGTGAGTGTGATGTGAGTGCAGGGCTAAGTGTGACAGAGTGCAGGGCAGAGTGTGACGTGAGTGCAGGGCAGAGTGTGACGTGAGTGCAGGGCAGAGTGTAACGTGAGTGCAGGACAGAGTGTGACGTGAGTGCAGGACAGAGTGTGACGTGAGTGCAGGGCAGAGTGTGACAGAGTGCAGGGCAGAGTGTGACGTGAGTGCAGGACAGAGTGTGACGTGAGTGCAGGACAGAGTGTGACGTGAGTGCAGGACAGAGTGTGACGTGAGTGCAGGACAGAGTGTGACGTGAGTGCAGGGCAGGGTGTGACGTGATTGCAGGGCAGGGTGTGACGTGAGTGCAGGACAGAGTGTGACGTGAGTGCAGGGCAGAGTGTGACGTGAGTGCAGGCAGAGTGTGACATGAGTGCAGGACACAGTGTGACGTAAGTGCAGGACAGAGTGTGACGTGAGTGCAGGGCAGAGTGTGACATGAGTGCAGGGCAGGGTGTGACGTGAGTGCAGGGCAGAGTGTGATGTGAGTGCAGGGTAAGTGTGAGTGGTGGGTGAGTGTGAGTGCAGGCTGAGTGTAGGGTGTGTTGGTGTAAGTGGTCTGCAGTACCTGGCTCCTGGTGCTGAGTGTGTTTAGCTTAAGGACCTCTGGTGATGTCACAGCCATGTGATCTTGCTCCGGCCATGATTGACACATCATCAGAGGTCCTGTAAGTATAGAGCCCCCGTCACACATAACAACGCACCAGCGATACCGATAACGATACGACCTGGCCGGGATCGCTGGTGCGTCGTTTTCACATCGCTGTTCATTTCAAATAGTGGGACGGGAAAGCCGACAGTGAAGTCGGCTTTCCCGCCTGCTATGTGAGTGTAGTGCTGTCGTCTCTGTCACAGCAATCCCGTGTCGCTGATGCGTCGCCAGTGCTTTTTTTTTGTAAAAAACTTATTTGCCATTACGCATCTCAGATTAATTTCCCCTATGCACAGGGGTGCAGAAGACTCTCTGCTGCCTGAACATAGGTGAGGACCGGGGGGGTTGCTGACGGCGGCCGCAGGTGAGGAGCGGGGGGGGGATTCCTATCGGTGGCCGCGGGTGGGTGGGGTTGCTGTCGGCGGCCGCGGGTGAGGGGAGGGGGGGTGCTGTCGGTAGCTGCCGCTGGTGATTTTACCTTATGCAGCCGGTGCACGTCACACAGGGAGCCGGCAGCATAGTGCAGGTGCCGCCCCCTTCTGCTCTGCGGCTCCCCCTGCCGGTGAATCATAGGAGGAGAGGAGGGCGGGAGATTCCAACAGAGGAGAACAAGAAACAATAATGACGCCCAGTGAGGCGTGCGGTGAAGCAGCGAGGAGGGGAGAATGGAGCCTGGAGCCGCCTTTCCAGTCTCCTGACAGAGCAACAGCCTGTAAGTTATAAGTCATTTTTCTTAATCTTTATAGGATGGATTTACAGCAGAGAGGGATGGTTAGGGAGCACCAAGGAAGGTGTAGGGACAGGTAGTGATAGGTCAGGAGGCTACAATGAGATGACAGGTTCCCTTTAATGAATTAGGAGCATTGTCGCTGAATCGTCAGATATGCTATTCCAGTCAGAGACTAGAGTAACATTTCTGGTGTAAAAAATTGCATGACTTCTGATAAATTTGATGGGCCCTGGCCTGCCCCAGCTTTACCCCGGCTCCATCTGTTTTAACTGAGCTGGCTGAATCTGGCAAGAAAACAACAAGTGTTGTAAAGGTTTTTTGCAACTTCGCATAGCACAAAAATAAACAACTTTTCAAAGTGTTTTCAGCCAGAAAACTGACTTTAGCACTTTGATGAATCGTCAGCTTAGTTGTCTGGTTTATCATTTAGTATTATTATAGCAGACTATGCCTGGTATATTGCAGTATGGCATCACCTGAGCACCTTCCTAAAGCTAGAAAAAAGCAAATAAAAGTACATCCATCATTTACCCTTCTCCTCTCTTCAGCAGCCTCCAGCCTCTTCTGCAGTTCTTCCAAGGAAACCTCCCTCTTCCTAGGAGAGATGGCCAGTGGAGGACCATCGGGGGACAAGTCTGAAGGAGATTTCAGGATCACTTCAAAGCTCTGACCTGACGACCTTTTATTCAGCTGCTTCACCTCCATGTCTGTGGATACAATAAACCATTATCAGCATTAAGGCACTGGTATAGACTTCCTCCAGAATGATATCCGAAGTTTTCTGACCTTCATATTCAGTGATTGTCTTGGGATGAGGCTGCGTGTAAAAGCAGGAGCAGATCAGGGACAGCATGGACAGCTCCTTCATCTTCTCTTTATAGGCTGCAAGAGACAAGAAGTGACTCCGTGAAGAATACCTTTAATGATCAACCATTGCTCTCTGGTACTTTACACCACCAGTCTCCATCTTTATTAGTTGTATCAGCTAAAAACCAATAAACCCCTGAAGAAGACCTATAATATGGTGAAACCTTTTGATAGAATTCTTTTATATTATTATATACACAGTTTTACAGCTGCCATATGTGCTATGTGGTGTGCCCTGCAGGTGTTACTAATCATATGCATGAGGCAAACATTCTGATTCCCTGCCTATGTTCAGTATATTATATATATATACTATATTATTCAATAGATGATGACAGGAAGAAAAGGATATGGCTTTCTAGAATTTGTTCCTTTTGTCAGTGGGATAATATGCCATCAGAGGAGTCTGGCAGCATCTTTCTCAATGAGAACATAGGAGTGCTAGTGATACAATTGGCTGAACACGATCTAAACTGTGTTAGGTGCCTAAGGGGAATCTGTCAGCAGGTTTTTGCCATGTAATCTGAGGAAAGCATGCTGTAAAGATTAAAAAACAGAATTCAAAGATGTGTCTCTTATCAACCTGCCTGCTGTTGTTTTCTTACAATGAGTGTTTTAGCACCAGGACCTTACCATTGTTTGGACTACATTGCCTTGTGTCTGCTAGTTTAATGTGCCCCTCTTCTGATAAGCAACTCATTGTCTATAGATATTATACATAGAGAGCCTGGTGTAGCTCTGCTACTTTGCTAAATCTAAAAACTCTGATTGTGTCAGAATCACTGTACCCGGTGAATTATGTGATACATCATTGGATTCAAGGTCTCTTTGCCTACATTATGCTGCTATCAAATGAGGTAGCAAAAAAACAGCTGACACATTCCCTTTAACAGCAATGAGTGGAGCTGGGCTCCGTCTGCTCCCGTTAATTTCTTAAATGAGGCTGTCAATCTCTGACAGTAGCATTTACTACACACTTAGTGCAATTAGGGGTGCTAATGAGTTTTCAAATTAGCTCAGAGTCTGATAGAAGCCCTTGTGCCTGCCATGATGGTTCTCCTGAAGACCACAATTTTTACGATATACTGCTTTTTTCATCAGTTTTTGACTCTCCATAACCCTGGCGTCTCACAGTTACAGCAAAGTGGATGGGATTTATAAAAATCTCCTGCACACTGTACTTTCTTTACACAAAAAAACTAACCTGCGGTGCTTTATGGAAAATGGCAACATGTCATTCTCTTTTGCGGGTACACTGAGGTTTATGTGTGGATTGTTCCCATAATATTGCATAAGATGCTGAAAATCCGCCGGTTTAAATGATATAGGACAGGACTTTTCATTTGAATGTGTAAGGAATATCCATTGCTTTATCATGACCTCTTTAGCCTGGAGGAGAGGAGAAGATGGGTGGAAGTGGAAACCGGTGAGGGGGATAATATTCCACTATCAATGATATGGTCTCCCACTTCCACAAGACTCAAAACCTTTTCATTCTTAGCCACCCTGCTTCGTGTCTCATTCATTGCCCAAAATAGAAAACTTAGACTGACCACACATCCGGGTCCCATGACTCCTATTTATGGAAATGCATCCTTTCCAGTAGATACTGGTGATCCTTCTTTCCTGAATATCCCAAAATCATCACATCCTATCCTCAGGGACTATCTTTCCAATCGGGGATTAAATCTCTCTCTACACTGTATCCTTCTGGGTCCTCACCAGGAAATGTATGGTTAATTCATGCAAGACTATGTACAGTAGCTACATCAAAACTCTAAAGCCTACTACCATTATGCGACCACTAACGAGATTTGAACAGATGTGTAGTGAGAGGTCCCACATCCCACATGCTATATCCGTGTTATACAGCATCTTCCAAGATCAGTTGGAGGTGGATTCACCCTGGCCCTCAACTTAGACTGACCACACATCCGGTCCCATGACTCCTATTCATGGAAATGCATCCTTTCCAGTAGATACTGGTGATCCTTCTTTCCTGAATATCCCAAAACCATCACATCCTATCCTCAGGGACTATCTTTCCCAATCGGGATTAAATCTCTCTCTACACTGTATCCTTCTGGGTCCTCACCAGGAAATGCATGGTTAATTCATGCAAGACTATGTACAGTAGCTACATCAAAACTCTAAAGCCTACTACCATTATGCGACCACTAACGAGATTTGAACAGATGTGTAGTGAGAGGTCCCACATCCCACAGGCTATATCCGTGTTATACAGCATCTTCCAAGATCAGTTGGAGGTGGATTCACCCTGGCCCCCCAGGTTCAGGAGAGTTTGGGAGAAGGATCCAGGCAGAACATTGTCTGATTCTGATTGGGAGAAAATCCTTCTTTTTAAGAACAAGGCATCCCTGACAGCCCTGTCCCAAGAGAGGAATTATAAGGTGATGGTGAGGTGGTACAGATGCCTGGCGGATATACATGATATCTTTCCTGCAGCCTCTGACAGATGTTGGTGGTGCTTGACAGATAGAGGGACTTATTTACATATATGGTGGAGTTGCTCCCTAATTGCTCCATTCTGGAAGGAAATCAGCAAACTATACCACAAAGTCACGTCTCATCAACTACAAATTTCAGTAGAGCTCGCACTATTAAACATGCACACCATGTCAATCTCGAGATTTAAGAAAAATCTACTACGCTACTTCAGCTGCCAGGCGTTTAATTTCTAGGTGGTGGAAACGAACCAGACGACCGTCCTGAGCTGAACTTGTCTCTGAACTAAATGACATTTGCAGACTGGAGGAGCTGGCCTCACAGACTCTTCTTGATGCTGGTGCCATGGAAAGACACTGTAATCTGTGGGCACCTTGGATCATGTACAGTCATGGCCAAACGTTTTGAGAATGACACCAAAATGATATTTTCACATGATCTGCTGCCCTCTGGTTTTTATTTGTGTTTGTCTGATGTTTATATCACATATACAGAAATATAATTGCAATTATATTATGAGTACCAAAAGGTTATATTGACAGTTAGAATGAGTTAATGCAGCAAGTCAATATTTGCAGTGTTGACCCTTCTTCTTCAGGACCTCTGCAATTCTCCCTGGCATGCTCTCAATCAACTTCTGGACCAAATCCTGACTGATAGCAGTCCATTCTTGCATAATCAATGCTTGCATTTTGGCAGAAGTTGTTGGTTTTTGTTTGTCCATCCGTCTCTTGATGATTGACCACAAGTTCTCAATGGGATTAAGATCTGGGGAGTTTCCAGGCCATGGACCCAAAATCTCTATGTTTTGTTCCCTGAGCCATTTAGTTATCACCTTTACTTTATGGCAAAGTGCTTTATCATGCTGGAAAAGGCATTGTTGGGCGCCAAACTGCTCTTGGACGGTGGGGAGAAGTTGCTCTTGGAGAACATTCTGGTACCATTCTTTATTCATGGCTGTTTTTAGGCAAGACTGTGAGTGATCCGATTCCCTTGGCTGAGAAGCAACCCCACACATGAATGGTTTCAGGATGCTTTACAGTTGGCATGAGACAAGACTGGTGGTAGCGCTCACCTCTTCTTCTCCGAATAAGCTGTTTTCCAGATGTCCCAAACAATCGAAAAGGGGATTCATCAGAGAAAATGACTTTACCCCAGTCCTCAGCAGTCCACTCCCTGTACCTTTTGTAGAATATCAGTCGGTCTCTGATGTTCTTTCTGGAGAGAAGTGGCTTCTTTGCTGCCCTCCTTGAAACCAGGCCTCATCAGCTGATCATTTAAAACGGCCAGGTGGGAAAAAGCCTGTTTTCTACCGCGGGACTTCCCGATCAGCTGATGCTGTTAGGTGACAGCATTAGCTGATTACTCGCAGGTCCTTGCAGTGATCGGACGTGTCCCGGGAGTCTGCGAACAGGTGAGTATGCTATTTTTTTTTCACTTGGATTTCACTTTAGCAGCGAATGTACAGGAGCCAGAAGCTGCCGCACATACGCTGCTAAAGTGAAAGTAACATGTCACATGGGGGAAGGAGCGAGCACAGTGCCGTCAGGTCTGATATAGACCTGATGACGCTCTGCGCCCTGCCAATCACTGTAATGCCACAACCAACATGGCTGTGGCATTACAGTGTGTGGCAGCCAATCCCTGCATGTAAGCTGACTCTGTAAAAAGCGCCAACTTACAGGGAGGAGGAGCCGAGCATCTGCCCAAGCATCACGCTGGTACTCGGCAAGCTCCGAGAATCCCGAGTACTGAGATGCTCAGGCGAGCACCGAGTACCGTTGAGCATGCTCGCTCATCACTAGCAATACGTTTTTCACATCTAGATTTGTGGATCCTCTGCCATTCTTCCTTGCAGATCCTCTCCACTTCCATCAGGTTGGATGGTGAATGTTGGTGGACAGCCATTTTCAGGTCTCTCCAGAGATGTTCAATTGGGTTTAGGTCAGGGCTCTGGCTGGACCAGATAAGAATGGTCACAGACTTGTTCTGAAGCCATTCCTTTGTTATTTTAGCTGTGTGCTTAGGGTCATTGCCTTGTTGGAAGGTGAACCTCCGGCCACGTCTGAGGTCCAGAGCACTCTGGAATAGGTTTTCATCCAGGACATTTCTGTACTTGGCCGCATTCATGTTTCTTTCAATTGCGACCAGTCATCCTGTCCCTGCAGTTGACAAACACTCCCACAGCATGATGCTGCCACCACCATGTTTCACTATTGGGATTGTATTGGGCAGGTGATGAGCAGACACTGTCAGACACTGGACCTGTCTGGACCCGGCTCATGTAGGTACATATTCACATGGTCAGGTTTTTGAACACACAGATAGGGACTGCTCTGATACGGGTTACCTTGACGTTTGGTAGAGCGGCTTCGTATACATTTTTTGCAAAAAACGTATCAACTAAATACCCTGTTTTTTTCACTTTTTTATGCAGCACTTGCTTTTACTATTTTTATTTTTCATAACAGAGTATTTTTGCACGTTTTTCTGATTATTTTTTGTGATTCAGTTTTTTGGTGGTGTGAACAGTGTCCTACAGATCTGTTCACTATGTGCATGGTTCATTAGTGTCTGTTTAGTTTGTTTCTTGTTTCTGCAAGATAAGGGAGCCGCCCACCACTCCCTTTGGGTCCTGCACATGAAAGCCGTCTTCTGCAGTCAGTCCGTGTCAGACACTGGACCTGTCTGGACCCGGCTCATGTAGGTACATATTCACATGGTCAGGTTTTTGAACACACAGATAGGGACTGCTCTGATACGGGTTACCTTGACGTTTGGTAGAGCGGCTTCGTATACATTTTTTGCAAAAAATGTATCAACTAAATACCCTGTTTTTTATCATTTTTTTATGCAGCACTTGCTTTTACTATTTTTATTTTTCATAACAGAGTATTTTTGCACGTTTTTCTGATTGTTTTTTTGTGATTCAGTTTTTTGGTGGTGTGAACAGTGTCCTACAGATCTGTTCACTGTGTGCATGGTTCATTAGTGTCTGTTTAGTTTGTTTCTTGTTTCTGCAAGATAAGGGAGCCGCCCACCACTCCCTTTGGGTCCTGCACATGAAAGCCGTCTTCTGCAGTCAGTCCGTGTCAGACACTGGACCTGTCTGGACCCGGCTCATGTAGGTACATATTCACATGGTCAGGTTTTTGAACACACAGATAGGGACTGCTCTGATACGGGTTACCTTGACGTTTGGTTAGAGCGGCTTCGTATACATTTTTTGCAAAACATGTATCAACTAAATACCCTGTTTTTTATCATTTTTTTATGCAGCACTTGCTTTTACTATTTTTATTTTTCATAACAGAGTATTTTTGCACGTTTTTCTGATTTTTTTTTGTGATTCAGTTTTTTGGTGGTGTGAACAGTGTCCTACAGATCTGTTCACTGTGTGCATGGTTCATTAGTGTCTGTTTAGTTTGTTTCTTGTTTCTGCAAGATAAGGGAGCCGCCCACCACTCCCTTTGGGTCCTGCACATGAAAGCCGTCTTCTGCAGTCAGTCCGTGTCAGACACTGGACCTGTCTGGACCCGGCTCATGTAGGTACATATTCACATGGTCAGGTTTTTGAACACACAGATAGGGACTGCTCTGATACGGGTTACCTTGACGTTTGGTAGAGCGGCTTCGTATACATTTTTTGCAAAAAATGTATCAACTAAATACCCTGTTTTTTATCATTTTTTTATGCAGCACTTGCTTTTACTATTTTTATTTTTCATAACAGAGTATTTTTGCACGTTTTTCTGATTGTTTTTTTGTGATTCAGGTGATGAGCAATGCCTGGTTTTCTCCATACAATACCGCTTAGAATTATCACCAAAAAGTTCTACCTTCATCTCATCAGACCAGAGAATCTTATTTCACATAGTCTGGGAGTCCTTCATGTGTTTTTTGCAAACTCTATGCAGGTTTTCATATGTCTTGCACTGAGGAGAGGCTTCCTGTCACGCTGGGAGCGGGAGAGGCACTCAGCGTAGGACCACGACGGGGGGGGGAATAAGGAGTCCCTAAAGCTATGGGCACAAGAGGGAAAGGGTGACCCCTAGTCTTACTGGGGCTGACCCTGTCTGCCCTAACGTCCCTATACAGTTTCCTAAACTGTCGCCGACCACGAACCTCGTCCCTCTCTGATCCTAGCACTACCTTATCTAAGGATCAGATGGAGAGGTTCACTAGACCCCTCCACTAACAACTAAAGACAAACACAAGGAAAAACAGACAATGGGGAAAGAAAACACTTATCTTGCAGCAGAGCACAGCAACCTCCACAACCTCTGCTTCTGCTGGAGCAAGGATAATGAGTGCACAAGGAAATATCACCTGCACCGAGGGAGGGCAATGAAACTCCTTATAAAGGTGGGAAGAACCTGCTGGGTCCTAGAGACCCAGAATACTGGTGTAGGAACCAGACCGAGCACAAGACCTTCCCAGCCGTCTCCCCATGATAGGGAGATCTTATCATACCTTCTCTTTATCTACACAGAAGGTAAATGCCCCTGAAAGACGGACCGTCCTCAAACCTTATGGCTGATTGGCCAAACGCTGGGACCGTCTGCGCGTGGCCTCTACCCTGTCATCCGTGCCACCCGTGACACTTCCGTCCGGCCACTCTGCCATAAAGGCCTGACTGGTGGAGGGCTGCAGTGATAGTTGTCTTTGTAGAACTTTCTCCCAACTCCCTACAGCATCTCTGGAGCTCAGCCACAGTGATCTTGGGGTTCTTCTTTACCTTTCTCACCAAGACTCTTCTCCCACGATTGCTCAGTTTGGCTGGATGGCCAGGTCTAGAAAGACTTCTGGTGGTCTCAAACTTCTTCCACTTAAGGATTATGGAGGCCACTGTGATCTTAGGAACCTTGAGTACTGCAGAAATTATTTTGTAACCTTGGCCAGATCTGTGCCTTGCCACAATTCTGTCTCTGAGCTCCTTGGGCAGTTCCTTTGACCTCATGATTTACATTTGGTCTGACATGCACTGTGAGCTGTGAGGTCTTATATAGACATGTGTACCTTTCCAAATCAAGTCCTATCAATTTAATTAAACACAGCTGGACTCCAATGAAGGAATAGAACCATCTCAAGGAGGATCACAAGGAAATGGACAGCATGTGACTTAAATATGAGTGTCTGAGCAAAGGGTCTGAATACTCATGACCATGTGATACGTCCGTATTTCTTTTGTAATAAATTTGCACAAATATCTACAATTCTGTTTTTTTCAGTCAAGATGGGGTGCAGAGTGTACATAAATGAGAAAAAAATGAACATTTTTTAATTTACCAAATGTCTGCAATGAAACAAAGAGTGAAAAATTTAAAGGGGTCTGAATACTTTCCGTACCCACTGTACATTTCTAGATATAGAACCCATCGCTCCTCTGCAATTTTCAGACCTCCAATAGAAATTAAAGGGCAGAGCTACACACGCAAAGTCACCCCTCTGTTCCTGACAGCTAGTTAGTGCATGATCTTAAAAACGATGTGTGTTCCATCCGTGATAGCCACATTTATCGTACAATATGGCATATTCTATCCATATGACATAAATGTCCCAGATAGGCACATCCTAAAATGTGTGGACAGGACTAGACTAAATGTGATTTCCAATTTAAGAAATGTGGTACCCCTCCCCTGGTCCAGCACCATCTCTACACTGCTGCTACTTTACCGCCCCAGGGTATGGGAACTCGGATGTCTGGGCCCTTAGATTCGGTCGGGGATCTCACTGGTGGTCTGCCCAGACCCGTGGCCCCGAGGGGAAAACAGTCGCCAAAATTAAAGGATTGCAGTCTTTATCACGTGACGCCACCTGTAGTGCCTGGCGACTAGACACCAGCGCCGCCACAATCCTCTGGACGGTGTTGGTATTGCGGCTAGGATGGAGCAGCTCCCTACAGGTAGAGTTAATCCTCCGGGACAGTGTTACCTGATGCCGGCACGATGCAAACCATTAAGAAAAGTCAATGAAGCAGGACAGAGACACAGAGGCACTTCACTCTCCCAGGTACTTTACTTGTAGGACCAAACCGAACAAGATGGTGGTACAGGTCACAGTACTCCAGCAGGACGGCCGGCCAGGTAGTGGCAGCAGAATGCAGAATCTGTGGAAGTCTCCGGTGGTACCTTCTTGGATCTATCCTGGTCCTGTCCCCTCTCCCTCTCCGGTGCCTGCTTCGCGAGCAGTAATACGACCCAAGGGGATAAACACCCTGAGAGCATCTTCGTAGCCGGGGCGAGAACGGTCGGAGGATGAACACTCCAGGCCGCGTTGTCAGACCCGTGTACTCCGGGTATACAAGTCAGGACCTTTCTGTCTGGGCAATGTCTTTCTCTAGCCCTCTGTTGAAGCCCCCTTTCTCTCTCGGGTAAGCTCCCGTTATCTGTCTTTCCTTGGGGAAGACACTCCTGAAGACTCCCCATGTGTTCCACCTTGCTCCTCTCACACTTTCCACCAACTCTCACACTCTCCAACTCTCCAACTAACTCTGGGACCTCCCCCGGTTGTATTGGTGCGTGTGTTTTGGGATCAGATCCTTCCACAGTGTTGTGCATTCTACTTACAACAGGGATGACCACACACTCATCTTTGGGTGTAGTACCCCACTTGTGACGCCTGACCAGTGGGGAGCCAAACTACGGTCTCTGTATTTTGGCTTCAATGGCTACTTCATGACTAAAGAACACATTAACGCTGCAGACAATCACTAAGCTAAGCAGCTACAGTCATATGAAAAAGTTTGGGCACCCCTCTTAATCTTACTAATTTTTTGTTGTTTAAAATTGGGTTTTTGCAACAGCTATTTCAGTGTGATATATGTAATAACTGATGGACACAGTAATATTTCAGGATTGAAATGAGGGTTATTGTTCTAACCGAAAATGTGAAATATGCATTATTTCAAAATTTTACAGGTGCAAAAGTATGGGCACCTCAACAGAAAAGTGACATTAATATTTAGTAGATGCACCTTTTGGAAAAATAACAGCCTCTAGTCGCTTCCTGTAGCTGTTAATGAGTTCCTGGATCCTGGATGAAGGTATTTTTGACCATTCCTCTTTACAAAACAATTCCAGTTCAGTTAAGTTTGATGGTCACCGAGCATGGACAGCCCGCTTCAAAACATCCCACAGATGTTCAATGATATTCAGGTCTGGGGACTGGGATGGCCATTCCAGAACATTGTAATTGTTCCTCTGCATGAATGCCTGAGTAGATTTGGAGCGGTGTTTTGGATCATTGTCTTGCTGAAAGATCCATCCCCGGCGTAACTTCAACTTTGACACTGATTCTTGAACATTATTCTCAAGAATCTGCTGATACTGAGTGGAATCCATGCTACCCTCAACTTTAACAAGATTCCCGGTGCCGTCATTGGCCACACAGCCCCAAAGCATGATGGACCCTCGCCCAAATTTGACAGTGGGTAGCAAGTGTTTTTCTTGGAATGCTGTGTTTTTGTGGCGCCATGCATAACGCCTTGCTGTATGACCAAACAACTCAATCTTTGTTTCATCAGTCCACAGGACCTTCTTCCAAAATGAAACTGGCTTGTCCAAATGTGCTTTTGCATACCTCAGGCGACTCTGTTTGTGGCGTGCATGCAGAAACGGCTTCTTTTGCATCACTCTCCCATACAGCTTCTCCTTGTGCAGTGTGCGCTGTATTGTTGACCGATGCACAGTGACACCATCTGCAGCAAGTTGATGCTGCAGGTCTTTGGAGGTGGTCTGTGGATTGTTCTTGACTGTTCTCACCATTCTTCTTCTCTGCCTTTCTGATATTTTTGTTGGCCTGCCACTTCTGGCCTTTACAAGAACTGTCCCTGTGGTCTTCCATTTCCTTACTATGTTCCTCACAGTGGAAACTGACAGGTTAAATCTCTGAGACAACTTTTTGTATCCTTCCCCTGAACAACTATGTTGAACAATCTTTTTTTTTCAGATCATTTGAGAGCTGTTTTGAGGAGCCCATGATGCCACTCCTCAGAGAAGATGCAACTAGGAGAACAACTTGCAAGTGGACACCTGAAATAGCTTTTCTCATGATCGGATACACCGGGTTATGAAGTACAAAGCTCAATGAGGTTACCAAACCAATTTAGTGCTTCAGTAAGTCAGTAAAAAGTAGTTAGGAGTATTCAAATCATGAAAATCAGAAGGATGCCCATACTTTGGCACCTGTCAAATTTTGAAATAATGCATATTTCACATTTTTGGTTAGTGCAATAAACCTCATTTCAAATCTGAAATATTACTGTGTCCATCAGCTATTACATATATCACACTGAAATAGCTGTTGCAAAAACCCAATTTAAAAAAACAACAAAAGAGTAAGATTAAGAGGGGTGCCCAAACTTTTTCATATGACTGTAGGTCCGTGGTACAGTGGTAGAGCTGCTGAGCTCTGTGATTGGCTGCAGCGGTGATTTTCTCCTGTCTCAAGACATGGGAGATCTGTAGAGAGGCATATATGTATTGTTTGAAGCAATTAGCGATATAATGAGCAGATTTAGGAGGAAATCAGCACCTGGTTCAAGGATGGCTGTATTCCCGGACCACAGACAAGGCTCTGAGACTCAGACAAGTCACCAAGGACACTTAAAACCTCTGCCCAAATAACCATCTCTAATCAGCTGCTATGTGTATAAGCGTCCTCCTCTAGGGAAGAGAGAGCCTGGCGCCAGCTTTCATCCTTAATTACTAAATGCCAGACATGATAGGCAGCTGGCAACAGAGTGCGCGTGTGCCCTGGGTATAAAACAGGAAGATGACGGATATGACTGACTACAAAGCGGAGCAGCGAGCCTTCTGTGTCATATACACTGGGCGAGACTTGATGATGTCTCAAATGACAACATATAGGAACATTTATATACATGCTGCTGATGTCAAAAATAGTGGACAATTTCTCCCTTTATCAACATTTTGCAGTTTACCCAGCATAAAAAGCTGAGTTGGCTTATACATGCATTATATTTTCATTCATTTATGATCCTGAGTTACATCTTGTATTATACTCCAGAGCTGCACTCACTATTCTGCTGGTGCAGTCACTGTGTACATACATTACATTACTTATCCTGTACTGATCCTGAGTTACATCCTGTATTATACTCCAGAGCTGTACTCACTATTCTGCTGGTGCAGTCACTGTGTACATACATTACATTATTTATCCTGTACTGATCCTGAGTAACATCCTGCATTATACTCCAGAGCTGCACTCACTATTCTGCTGGTGCAGTCACTGTGTACATACATTACATTACTTATCCTGTACTGATCCTGAGTAACATCCTGCATTATACTCCAGAGCTGCACTCACTATTCTGCTGGTGCAGTCACTGTGTACATACATTACATTATTTATCCTGTACTGATCCTGAGTTACATCCTGTATTATACTCCAGAGCTGCACTCACTATTCTGCTGGTGGAGTCACTGTGTACATACATTACATTACTTATCCTGTACTGATCCTGAGTTATATCCTGTATTATACTCCAGAGCTGCACTCACTATTCTGCTGGTGCAGTCACTGTATACATTACATTACTTATCCTGTACTGATCCTGAGTTACATCCTGTATTATACCCCAGAGGTGCACTCACTATTCTGCTGGTGCAGTCACTGTATACATTACATTACTTATCCTGTACTGATCCTGAGTTACATCCTGTATTATACCCCAGAGCTGTACTCACTGTTCTGCTGGTGGAGTCACTGTGTACATACATTACATTACTTATCCTGTACTGATCCTGAGTTACATCTTGTATTATACTCCAGAGCTGCACTCACTATTCTGCTGGTGCAGTCACTGTGTACATACATTACATTACTTATCCTGTACTGATCCTGAGTTACATCCTGTATTATACATACCCCAGAGCTGTACTCACTGTTCTGCTGGTGGAGTCACTGTGTACATACATTACATTATTTATCCTGTACTGATCCTGAGTAACATCCTGCATTATACTCCAGAGCTGCACTCACTATTCTGCTGGTGCAGTCACTGTGTACATACATTACATTACTTATCCTGTACTGATCCTGAGTAACATCCTGCATTATACTCCAGAGCTGCACTCACTATTCTGCTGGTGGAGTCACTGTGTACATACATTACATTACTTATCCTGTACTGATCCTGAGTAACATCCTGCATTATACTCCAGAGCTGCACTCACTATTCTGCTGGTGCAGTCACTGTGTACATACATTACATTATTTATCCTGTACTGATCCTGAGTTACATCCTGTATTATACTCCAGAGCTGCACTCACTATTCTGCTGGTGGAGTCACTGTATACATTACATTACTTATCCTGTACTGATCCTGAGTTACATCCTGTATTATACCCCAGAGCTGTACTCACTGTTCTGCTGGTGGAGTCACTGTGTACATACATTACATTACTTATCCTGTACTGATCCTGAGTTACATCTTGTATTATACTCCAGAGCTGCACTCACTATTCTGCTGGTGCAGTCACTGTGTATATACATTACATTACTTATCCTGTACTGATCCTGAGTTACCTCCTGTATTATACTCCAGAGCTGCACTCACTATTCTGCTGGTGGAGTCACTGTGTACATACATTACATTACTTATCCTGTACTGATCCTGAGTTACATCTTGTATTATACTCCAGAGCTGCACTCACTATTCTGCTGGTGGAGTCACTGTATACATTACATTACTTATCCTGTACTGATCCTGAGTTACATCCTGTATTATACCCCAGAGCTGTACTCACTGTTCTGCTGGTGGAGTCACTGTGTACATACATTACATTACTTATCCTGTACTGATCCTGAGTTACATCTTGTATTATACTCCAGAGCTGCACTCACTATTCTGCTGGTGGAGTCACTGTATACATTACATTACTTATCCTGTACTGATCCTGAGTTACATCTTGTATTATACTCCAGAGCTGCACTCACTATTCTGCTGGTGGAGTCACTGTATACATTACATTACTTATCCTGTACTGATCCTGAGTTACATCCTGTATTATACTCCAGAGCTGCACTCACTATTCTGCTGGTGGAGTCACTGTGTACATACATTATATTACTTATCCTGTACTGATTCTGAGTTGCATCCTGTATTATACTCCAGAGCTGCACTCACTATTCTGCTGGTGCAGTCACTGTGTACATACATTACATTACTTATCCTGTACTTATCCTGAGGTATATCCTGTACAGGGGCGTAACTACAATAAGTGCAGGGGTTGCGATCGCATCCGGGCCCTGCAGCCTAGGGGGGCCCCAAACATCCCTTTGGCCCATAGAAAAAGACTAATACTACTAAAGATTTGCAATAATTGGGGGCCCCGTTGGAGCTTTCGCATCGGGGCCCCGAGGCCTGAAGTTACGCCACTGATCCTGTATTATACTCATACTCCAGAGCTTCACTCATTGTTCTGTTGGTAGAGTCACCGTGTACATATTTTACAGTATTCTGAGTTACAGACAGTATTTTGCTCCAGAGCGGCACTCATCATACAATAGAATATTATCTGTAATAGCTAAGGTCTGGGAACTTGCTATCTACCTTATGGAGACAGCTAAGTAGGTGAGGAGATTGTAGCCACATCCCCCCTCTAGGAAATATGTAAATTTGCACTTCAGTAAGGAAGTGGAAAAACGTAACCCGAAACGCAGCATCTGTTGTTTGGGGTTCTGATCTGGCACAAATCCCTTAGTCATATTAAAAGCTTGTTGGAAAGCAATTATGACTTTGAGGAGCTGCTTAAATGTGGCACTGGAGTTTTTCCACTTCCTTACTGACGTGCAAATTTGCTGTAATAGCCAGCAAGCTTCAACTCCCCTAAAAGCTTAGCTCAGCTTCTATAATGCAGGAGGAATGTTTTTTTTTTCACAAATGCAAATTGGCCTAATAAGCTCTACACAAGCAAAATGCATGGACATTATAACCCTTAAGTCTTCAAAATTTAAATGACAGTTCTGGTGTATAATACCGGATGTCTTTCACTTGGCATTAGGACAGAATAAGTATTATAATGTACGTATACAGTGACTGCACCAGCAGAAAAGTGAGTGCAGCTCTGGAGTATAATACAGGAGGTAACTCAGGATCAGTACAGGATAAGTAATGTAATGTATGTACACAGTGACTCCACCAGCAGAATAGTGAGTGCAGATCTGGAGTATAATATAGGATGTGACTCAGGATCAATACAGGATAAGTAATGTAATGTAATGTATACAGTGACTCCACCAGCAGAATAGTGAGTGCAGCTCTGGAATATAATACAGGATATAACTCAGGATCAGTTCAGGATAAGTAATGTAATGTATGTACACAGTGACTGCACCAGCAGAATAGTGAGTGCAGCTCTGGAGTATAATACAGGATGTAACTCAGGATCAGTACAGGATAAGTAATGTAATGTATGTACACAGTGACTGCACCAGCAGAATAGTGAGTGCAGCTCTGGAGTATAATACAGGATGTAACTCAGGATCAGTACAGGATAAGTAATGTAATGTATGTACACAGTGACTGCACCAGCAGAATAGCGAGTGCAGCTCTGGAGTATAATATAGGATGGAACTCAGGATCAGTACAGGATAAGTAATGTAATGCATGTACACAGAGACTACACCAGCAGAATAGTGAGTGCAGCTCTGGAGTATAATACAGGATGTAACTCAGGATCAGTACAGGATAAGTAATGTAATGCATGTACACAGTGACTCCACCAGCAGAATAGTGAGTGCAGCTCTGGAGTATAATATAGGAGGTAATTCAGGATCAGTACAGGATAAGTAATGTAATGTATGTACACAGTGACTCCACCAGCAGAATAGTGAGTGCAGCTCTGGAGTATAATATAGGAGGTAATTCAGGATCAGTACAGGATAAGTAATGTAATGTATGTACACAGTGACTTCACCAGCAGAATAGTGAGTGCAGCTCTGGAGTATAATACAGGAGGTAACTCAGGATCAGTACAGGATAAGTAATGTAATGTATGTACACAGTGACTTCACCAGCAGAATAGCGAGTGCAGCTCTGGAGTATAATACAGGATATAACTAGGGATCAGTACAGGATAAGTAATGTAATGTATGTACACAGTGACTGCACCAGCAGAATAGTGAGTGCAGCTTTGGAGTATAATACAGGATGTAACTCAGGATCGGTACAGGATAAGTAATGTAATGTAAGTACACAGTGGCTGCACCAGCAGAATAATGAGTTCAGATCTGGATTATAATACAGGCTAAAACTCAGGATCAGTAGAGCATAAGTATGTAATGCTAGATGGTGGCCCGATTCTAACGCATCGGGTATTCTAGAATATGTATGTAGTTGACATACTGTGACTGACAGAACTTGATCAGTCAACGTGAGTGAACTACATTATATATATATACATATATATATACAGTATATATAGCAGCGCTATGGTATATGGTGGTACATTACAGCACATGTATAGCAGTACTATATTATATGGTGGTACATTACAGTACATGTATAGCAGCGCTATGGTATATGGCAGTACATTACAGTACATGTATAGCAGCACTATAGTATATGGCGGTACATTATAGTACATTTGTAGCAGCGCTATAGTATATGGCGATACATTACAGTACATTTATAGCAGCACTATATTATATGGTGGTACATTACAGTACATGTATAGCAGCGCTATGGTATATGGCAGCACATTACAGTACATGTATAGCAGCACTATAGTATATGGCGGTACATTATAGTACATTTGTAGCAGCGCTATGGTATATGGCGGTACATAACAGTACATGTATAGCAGCACTATGGTATATGGCGATACTCTGCTCCCCGCGACCCCCGCTCCTCCACAGTAAAAGTAAAAAAATCCTCAGTGAGGATAATCACCTGTCCGCCGGCTCGCTCCACCTCCGTCTTCTAGGTCCTACAGGCCTTTAGGACCTGTCGTTGCCTGGGAAATCAATCAGGATGGAGCAGGGGGGCAGGATGGTGACGGGGGAGTGGGGGCAGGATTGTGTTGGGAAGCAGGATGGAGCGAGCGGGGCAGGATGGAGCTGGGGGGCAAGATGGAGGCAGGTGGGCAGGATGGAGCAAGGGGGGGCAGGATGAAGGCAGAGGGGGGCAGGATGGAGGCAGAGGAGGGGCGGGATGGAGGCGGGGGGTGGGCAGGATGGAGGCGGGGGAGCAAGGAACAGTGGGGGGCAGGATGGAGCGAGAGGGCAGGATGGAGGGAGCAGCGCAGGATGGAGCGGCAGTGGCGGGGCAGGATGGAGCGGAGGAGGCAGGATGGGCGGAGGAGCAGGAGGTGCGGGGGGGAGGGGGGGTGCAGGATGGTGGGAGCGGGGCAGGATGGAGCAAGCAGGGCAGGATGGTGGCGGAGGGGCAGGATGGTGGCGGGAGGCAGGATGGTTGCGGGGAGGCAGGATGGTGGGCGGGGGGGCAGGATGGAGCTGGCGGGGCAGGATGGAGCAAGTGCGGCAGGATGGAGCCGGAGGAGCGGGATGTTGGCTGTGGGGCAGGATGGTGGCTGGGGAGGGGGCAGGATGGTGGCTGGGGGGGCAGGGGGCAGGATGGTGGCTAGGGGGGGCAGGATGGTGGTGAGAGGGGCAGGATGGAGCGAGCGGGGGCAGGATGGAGCGAGCGGGGCAGGATGGAGTGAGCGGGGCAGGATGGAGCCGGAGGAGCAGGATGGTGGCAAGCAAGGCAGGATGGAGCGAGCGGGGCAGGATGGTGACAGGGGGGAATATGGAGTGAGCGGGGCAGGATGGTGGCGGGGGGGGCAGGATGGAGCGAGCAGGGCAGGATGGTGGCGGGGGGGGGGGGGGCAGGATGGAGCTGGAGGGGCAGGATGGAGCCGGCGGGGCAGGATGGAGCAAGTGGGGCAGGATGGTGGCTGGGGGCAGGATGAAGCGAGCAGAGCAGGATGGTGGCGATCGAGGCAGGATGGAGCTAGCGGGGCAGGATGGAGCGAGCAGGGCAGGATGGAGCCAGAGGAGCAGAATGGTGGTGGGGGGGCAGGATGGTGGGAGAGGGGCAGGATGGAGCGAGCTGGGCAGGATGGTGGCGGGGGGGGCAGGATGGAGTCGGCGGGGCAGGATGGTGGGAGCGGGGTAGGATGGAGCGAGCGGGGCAGGATGGAGCGAGCGGGGCAGGATAGAGTGATCGGGGCAGGATGGTGGCGAGCGGGGCAGGATGGAGCTGGCGGGGCAGGATGGAGCCGGCGAGGCAGGATGGAGCTGGCGGGGCAGGATGGAGCAGGCGGGAGGGGGCAGGATGGAGCAAGCAGGCAGGATGGAGCGAGCGGGGCAGGATGGAGCCGGTGGGGCAGGATGGTGACGTGGGGCAGGATGGTGGCGGGGCGGCAGGATGGAGTGGTGAGGCAGGATGGTGCGGGGGGGAGGCAAGAAGTTGGCGGGGGGAGGGAGACAGGATGGAGGCAGAGGGGGAGCGGGTTGGTGGCAGGGGGGGATATGGAGTGAGCGGGGCAGGATGGTGGCGAGCGGGGCAGGATGGTGGCGGGGGGCAGGATGGGGCTGGAGGGGCAGGATGGAGCAAGTGGGGCAGGATGGTGGCTGGGGGCAGGATGAAGCGAGCAGAGCAGGATGGTGGCGATCGAGGCAGGATGGAGCTAGCGGGGCAGGATGGAGCGAGCAGGGCAGGATGGAGCCAGAGGAGCAGAATGGTGGTGGGGGGCAGGATGGTGGGAGAGGGGCAGGATGGAGCGAGCTGGGCAGGATGGTGGCGGGGGGGGGCAGGATGGAGTCGGCGGGGCAGGATGGTGGGAGCGGGGCAGGATGGAGTGAGCGGGGTAGGATGGAGCGAGCGGGGCAGGATGGAGCGAGCGGGGCAGGATGAGAGCGAGCGGGGCAGGATGGAGCTGGGGGGGGCAGGATGGGAGGAGGGCAGGATGGTGGCGAGCAGGGCAGGATGTAGCGAGCGGGGCAGGATGGTGGCGAGCGGGGCAGGATGGAGCTGGCGGGGCAGGATGGAGCCGGCGAGGCAGGATGGAGCTGGCGGGGGCAGGATGGAGCAGGCGGGAGGGGGCAGGATGGAGCAAGCAAGGCAGGATGGAGCGAGCGGGGCAGGATGGAGCCGGTGGGCAGGATGGTGACGTGGGGCAGGATGGTGGCGGGGCGGCAGGATGGAGCTGGTGAGGCAGGATGGTGCCGGGGGGGAGGCAAGAAGTTGGCGGGGGGAGGGGAGCAGAATGGAGGCAGATGGGGGGCAGGATGGAGGCAGAGGGGGAGCGGGTTGGTGGCAGGGGGGATATGGAGTGAGCGGGGCAGGATGGTGGCGAGCGGGGCAGGATGGTGGGGGGGGGCAGGATGGAGCTGGAGGGGCAGGATGGAGCAAGTGGGGCAGGATGGTGGCTGGGGGCAGGATGAAGCGAGCAGAGCAGGATGGTGGCGATCGAGGCAGGATGGAGCTAGCGGGGCAGGATGGAGCGAGCAGGGCAGGATGGAGCCAGAGGAGCAGAATGGTGGGGGGGCAGGATGGTGGGAGAGGGGCAGGATGGAGCGAGCTGGGGAGGATGGGCGGGGGGGGGGGCAGGATGGAGTCGGCGGGGCAGGATGGTGGGAGCGGGGCAGGATGGAGTGAGCGGGGTAGGTTGGAGCGAGCGGGGCAGGATGGAGCGAGCGGGGCAGGATAGAGCGAGCGGGGCAGGATGGAGCTGGGGGGGGCAGGATGGGAGGAGGGCAGGATGGTGGCGAGCAGGGCAGGATGTAGCGAGCGGGGCAGGATGGTGGCGAGCGGGGCAGGATGGAGCTGGCGGGGCAGGATGGAGCCGGCGAGGCAGGATGGAGCGACGGGGCAGGATGGAGCAGGTGGGAGGGGGCAGGATGGAGCAAGCAAGGCAGGATGGAGCGAGCGGGGCAGGATGGAGCCGGTGGGGCAGGATGGTGCGGGGGTGGCAGGATGGAGCTGGTGAGGCAGGATGGTGCCGGGGGGGAGGCAAGAAGTTGGCGGGGGGGAGGGGGGCAGGATGGTGGCGAGCGGGGCAGGTGGAGCCGGCGTGGGAGGGGCAGGATGGATGCGGGGGGGGCAGGATGGTTCGGCGGCGGGGGGGGGCAGGATGTGAGGATGCTCACCGTCCGCCGACTCGCTATACCTCCGTCTTGTAGCTCCAGGGCAGGACTGTCGTTGCCTGGGAAACCGATCAGCTGATCGTTTCCAGGCAACGACAGGTCCTCAAGCCCTTTAGGACCTAGAAGACAGATGTGGAGCAAGCCCGCGGACGGGTGAGTATTTTTTTATTTTTATTATCAACGTGGAGGAGCGGAAGGGCATGAGGAACGGGGGGGGAACAGGAGGAGCAGGGGGGCATGAGGAACGGGGGGAACAGGAGGAGCAAGGGGCCACGGGGAGCGGGGGGGGCCGAGGGAGGGGTGCCGCGGGGGGGGGGGGGCAGAGGGAGGGGTGCCGCGAGGAGCGGGGGGAAGCGGGGGGGCATGAGGAACAGGGGGAACAGGAGGAGCAAGGGGCCGCGGGGAGCGGGGGGGGCCGAGGGAGGGGTGCCGCGGGGGGGGGGGGCAGAGGGAAGGGTGCCGCGAGGAGCGGGGGAAGCGGGGGGGCATGAGGAACAGGGGGAACAGGAGGAGCGGGGGGCTGTGGGGAGTGGGGGGGCATGAGGAACGGGGGGAACAGGCGGAGCAGAGGGGCCGCGGAGAGCGCAGAGGGAGGGGTGCCGCGAGGAGCAGAGGGGGCAGGAGGAGCAGAGGGGGCAGGAAGAGTGGGGGTGCCGCGGGGAGCGGGGGCAGGAGGAGGGGGTGGGCAGCGGAGAGTGGGTGGCATGAGGAGCTGGGGGGAACAGGAGGAGCGGGGGGCCGCGGGGAGTGGGGGGGCATGAGGAACGGGGGGAACAGGCGGAGCAGAGGGGCCGCGGAGAGCGCAGAGGGAGGGGTGCCGCGAGGAGCAGAGGGGGCAGGAAGAGTGGGGGTGCCGCGGGGAGCGGGGGCAGGAGGAGGCGGGGGCTGTGAGGAGAGCCGCCACTGCGGCCACCGTGTATCCCGGCGACAGCGGCGCACCGGGCTGCAAATAGACGCAACATTCGAACTTTGAATTCTCGCGCCTATTTGTATAGTCTGCGCTCCTTAGTGCCTGCCTCTGGCGGGCACCAATGAGCTGCCTGTGTGTGGCACGCAATTTCGGCGACAGACACACTCAAAAAACCCTTAGACAATTATATAATAGATATGTAGAAAGTGACTTCACCAGCAGAATAGTGAGTGAAGCTCTGGAGTATAATACAGGATATAACTCAGGATCAGTACAGGATAAGTAATGTAATGTAAGTACACAGTGACTCCACCAGCAGAATAGTGAGTGCAGCTCTAGAGTATAATACAGGATGTAACTCCGGATCAGTACAGGATAAGTAATGTAATGTATGCACACAGTGACTGCACCAGCAGAATAGTGAGTGCAGCTCTGGAGTATAATACAGGATGTAACTCCGGATCAGTACAGGATAAGTAATGTAATGTATACACATAGTGACTGTACCAGCAGAATAGTGAGTGCAGCTCTGGAATATAATACAGGATATAACTCAGGATCAGTCAGTACAGGATAAGTAATGTAATGTATGCACACAGTGACTGCACCAGCAGAATAGTGAGTGCAGCCCTGGAATATAATACAGGATGTAACTCCGGATCAGTACAGGATAAGTAATGTAATGTATACACATAGTGACTGTACCAGCAGAATAGTGAGTGCAGCTCTGGAATATAATACAGGATATAACTCAGGATCAGTCAGTACAGGATAAGTAATGTAATGTATGTACACAGTGACTCCACCAGCAGAATAGTGAGTGCAGCTCTGGAGTATAATACAGGATATAACTCAGGATCAGTACAGGATAAGTAATGTAAGTACACAGTGACTCCACCAGCAGAATAGTGAGTGCAGCTCTAGAGTATAATACAGGATGTAACTCCGGATCAGTACAGGATAAGTAATGTAATGTATGTACACAGTGACTCCACCAGCAGAATAGTGAGTGCAGCTCTAGAGTATAATACAGGATGTAACTCCGGATCAGTACAGGATAAGTAATGTAATGTATGTACACAGTGACTCCACCAGCAGAATAGTGAGTGCAGCTCTAGAGTATAATACAGGATGTAACTCCGGATCAGTACAGGATAAGTAATGTAATGTATGTACACAGTGACTCCACCAGCAGAATAGTGAGTGCAGCTCTAGAGTATAATACAGGATGTAACTCCGGATCAGTACAGGATAAGTAATGTAATGTATGTACACAGTGACTTCACCAGCAGAATAGTGAGTGCTGCTCTGGAGTATAATACAGGATATAACTCAGGATCAGTACAGGATAAGTAATGTAATGTAAGTACACAGTGACTCCACCAGCAGTATAGTGAGTGCAGCTCTAGAGTATAATACAGGATGTAACTCCGGATCAGTACAGGATAAGTAATGTAATGTATGCACACAGTGACTGCACCAGCAGAATAGTGAGTGCAGCTCTGGAGTATAATGCAGGATGTAACTCAGGATCAGTACAGGATAAGTAATGTAATGTAAGTACACAGTGACTGTACCAGCAGAATAGTGAGTGCAGCTCTAGAGTATAATACAGGATGTAACTCCGGATCAGTACAGGATAAGTAATGTAATGTAAGTACACAGTGACTCCACCAGCAGTATAGTGAGTGCAGCTCTGGAGTATAATACAGGATGTAACTCAGGATCAGTACAGGATAAGTAATGTAATGTATACACATAGTGACTGCACCAGCAGAATAGTGAGTGCAGCTCTGGAATATAATACAGGATATAACTCAGGATCAGTCAGTACAGGATAAGTAATGTAATGTATGTACACAGTGACTCCACCAGCAGAATAGTGAGTGCAGCTCTGGAGTATAATACAGGATGTAACTCAGGATCAGTACAGGATAAGTAATGTAATGTATGTACACAGTGACTGCACCAGCAGAATAGGGAGTGCAGCTCTGGAGTATAATACAGGATATAACTCAGGGTCAGTACTGGATAAGTAATGTAATGTATGTACACAGTGATTCCACCAGCAGAATAGTTAGTGCAGCTCTGGAGTATAATACAGCATGTAACTCAGGATCAGTACAGGATAAGTAACGTAATGTATGTCACAGTGACTCCACCAGCAGAATAGTTAGTGCAGCTCTGGAGTATAATACAGGATGTAACTCAGAATCAGTACAGGATAAGTAATGTAATGTATGTACACAGTGACTGCACCAGCAGAATAGTGAGTGCAGCTCTGGAGTATAATACAGGATGTAACTCCGGATCAGTACAGGATAAGTAATGTAATGTATGTACACAGTGACTGCACCAGCAGAATAGTGAGTACAGCTCTGGAGTATAATGCAGGATGTAACTCAGGATCAGTACAGGATAAGTAATGTAATGTATGTACGCAGTGACTGCACCAGCAGAATAGTGAGTGCAGCTCTGGAGTATAATACAGGATGTAACTCAGGATCAGTACAGGATAAGTAACGTAATGTAAGTATGCAGTGACTCCACTAGCAGAATAGTGAGTGGAGCTCTAGAGTATAAACATAAATGAGGGAAGGAAGGGTATGTTTACACAAGACCGTCATCACCTGCTAGGCTGCTTTCACGTGAGCGGTTCTCAGCATTTGCGGTAGATCAGGCAGTGTTGCTGGATCTGCCGGAAGCCGGAACACTTGTGGCAAGACTGCGTTCGGCCCAATGCATTCCCTATGGGACTTGCGGACATGTGCGGCACTTGATGTTTTGCACTTGTGACGAGTTAAAAAAACCCTGATAGCAGCAGTTTTTGTCTGTTGCTGGAAGTGCCGTAAGTGCAAAACCGCAAGTGCCGCACATGTCTGCAAGTCCCATAGGGAATGCATTAGGCCGAACGCAGTCTTGCCACAAGTGTTCCGGCTTCCAAAGGATCCGGCTAAACTGCTTGATCTATCACAAATGCTGAGAACCGCTGATGTCAGAGTAGCCTTAAATGACTGCTGATTGGCTACATGCAAGCTGATAAGCCACTGGTTGCTTTTAGGTAGGCCAACCGCACTTCCTAGCACACACGATTGTTAATATGATCATTCTGTGTGCATACAACATCACTAGATGGGGTCCTATTCTAATGCATCGGCCGTTTCTAGGTGTGCAATTATATATTAGGCCAACTACTCTCACAACTAATCCCAGTGCCACCATGGAGGGTGCGGGAAGCCCACTGCTGTACAGGGTGGCTGTGGCTTGGCAGGCCCTTGTGCTGTCTTTCACCCCAGTGTGCTCACTCTTCCCTGTGTGCTATCTCTCCTCTTGTTCTTCTTTCTCCCCTTGTGCTGTTTTTCCCCCTATGCTCTCTCTCTCCCTCTTGTGCAGTCTCTCCCCTGTGTGCTCTCTTCCCTTGTGATGTCTCACTCTCCCCTTGTGCTGTTTTTCCCCCTGTACACTCTCTCTCCCCTTGTGCTATGTCTCCCCCCTGTGCGCTCTCTCTTTCCCCTGTGTGCGCTCTCTCCCCTTGTGGTCTCTCCCTCCTTGTGCTGTCTCTCCCCCTGTGCACTTTCTCTTCCACCTGTGCATGCTCTCTTCCCTATGCGCTCTTTCTCTCCTTGTGCTGTCTTTTCCCCTTGTGCGCTTTCTCTTCCCCCTCTGCTCTTTTTCCCCTTGTGCTGTCTCTCCCCCCGTGCTCTTTCTCCCCTTGTGCTGCTCTCCCCCCGTGCTCTTTCTCCCCTTGTTCTGCCTCTTCCCCCTATGTGCTCTCCCTCCCTTGTGCTGTCTCTCACCTGTGCATTCTCTCCTCCCCTGTGCACCCCCCCCCCATTGTAATGTCTCACATCCCTGTGCACTCTCTCTCTTCCCCCTGTTCTGTCTCTCCCCTTGTGTGCACTCTGTTCCCCCCATTATATGCGGTCTCACTCACCCGGTACGATGTCTCTTTCCCCCTGTAAGCTGAGAAGCAGTGGCTCCAGCCTGCATTCCAGAGTGGAACACAAATGGAACGAAGTTCAGCAGCAGGATGGGTCCTCCCCAAGGGTATGACGGAGTGGACTCAGGTGATAATGAATACCTGCGCTGTGGTAAGTGTCCCGGACGGCGTGTGAGCCCTTCCATCACAGATGTCCTATAAGTGGCGCTGTTTTCTTTGACTGATCACCCAAATTTATGGGCTTCTTCACATTCCAGTTTAACTGCAATTTACACGATGTCCTATAGGTGGCGCTGTTTTCAGGACAAATTACAGACACAGACAGACAGACTGGAGAGGGCTTTATATAGTAGTTGTTTTCTGCAGCACAAGTCCTGTTTACATGGGACAATGTGCTGCCGAAAGCAATGATTTTAAAGTGCGTGCCTCATTCTTGATAATTAGTCTAAATGGGTTCTAAAAGCTTGTCTACACTGCACGCCCTATGACGCCAACAACTGCTGATCGAGTACACATTTGCCAATCGGCTTTTGTTCTGTGCAGATATACTGCCACTGTGCTCGGCAGTACATGTTCTGATTACACTGGACAACGGGCAGCCAAGTCTAAACATCATTACACCAATGAATGAGGGTTTTGTTTGATCATCATGTGACCACCAACTTACATACAAGGACAATTATGCTCGTTCATGATAATCATGCAGTGTAAAAGTGCACCTTAAAGGGGCGGTCCCACAAACAAAGTTACATTTAAAGTTTTAATCAATAGATATTGGAATAATAATAAGTTCCACAATTGGATGTGATTTAAAAAAATGTTCCTGTGCTGAGATAATCTTATATATGTGTCCCTGCTATGTGCTGTGTAAAGGATGTGTCTGACTGTACAGGGACATATATTGATCATACCACTTCTCCTGTGCTGAGATAATCTTATATATGTGTACCTGCTTTGTACTGTGTAATGGATGTGTCTGACCGTACAGGGACATGGTCTGATCATACCACATCTCCTGTGCAGAGATAATCTTATATATCTGTCCCTGCTATGTACTGTGTAATGGATGTGTCAGACTGTACAGAGACATGGTCTGATCATACCACATCTCCTGTGCTGAGATAATCTTATTTATATATGTGTCCCTGCTATGTACTGTGTAATGGATGTGTCTGACCGTACAGGGACATGGTCTGATCATGCCACATCTCCTGTGCTGAGATAATCTTATATATGTGTCCTTGCTTAGTACTGTGTAATGGATGTGTCTGATCATACCACATCTCTTGGGCAGGGGAGAAAGTAAAAGAGTATACAGACATTACAGCATGGAATCACAGATGATTGAAGTAAAACTTCAAAAAACAGGAAAATGTTTCACCTCACAAACAGAATCAGCTGTGATCCCCTCTTTAATATCTTTATACTCTTTTGCGTCCCTCTTTGCCCAGGAGATGTGGTATGATCAGACCATGTGCCTGTACAGTCAAATAATCTTGTAGTTGTAATACATTTAATGGATAACAAAAATAAAATAAGTGAGTTACAAGGCAAGCTTTCGAGACTTCTCAGGTCTCTTCATCAGGCATGGTATGACAAAATATTAAAAGAAACAAAAATATATATATGCACATTCAGGGGAAAAGTAAAGTTTAATAAATAGACATTTAAAATAAATAAACAAAACAAAGCCTGGAGAGGATCCTTCATCAGCCAGGATTAGTGATGTCAAGTGTTTTATGACCCTAATTTATATGTAAACCTGGTGTTTTCAGTGTCTCTGAAAAACATTCTTCAGATGTTATAATGAACCATAAATCTGTCAGATAGGTTTAGCACATTCTGGATACAATCAAAGGTTCTAATGAGTTTGGATTCACAGATCCTTCGATATTTCTGTGATTTGAAATTACCTCTCAATATTGCAACTTTCATATTTTCAATGTTATGTCCTTGACCACAAAAATGCTTGGCTACTGGCAAATGGATTTTTTTTGTCTGTAATTGTGTGACGATGAGACCTCATCCTTACTCTTAGCCGTTGTCCTGTCTCCCCAACATAAAAAGCCCCCACAGAACATATAATGCACATAATTAAATACACAACATTGGAAGAAGAGCATGTGAATGTCCCAGGAATCTTATAATCCTGCTGTGTGTTGGGGATCTGTATCCTGTCTTTGATCTGTTTGTGAGCACAGGTCTTGCAGCTCTTCTGATGAAGAGACCTGAGACATCTCGAAAGCTTGCCATGTAACATCACTTATTTTATTTTTGTTAGCCATTAAAAGGTATCACAACTACAAGATTATTATCTTGTTTCTCCCACTGAGAGCAATCAACATTTTTTTAACTGGCTAACACAGTATCAAAACTTTTTTCCTGTACAGTCGGACACATCCATTACACAGTACATAGCAGGGACACATATGTAAGAATATCTCAGCTCAATCAGTACAGGAGATGTAGTATGATCAGACCATGTCCCTGTACAGTCAGACACATCTATTACACAGAACATAGCAGGGACACATATATAAGATTATCCCAGCACAGGAGATGTGGCATGATCAGACCATGTCCCTGTACAGTCAGACACATCCATTACACAGTACATACCAGGGTCACATATGTAAGATTATCTCAGCACAGGAGATGTGATATGATCAGACCATGTCCCTGTACATCACAAAGCACCCACTGACCTTGTGGAGACCAGTGGTCTCCACAAGGTCAGTGGGTGCTTTGTGATGTCTGTCTATCAAGCATTGCTCCCACCCAGCCAGAATCCTGCGCCACACTGATGAGGGGCAACAACCCCGAAACAGCTGTCTGTGGTTGGATACCTAGTCCATGGTAAACCCCTGGCCATATCTTCAAGCTCGCAAGGGCTGGATAGTGACTTAAGGGCTACTAATACCCTGGGCTAGGTCCTTCCCTGGTGGGATAACTGGCTGGTGTCCATGTTGTAGACTCTTAACCGAGGCTCCATGGACTTCATCTGCATGTCCCTGTACAGTCAGACACATCCATTACACAATACATAGCAGGGACACATATATAAGATTATCTCAGCACAGGAGATGTGGTATGATCAGACTATGTCCCTGTATGGTCAGACACATCCATTACACACTACATAGCAGGGACACATATTATTATTATATATTTATATAGCACCATTAGGTTCCATGGCGCTTTACATGAGGTTAAGGGAGACAAGAACAAGTACACTAAATCTAGGCGATCAGGACGTACAGGTACAGGAGGGGCAGGTATCCTGTCCACGAGGGCTCATATATAAGATTATCTCAGCACAGGAGATGCAGTATGATCAGACCATATCCCTGTACGGTCAGACACAGCCATTACACAGCACATAGCAGGGACACATATATAAGATTATCTCAGCACAGGAGATGTGGTATGATCAGACCATGTCCCTGTATGGTCAGACACATCCATTACACAGTACATAGCAGGGACACATATATAAGATTATCTCAGCCCAGGAGATGTGGTATGATCAGACCATGTCCCTGTACTGTCAGACACATCCATTACACAGTACATAGCAGGGACACATATATAAGATTATCTCAGCACAGGAGATGTGGAATGATCAGACCATGTCTCTGTACTGTTAGACACATCCATTACACAGTACATAGCAGGGACACATATATAAGATTATCTCTGCACAGGAGATGTGGTATGATCAGACCATGACCCTGTATGGTCAGACACATCCATTACACAGTACATAGCAGGGACACATATATAAGATTATCTCAGCCCAGGAGATGTGGTATGATCAGACCATGTCCCTGTACTGTTAGACACATCCATTACACAGCACATAGCAGGGACACATATATAAGATTATCTCAGCCAGGAGATGTGGGATGATCAGACATGTCCTGTATGTTAGACACATCCATTCACAGCACACAGCAGGACACATATATAGATTATCTCAGCACAGGAGATGGGTATGATCAGACCATGTCTCTGTATGTTAGACACATCCATTACACAGTACAGAACAGGGACACATATAAAAGATTATCTTAGCACAAGAACAATTTTTTTAAACATCCAATAGTATTGCTTGGTGCCAGAGACAAGTACTTGTGGGTTTAGTGAGGAGCTGTGACCAGGGGTGTAACTACAAAAGGTGCAGGGGTTGCAATCGCACCGAGCCCTAGAGCATGGAGGGCCCCAAAAGTCCCCTTTACCTATAGAAAAAGATCAATGTTAGTAAATATTTGCAATAATTGAAGGCTCAACTGGAGCTTTCGCATCGGGGCCCATAAGCTTCAAGTGACACCACTGACTGTGACTATATTGTTTGACAATGGAATTTGTGACATAAATTGCAAAAACAAGCGTCCGCCCTCCCCATATTTCCTACTCCAAAGCTCCTACCCTGGTAAAACGCTAATATTTCTTTCATTGCAGTCTCTGAACCCCACCCTAAACCCCATCCTTTCCAATGCTGCAATATTTGAAGACTCCCGGGATAAATCTTTACATTTCCTTTCCGCCTACACATCTCTAATTTGCATCTTACTCTTTTGACCATAAAGACACAGCAAAGGGACATGAAACCTCCAGCCACGTCCTGTGCAGTCCAATCCTATCTATTGTTTTCTGTTATCAGCTATCTCATACTTGGGAGATTGGGAGAGGTTGTCTTGTTCTTCAATAGGATTGAAGATGGGGAGCGCAGAAGACCCCCTTCCCCCATGATCACTACTTTCTATCACCCGTCTCCAGTACTGAGACCCTCCAGAGACATTGATATTCATATGTGCCATGATATTGGCCGCTCCTATAACGCTCCTGCACTATTATAAGCTGCTGCCAGCCGCAGGTTCATTGTGCAGAGAGGAGGCTCCATGTAATGCATTCAGAGCACAGATAGGATCACACCACCTACCAAGAGGATGCTGGAGAGCCACAATCCCAGGCTCCAGCACAATAGGAGACATCTTGTCTCTTCTGGTTGCAAAAAAATGTAGTATTTTATCTTTTCAAATATCATCAGCAACAGTCAAAACCTGGAAATTAGACGTCAACATAATCCTATAGATAATGGTCTCCCATCCCATATATCTGACTATTGTATTTCCAATGTTCTCCACCCATAAATCCCAGCCCTGGATCAGTAAGCAGTGCAGGCGGAGACAATGGGAGGGATTGGAAACTGAAGCATTTCAGATACATCAAGGATAAAGGAGAAATTACATGCCTGGTCTGTCTATACATTGATTGGCCTCACACCCACAGTGAAGAACAGAAGGGGGATCCTATCCCTAAGGACTGGAGTAAGACAGTGAGGAGGAGGATGGATTACAAGCTGCTAGAATCAGCAGCCACTCCCTAGGCTTACATGTATGTATGTTGTGTGTGTGTGTTGTTTATATAATATATATATATATATATATATATATATTATATATAAAGCTGAGACAACAGCCCAATATTAATGAGACCGTAAGGTGGCATAATGTCTGCCTGCAACGCCTGTAATGAACCAAGTACTGAGTGCCTTGTCCTAAAAACCCACCCATGCAGGTGAAAGACCCCAGTAAAGCTGCGTGGGCACAGGGTCCAATCAACGACAGTAAACCAACATATGGCGGCATTGTGTGATACTGGGGAATAATCAACAAAGAAGAAAATGTGCTGCAAGGATCATGTCAAACCAGACAAGTGGGAGGGAGTAGACAGCATGTATTGTACATGGAGGAGCATAGGTAGCATACATATATTATACACATACATACAGGGGGTGAGGATTGTCTGATCTCTACTGGGGATCCTTATACTGCAAATGTGCAGGGGGGGTCATATGTGTGTATATATATATATATATATATATATATATATATATATATATATATATAACACATCCTATATACAGATGAGCCTTCAGCACATTTGTAGTATGAGGATCCCCTATGCAGATCAGTGTTCAGTGCATCCTCACCCCCTGTATGTATGTGTATATATATATACACAGTATGTATGTATCTGCACTGGGGATTCACGTGGACAACATCCAGGCTAGTCAGCCTCTCGTCCCCATCACATACAGAGGGAATGGGAGGAGGACAGCCCCATGGAGCAGCTCACATACATTGCTGGAGGTATATACACCCCTGCAGAATACATATTGGAGGCTGCACATATATACCAGACCTTCTTGTCATCAGCTCTGCAATCTAACATGCATCAAAGATAAAATGTAGAATAAGGAATAGATGAAGAAAAGAGGCAGCCCCCACCACACCCAGAGCCCCCAGTGTGCAGCACTCCCGCCTCAGTGTGTGGCCTCCTACCTGACATGGTGCTGACCATGGTGCTGAAGGATGCGGCGTGGAGATGGTGCTGGGTGGCGGATACTGCAATGCTGTGGAAGGGAGAGGTAACGCCTGACTCAGCTGTAGTGGGATCCAGGCAGAGAGGGAGGAGACAGGGCTGTGGAGGTGGGGTGGTCGGTGCAGGAGAGAGCTGGGTGGGGGGCTCCGGGGCTCCCTCACTGGAGATGATGGGGTCTGCTCTATAGATTCCTGCCACAGCAAACACTAATAGAGCAGGATGGATGCAGAGTCACACCCAGCACTGCTGCCCCCAACACCATTGTCAGAGCAAGGACCACCCCCACCCACTGTCAGTGCAAACCAAGCACCCCTTATCTCCTGTCAGCAGTCATCTATCTATCTATCTATCTATCCATCCAATCCATCTAAATCTATCATCTATGTATGATATATGTATGGTGCCGTCACACACTACGATTTTGTGTGGGAACTCAATAACGATTCAGGGGTGCGCGCTCGTTGACCCATGGTTAGTGAGGTGTCACATGTATAGACAACGTTCAGGACACAGCAGCGATATTATGTGCACGGATTGTTGGCACAACCAGCGATTGATGCTTGTCAATGATGTGAATAGGAGAAATCGTTAAGGAGATCGTTATCGCAGTGTCGCACAGAACGATGCAGCAGATTGGATGACGACATCATCTGATTTGAGGTCTGGGTCTCATATCTGCGATGAACGATAAGACCACTCATCGGTAGTCAGAATGACCTGTCACACGCAACATCGTCGTTAGAGCGACGGAAAATCTGTGACGTTTCAGCGATATCTTTACAGATATTGTAGCGTGTAACGGTCCCCTATCTCATATCTATCTATCTATCTATCTATCTATCTATCTATCTATCTACTGTATCTATTTATTTATTATCTATCTATCTATCATCTATTTATCTCATATCTATCATCTATCTATCCATCTATATGTATCAACTATGTATCTCAAATCTATGTATGGCGGGCGTCACACGCTACGATATATGTAAAGATGTCGTTGGAAAGTGCCTGATTTGGCATCGCTCCTACGACATCGTTGCGTGTGACAGCATGACGTGACTAGCGATAAGTGGTCAGATCGTTATATACAGATATGGGAACCGGACCCCATATCACATGATGTCGATCATCCAATCTGCTGCATCGTTCTGTGTGACACCACCATAACCGATCTCCTGACCGATTTCTCCTATCACATCATTGACAAGCATCAATCGCTGGTTGTGTGAGCGATACCTGCACGAAACATCGCTGCTGCGTCCTGAACGTTATCTATACATGTGACACCTCACTAACATGTTGTCCACAAGCGCACACCACTGACATCGTTATTGAGCTCCCACACAAAATCGTAGTGTGTGACGGCCGCCTATCACATATCTAATTATCTATCTATCTATCTATCTATCTATCTATCTATCTAAAGAAAACAGAAAAACGAAACAGCACAGTCACACACGTTCGGGTGCAAAGCCCTCCTACCACTTCACTGGTATTTAGAATAGTTGAAAAAATGAAAGGCGGCACTTTATCCAGTTAAATTCATGTGGGTTTAATAGTCCTAGGACTGCAAAGTTTCGGCAAAATTTTTTCAACTATTCTATCTATCTATCTATCTAATCTAGAAAAAGAAAAATCCAAGCAGCACAGCTGGTAACCGGGTGCAAAGACAATCAAAGCAATACTCCTATTTGTGTATGTTTATAGCAAAAAAATTGACCGCAGCACTCCAAAAAAAGGGTTTAGCATGCCTTTAATAGGCCGTCAGGACATCAAGGCGACGTTTCGGTTCATCACCATTCTTCGTGCGCGCTCTTCATAGATGCAAGCGCATGCGCACTGGGCGTTGTGTATTTTCGTTACCATGGCGTTTACCGGATGTCCGCTCCGCCCCATCTTGGAACTCCCGCGCATGGCGTTTACTGGATGGCGAGAGTTCCAAAATACGTATAAGAAAATAGAAAGTGAAATGATATATGAAACTGGGGATAATAATGAAAGGTATGAGGTTAATGTATGTATCACTATGCACATGATTAGAATATGGAGATGTTATGGTTTATTGAATAATAATGCATTATGTAAATGTTTTGTAAATGAAAAGTATAAGTGTCCTGCCTATGCTATGATTAGCTGCTAGAGGACGGGAAGTGTTCCCGAAACGTCGCTAAAACATCTGATGGCCCAATAAAGGCGGATGAATGAGAAAGAGGAGTGCTGCTGTCACATTTATTATTCTCATCTATTAAATTGTAATAAGGCTGAGAATTTTAAGATAATTCAGCTTATTGGCTTCAACATTACTATCTATCATTTACATCGCAATTTAATCTATCTATCTATCTATCTATCTATCAACATCAAATTTATTTTTCCTTACTCCTCAATGTTAAAACTGCAACATCAAGCAGGAAAAGTCATGGAGTTGTGGAAATGGGATGTGTAGACACATTAATGTAATGAAAATAATTACAAAAAGAAAATTCAGACCATTCGATTTATTTAGTATCATATTTCAGAAATCCCACACTTACACATCTGGGCTGTTATCAATGAGGTTGTTAATGGTTGTCCAAGGGAGGTTCTGCACACTGCATGTCCATAAATTAAGTAATGTATAAGATTGAAAAATGGCACATCAAAAATATTGAACACATGAAGTAAAAGAGGTGCAAAACCAATGTAAAGTCATGATACCAGTTGAAATCTATCAGTAATTAGAAAGCAATCCTGACAATGAAAAACTACCAGCTGGTTCAGTTGATGTCCTATAAAAAGGAGAATCGTTACCAAGGCACACACAAGAAACACCTTGTGATGGGTAAAACTAGTGAGTTGTAACCTTATTGTTGAAAACATACTGATGGTATTGGTTATGGAAGAATTTCTAACCTACTGAATATCCCAGTGAGCACTGTTGAGGCCATAATCCAGAAGTGGAAAGAACATAATTTCAATATGAACTGGCCATGACTCGGTGCTTCCCACAAGATTTGAGACAGAGGAGTGAAAAGAATTATTAGAAGAGTTGTCCAAAAGCCAAGAACACCTGTGGAGAGTTACAGAAAGACACTTACATAAAGGTGCAGCATGATGCCCCCACCATTTACAGAGCCCTCCCCTCTCTGCCAGGATCATGTCGAGGGCGAGTCTATTCTGAAAGGCCATGGTTAAGGTGTCACCAAGTCTTCAGCAATCCCTCAGAATGCATCCCTACTAAAATGAACAAATCTCTGGTCATAGTAGATATAAGGCGGCCGTCACACGCTGAGATATCTATAGAGATATTGTAAGCGATCACGTGCACGCGCAATCGCTTACAATATCGCTCACATCGCTGGTGAGATGTCACACAGACAGACTCACCAGCGTGTGGAGCCGCGATCTCGCTGGTAACTATGGTACACATCGGGTAACTAGGCGCCGCGCGTCGCTTAGTTACCCGACGTGTACCATAGTTACCATCTCCCAGCATAGACTCTGCGCTGGGAAATCGCTCATCATGGTGTTATACACCACGATGAGACAGATCGTCAAATCGCTCATCGCTAGATCTGAGAACCGGACCTCAGATCAGCGATGTCACGATCAAGCGATTTAACATCGTAAATCGCTTGATTACATGCATAGATTTTAAGCCCGATATCGCTTAAGCGATAAAAAAGGAGATCGCTTAAACGATATCGGGCAAGATATCTGTGCGTGTGACGGTCGCCTAAGGCTGCCTTCAGACTTGCAGATGCATCTGCAGCGTTTTGCAGATGCATCGGCAAGCATCTGCATGCAGACCGCGGCCCCTATGTTTATAATGGTGCGCACGGCGGTCTGCAGATGCTTGCGGACCGCCGTGCGCTCTCATTGCCCGCCATTAGTGATCTGTGCGCAGGCATCCGCGTGCGCACAGATCACTAATGGCGGGCAATGAGAGCGCACGGCGGTCCGCAAGCATCTGCAGACCGCCGTGCGCACCATTATAAACATAGGGGCCGCGGTCTGCATGCAGATGTTGCAGATGCATCTGCAAAACGCTGCAGATGCATCTGCAAGTCTGAAGCCAGCCTAATTCATCCAGTCCACATTTTTATTCACTGTATCGATGGGGAATAGCAATTCCAATCCCGCTGCTATCTGGTCTCTGGATTTGACCTCGTATGGTACTCCTCTTGGTACATAGTCAAAGTACACATAGAGATAGAAGGATGTAGGGATGCTGGTGCCAGACTCATGTCTGATTTTTCGTTTCATATTTGTGGAGCTTCGCTGTATTTGGAGCCTCAATCTGGGATGGTATCAGGAAAATAACAATAGCACATATACCCTTCCACCCCACTGGCAGTATCGGCTAAAGGTCAGCATTTCCACACATCCGCCACAAATTAGCCCTAAGGCTGCCTTCACACTTGCGGACCCCTCCGCAGCGTCCTGTGGAGGAGATCCGCAAGCTGACCGCAGCCCCTATGTTTATAATGAGAAGGCACGGTCATGTGCAGGTCTGACCGCAGCCTCTATGTTTATAATGAGAAGGCACGGTCATGTGCAGGTCTGCGCATGACCGTGCGCTCTCATTCACTGCAATATGTGATTTGTACGCAGGCGGATGCCCGCGCACAAATCACACACGCTCATCCACACCAGGAACGGGACATGGTCGCGTTCCTGGTGCGGACGAGAGTGTGTGATTGTGTGTGATTTGTGCGCGGGCATCCGCCTGTGTACAAATCACATATTGCAGTGAATGAGAGCGCACGGTCATGCGCAGACCTGCACATGACCGTGCCTTCTCATTATAAACATAGAGGCTGCGGTCAGCTTGCGGATCTCCTCCGCAGGACGCTGCGGAGGGTCCGCAAGTCTGAAGCCAGCTTAACTACTGTCTGATTCAGGAGGACATGGCCTCATGACCTGCCAAATCCACACTTCTACACAACACACAACGTCAACACCAATTTCAACACAATGCACAAAGTCTGCAGGGTTCTCTGTCTATCAATAATGGACCCACTTACTATGTTCAGATCGATTGACCTAGGACTAACTTACCCAACACAGGCCAATCTAAGACAGAAATACAACCTCGAATTTAGTAATAAACATCTTACCTTTTTTCTGCAGCTTGAATGATCTGTGATAATGGCAAAAGGGGTTGGATCAGCAGTCCTGTATTAGTGTAGCCCTGTTTAAAGCACCATGCTGTCGTCGCCACTCAGTATGGGACGTAGAGGACTTTTGTGACTGTTCTCCTAATTAAAGTCATTGAGATCTCATATGTATGTATCAAAATAGACCCACTGAAACAGACATATATCATAAGCAGGTCTCTTTGTCTCATTGTCCAGTGTTTATTACAGTATCGTCCCAAAGTTATATAGACATTGTTACACTCACAAAAGGGGTGAGCATACGGGAGTGGACCCACTGGACCACAGGGTATGCTGTGGCAGCCAACTCCCAGGGCAAGGACGGACTCAGGGAGTCTCTGGAATAGCAGGTGCAGCCGTGGTGGACAAGGCAAGGCACTGTCACTGATGTGGGCAAACAGTTTCTGGTATGGTAGGCAGGTAGCCCAGGGACAGACACAGGTAAACACAGTGGAGTAGGCAAGAGGAAGCTAGGACAGCAAGGGCACAGCAGGAGCAGATGGGTACAGGGCACAGCAGGACACAGGGACAGGCAAAGGAAAAGGGGCAGACAGGACCTAACAACTAACTAGACAGAACACTGAACTAACTAAAGACATTGATCAGGCACCTCCCCTATTGGGAAGATGCTTTATATACCCAGTGCCACTACAGGGTTCGACAATATATCAAGCTTTTTTACATTTTTTTGACAAAGTCTAATCTGGCCACGAAGTAGGTGCTTCAGTTTCTAAGTCTACCATAAAGACCTCATGAGAGCAAACACAGAGGGCTCATCACAAGGTATAAACCATTAAACAGTCTTAAAAATAGAAAGGCCAGATAACACTTTGCTTAAAAAATGGAAAGAAGCAACCAGTGGAGGACACAAGGGTCAGTGTGTTCTCTCATCCGCTAAACTGGCTGTCTTTAGAAAAACCGCATGGACCGTCACTCATCCCACTGAATGCCCGATATTCCTTCCCAGTGGCCAAAACACTACACATACAATACATGGTGAAGGTTCCACATCCAGCTAAGACTTTATTGGGTCCCCAACAGTCAACAGCATATAGTACATTCCAGCAAAAACACACGATGATACAAGTGAAAGGGACTCATCCTCCCGCTGGCTCGCCAGGGATTAAAACCTTCATGACTTTGGGGCATCCAAGGTCAACTATCCCAGCCAGCAGCATCTCGCTTTTGGCGGGCAACAGCTGAGGGGTGATAGTGACAAGTTGAGGAATGTAACCATCTGACTGGGTTGTTCCAAACTGGGTTCTCCAAGTGAATTTATGGGCTTAGTGTTGGGCAGTGGAGCAGTTTTGTAATCCTCCAGGTGGATCCATGAACCCTAGGCTTAAGTCCTGTAGAATCACATCCCTTTAATGTCTCATAGCTCACATTTTCTGACATTGTGTCACACAGGATTGGGGGAGAGACAATCATGGCTGCCCCATCATTGTTCGCTGATTCAGTTAGGGTACCGTCAAGACCCCGTTACAC
Source organism: Allobates femoralis (assembly GCA_033576535.1). NCBI lineage: Eukaryota > Metazoa > Chordata > Amphibia > Anura > Aromobatidae > Allobates > Allobates femoralis. The sequence continues at coordinate 413,468,372 of JARQOC010000006.1, read as the reverse complement.
GCTACAATATCATTAACGATATCGTTGTTATGTCACAGCTTTTGGGGCGGTGCAGCGATGTCGTTGCGTGTGACACGTAGATACGACCAGTCGTTTGATCGTTTGATCGTTGATTGTAGGTTTATGAACCTGACCATAAATCTTTTGTTCGCTCAACCTGGAACATCGTTCTGTATTACACCTTTCCAACGATCTCGTTTACGACTTTGCCTATTCAGAAATGAAGCACGTAGGCGAACAACTGCAAGTGTCGTTCGCTTGTCGCTGAATCGTTGCTGCGTCTTTCAAGATATCTGTATATGCCCCATTACACGGCACGACATCATCAACGACATTGCTGATATGTCACGGGTTTGGAGGCGTACCAGCGACATCGTTGCAAACTCATGTGTGTGACTCTGACAAGTTGCAACGATAAATCGTTGGATCGGAGTTGACAGGTTTACCAACATGTTGTAAAACCTGACGATCTCAACTCTAGCAACCTGCTGAATCTTTCAGTGTGACACTGCGATAACGATGCCTTTCACGACTTCGCCCATTCAAAGCAATGAGCAGGGATCGTTTGCGGGGTTGTGCGAACGATCCCTGCTCACAACATTGTTGGTGAGTTGTTCACGATATCTAGACGTGTAACGGTATCTTTTGATCAATCTGTACCAGAAAGATGGGAAGAAGATAGTATGGAGAAAGCTTGGAACGGCTCATGATCCAAAGCACAGCACATCCTCTGTAACACATGGTGAAGGCGGTGTGATGGCCGGGCAGGCATGGCTTCCAATGGTCCTGGGTCACTAGTGTTTATTGATGATGTGGCTGAAGACTGAAGCAGCCGGATGGATTCTGCAGTGTACAGGGAGATACTTTCTGCTCAGATTCAACCAAATGCAGCAAGGTTGCTTGGACGGCGCTTCACAGTACAGAGGGACAGTGACCCAAAGCACTGCAAAAGCAATTGAGGAGTTTTTTAAGGTAAAGAAGTGGAATATTCTGCAATGGTGGAGTCAACCAGATCTCAACACCCATCAAGCTGCATTTTACCTGCTGAAGTCAAAACTTAAAGGGATCCTGTCACCCCCAAAACACCTCCTAAGCTATTAAAAGATGTCCCTAGAGCATATTCACACTTACCCTACACTCCTTTTAGCTCCTAAATGCATCTAGTGAAAATGTAGATAAACGTTATTACACTCACTCATTAGTGATGTTAATGAGTGACTACTGTATGCATAGTCACCCAGGCAGGCTCTCCCTCTTCCTAATATTGCGTGATTTTCAACTCACATTCAAATGCGCGCCTCCCCGCTCTCCTCTGCCGGCGGGCCGCAGTGCGGCTGTATGACGCGAATCGCGTCATTTCCAGCTTCGGGTGACTTATGTACACCCGCGCCGCTCTGTTATGCCTCCAGCACGCATGCGCAGTGCGGGGCTTGAAGTTAAAACGGGTGTACATATGTCACCCGAAGCCAGGAATTATGCGATTCGCGTCATACAGCCGCACACTGCAGCCCCGGCCGGGCATAGGAGAGCGAGGAGGTGCGCATTTGAATGAGAGTTGAAGATCACGCCTATTGAGGCGTGATATTAGGAAGAGGGAGAGCCTGCCTGGGTGACTATGAATACAGTAGTCACTAATTAACATCGCTAATGAGTGAGTTTAATAACGTTTATCTACATTTTCACTAGCTGCATTTAGGAGCTAAAAGGAGTGTAGGGTAAGTGTGAATATGCTCTAGGGACATCTTTTAATAGCTTATGAGGTGTTTTGGGGGTGACAGGATCCCTTTAAAGCAGAAAAAGCCACAAACCAGCAACTACTGAAGTCAGCTGCAGTAAAGGCCACAAAGGAGGAAACGCAGCGTTTGGTGACGTCCATGGCTTCCAGACGTCTCATCCCTACTCTATATGCACCACACGAGAGTGATATGCTTTTATAGTGGTTGTGACTCTCACAACCACACAAGGTGAAGCCTCTGATACCTATTTAAGTGATATTTTATCTCTCAGATCTTTCATCCTTCTTACTTTAATTTTCTGAGATAATGACCTTTGGGTTTCTATTGGCTGTAAGCCATAATCATCAACATTAACATAAATAAACACTTGTAATAGATCGCTCTGTGTGTAATGACTCTATATAATATATGTGTTTCACTCTATGTATTGAATTACTGAAATAATCTAACTTTTTGATGATATTCTCATTCATTGAGTTGCACCTGTAACTTTCTGATCACTGGGATCCAGCCGTCTGGGTTCCCCACACCTTAGAACGTCATAGGTAAAGTGGAGCATAGACACTTCTCGTCTACTTATTCACCTATGGATGGGGAATAACTTCCAATATTGGTACAACCCTTTTCTTTTACTGGAGAACGTTTTGCTGGCATCATCGCGGCTCCGGGAGATATTGCACATGAGCGCAGCATGAAGTATTTTACCGACCATGTGTAGTGCACCTCTATGAAAGCAGGTAGCGTACAACCATCTTCAGAGGCGCACTAACGCTGGCAAAACGAGCCACACACATGAACATTACTTCAGGAGCTGCAATGAAGGAGAAATGGAAATCATGTCATCATGCCCACGGGGGCGTGATAACATGGAAAAAGGCCAGCTAGTCTAGCGAAAAAATGCTCCATCAACTAGTCAAAGGCCAAGTCATAGGGAAAGTGCAGATTATAAATGATTTTATAAACATTGATTTTAGAAAATAGCATTGGTTAGGCAGGGAATTTTGGGGCACATGTGACTGCTTCTAGGTTGGATGTCGTAAGGGACCTGACAGGTTCCACTTAAAGGGGATGTACAGGTTTTTATAATAAGATCTCTGTGTGTATCTAGGCTGCAAAATGCAGACAGTTTGTAATTTACACCTTGTCAGCATTTTGCATTGTTACTACTCTGCTTGGGTGGAACCCACCGGCCAGAGGCGTGTTTGTTTGGGAGGCTGGGAGTAAATGTAACAGCTGGTCATTTACACTCACTCTCCTACAAGCACACCCCAGACTCCAACAGGCCCCCCCATCTTCAGCATGTCCAGCCGCCCCAAACTCCTACAAGTCCTCCCCAGTCCCATGCCTGTTTGGCACCCCTGCGGGTCCAGTCGCCGCAGTGGTAGTGCACCTCAGCCAGAGGTGTGTTTCCACCATCCCAGGTAAGGAAAGGGCACTATTCGATATGTAAATGCCCGCATCCAACACCACCCGATCCCAGACCAGGAGATGAGGGCGAGTTTGCTCTTGAGGGAGAGCACAGACCCTCATCCCTGTCGGGAGGGAAGTAGGTTGAGGGATGGGTGGAGGAAGTAGAAAAGAGAGAGCAAAAAGGGAAGGAGAACACCAGGAAGTGGTTAGTTAGTTAGTGAGTAGTCAGTCATGGAGCAGGAGAGGATGTCCTGGGGACTGGAGCTGGTTGGTGCTCGCCCCAGGACCGGAAAGCGGAGGAGCCAGTGAGGAGCTCCAGAGACTGAGAAGGGGTCCCAGGAGCCCGGGAAGTGAGTGATCCATCTGGGGCACCCGAATCCATGCCGACCACTGTTGAGTGGAGGAACCGGGTTGTAGAGGGGACCGGCCTCATACTAGTGGAGAGATTGAAGGACACAGCTAGAGAACCGGAGGCGGCTATATCTTCATGTGCCACAGCCATCACTGCACACAATTGATGAAAAGGCAGTTGGATAGGGTCTAGGGGACCCACAGAGGACGTCACCCGGTAGGACCCAAGGCTTCTGGCTTGGGACACTGAGTGCGAGGTGCGGGGCAAGAGGGTGAGAACCAGCGCAGATAGACCGCCCAGATAGGCACACAAAGGTGATACTGGTGGAGTGTACTCGATCTACTTGGGATTGGTTGGATCACCTGCTCGGAGGACACAGTAGCAGGAGACCTTAAAAACTGTGAGTAAACGTGTGGAGACTGCACCCTGCTGTGTCCTCAGATTATTCCTGCGACAACCCCTGCACTAGACCTAACACCACCATAATAGGACTGCTTTACTGCCCTGGGGCCCTGCTCCACCTATGTGTGGGGCCCACACGGGACGGGGGTACTCGGTGCCGGACCTGTCGGTGCCGGGGAAGTCACGGGTGGCTTGGTCCGGACCGTGTCCCTGGGCCCGCACAATAAGATGGGGAATATTTACAAGGGGATTTGTCACGGGTGAACCCACCCACTTGGTGCGGCCAGTGATGGGGCCGCCACTGCCGCAGAACCTCCGGGGGTGATGGAATGGCAGCGGAGATGGTATAGTTCCAGTGGGGAGAACTGTATCCCCCAGGGCAGTAAGGGTTAAGTCTATTGGGTGTAGTTGTAGCACACTTACTTGCAGGCTCTGCAGGAATCTCTCCTCCTGGCTGGTGCTGACAGGCTGGATCTGTATGAGGGAGAATGGGGTGCAGGTAGAGGCAGACAAGAGAGGCAATTCAGGGTTTTCCAAAGCTTTACTCTGAGTTCTTTCCAAGCGGTTTACAAGTCATTTGCAGTTCTTTACAAGCTTTGAGCACAGTTCTCAACACACGGTTGCATTCTCCCTTTCCGGGTTCCCTTCTCTTCTGCAGCCAGGCCTCTCTCTCCCTGTGACCCCTCACACAGTCTGTAGTGTCCCTTTCCGGGCTGTTTACGGTCTCCGTCTATACGGGTGGTGTGTGGTACGCCGGACAGTATGGCGGTGACTCGGGCTTCTGTGAGTCCTAGTGCGTCACTTAGCTGCCTGTCCTTTAGGGTAGGGACCCCAACATGAAGCTATGGTCCCCCGTCGGTGTTTGGGAATGCCGGGTGAACTACGGTTCCCTTTAGAGCCGACACTCTACTCAGCCCAGCCTCCAGCAGTCCTCAGCACGAGGCTCTACCAGGCTCTCTCCTTTCTGTTCCTTCCAGTATCATAGGAGGGACTTCTCTGCCTGCAGTCAGTGGCTTCAGCTGCTGTCTAGGGCACGGGTTCCACCGTCCCTTCTCTGTTCTGTCACACTCCTGGTGGCATCAGCATCGGACGGGCTTTCTCTCCCCTCTGGCTCACACTGGCTCAGTACGGATTCTGCGCTCCTAGCCTTGCACTCACAGAAGTGTGATTGTCCTTCAGTCTTTACAGCTCAGCTCACATCGGCCTACTCCTCAACTTCTCTGCTGCTCTTGATCTTTGCATCTCAGCCTACTGTGGCCTACTAACTTCCTTCACTCCTCCCCCTCACTATATACTGTCAGTCACCTGACCTCTGGTGTGCCCAAACCACTCCCCTGAATCCACCACCCCTCCGATCTCATATAGTTCTAATCTCAGGGCTGGATGTAACTTTCTCTGACACGTGGGTTGTGTGGGCTGTGAGGGTGTTGTTGTGCAACAATGTCCTACCTGCCTGGCTGCAATTCCGTTTGTGGCCTCCTGGACGCAGGGGCGCCACATATGGGGAGCTGAACCATCTAAGGGTGCTTTCACACTACGATTTTGAAGGGAGCCGATGCTGTCCGAAAAATTCGGACAGCATCGGCTCCCTTCTGATGCCTGGAATCGGATGCCAAATAGGCATCCGATTCCGGCATTAAATCGTAGCCTCCGGGCTGAAAAAAAGAAAAAAAAAAGTTCATGCTCACCTCCCCCCGAGCCCCCGCCGTCTTCCTGGAGGTTCCCGGTGGCTCCCGGTATCTGCAGAGGTCTTCTTCTGCTGTACACAGGACCTGCGGTGATGTCACAGTCACGTGACAGCAGGTTCCACTATGGTAACCCGCGGTCACATGACTGTGACATCACCGCAGGTCCTGTGTACAGCAGAAGAAGACCTCTGCAGCCACCAGGAGCCTGCGGGAGCCACCGGGAACCTCCAGGAAGACAGCGGGAGACGGCTGGGGTTCGGGGGGAGGAGAGCATGAACTTTTTTTTTTTTAACCCCTGTGCTCCCAGTTGAGCATTTTTACTGTACTGAGCATGCTCAGTACAGTAAAATCGGGTCCGAGGAGACATCAGATGTTTCCTCGGACCCTTCTCCATAGGGCCCCATGATATAGGGATCGGGTCAGATCGGATGTGCACTAAATGCCATCCGATTTGGTCCGATCCGATTCTGTCAGATTTTATTTTCGGTGCAAAAATCGGAGCAGGCTCCGATTTTTGCACCGATAATAAAATTGGACAGAATCGGATCGGACCAAATCGGATGGCATTTAGTGCACATCCGATTCGGTCTGATGCCCATAGGGCTGCATGGGGCCAAATTCGGATCCGATGCTGTCCGATTTTGATCGGACAGCATCGGATCTGAAAAATCTGTAGTGTGAAGGCAGCCTAAGCTGTGTCACCAACTGCCCCAGAGGACCTGCACCACAGCGTTGGCCTTCCATCTAATTGCCAAAAAACATGGGTGGTGTCATGATTCTGAGTCACCCACCGGGGCCATTGGGTACTCGGAACCAGGCCCTCTGGCTGTCGTCGTCTGGGGTTGCAGGAAGTCAAGGTGTCGTGACCCTGCTCCGTGGTCCCGGGCGAGTCAATAAAACCAAAGGAAGGAATAAAACAGTTTGTAGAAATATATTGTGACACCACCCGTGGTTTGTGGCTAGAGGTAGCCACCGCTGCAGTCGGGACCTCTGGGATGATAGGGGTTGCAGCAGAGATCTTGCGCCCTTCAAGGGTAGGGCTGATCCCAAGGGCTGCCGCATAGAAAGTGTAAGTATGGTATCAAGTTCTTCGTATCCTCAGGCCAACCTTCTGGTGCCGGTTCATGGACTCAATTTCCACCTCTCAAGTACACAAACAAAGTCTCACACAGTTCTGAGCTTTTACCAGGTTTACTTCTTCACTCGTAAGATGCCACAACACAGTTTAGTATAACAGCGGCTCCGGTGCGGTATCAGCAGCTGGGACGGCTTGTCTGCGACATCCCCTTTCATGTTCCTTTCGGGCCTCTTTCCGTCTATTCCACACACTAGCAACAGTCCAGCGGTCACAGACTCTCTGGGGGCACCCTTCCGGGTCTCCTAGACCTAGTTCGACGGCCTTCCTATCACTGTGCTGTAGGTTGGGTCTTGGGACATAAAGACCCCGCCGAAGTTCATGGTTGTAGCATGCATCTTCCCTGCCACTTTAGCAGAGATGGCATTCTTGTTCCGGCCCAGTCCCTCAGTGTTGCCGCTGACTCGGACACACCTTGGGCTCCCTCTGTCTTCCCTCAGTTCTCAGCCTGGGACCCGGGATAGCTATACGGTGGCACAGGCCACCGGATCCTTTCAGTCTGATCTCTCTCTGGTCCCCCAGTCTCCATCATGCATGGCCACTCTAGACTCCATTCCCCTACATAAACTGTGATACAGTAGCATTGCACTGCGCGATCATCTTCTCTGAAACAGTGTGGCAAACCTGCAATTCTGAGGAGATGACCGCTCTCAGTGCTGCAGTGTGCGTGTGCTCACCTTTATCCTATACCCTCGCTGATGTGATGTCAAGCACACTGATGCGATCTTCACAGCCACCCCATCCCCTCTGTGAAGCAGAATGAATGAATTGCTCTCGGTACAGAGGGGACGGGGCCGCTCTGCGGTTCACCTCAGAGCGCTGCAGATCACATCAGCATGGGCACAGGAGAAGGTGAGCACACGCACACCGCAGCACTGAGAGCGGTCATCTCCTTCTTAGAGCTGCGGATTCGCCACACTGTTTCAGAGAACATGACGGCTCAGTGCAATGCGGCTCTGTCACAGCTTATATAGGGGAGTGAAATCTAGAGTGGCTGAGCAAGCTGAAGACTGGTGGGGGCATGCTTGGGACTGGGGAGGGAGACTTGTAGGAGTCTGGAGCAGCTGGCCATGCTGTAGATTATGGAGGGGGCCTGTAGGAGTCTATGGCATGCTTGTAAGGAGCGTGGGAGTAACGTTTACACCCAGGATCCAAAACAAACACGCCTCTGGTCGGTGGCAAAGGCTGCTCTTCCAGATGCAGAAAGGTGATATGCAAAAAGGTAACAATGCAAAATGTTGACAGGTTGTAAATTGCAAACTGTCAGCATTTTGCAACCTAGATACACACAGAGATCTTATAAAAAGCCCGGACAACCCTTTTAAGGGGAAACGTGTAAATATATTGGAGTGACCTAGTCAAAGTGCAGACCTTAATCTAATTGAGAATCTATGGTCATAGCTGAACATCACCAGATAAACCATTAACGTAAGGGTATGTGCGCATGTTAAGCACACGATGGAGAAATTTCCTGCTGCAAATCTGCATCTCCTGGCAGAAAAATGCACCAAAAACACAATGTGTGCACACACCCGCATTTTTGCAGCGTTTTTTTAATCAAATCATTGGAGTCAACTCCACATAGTGACGCAGTGCTGCACACATCAATCACCTGTTGCCCTGTTTTCCAGGAGTTTTATGACACTTTTCTCTGCAATCAAACTTGGAATAATTCAAGTAAAGATATGATTGCATTTAGAATTTAAAAGCCTGTAAGGCCCTGGCTTCACTTTATAGCCCCAAATCTTGCTGGTTGGTTCTCTTTAACTCTTTAAGACAAAACAACATTATTTGCAAATTAAAGTTTTTTTTATTTAATTTATAGTGACATTTCTTTTACGCATTTTTGTATATTCTTCGAGAACCCTCCATGAATGTGTAGACCACAAAGGCGGGAGATCGGCCGTGCTGCACTGGAAGAAAGCGTCATGTCTGCCAGCTACAGGGCATCCGTCTAGGAAACTGGGAAGGTTATTAAATTAATGAGTTTACTATTGAGGCATAAATAAGAGCTATCAATATATTCCAGTATTTTCAGGACTAACAATATAGTATATACAGTGGGGTAACTTAAAGCTCATGGGCTCCGATGTGAAAGCTCCAACGGGGCCCCCAATTATTGTAAATCTTTAATAGCTTTAGTCTTTTTCTATGGGCCAAAAGGGACTTTTGGGGCCCCCCTAGGCTCCAAGGGCCCGGGTGTGACTGCAGCCCCTGCACCTGTTGTAGTTACACCCCTGCCTGCACCTATTGTAGTTACACCCCTGGGTATATCACTGGAGGCTGCTCAGGTTTTGGTGCTGTTGTATTTTGGGGGTGTTGGTGATCTCTGAGCTATAATTCATACAAATGATGGTGTTTCCACAATATCCAATGTGATTGTCCTGCAGCAGACTGCACCATGAAAGGATGCTGGTTGCTAGGGGCAACAGGAAAAATCTCTACATTTATGTAACCACAAGAACTACTGAGAAACTACAACTCCCGGCGTGCACCGCGCACACGGTCCCTTCTGTGTAGCAGGGGCCGTTGTTGTGGAGCCTCAGACGGCGGCGTCCTCCTATACGGCGACCAGTCACCCCCGGGGCCGGGCTGTCCTCAGTTATTACTGCGGACGGTTTGGTGCAAAAAACGAATAGAAGCAGCGCAGCGTGACAGCAGGAGACGTCATCAGGCGATGGCACGTGATGAGTGACGTCACGACGTAAGGGCGGGAATTGTGAAGAAGCCGGTAGTGGAGGGCTATCGCCGCCGCCGGGGTTGAAGATGCCGCAGTTGAGCTCAGCGGGGTCACCGTGGACTTCCCGTTCACTCCGTACAAATGTCAGGAGGATTATATGATTAAAGTGCTGGAGTGTCTGCAGAAGGTGCGAGGATAGACTACTAGATATAGACAGGGGGGCTTCAACTAGTGATGCACAGCTGAGGAGGCTTGTGCCAGTGATGCACAGCTGAGCTGAGGGGGCTTGTGCCAGTGATGCACAGCTGAGGGGGCTTGTGCCAGTGATGCACAGCTGAGGGGGCTTCAACTAGTGATGCACAGCTGCGGGGGCATTGTGCCTAGTGATGCACAGCTGAGGGGCTTGTGCCAGTGATGCACAGCGCGGGGCTTGTGCCAGTGATGCACAGCTGCGGGGGCTTGTGCCAGTGATGCACAGCTGGGGGGCTTGTGCCAGTGATGCACAGCTGAGGGGGCTTGTGCCAGTGATGCACATGCTGCAGGGGCTTGCACTAGTGTTGCGCAGCTGGAGGGGGCTTTCGCTAGTGTTGCACAGCTGGGGGGGGCTCGCGCTAGTGTTGCGCAGCTGGGGGGGGCTTGCGCTAGTGTTGCGCAGCTGGGGGGGGGGGGCTTGCGCTAGTGTTGCGCAGCTGGGGGGGCTTGCGCTAGTGTTGCACAGCTAGGAGGGGGCTTGCGCTAGTGATGCGCAGCTAGGAGGGCTTTACAAATAAGGAGGGAAAAGAGGAGCACGTAGAGTAATACCTTCGGGTTTGATGGTCACACAGACTCCCACAATACAGACTCACCTGGTCTGGTTGTGAATGGTCACAACTCCCTTGCACAAGCACGTATGGTCGCAGCAGGCTCCCGGCGAAAAGTAAGGATCCACTTAGAGAAATTAGAACTGGATGGATAGAAGCCGCACTGACCACAATAAGAGTAACAGAGTAACACACACACTCTGTTTATTCAGCCTACGCGTTTCGTGGCATACAGGCCACTTCATCAGGGCATCAAGAAAAAAAAAAAAAAACCCACAAAAAAATGACGCCCCACCCCCGCCTCTGATGTCACTTCCGGTGAAAACGCCCACTATAAGTCAAACATGTATAAAAATGCCCATTACATTGATTACAATACATTAAAACACAATAATCAGTATTTAAAATCGCATATATTCTTCGATTTTTAAATACTGATTATTGTGTTTTAATGTATTTTTAATGCAATGTAATGGCCATTTTTATACATGTTTGACTTATAGAGGGCGTTTTCACTGGAAGTGACGTCAGAGGGGGTGGGGCATCATTTTTTTGTGATTGTTCCTGTGTGTATATATAACTGGATGTGCTGTTGAATCTTGATGCCCTGATGAAGTGGCCTGTTTGCCACGAAACGCGTAGGCTGAATAAACAGTGTGGGTGTGTCACTCTTATTGGGTTGCGCAGCCAGGAGGGGGCTTGCGCCAGTGTTGCGCAGCCAGGAGGGGGATTGCGCCAGTGTTGCGCAGCCAGGAGGGGGCTTGCGCCAGTGATGTGATAGGACTGAAATCTACTGTGTTTGAAAGCCAGATAGTGAATAATTAGGTGCCATCTAGGAGTAGCAAGTGCAAAGGGAGAATTTTCCAGTCTTTCATCACCTCTGATATTAATCCTTTTCTTATTGCTCTTTTATTGTCAGGGGGTCAATGGCATCCTTGAAAGTCCTACTGGCACCGGAAAGACTCTGTGCTTACTTTGTGCCACCTTAGCGTGGCGCCAGCATTTTAAGGATTGCATCACTGCACGTAAAATCCAGGAACGCATGAAAGGAGCAGAGATGTTCCCCGATCGTCCAACTGCAGACTGGGGGAGCGGAGAGTCGGGAGGACAGAGTTCAGGTACATGATGATATTTCTGTTTACAGAGTATGAGGGTCATGGAGGCCAAACAGTGTATCTGTGCCAGGCTTTTGTCATTTGTTATGTGCCAGTTGCCTTTGCCCTATAGACATTATTTGCAGCTGGGAAAAGGACCTTTCATCAGTTAAGTTTTAAACTGGTCACATCATGGAATAGAGGCTCTAAACTTTGTGTTTTAATTTCTACTCTGCATAGTGGAGATATTGGCTTGTAAAGATCTGGTTATAATTTATAATAAGCCTTGCAAAAAATAAGACTGAGAGGAGGCTTTATAGCGGTATACAAATATGTCAAGGGCTGTCACACTGTAGAGGGATCAGCTTTGTCATTTGCATAAGGAAAGACTAGAAGCAATAAAAATGGGGACTTGAAGGTGGAACACCATCTAAGGGCCTATTTGAACAGGGGAACTTTATTGGCGGCTTTGTATACACTACCATTCAAAGGCTTGGGGTCACCCAGACAATTTTGTGTTTTCCATGAAAATGCATACTTTTATTTATCAAATGAGTCGCAAAATGAATAGAAAATATAGTCCAGACATTGACAAGGTTAGAAATAATGATTTTTATTTGAAATAATAATTTTCTCCTTCAAACTTTGCTTTCATCAAAGAATGCTCCCTTTGCAGCAATAACAGCATTGCAGACCTTTGGCATTCTAGCTGTTCATTTGCTGAGATATTTCACCCCATGCTTCCTGACGTCCCTCCTACAAGTTGGGTTGGCTTGATGGATGCTTTTTGCGTACCATACAATCAAGCTGCTCCCACAACAGCTCAATGGGTTGAGATCTGGTGACTGCACTGGCCACTCCATTACAGATAGAATACCAGCTGCCTGCTTCTTCACTAAATAGTTCATGTATAATTTGGAGGTGTGCTTTGGGTCATTGTCCTGTTGTAGGATGAAATTAGCTCCGATCATGCGCTGTCCACAGGGTATGGTATGGCAAAATGAAGTGATAGTCTTCCTTATTCAAAATCCCTTTTTACCTTGTACAAATCTCCCACTTTACCAGCACCAAAATAACCCCAGACCATCACATTACCCCCACCATGCTTGACAGATGGCATCAGGCACTCTTTCAGCATCTGTTCAGTTGTTCTGTGTCTCACAAATGTTCTGTGTGATGCAAACACCTCAAACTTTGATTCGTCTGTTAATAACACTTTTTTTCAATCTCCCTTTGTCCAATATCTGTGTTCTCTGCCTAATAAAAGGAAAAGATTAATATGGGCCAGTCTCAGATATGGCTTTTTCTTTATCATTTTGCCCTGTAGGCCAGCATCTCGGAGTCACCTCTTTACTGTTGATGTTGACATTGGTGTTTTGCAGGTACTATTTAATGAAGCTGTCAGTTGAGGAGCTGTGAGGCGTCGATTTCTCAAACTAGAGACTCTAATGTACTTGTCTTGTTACTCGGTTGTGCAGCTGAGCCTCCCACTTCTCTTTCTACTCTGGTTGGAGCCTGTTTGTGCTCTTCTCTGAAGGGAGTAATAGGGTATGTGCACATCAGTCGTTTCTGCATCTTTGCAGAACGACCGGGAACCGGTGTAGAATGGCAGAACTGAGTTTTCTGCAGTCGCCAGTGTCCCTGGTTTTGTTAGCGTTTTGCTAACGATTTGCGATCGGTTTACTAGCGGTCGGACAGCGTGTTCTTGGCGATTTCCCCGGCGTTTTTCTTAGCGATTTCCAGACTGGTCTTTGGTGCACTTGTTCAGCTGGACCCGCTGGAAAAACGCTGAAAAGAAGTTGCTTGCTCTATCTTTGACAACCGGTGGAAAACCGGTGAATAAACTAAAAACGTCAAGACAAAAATCGTTCTAATGTAGACAGCGTTTTCTAAACTCCATTGACTAGCATGTTAATCCAACCGGTGGCTAGGATTAACATAAATTAACATAAAACTCAGCGGAAACCGCCGACGGAAAGGAAAACGTTCAAAAACAGCCCACAAAACTACTGATGTGCACATACCCATATACACCGTTGTAAGAAATCTTCAATTTCTTGGCAATCTCTTGCATGGAATACCCTTCATTTCTAAGAACCAGAATAGACTGTTGAGTTTCACATGAAAGTTCTCTTTCTGGCCATTTTGAGCGTTTCATAGAACAAACAAATGTAATGCTCCAGATTCTCAACTAGCTCAAGGTCCGTTTTATAGCTTCTCTAATCAGCCAAACCAGTTTCAGCTGTGCTAACATACTTTTACAAGGGTTTTCTAAACATCAATTAGCCTTCTTACACAGTTAGCAAATACAATGTACCATTAAAACACTGGAGTGGTGGTTGTTGGAAATGGGTCTCTATACACCTACAGTTGTGGCCAAAAGTATTGACACCCCCGCAATTCTGTCAGATAATACTCAGTTTCTTCCTGAAAATGATTGCAGTCACAAATTCTTTGGTATTATTATCTTCATTTAATTTGTCTTCAATGAAAAAACACAAAAGAGAATGAAGCAAAACATTGATCATTTCACACAAAACTCCAAAATTTGGCCAGACATAAGTATTGGCACCCTCAGCCTAAAACTTGGTTGTGCTACCTTTAGCCAAAATAACTGCGATCAACCGTTTCCGGTAACCATCAATGAGTTTCTTACAATGCTCTGCTGGAATTTTAGACCATTCTTCTTTGGTAAACTGCTCCAGGTCACTGTATATTTGAAGGGTGCCTTCTCCAAACTGCCATTTTTAGATCTCTCCACAGGTGTTCTATGGGATTCAGGTCTGGACTCATTACTGGCCACATTAGAAGTCTCCAGTGCTTTCTCTCAAACCATTTTCTAGTGCTTTTTGAAGTGTGTTTTGGGTCATTGTCCTGCTGGAAGACCCACGACCTCTGAGGGAGACCCAGCTTTCTCACACTGGGCCCTACATTTATGCTGCAAAATTTGTTGGTAGTCTTCAGACTTCATAATGCCATGCACACAGTCAAGCAGTCCAGTGCCAGAGGCAGCAAAGCAACCCCAAAACATCAGGGAACCTCTGCCATGTTTGACTGTAGGGACTGTGTTCTTTTTTTTTTTTTTTTTCTAATGCCTTTTTTTTTTTTTTCTCCTGTAAACTCTGTTGATGCCTTTGCCCAAAAAGCTCTACTTTTGTCTCATCTGACCAGAGAACATTCTTCCAAAACGTTTTAGGCTTTCTCAGGTAAGTTTTGGCAAACTCCAGCCTGGCTTTTTTTATGTCTCGGGGTAAGAAGTGGGGTCTTCCTGGGTCTCCTACAATACAGTCCCTTTTCATTCAGACTCCAACGGATAGTACGGGTTGACACTGTTGACTGCAGGGCAGCTTGAACTTGTTTGGATGTTAGTCGATTTTCTTTATCCACCATCCGCACAATCTTGCTTTGTAATCTCTCGTCAATTTTTCTTTTCCGTCCACATCTAGGGAGGTTAGCCACAATGCCATGGGCTTTAAACTCCTTGATGACACTGTGCACGGTAGACACAGGAACATTCAGGTCTTTGGAGATGGACTTGTAGCCTTGAGATTGCTCATGCTTCCTCACAATTTGGTTTCTCAAGTCCTCAGACAGTTGTTTGAGCATGGAGAAAAGAAAGAAGACCAATGTGGTACACACAAGGACACAGGACAGAGTCAACTTTAATCCATGTCAACTGGCTGCAAGTGTGATTTAGTTATTGCCAACACCTGTTAGGTGCCACATGTAAGTTACAGGTGCTGTTAATTACACAAATTAGAGAAGCCTCATATGATTTTTCTCTAGTCACCTTCCACGACAGCATAGGAGGTAGCCTCGCCACGCCCTAATTGGGACAGGAAGCAGAAGAGGTTAAAAGGACCCTCCCACCTCCCACTAGCCAGTGTCTTTCCTGTCCCCATGGGGCATGGAGAGGTTTTTTTCCTGTGCTGTGGGGCCGGCGACTGCAGCATACCTGATGTTTAGCCGGGCAGCGTTGGTCGGTGCTACGGCTCTCCTCCTCCGGCTGCTCCTACCGCATGTTTTTCGCGGTAGGACCGGGCAGCGTTGGTCGGGCTTCCGCTCCTCCTCCTGCTGCTCCCACGTATGTGGGACTGCTGCCCTGGCTCTCCGGATCCCCTCGGGGTGAAGCGGGCTGTGGGCTCCCTGGCCGGCGACCTCCCCTGTTCCGGAGCCCGCCGGCCGCTTCCCGCGCTTTCTTACTGTTCCAGCGCGACCGGAAGTGACGCTGGTGGGCGGGACTTCCGGTCACGCGCTCCCCGGCGGGAGCGTAGCGCTTCCGGGTTCCAGTGACGGGACCTGGCGATCAGCATGCGGCCACGCCACCACTGCAGGTGGCCTGGCCAGGACCCGGTGCGGGAAGCTGGGAACTCGTTACAGACACTGGGGGGCAGGCCTTTCTTTAGGAAGGCTGCCCTGAAGACTTCTGAGCCACGGTAAGGTACTGTCCTATGTGTGCTACTGAGTCTTCTCCTGCAGCTGCAGTGCCAGTGTTTCCCCTGCCACAGTGTATGTCTGATGGAGTGTGGGGGGGTCCTCTCTTCTGCCTATGGGCAGTTGTTATTGTTGGTCCCCTTAACTGTGCTTTGGTTCAGGGGACGAGTCTGGCATCAGACCCCCTCTGGGAGGGCCGTTAATGCCTGTTGTCCTGGTTGGGCTTCACACCCTAGCCTAGTGTATGGCATGAGATCCCGGGTTTTCCTGGAGATTCAGGCTTCCCTTTCCTCATTCTCTCTGGCAGCTCCTTTTGGGGATGCTCCTGGGAGAGGGAAGGTCAGGTTTGGGCTGCTGTCGCTCCATCTTCCAGTGCCACTGAACTGAGTAGGTTCCTCTTCTACTTGGAGGAACTTGGGCTAGGGCCGGTCAGAGCTCTATGGGAAAGTTCTACCATCTGGGGATATTGGCGGCTTTGGAGCTGCCAGCCCAGTCCGCTTTCCAGTCCATTCTACCATCGTTCAGGATTGGAGCTTTCCTGAGAATTCCTTCAGGGGGTGATCCCAGTAGTTGGTTTCTCTCGTGGCATCTCTGATTCACGGGGTCCCCGGGGGGGGGTGCAGGTCGGCATGTAGCTAACAAGACTGCGCTCCCCTTTGAGGCTGCCTCCCACCTGGGCCAGATGGGCTGCATGGTTGTGGGCCTTCTGCCTTTGTCTGTGGACGATGGTCAACTGGGCTCCCTTCAGGGGCTCCCTAAGGTGGAAGCTCCTTGTCTTCCTTCCCTTTCTCCGGTGAGCTTCCTGGGGTCTTGCAGATGCCTGGGTCCGTCTGACACCCTGTATCTGTCTATCTGTCTCCACCTGACGGACTTTGGGGCTGACTTTGAGGAGTGCCTTAATGAGACTCTGCTCTCTACCCTTCATTGGGTTCTTGGTGTTTGGACCTGGCCTTGTTGCCTTTATGGACCAGGCAACTTGAGCGCAGGGCTCTTCCGGTGCGGCCTACTAGTTGGTGGTCCCTTTGGCACTCGGTACCTCGGACCTCCTAGCCAGGGGTTCCTGGGCGGTGGAGTTCCCTTGTAGGCCTTGGACTAGTTGTTCTCGTGCCTTGTCCGCTGCAGCTGCTGTACTCTGCCTCTCAGTGGCTCGGTGGGGGAAGGGGTAACAGGGCGAACTCAGCCTTTCTTTCCCGGTCCTGTGTTTGAGCCTCCTACCCGAGGCACCACGGGCTCTAGTGGTATATTCATATTTCCCAGGAGGCATTACGCCTCGGAATTCTCTGTGTTGGGCATTTTCGCCTGCTGGCCGCAGTGGGTTCTTGGACTGGTCTCCCTGAGATCAGTAAATGCTTCGTGGTGTTCTCCCCCAGTGGCTGACTTCGCCGCTTGCCGGGGGTTCTGAGGGTCTTTCCGAAGACCTCCTCATCGTGTTCGAGTTGCCTCCTTCGCCTGCTCTCCGGGTTCCTACCCTGCCCTCTCAGGGTACTTAGGTTCTTTTGTACTCCAGAGTTCAGGATCTCCTTCGCCCGACGGTCTTCTCGTCTGTCCAGGCTGTGAGGAGGGGTTGGGGGCTTTCCCGACTCTTCTTGGTCGAACTAGCCCTCTGGAGGGGCTTGTGTCATCGTCGGCTTCCAACGCCTCCCCCTTCATGGGGGCAGGGCTACGCCACCAGATGGCTCCACTCTACTGGACTGACGCATACTGCGGGTGCCCATTCTCCCTCACCCCCAGATGCTCCTCAGGTTCACAATCCTGTACAGAGGTACAGTCCTCCGCTTTCTTTTCATGGGGGTTCTCCTCGGCTCCGGGGTTTCTCGATCATTATGGCGGAGGTCGTTGCTTTCCTATTGGATTGCAGCCTCTGTCTGGGTGCTATGTCTGGGCCTTCTCCTCTGTCCTTCGGGTGCAGGGTGGTGGAATCTCTGCTGCGCTTCTGCGCAGTCGGGCGTCTCCCTCCTTTCGGGCGACGGTCGGCTCTGGGATCATTGACGTTCTCCATCCTGCCTGTCAGGTGGGCTCAGGCTCACTCAGGTTCATCTGGACCATGTCTTGTCCTGTTGGGGCAGTCTGCCGTCCTCTGAATCCCCGGGTTCATCTCCCGGGGATGCCTCCTCATCTCTCCTCTGGTAGTTGAATCCAACGGCCTGCTTTTAGGGGTGGCCTGGGTTTTGACTCCCCTGGTGGCTTTTCCTCTGGATGCCAACCTAGGTGGGGGGGGGGGTCGCCCTCTCCAAGGAGTCTGGGGTCTCATCTTCATTCGCGGTCCTCTATTTGCTGGGAACTGAGAGTGGTACTTGAGGTCCTTTTTTGCTGTTCATGTTCCTTTCCGGGGATGGGCCATTCTAGCGAGTGGCTGCTGTGGCAGCACCCATGGAGCAGTGAATCTCCTGCCCGTGCCCCATTCACCCAGCTGTGGCTGTGGGTTCAGTTCTTAAGCTGTATTTATCATCCGAGTCATGATCTATGGATGACAATTGCTGGCTACAGGCTCTCCCCCTAGCGGGCCCCGTTCCCTGGCAACTGTGGCCACTTGCCATTGGGCGATGCTGTTTGTATTCGTCCGACCGCATTCCTCTTCTTCCTTCTGTAGTCCGCCTGATAGGATCTCTGCCCCTTCAGGCTGGGTTTTCAGCCTCCGGGAGGTCCTCCCGGGAAGGGGGAGCCTGGTCCAAGCGGTGTTCTGCTCCCTGGTCGCCAGTTGGGATGCCCGGAGCTCGTCCTTTTTGCTTCCCGGGCGATTCATACTGTAGCAGCCTATGTCTCCCTGCACCTCGAGTTGAGGCCTGGTGGGGGATGGACCTCTTTCTCCCAGACTGAGGTTTTTTCTTATTGCTTCTGGCTTCCTGTCCCCCTTCTCCCTTCTCGTGAGATTCCTGGGGAGGGTCTGGTAAGGAGTCCTCTCTGTTCTGAGGGCCCCTCTATGGGCGAGGTGGTATTGGTTCATCCTGCTCATGGCGCTCTAGGTCAGTGGACCAGTCCTTTTGCATTCGGACCTCTGCTTGCTATCTCGTGGTCTTCTGTTCCGTTCGGATGCTCGGCAGCTCGACTTAGCTGCAGGGTTTCTGAGGGCCAAGGCTGAGGCCTCTGGGCCTGTCGGCCGAGTTGGTGGCCTCCTTGCGGACATTCCGCATTCCGGTCACTTCGGCACTTTGTCATGCGGGTGTGAAGTGTTTTTTTTCTCCTAAATGTGGTTAGGGCCGGCGTCTTTGATCCGGCACATGCCGGGTTCGGCGTTTGGTTCTAGGTTTGCCACGGATTTGGCGGGGTCCTCATTGTTGGCCTGACTGGGCTTTTTCGCCCTTCCTTTGGACTTCTGTCCTCCTGTGATATCCGTTGTTGTCGACCGGGTTGGCGTTTCTGCTGGCGGTTGCTTCTGGCCTATGTGTTGGGGGGGCTTCAGGCTTTCTCTGGCCAGGACCCGTCGCTGTCTGTCCTGGATGACTGCTTTGTCCTTCACCTGGACCCTTCGTTTCTTCCCGAGGTCTTCTTGGCATTCTTTCGCTCCCAGTGGATGTTTCTTCCTTCCCTTTGTCAACTTCCGCGGACTCCGTTGGTGGTGAACTTTCTTTATTTTTCTGTCCATGGTGCAGTGCTCTGGCGTGTGGGCGTCCTGACGTGTGGCTCTATATGTTGGCCGGCCTTTTGGTCGTCATACGGGCGAGGCAATGGCTCTACGTTCTTTCGCGCCCCTGGTTTCGGAATGTCTTTCCGGACTCCTTCCTTTCCCAGCTGTTCCTGCTCGTTTCTCCAGTTTTCCCTCTGTCTCCTGGGAGGAAAGGGGCTGGGGCTTCTCCGGAGCAGTTTGCTAGGCTGCTTCCTGGGGTTCATTGCATGCTTCCCGAAGTTTTACTGTCTGGCCCTGGCTTCCCCTGGGGCTTTGGCTTTTGGCAGGATAGTCCTGCAGGCTGTAGTCCCACCCTAAGTATTAGTTCGTTGGTATCCCTCCTATGCTGTCGTGGAAGGTGACTAGAGAAAATAGAATTATTCTTGCCGTTAATTCGGTTTCTAGGAACCTTCCACGACAGCACTTATTTCCCTCCCTATGTTCCTCGTTTTTTTCCTTGAATGTATTACTGTTATTATTGCTCTCAGGCTATGGTTCTTTGTAAGACACTGGCTAGTGGGAGGTGGGAGGGTCCTTTTAACCTCTTCTGCTTCCTGTCCCAATTAGGGCGTGGCGAGGCTACCTCCTATGCTGTCGTGGAAGGTTCCTAGAAACCGAATTAACGGTAAGAATAATTCTATTTTCTAACAGTGCCAATACTTTTGTCCACCCCCTTTTTTATGTTTGGTGTGATATTATATCCAATTTGGCTTTAGGACAATTCTTTTTGTGTTTTTTCACTGAAGACAAATTAAATGAAGATAATAATACCAAAGAATTTGTGATTGCAATCATTTTCAGGAAGAAGCTGAGTATTATCTGACAGAATTGCAGGAGTGTCAATACTTTTGGCCACAACTGTATGTAGATATTGCATTAAAAACCTGACGTTTGCAGCTAGAATAGTCATTTACCACATTCACAATGTATGGAGTGTATTTCTGATTCATTTAATGTTAGTTTCATTGAAAAAAAAAAAAAAGTGCTTTCTTTCAAAAATAAGGACGTTTCTAAATGACCCCAAAATTTTGAACGATAGTGTATGCATTTAGTATTTTATGTATATTGCAGTTAGTAGATGGCACAGTTGGTTTGACTTTAGAATACTGACCTATCCTCAAAGTCTCTCCAGGTGATTGGTAATGAAATGCTATGAAATATTTGTATGTATATTTCATTGATCTATTCATTTATTAGTATCCCTGTGTAAAATACAGTACCACATCACGGTGATTTACATTTCTTTATTGCTTGTTTGTTAAGTAAAAAAAAAAATAAATAAAAGCAATAAGATTAAACTGAATGGGAGGAGAAACAGATTAGATATTATTTGACAGTGAGGATGATCAGCGAGTGGAACAGGCGTCCACGAGAGGTGGTGAGTTCTCCTGCAATGAAAGTCTTCATCTGTCTGGGATGATTTAGTAAATCCTGCTTTGAGTCGGGGGTTGGACCCAGGAGGTCCCTTCCAACTCTACCATTCTATGGGGCATTACCACAGAATCTTCTCTGGTGGCGTGCACATCCTCCACTCCATGAGGTTGACCAGTAGGCCTGGGTCACATGGCCAAGAGTATCCAGTATAAGAGTGTCCAATAGAATATGCTAATGTCCTTCGGCTCAAACTCTGCTGCGGGCGTGAGCGTCATTCATTATGCTCCAATTTACTCACATGCAAGAATGCACATTGGTGAGAAGACTGAAGGATTAATCTGTCTATCTTCTCCATTGCCGGTCTCTGCGTATATCGCACTGCACTCGGATAACTTTTGATAACATTTCGATGTTTCACACGCACTCACTCATATGGGTACACGTGATCCAATTAATGAAGGCACTTTCAGAATGCTGCAATTGTTTTCTCATGCTGAATCGGCAAAAAATCACAGATCTGCTCTGCCTCATTGAATAACATTGGTCTGAGTGCAATTTAATCATATTGTAATCATTCTATCCATACTCTCATGTGAGCAACTCCTAAGGAGTAGAGTACAGCAGAGCAGAGTGTCATTGCAAACACCTCCAGCTTTCTTTTCTTGGCAGTCAGTGTGAGGGGAGTTGGATACAGTAAACTTGACAGTACTGAGAATTGAAAACTGCAGTGGCGTTTGTAATCGTGCTCAGCTATAATCCGCATCCCCCTATACTGCCTGCAGTGCGGTGACAGCTAAGAGTAATCACAATCTGCTCCACTGTATACTATAAAGTTAATGCAGAGATTACGACTCTTATGTCACACAGTAGAAGCCACGTTCTTACCTTTTGGGTGAGTGTTTATTTTTTCCCCCAGGGTTTTTTTTTAATTTTTTTTTTTCTGCATATGATTGGTCTGTCAGGCAAGGGGAATAGTACACGCTCCTAGAGACGAACCTCTGGTAATGTAAAGAACAGATCTGTTATCTAATGTCCGGCTGAACCCGCAGGACTTGAACTTCCACGGATCCGCACATTTCTAGTTCTCAAGGCCCCTGTCCATCAGCCACAGATTAGTGATTAAGCTGCTGGATCCGGTAACCTTTCTTAAAATCAACCCTTTCATTGAATGGAAACATCCAGTGGCTCTAAGGGTACCGTCACACTTGGCGACGCACCAGTGATCCCGACAGCGATACGACCTGGTAGGGATCGCTAGTGAGATGTCAAACAGTCAGATCTCACCAGCGACACAACGATCTGGAATGATACGGAGGTCGTTGGGACCCTGTTTCTCAGACCTGTAGTATTGAGGTCATTTTCCCTGTCAAACACACCGATGCATGCTGCCCAGCGGGACCTCCAACGATCAAAAAATGGTCCAGGCAACTCTGACATGACCAGCGATCTCACAGCAGGGGCATGGTCGCTGCTAAGTGTCAAACATAAGGGGATTTTTGGTACTCGCCATAAAATCCTTTTCTTGGAGCTTCAATTGAGATCACTGGCGAGGTCGCTGTTGCGTCACCAAACTTGTGACTTAGCAGCGATCTCGCTTAGTGTGACAGGGCTTAAAACCTTGTACAGTTCTAAAGCCTCTAACAGATGTTTTGTTAACTTTTTCACAATCCTGTCTGAACTAAACAACCTGGACTCCTTACTGATTAATTTTAACCCTTTCTTGCCAGGAATATAGTTCATACTTCATTGCCAGTAGGCACGTAACTAGCCATGGACGTATGTCCCAGCTGCCAATGCATTGATCATAGCTGGGGCTGTGATCCAGGGATAGTTTTAAAGATCTTATTTTTTTATGTGCAGTCCAGTCAGTGATATCGTGGGTTAATATGAGTGCTGCATGAGTGTCAGCAGATCCCACTTCCATGGGTAATACTGTCACTCTAGATTAGGTGTCCCAAACACACTGGCTGCATGTTTCCCCTGAGGCTGTCATCTTTTAATAATGTCCCCCTATTGTGCCATTTTCACATACAGATTCTTCTCGCCTGTCCTCCATTCCCTCTGCGTCCTCTCTTCTCCACTTGCTGCCTGCTGGCTCTATAGGTCCCTTGGGGATCGAGGTCCGGTCCACGTGCCTCAGACGCATACGCTTTACTTGAGCTGTATTTCCAATGGTGCCATGGACAAGATCTGCTCGTCTATACAAATGTCAGCCGCTGGCCAATAAGACGGCAGTGTATGACTTTAGCTGCTGGTCTATGGCTGTCCTATAGCATTGGAGATGTGCAGAGTGCTTGTCTCTGCGAGCACCGGCAATACAACTGAAGTAAAGCGCCCAGTGTTGGCGGCCCCTGGACTAGACTGCCATCCTCAAGGGGTTTATGGAGCCTGCAGGCCACATGTGCAGAAACGTGGACACCAAGGTAATGGAAGACAGGTGAGAAGTACTTTTGTATGTGTATGTGAAAATGGCACAATAGACTTTATTGCAAGATGAGGGATCAGGATGGGGATACTTCTACAAGAAAGGCAGCAGGATGGGGCACAATACTACAAGATGGGGGATCAGTATGGTGCTTTACTACAGTTGGAGAGCAGGATGGGGACTTTACTACAATAAGGGGATCAGGATGGTGCTTTCATAAAAGATAGCGATAAGTATGAGGATATTACTTCAAGAAAGGGGGGGGGGGTGTCCTGGAGCCAATGGAGCCGGACGCTTAGTGAAGGAGCTCCTCCAGCAAAGCCTTTCTACCGGCACTTACTAGCTTCTGCGGGCTTCCCCACCACACTAACAGTGAGTCGCCGTTCTCTAGAACACCCAGCGATGCCGAGAGCTGGCTCCCGCCGGCGGGACCCCTCACAGAAGGTAACAGATTTCTTTATTGCTGAGCGTCCACCTGCACACTCAGCCAGCATGGCGGCTACAGCTGCGTCCTCACCTTGTTCTTCCCGCGCCTCCCACAGTCCGGAGGAGAGGAGTGAGAGGGAGAATGAAGAGGCACCCAGAAATACCTAAAAAGTTTGCTAGGCTCCCTGCGTAGGTCGCTGCGTGATGACATAAATGGGCTTTTGGGAGAGCTCAGCAAAGATTTTGGCTGCATTAGGGGAAAGAACCCGCCATCTGGAGAATAAAATGGTGGAATATGCGATTGCTCATAATCAGTTAGCAGAGGACTACACCATTATGGACAATGATATTCACACTATTCACACCAAAGTATGGGACTTGGAGGACAAAACTAGGAGAGGAAATGTTAAAATCAGAGGCATTGCAGAGGCAGAAGAGGAGAGCGACATTAACCCTATAATGACTACCTTCCTGCAGAGCCTCCTCCCTGAAGCTTCACCTACTGATTTGTCTATAGAGAAAGCTTATAGGCTGCCCAAGCCATCTCGCATCAGTAAGGATCTCCCCAGGGACATTTTTGTCTGCTTTAACTATCCAAAAATGAGGGATGTTGTCCTTCAGGCCATGAGACAGAGGCCCTCACCGCCAGACACCTACAAAGACATAAGTGTTCCCGGGTTTGTCTCCTGGGACTTTAGCAAGGAGACGTGAGTTTGCACCCTATTGCCAGGTCCTGAGAGATCGGGGCACTCAGTATAACTGAGGGTCCCCGGTCAAAGTGAACTTTAGATATAGAGGATCCAGACAATTGTTTTCTTCCCTTACCCAACTTGGGAAAGCACTTAAGGGTTGGAACCCTATGCTTCCAAGCAAATCGCCATCTCCCCACATCAAAGACCGCTCGGATGTCGGAAAGCCCCCGTAGAAGAAGGTAACCTTGGCTGAAGCCCCACCATGTTGTTTTAGGGATTTTGCTTGGTTATGCTCTAGTATCTCCTCTTCTGGCTCCTGTGTATGTGATAGGAGTCCGTTGGGAGATTAGGTAGGTCGACTATATGACCATCTGTTTAGGTCGACCATCCTTTGTATAGTTAGAGGATTTTTTGATTCATCCCCCCCCCCCCCCACTCTCTCAGAACTGTCTAGTTTTTCAGTTTACATATCTGTTTGTGTGTTTGTTACCTCTTCTTTCCTCTATATCCCATCTCCCTCCCCATCTCTCCTAAAACCCATTGGCCCTTTCCCTGTCCTTTTCTTTCCTCCACCTATCCCTCCTTTTTTTCTCCCCTCTCCACTTTACCATTTTCCTACACCTGTGGATACATATACTACGGACAACACTTTGCTATGTCCATCAAACTGGTTACTCTTAACGTCAAAGGTTTAAGCTCCCTGGCAAAGAGGTCTTTTTGTGGAGGGAAGCCACTCGCTCTAAGGCAGATATCCCCTGTATCCAGGAGACGCACCTCCTGGAAGGAGACAATGGGAGACTCCACCATAAGCTTTTTACCCAGGTGGTCTTTGCTAATAACGTTGAGAAAAAGGCAGGGGTGTGTATCCTAGTCAGGAACTCAGTACAATTCCAACTTATTAGGGCTGTGGCGGACCCAGCGGTGAGGTACCTGATTCTGATATGTAGTGTCTCGGGCACTGTCATGACAATTGCTAATGTTTACGCTCCTAATGCGGCTCAAACCGATTTTTGAGATCATTCTTTGGGAAGGTGCGTGGGGAGGTGCAGGGTCTCAATATTTTCTGCGGCGACTTTAACATAGTCCTTGACCGCCAACTGGACTGCTCCTCTCCTTCTGCCGGCGGAGAGCTAGGCCCTTTGTGCCGAAACGTCTGTCTCCATGATGACTGGTGCTATTTCCATGCCGCTGAGAGGGATTATTCCTTCTATTTCCATAGGCACAGGTCCTACTCCAGGTTTGACTACTTTCTGGTGGACAGAGATACTCTTGGGGCCTGTGCCTCTGCGGAAATCGACCTAATTACGTGGTCGGATCACGTGCTGACATCACTTGAGATTAGATTGGGAGGGACCCGGAGTCCCTCAGGCTCCTGGAGGCTGATTGCTGGACTGTTGTCCAGATACTAAACAGGGTTAAACTAAGTTTGGAAGAATTTTTCACATTAAACGATAACGGGGAAGTATCTGATGACACACTATGGGCGTCACACAAAGTTGTATTGAGGGGCCTTCTCCTCCAGAAGGCTTATCAATTAAAGAAATCTCAGGAGAAATACATAGTTTTAGATGTGTTCCCATATCCATCCCTAATAAACTACTGACGAAACTACAAGCCACCTGAGGTTCAGTTGAGCACAAGACTTAGTGAAGATGTGGGACAGGGAGTGACAGGATGTCAGTGTTAGGACCCATCAGATCTAAGGTCACCTTAAGCGGTTGATGGGCAAGCAGATATTGGCCAATATGTGTATTAAGAACCTTAGCAAATAAAAATGTGAGTATTGAGTTTTTTCTGGTCGTCATAATGGGAGACCCAGACAATGGGGTTTAGGGGCTCTGCCCTCCGGAGGTCACACTAGGTACTACAAGTTTGTAGACACCGCCTCCTCCGCTTATAAACCCCCACCGTAGGAGACATCCTCAGTTTTAAACTTAGTGTGCTCGGAGGATCACGCTTTGCTTGCACTTCACTGCATTCTCACAGCTTACGTGATGGCGTATGAAGACAAGGTAAAATGGTCCCGCTCGGGACCTTCGACAGCCTCCCCGCTCACCCTCTGCGGAACACGCTGGTGGAGGTACCGGAGGGCTTTTAGCCTGGACACTTCTGTGTTTCTCCCGGTACGCTGTCGCGCTCCTTCCTTTCCATCCCTCCATGGAGGCTCTGGTAAGGGGGAGCCTGGAGCCTTGCACAGCTCCGCTCCGTCCGAGGCCTCCCTAAATGGTGCTTACACTCCGGACGGAGCCAGCCCAGTCCGAGGCCTCCCTAAATGGTGCTTACACTCCGGACTGGTGCTGTACCCCCGTCCGAGGCCTCCCTAACGGTGCTTACAGACCGGACCGGCACTGAGGCACCTGGTGTGTCTCCTGTGTGCCTGGGGGTAGTGTCTGTCACTTGGTGTCATGACACTCAGACCGCGGCGGTTACCCTCGGGTCCGCGGTTCTGGCGGTGACCCTGTGCTGGGGTCTCCCTGGCTGACCGCCCTGTGTTTCACAGGGCTGAGGCTGTAGACTGCGGGTGTTTTGTGTGTACATGCAGTCTGAGTGTGTATGTGTATTGTTACACACTCTTTTCCCGCGCTGCGGGCTCCGGCACCTCCATTACTGAGGCAGCTTGGAGGAGGAGGAGGCAGCCCTTGTGGTGACATCACGCTGGGCGTGTTGTGTGTTCTTCCCGCGTGTTCCAGGCTCCGCCCACATCTTTACTGTCGGCGGCCATCTTCTCCCTCACTTCCCGACTGGGATCTGACGGCAGCGCGTGTCTGCACTTACAAGGGAGACCGGAACTCGCGGAGGTCACACACACACATCGCTTCCTCCTACCGCTTTACTGCGGTCGGTAAGCCACCGGGATTCCCGGTTTGTTTGTGAACTTTGGCTTATATTCCCCTCACTGTGGAGATGTCCTCAGTTGGGAAGCATGCTGCTAAGGCGGCGGTGGTCTCCATTGCCTGTACTACATGCAACGGGACACTGGTGGAGGGGTCCTGCAATAACTGCGGACGCCCAGAGGCCCGGTCTGCTACTACTGAGGCTGCAAATCCGGGATTATACCCTGAGGTTCAGGTGATCCCAGGGCCATGGGAAACGCAGAATAAGATCAATGAATCTCTGCTGTCCCAGATGTCCTCCATGTCGCAAACCCTGGAGGCACTGCATAGGAGACTGGAGAACCCAGCTACTCCTCCTAGTTACCCCCGGGTGTCTCTTACTTCTGCTGTAAGACCCCCTAAGCGAGCCCGTGAGGCTTCTCCTGAGCTCCAGACTCTCTCTGAGGAGGAGCGTTCCTCTGATGGTGAGGAAGATGATGGGGGTTCTACTCTTGGGTCTATGTCTGAACCTCCAGATGGGGTGGAGGATCTGGTGTCCTCCATCAATGAGACATTGCGTCTTGTCACTCCTCCTGAGGAGGTGACTGTACACCCCAAGGAGGTCTATCAATGGCTGCGGCCAGAGGCTAGACCAAGTGGCTCCTTCATGGACCACACTAATTTTGGAAGGGTGATTAAAGCTCCCAGGTTACATCCTGGGCGGCGTTATGTCCGTAAAACTAAGGACAATCGCTTTCCCCTTTCCCCAGGAGGCGCTCCAGGAATGGTCGCAGTCTCCCAAGGTGGATGCTTCCATGACTAGGATTGCTGCGCGCTCTTTGTTTTCTGCCTCTGATAGCTCCTCGTTGAAGGATGCTACTGATAGACAGGTCGAGCAACTCGCCAAGTCTTCCTATGAGGCTGTGGGGGCTTCGTTTGCCCCTAATTTTGCCGCGGTCTGGACCCTACAAGCGATTACTATCTGTTTGGATGGTATCACTGATCTAGCTAGGTCCAGTCCAGAGGTCCTGGCGCTCACTGAGAGAGCAAGGGCCTATGCGGACTATGCCAGGACGGCATCTTTGGAAACTGCCGCTCGCTCAGCTGTGGCCTCGGCCAATGCAATTGCGATCCGCAGGCTGTTGTGGCTGCGTCTTTGGGACTCAGATGCCACATCTAAGAAGATTTTACAAAATCTTCCGTTCGCTGGTGACAGGCTTTTTGGCACCGAACTGGACAAATTGATAAAGGATTCTGCTGAGTCTAAGATCCCGCAGAATAAGCCTAAGCCACGGTACACCGTGAAAAGGAACCCAAAACAGTGGTCCTTTCGCTCCGGTTCACAGTCATCAACGACGTCCACTCGCTCAGACCGAGGGGGCAAGCCTGCTACTCAGTGGCGTTCCAAGAGTCGTCAAAAGAAGCCGGCGGGGGCAGCGGCTGCCACCCCCAAGCCCGCCTCGACATGACTCGCTCTCTCATCCTGCCTCCCCACAGGTGGGGGGCCGCCTGTCTCGCTTTCAGGACAAGTGGCTTCTTCACATTCAAGATCAGTGGGTTCGAGACGTAGTCTCCAGAGGTTACAGGATAGAGCTGACGTCACAACCAATACCCCGATTCCATCGGTCGGTTCCATCTCCAGAAAAGGCTCAGGCTTTTCACCTGGTGTTGGAGGGGCTCCGCAGAGACGGAGTGGTGGTCCCTGTGCCCACGGGAGAGAGGTTCAGGGGTTTTTACTCCAACCTCTTTATTGTCCCAAAGAAGGACGGCTCTTTTCGCCCGGTTTTGGACCTCAAGTTGTTCAACCGTCACGTGTTGGTTCGGAAGTTCCGCATGGAATCCCTGCGCTCAGTGATCGCGGCTGTGTCACAGGGAGACTTCCTAGCGTCCATCGATATCAGGGACGCTTACCTTCACGTGCCCATTGCACCGGCTCATCAACGCTGGTTGAGATTCGCAGTGGGGGAAGAGCACTTCCAATTTGTGGCACTGCCATTCGGGCTAGCCTCGGCACCACGGGTGTTCACAAAGGTAATGGCCTCCATGATGGCTCTCCTGCATGCGCAGGGACACGCCGTCATACCCTATTTGGACGACCTGTTGGTCAGGGCGCCATCGGAAGACCTTTGTCGGGTGAGCCTGGAGGTGACCATGAAGTCTCTGGAACGGTTCGGGTGGCTTATCAACATTCAAAAGTCGACCCTGGTTCCGACCCAGTCATTGACATATCTGGGCATGGACTTCCACACGGACTCGGCCCTGGTGTCCCTACCTCAAGCCAAGCAGCTTGCGATCCAATCAGGAGTGCAGAATGTCCTCCTGTCGCCACAGTCATCCCTACGGGTATTGATGAGACTGGTGGGTCGCATGGTAGCGGCGATAGAGGCGGTGCCGTTCGCACAGTTTCGCCTCCGTCCTCTCCAGCTGGAGATTCTTCGCAGATGGGACAAGAGGACGATCTCGCTGAATCGGCTGGTGACGCTGTCACAACCAACCAGGGACTCTCTACAGTGGTGGCTCCAGCCACATCACCTGTCACGGGGCCGGTCCTTCCTAAAACCGTCATGGTTAGTGGTGACCACCGACGCCAGTCTGAAGGGCTGGGGTGCGGTGTTTCTTGCACCACAGGGCTCAAGGCCTCTGGACTCAGTCGGAGTCGGCGTTGCAGATCAACGTGCTGGAGATCAAGGCGGTCTATCTGGCGCTACTGGCGTTTCAGAAATTCCTGTCAGGACAACCCATTCGGGTACAGTCCGACAATGCGACGGCCGTCGCCTACATAAATCATCAGGGAGGGACCAGAAGTGCTCAGGCCCTCGCCGAAGTCCACCGCATTCTACTCTGGGTGGAGGAAAACGGCTGCCTGATCTCCGCAGTTCACATCCCAGGGGTCGAGAACTGGGAGGCCGACTACCTGAGCCGACAGGGCATGGACGCCGGAGAGTGGTCTCTTCATCCAGACGTCTTCCGGGACATCTGCAGCAGATGGGGCACTCCGGACGTGGATCTGATGGCCTCACGACTAAATCATCAGGTGCCCCAATACATGGCGAGATCTTGGATCCCCAGTCTCTGGGGGCGAATGCCCTGATCCTGAGTTGGTCCAGCTTCCAGCTGCCATATGTGTTCCCGCCTCTGGCTCTGATTCCCAGGGTCCTGTGGAAGATCAGGACAGAATGCAGAGTAGCCATTCTAGTGGCTCCAGATTGGCCCAGGAGGTCCTGGTACCCGGACCTGTGGCAACTGTCAGGCGGACACCGGTGGGCTCTTCCAGAACGCGCAGATCTACTCGCGCAAGGCCCGTTCTTCCACCTCAATTCCAGGGCCCTCAGATTGACTGCATGGCTCTTTAGGCCTGGCTGCTAACATCCAGAGGTTTCTCCCCTACAGTGGTTGCCACTATGAATCGGGCGAGGAAACCTGTTTCCAGGAAGATATACCACAGAACGTGGAAAATCTTTTTTACCTGGTGTGCCTCTGGTGGCCGCTCACCGTGGCCTTTGTCTATCCCGACATTGTTGGCCTTCCTACAGTCGGGGTTGGAGTTGGGATTATCCCTTGGCTCTCTGAAAGGTCAAGTATCAGCACTTTCAGTGCTGTTTGACAGGCGCTTGGCGCTCCTCCCGAAGGTACGTCAATTTCTGCAGGGGGTGTCTCGGGTGGTTCCGCCTTACAGACGACCTCTGGACCCTTGGGACCTCAACATGGTCCTGGCGACACTGCAGAAACCGCCGTTTGAGCCACTGAGAGAAGTCTCTCTCTCTCGTCTGTCCCAGAAGGTGGTCTTTCTGGTGGCGATTACGTCTCTGAGACGGGTCTCAGAATTGGCTGCACTTTCGTGCAAGTCTCCTTTTCTGGTGGTTCACCAAGACAAGGTGGTGTTGCGCCCACGGCCCGAATTTCTGCCGAAGGTGGTTTCAACTTTTCACCTAAACCAGGAGATTGTTCTCCCATCATTTTGCCCCGCTCCCGTTCATCAGGTTGAGCGCGACCTCCATACTTTGGATCTCGTGAGAGCTGTACGCATTTATGTGTCCAGGACCGCCTCCTTTAGGAGTTCGGATTCCTTATTTGTCCTCACGATGGGTCGCTGTAAGGGGTCCGCGGCTTCGAAGTCGACCTTGGCCAGATGGATCAAGGCTCCCATTCAGGAGGCTTACCGGTCTTCTGGTTTGCCTCTCCCGGTGGGTTTGAAGGCACACTCTACGAGAGCTGTTGGTGCCTCCTGGGCCTTGCGACATCGAGCTTCTGCTCTACAGGTGTGTCAGGCGGCCACTTGGTCCAGCCTGCACACTTTCTCTAAGCACTATATGGTGCATGCCCATGCCTCTGCGGATGCGAGTTTGGGCAGGCGGGTTCTCCAGGCGGCGGTTGCCCACCTTTAGAGGGAACCATGTGTTATCCGTCTTGTTGAGGAACTCTTCCCGCCCTGGGGTATTGCTTTAGGACATCCCCATTGTCTGGGTCTCCCATTATGACGACCAGAAAAAAGAGAATTTTGTTTACGTACCGTAAATTCTTTTTTCTTTAGTCATCAATGGGAGACCCAGCACCCACCCAGTTGTTCCGTTGCATATTTTGCACTTGTTCTGTTCTCTGTTGAGACAGTGTTGCCGGGTTGTTGAACCGTCTGTGCACGGCATTCTTCCCGATGTTTCGGGTGTGGTTTAATTTCTCCTCGCAGCTTATGGACTAAACTGAGGATGTCTCCTACGGTGGGGGTTTATAAGCGGAGGAGGCGGTGTCTACAAACTTGTAGTACCTAGTGTGACCTCCGGAGGGCAGAGCCCCTAAACCCCATTGTCTGGGTCTCCCATTGATGACTAAAGAAAAAAGAATTTACGGTACGTAAACAAAATTCTCTTTTTTTTTTTTAAAAAACTTTAGTTTTAAAACTTTTCTCAAATATAGACTGCTTTTTAGCATATACATAATTGGTAGTAGCTGAGTGCTGCAGTGAATCTTCTCTTGTCTAAGTTCAGCATCACTGCTTGCACCAGTTGACATATCTCGAGTGCTGTGCAGTTTTTTTTTTCTGTTTGTAAATTTACAGAGCACTTTTCTCCCCTATGCTGGAGACATTGTGGGAGTGTGGGAGACCTCCCGCATATGTGGTGGCACTGCCCGAAAATCTCTGCTTTCTGGCACCTGATTTCTTGCCTTCTAATATCGATAACTGGGATCTAATCTCCTCTCGCCCCACAGTTAGCAGTTTTGCAGATTAGTGTGGAGACTTACCCCCCGATTCTTAGACTAATGGTTACGTATGTCCTCACAGCTGCAAGATTGTTTATTGCAACGAGGTGGAGGTCATCATCTCCGATACTAAGTGAGGTAACAGAATTAACTCTCTTTTCTGCCACGAGTACCATTTAGCCTTAGACTCCTTAACGAAGAGATGCACTTTAGATGCATGGCTCGTCTGGGCCACTCATCCCCTTGCTACTCCTCTTACCCCTACTTAATATGGGGCAGTTGTGCTACTCATGACTAGCTTGTTTATGGCACTATCTGCGTCTTGTTGATGGTTGTTCTTACTGAAATGATCTCCCTTTTTAGGACCTTTGGACTCTCATCACTCATATGATCTGCATTGTCGATGTTTGTTTTACAGGTGCCCCCCCACCCCCCACCCTTCCCTGTCTTTCCTCCTTATCCCCATAAAGGTTTATAGCAAAAGTTGTGAGCTACAAGACTGTTTGATTATAACACTGTTGCTGTTTTATAACTTAACAATAAAAATTTATTGAGACAAAAAAAAAAGGGACCAGGTGGTGCATTACTACAAGGTGAGGATCAGGATATAGACATTACTGCTAGTAGGGGACCAGGAAGGCAGACCTTAATATAAAATGGGACAAGGATGAGCACATATCTACAAGAAGGGGACCCGGATAGGGTCATTACTACAAGATGAGGATCAGAACGGGTCATTGCTACAAGAAGGGGACCAGGGAGGGACATTACTACAAGGAGAGCAGAATAGTCACTTTCATATTATTACAAGACTAGCTGTGAGCCCGATTCTAAAGAATCGGGAGTCTAAAATCTGTATATAATTTTTTTAAGAATTTTTTAAATAATAGACTTAAACACCAGATATATGACTAAATAGGCGATGTAGGCAGAACTGTGAGGGTAGCAATATAGTGGAGGTGTAGAAAGAGTTAATGTCCGACTAACAGGACTATAACAGACTATAGAACTTATAATGATATCAAAAATGTTATTGAAGGAGTTAATGTCCCACAGGCACTCCCACAACAGACTCAGCGCTGTAAATTATATCCAAAATGGTGTTCAAGGGGTTAATGTACCAGTGGCAGTAGTTATAAACACTACCAAATATGCAGTTAATGCTGAGCTGGTATATAATGGGTTAATTTCGCAGTGTCATTACAACTATACACTGTGTAATAGAAATAACAATAATGGAATATAAGGGGTTAATGTTCCTACTGGCAGTAGTAATAGAGACTACAAAGTATGGAGTTAAGGCAGAAATGGTATATAAGGGTTAACTTCGCAGTGGCAGTACAACTACACACTGTTATAGAAATTACAGATAAAACGGAATGTAAGAGGTTAATGTTGCTACCTGTCATGAGTACAATGAGAGAAGCGCCTCACTGGCCATTGAGATACATGGAGGACTTTGAGTTTGACTTGAGTAAATTTGAAACTGCCCTATGTATAAATGGGAAGTGAGGCGCTATTCTCATTGGTCGCTGTGTGCTGGCGCCGACCAATGAGAATAGCGCCTCACTTCCCATTGAGATACATGGAGGACTTTGAGTTTCAAATTTAGCGCTGTAAGGAGCGCTATCTCATGGCGCGCACCCGCGACCAAGAACGCCTCACTCCTGAGGGATTGATTCAATAGCTATAGTGCTCGACTCTGGTCGCTGTGGCTGCGCCGACATGAGCATAGCGCCTCACTTCCCATGAGATACATAGCGTCTTAGAGCTGTGCATGGCCAGGCCCTTGTTCTATTTTCGGCCACGGCGCTCGGCTCTCGTCGGTCGTCGCCGGGGGGGAGACTCGCAATGGCCGCTGCGCAGCCATTGCTCGCGCCCCTGCAACGGCTCGCAATGCTCGCAGTGCAATGTGGTTCGCCGCGCGCCCACGGCCACAACGACGGAAGTAGCGCCGAAACTTACGGAAGTGCGTTAGGGGAATTTATATTAGATTAGGACAAAGATGGGGAATTATATATTAGATTAGGACAAAGATGGGGATATCACTCCAAGATGGGTACCAGGATAGGGACATTACTACAAGATGTTGACCAAAATTACTCTTAGTGCTAATTGTAAGATTGTATTACCTACAAAAAGGATTAAAAAAAAAAAGTTTAAAAAGGTGTGTGTGTGTTTTTTTGTTTTTTTTTGTTTCCACTAAAAATGCTGTTTTATATGTAAACTAAAACAAACAAAACAAGTGCACAATTCTTATTGCAACAACCGTAACGATCTAAGCTTAGATAATTCTTTTCTTTCTAGCATATTACAGCGATATCCCCAAGATCATTTATGCATCCAGGACACACTCTCAGCTGGCTCAGGTCATTAGTGAGCTGAAGCAGACCAAGTACAGGTAATTTAATTATAAAATGAGACAATGCCCAGGTAAGGGGGATAGGGTGCCATCAACTGATCAAAAGGCAGTACTGTAGGTTCATTATCTACAGGGTTATCCATTAATCAGAGCTGTTTTTACTAATACTGAATTTTAAATCCTTTCCACAAAACAAATTAAATATAGGAATTCTGGTTCCTTGTATATGGCCACTGGGTAAGCCCTACCCTACCTACCCTACGTAGGACGCACCAGCATGTTCAACCTGTCAAAGATTACGCGCAAATGGTTATACCAGTACATCAAGGTGACTGTGTGAGCAAAGGAATTGTGTCCTGCCCGATCACTCTGGAAGCTTGAATTGGCTAACAGCAGAGCCCCTGCGGGAACTGCCAGAATTGGTGCCAATATCGATCTGGGTTGTTTAACATTCCACATGCTGTGATCAATATAAGTTGTTTTGAGATGGAATGTGATCCATGTTTTAAGGGAACCTGTCACCAGGTTTTTTCCCCCATAAAGTGCGGCCACCAACAGTAAGGCCCCTTTCACATCAGCGTTTTTCGCTGATTGCAGCAGATCCAGCTTAATTACTGCATCTGCTGGATCTGCCGCCTAACGTCAATACTATGCATTGTCTATCGGGCTTGCAGTCCGGTGCAGCAAGTGCAATTCTGTCGGATACGGCAGATCTGGCACTTAGGCTGGGCAAAAAAAAAACCGCTGCTGACCGTTTTTTTTTCCGCGGCTGCAACTGCCGGATCGCGGCAGTGCCGCACTTGCCGAACCTGCTGCAAGCCCCCATAGACAATGCATGGGACTTGCCTCAAGTGTGACCGTTAGGTGGCAGATTGGGTAAATCTATCGGATCTGCTGCAATCATGAAAAACGCTGATGTGAAAGGGGCCTTAGCCTTTTTATAAAGTACTCTAGAATGTTGTATATAAGTCCCCAGGCCAATCTGAACAACATAAAAAAATCCTTTATGTTCACCCGGGGTTGGTCTGGTACGATGGGAGTCACTGGTCTTGGTCCGGAACTCTCCTCTCTGCTTGTGTCACCGTCCTCCTTCCCTGCTTCATGTGAATGACATATGAAGGTTCATCCACAGTTTCCTCCATCGCGCTCCTGCGCATGAGAACACCTGCCCTTCCGAGGACAGAGCAAAATACTGTAATGCACATGTTCAGTGTTCTTTGACTTTTTTGCCGCGTCTGCGCATTACAGTACTTTGCTCTGCCTTCGGCAGGGCAGAGAGACATTTGCTTGTGCAGGAACACAATAGAAGAGACTGTGGGTGATGTAAGCAGATTGATCTTGATCCAGAGCCTCCTCTCTGCTTGCAGAGACACCCATCAGATGGAACCCTATAGGTGACCATAATGAAAGGTTTTTTTTTTTATTATGCAGAATGGATTGGAGACTTGTATATAGCATTGTAGAATGCTGTGTATAAGGGCTTGCTGCTTTTGGTCACACTTTATATGGGAAAAACCCGGTGACAGATTTCCTTTAACCCTTGTCAGCAGCCCTGTGTTTAGTGTATGACCTTATTGCCATGCTCACAGGGTGCTAATGGTTGTCATGGCAACTGGAGGTCCAACATGGATCTGCCATGTATGCCAGGTATGCTGGCTTGATAGATCCTTACAGAAAGGCCTAAAAGTGACAAGTTTAATACACTGCAATACATGCATATTACAGTGTAATAGAACAATGTAAAGAGAAAAATAAATCTGATCAATTGTAAAAGATTTAGCAAGAAAAACATCCCACCATGAAGCACATCACATGCAAATTAGCCATGTGGACTGGTAGCAAGCACTCGGCTGCTTCTGTGTTCCCTGACAGTGAGCGGCCCTCCCCAGCTATCCAGGGTCCTAGCAGTTGCCTGGGTGCTGACGCCAACCCGGGGGTGTCAGGCGCAGACTGCAGAGGCAGCTCTTGATCACATGCCCCTGCTCATTAGCCTACTGTAATATTCACTG
The DNA here is from genome assembly GCA_033576535.1 of Allobates femoralis. Lineage (NCBI taxonomy): Eukaryota > Metazoa > Chordata > Amphibia > Anura > Aromobatidae > Allobates > Allobates femoralis. Next base: position 413,431,740 of record JARQOC010000006.1, on the reverse strand, counting down.
CATCCCCCTGTCCATCACCTCTCATCGCTGAAACTGGTACTGAGAGATGGGCAGGGGGGCAGCGTATATTATAGCAGACCAAGTGTACTCCTCTCCCCATTCTGGTTTTGACTCCCCTGCTGCACACGCAAAAATAATAAGCGGTGTAACTTGCTGTCCGTCGCTTCCCTCTATCTGTCCCTCTGCAGCATCGATGTCTTCCTGTGAGTGTGGGCATCCGATCATGTGACCATCACAGTGCTGACATTTATTTTCCTCCCTTTAAAATCTGGGTGCGTCTTATAGTCCGGAAAATACGAGAGATTATAGAGAAAGCTTCACGATTTATAAGGGTCTGCTCCCAATCACCCTCTCTTGGTGGTCGATGAACTCGTTTGGCACCTTTTAACCTTTAGATCTTCCCTTACACCTCAATGCACATCTCTAAAATGTCTAGATAAACCCAACACGAAACCTCAGGGCCACATCACTCTCACAGATATCTGTGCAGAGATTGTTTGCAGATTTCTGGTTGCAGTGAAATCATGGACACATTGCTCCATTTTGTGGCCGTGTACAAATGTAACAATGTGTCCATGATTTCACTGCAACCAGAGATCTGCGAACAATATCTGCACAGATATCTGTGTGACGTGGCCCTCACCGATGACCTTGAATCCATCACCAATATGTGCTCTGCCAATCCTATTTTATTTTTATTTTTTTTGTGTGCAGCACAACAGACATATTTCCTACACCACGTGTACTGTTGCAATTTATGTAGGTTCTTACAGGGAAACGTTTGTTGGAACTTGGAGTTTGTTACAAAAATGATCTGTGACCTTAATATGTTTGCATAAGTTAAACTTCCTCCTCCCACATTTGTATGATCTGTTATATATAATCCATGTTGGTTTATTTTTAATACTCGTATATAAACTTGGTGACACCATACTCAATATATCTCTAGATTTTTCTTGCTATCATATGGCAACCCCTGACAGAACTATCCTTTAAAGGGACACAGTCAGGTCATTTTTCGGTATGATACTAATTTTACCCTTGAATAGTGCTTGGGCAGACCTTTTAAAAACATGTAAGGCTACTTTCATATTTGCGTTAGGGAACGCAGCGTATCATCCGCATGCAGAAACGCATGCCAAAACGCACAAATAATTCTGTCAATGCAGCATCGTTTATATGCGAGAGAGACAGACCGACTTTGCACTGTCCAGAACAGGAAATGGTCTTGGAGGAGCTGGATTTCGTCACAAGTAAAGAAACAAACACGTCTCCATTCACTGCCATGCATTGTTTCTGCTCTTCAGGATGCTTGCGTATAAAGCAAGCCTGAGACGCAGAAAAAATGAAAATATGTTGCGTTCAAAGGGCGCTGAGAATATGTGCATCCGAACGCAACGCATGCAAACGCAGGTACCATGCATCCCCATTTTAAACATAGGGACGCAGTACTCATGCGTTTGGCTGTGTTTGCATATGCTGCGTACCGAACACAAGTGTGAAACCGGTTTAAAATCGTTACCCTTTATAATTTCCATGTTATTAGCATTGTCAGACCTTGAAGGGAGCTCCTGGATTAGGCTGCTTTCACATAACGATTTTTCTAAATCCGATGTTGTCCGATGAAAATCGGACAGCATCGGATCCGAATTTGGACCCCATGCATCCCTATGGGCATCGGACCGAATCGGATGTGCACTAAATGCCATCCGATTTGGTCCGATCCGATTCTGTCCGAAAATAAAATCTGACAGATTCGGATCGGACCAAATCGGATGGCATTTAGTGCACATCCGATTAGGTCCGATCCCTATAACAATGGGCCCTATGGAGAAGGGTCCGAGGAAACATCTGATGTCTCCTCGGACCCCGTTTTACTGTACTGAGCATGCTCAGTACAGTAAAACTGCTCCTAACTAGGAGCATAAGGGTTAAAAAAAAAAAAAGTTATTCTCACCTCCCCCGAGCCCCCGCCGTCTTCTGCCATCTTCTTTGAGGCTCCTGGTGGCTTCCGCAGGCTGCCAGTGTCAGCAGAGCGCTTCCTCTGCTGTATAGGACCTGCGGTGATGTCACAGTCATGTGACCGCGGGTTACCATGGTGAACCCGCGGTCACGTGACTGTGACATCACCGCAGGTCCTGAACAGCAGAGGAAGCGCTCTGCTGACACCGGCAGCCTGCGGAAGCCACCGGGAGCCTCAAAGAAGATGGCGGAAGACGGCGGGAGCTCGGGGGAAGGTGAGAATAACCTTTTTTTTTTTTTTTTTTTTTCTTTTTTTCACCCCGCAGGGAGCGATTTTATGCCGGAATCGGGTGCCTAATTGGCACCCGATTCCAGGCATCAGAAGGGAGCCGATGCTGTCCGAATTATATCGGACAGCATCGGCTCCCTCAAAATCGTAATGTGAAGGTAGCCTTAGTCCTCTTCATTTTAGGCAAACAGGGATAGTCCGCTGCTGTATAAACTGTCATGTAATTATGCACTCCCTCTCAGCAGCTCTCTCCTCCCTCCCTCTCAGCAGCTCTCTCCTCCCTCTGCTAACAGTGAAGTGTCAGGTTTCGGTAGCTTTTGTTCTGATAAAGACAATGAGGGAGAGGGTGTAGCGCCCTACTGGTCAGGTGTCACAATTGGGGTACTGCACCCATAAATGAGTGTGCGGTTACCCCTGTCGCAGTGGAATGCAGGGTTTGTAGGAGGCTCCTATCCCAGCACTCCCACACACCCACCTAGGCAAATGGTAAGGGCCCATACCCTGGGGGGGAGTTAGGGGAGGAGGGAGGTAGAGAGTGGGAAATTCTAGTTTTGCCTCGAGGGAAGAAGGAATACGGGTGCCCTGAGAGAGAAAAGGGGACTCAGAGAGAGGAGGCCTGGAGAGAGAGAGAACAGGCAGCCCAGACTGAAGGAGGGGACCCCCAGATCAGAGCAACCATACTGCGGGAGGGAACCCTAGTGCATACACCGGAGTGCTGGTTCCGAAGACGCGGCACTGGAGTTCAGCCCATGAGTCGTAACACCGGTCGTCGTGTGTCCGTCTACCAACCCAAACACCCTGTCTCAAGGAAACCAGTCACACCAGGATAACCAGGTCGAGTCCCAGTGCAGGAGAGGGGGAGAGCGGGAAGCCTGGATACTCAGAAAGCATAGAAAAAACTCACCAAAAATTTGCCAGGTAAATACCCATTGCACTTAGCAGCGGCTGCCAGCTCCTCTGAGAGGCAACACAGGTGTCTGTATGCCGGTACTCAATCACCTGCAACCCACAGTGGGGGCGGTTGTGGCACCAGCGTCCGGCCATGCTGTCAGGGAGGTGACTGGTGGCATTTAAAGACACGAGGTTACCATAGGGCTCTGCCATTCACGGTGCATGCAAGGCATAGTGTCAGAGCAGCCTATTGGTCACGCCCTTCTATTAGATCAGGCGGGCTGCCCCGCACTGATTACATGCCTCACAAAATGACAGACGCCCCCCAGAGGGCTCAGCCTCAAACTGCAGATAAAAAAAGTGCAATGAAACACTAAAGATGAAAATGTGAGGTGTTTGTGGGTATTTTGGCCAAAATACGTAAGCCGGTAACCCACAAATCAGATACTCAGAAAGCACCCCAACCGTGCCTGGTACTAAGTGGACTGTTCCAGGACATGCAGCTGCAACGAGACACAGGTTAGAGCAAGGAAGACATATCGCGGGAGCCTCCAAGAGACTCTGCAGCCCACTATGACTACCCGGCCGGCTACCCTTACCTAACAACTGTTCTCTTCTGTGAGCTGTACCACCACCAGCATTGTTCCAGTAAAGTACCCGTGTAGAGTGACAAAGTCTCCGTGTACTTATTTCCCTGCTGCACTGCAACTTGTTAACCACTATCATCAGCTCTTCCATCACTACATGTGCTTCCCTGCCCCGGAGGGCCAGCTCTACCTGCAGGGAGCTGTACCATCACCTTCTGGAGGTCTAAAGCGGCGCTGGTGCTACATCGCCAGAATCTGTGGGTGGCGTCACGATAAACTTCTAAGCGTTTGTTCCCATTCCAACTCCCCATTTTTAGTTGACGATCAGGGCCACGGGTCTGGCCAGGCCTCCAGTGACAATCCTGCTGAAGCGGAGGGCCCAAATACCCGAGTCCCTATACCCTGGGCTAGTCAAGAGCTATTGCCAATCTGTCTTATCTAGACTCTGTTTCTGTAAGCAGGTATCCCTGCTATGACAGTTTCTGTGTTGTATCTCACCTCTTTCGTGGCTGCAGACAAAGAGCAGAGAGAAGGACACAGTTCTAACCGCCCCACCCCCCTTACACACGCACGCACACGCGCGTGCACTGATGTCCTGAGCAGTGATGTGAATATGTGACATGCATATTCATCCTATGGGGAGTGGACATCAGAAAACCAAGTGGATCATTCAGTGAGTGACAGGTGGAATGACTCTTTATTTGAAGTTTACAGAAGATAGGAGTGAAATATAAATAAAAAATACATCAATAGAGAGAGTTTAGAGCGAGGAATTAGAATATTATAGGAGTTGCATATGGCTTTTTGACCTGACAGTTTTCCTTTAAGAGATCATCTTGATATAATATTGTTTGGTAGGTGTCTGTGTAACTAATCAGTGATACTCCTAAAATCAACACTAAAGGGTGCAGAATAGGTTGGTGTATTTATACTTGTATTCCTGTTTTTCTTGTGGCCTCAATTGTATGACAGCAAAGTTTCTTCTTTTTTTGCCTTCTACTGTGTTAACCTTTTGAACTGACAGACAGCTCTGTCAGTAGCTGTTCAATAATTAATTAAACCAATCATCAAAAATACAAATCGCCGCCTAATCGTGCATAGTGTATAATAGTTCATAGATCCCGTAAAAACATTTAAAATACTTTTGCAAAACTTTATAATTATTCTTTCTTCTTTTCAGGCCTAAAGTCAGCGTCCTGGGCTCTCGGGAGCAATTGTGTATACACCCAGATGTGAAGAAGCAGGAGAATAACCATGTTAAGGTACAAACATTGAGTCTGTATCCCAGGCTTCACTTTTTGCACACCAAATAAAATGTCTTGTCCTGTGTTTTTTTTTCAGGTCCATATGTGTCGCTCCAAGGTGTCTACCCGCTCCTGTCACTATTATAACAATGTGGAGGGTAAGTGCAAGAAAATGTGGCCGTTAGGAGCAGTTAATCAGGCGATAGTAGGAGCCATGTGTTTGTTTCCAAATCCCAAACCCTTTGGCTTCTGCTCACTTCTAGATCCCATGTCTTACCCCTTGTCATCTGATTGCCCCCTCATATTCTGAAGCAGAGGCCTCTATCCTTTGGCTCCTCTTTTGCAAAAAGGACAGCTGCCGACATGTCTCTCACATGCTAGGAGTTCTAATTTTTGCACCTTTACAAAATATCTTCAAGGAGACTTTTTTTTTTTTGATAATTGATCATCCTAAATCCTTGAAATGTAAAGTATTGTTCATTGAGACTGCAATGCAAGCTCTGACAAGATAAAAAATGATTTTTTTTCCTAGAAAAGAGCACAGAGAAGGATCTCACCACTCATATACTGGACATCGAGGACCTGGTGAAGAGCGGCACCAAGCACAGGTACCTCCTATAGTCCTCTAGGACTATATATTTTTTTTCCCAGTTGAACAATTCCTGTTTATATGTCCTGTTATAAAGATTATGGAGAGGGGTCCGCTCCTTGTAGAGGTGCTGCAACTTGCAGATCTGTCTGATGGATTTTGCCCACTAGAGGGGACCAGTGTGACCTCACATGTATGGCTGTAGAGTTCAGTGATCTCGACACAGGTTTTAATGCCCCTTGCACTTTCAGATAACAGGATCTTGTTAGGTAAAATAACGTAATATATACATAATCTACAAGTCACTTTTTATTCTAAAAAAAATGTCGTTGTCCCAACCCTTAAAATAATCACTGCAAAGTGCCGACCACTTGCTTTCTCCCTTCTGTCTAAAATGCTGTCCACTGCTTGTTGTCAAGTGTAATCAGTCTCTAGCATCAAAGACAGATTACTGGAGGAGGGGGTGCGGTGCGTCTTTGTCTCTAATCCTTCTCTTCTGTCAGGTCACTTAACCGATCACTACCTGTCCCTGCAGCTTCCTACTACTTCCCTAATCATCCCTGTCTGACCTAAATGAGAAGTCCAATGGTTGTAAAAAAGCTTGGAGGTATATTGGGTAGAGTGGCCAGCTCCGGAGCATGCGCACTGTGCATTCTGAAGCCGGCGAGTACACCCAATAATCCCTCACATTATACTTCACATACAATTCCTTCAATTCAGCAACCTATCCGTTGCCCTTCATTTAGTGTTATCTGAGGGTTGACCATGCCTACAAAAAAGGGTTTCAGCTCAAGTAATTGCTCAATCATTAAATAGGTATTACCCCACCAAGTGGCTTGATCTACAATTGTCCCTTTCCCAGTACATCTCGCAACTAAAATCCTAGATCCTTAGATCACTTCAAACTGTGGTAGAGGGAGAGAAAGCGCAATAGGGTCTTATTTCAATAATATGTGAAGGGTTTTACTTGTTGCTGCTCACCTAGGACCGTTGTGTGACCCACAACTGGTATGATGACGTGAAGATAGCTGCCGCAGGATCCACACTCCACCTATACAGGGGTGTTGGAACCGAATACAGGGAAGCGAGGGCAGAGCTTCCTGGATCCGCGCTGCCGATTGATGAAATGAGTTAAAACCACCACAGTTGTCAGTGCAGTGATGGCTTTAATTCCTTCGCGTTTCAGAGCCACATTCAAGCTCCTTTCTTAGGAACCTATGTAATGTGTACTATGCATTGTACTTTGTTGCTTCCCTGAGGAAGGAGCTTGGATGTGGCTCCAAAACGTGTAGGAATTAAAGCTATCATTGCACTGACAACTGGTCTTTCCAACTCATTTCATCAGTTGGCAGCTCTGTCCTCTCGTCCTTGTATTGGATCCTTAGATTGGGAATAGAACATACATTTTATAGGACATTTTGCAACTTTTCCAAACTCTTATGGGAAAAAATATTCACATACTGCATTGAACTACTGTACCCAATTATGTATTTTAAAAGTCGGAGCCGGTCTATTTTATTCTGACTCCACAAAAATGGACTCCCAACTCCATGAGTCAGACTCCACAGCCCTGTTGGTAACCTGCTTGAGAACAGAAAACCATGCTTTACCACAGGTTTTATGGTAAAGGACAGTATAGTTTCAGAATCCAACCCTCCCAGAGACCTGCTAGTTGTCATGCAGTTTTCGTTTGAGGAGGATTTTTAGATTTGAGTAGTCCCTTGAAGTGCATTGTATACATTATGTTCTCTGTGTCCAATCTTTGTGCAGGGCCTGCCCGTACTACCTCTCTAGGAATCTGAAACAACAAGCGGATATCATATTCATGCCCTATAATTATCTACTGGACTCCAAGGTATTAGTATGTTCACTGCTCACAGAACCTACATGTGATGCCTGCTGTCAAGCCATTACCTGTATCAGAAGAGATCCATCTCCACACCAGCATCCTTTAGATCAGGGACCCTGGTTTTCTTGAAGGATCCTATTGGTTTCATTCAAAATAAGCGGCATCATTAGTGTTAGGTTCCCATATGTATTCTGCCTCCAGAAGCACAAAACTGATTACTTATGGTAAATACTATACAGTTACTTCATATATATTATAAATGCATGTTTTTGGTCCCTAATATAATTTGGTCAATGAGTTCCACACTCTTAAGGCCCCGTTACACCAGGCAAATCGCCACCGATAACAGAGGCGACGTAGGGGCGTGGCCTATCGGCGGCGACATTGCCCCTATGTCGCCACATGTAAATGGGCGGGGTCGGCGCCGTCAGGCGGTCGCCTGGTTTCAGAGCGGTGCTCTGAAACCAGGCGACCATCATGGGGCGATGTGTACACATCGCCCCATGTATCCGGCCGCCGGTGACCTGTCAGGCGATGGAAGACATATGCTCCCATTGTCCTGCATAGCCGCTGGGGTTTTCAGACACCCCGGCGGCGATGCCGCCTGACAGCTCACCGGTGCGGGGCTGGAGATGTCGCCCCGTGTAAATGGGGGACAGCGACGCTGGCGGGGCGCCAAAAATGTGCGCGCACCCGCCAGTCACCACCGATATCCCCAGCCCTGTCGCCAGGTGTGACGGGGGCTTTAGGGTACCGTCACATGGGGCGATGTCGCCGGCAACTCACAGGAGTGCGCACTTTTTTGGCGCGCTGCCATGGTTGCTGTTGCGATGTCACACGCAGTGATATCGCCGGCAACGCATCTGCGATCTTGCCGGTCAACTATCGCTGTCAGGATTAAACTCTACCCTGGCAGCGATCCATAACATGAGAGTCTATGGGGGAAGTTGCCGGCAACATCGCAGTTGCGGCGTCACACAGGGTGATGCAGGCAGATCGCCTGAGCAAGATCGACAGGTTTCAGGACATTGTCCTGAAACCTGGCGATGTTGCTGAAGCAACTATCACCGTTGAAATCACCATGTTACATGGGGCAACTCTCCAGCGATGTCGCCGCAACTTGTCCTTGCCCCTCAGTTGCTGGCGATGGGGCCTGAGATGTTGCCCCGTGTGACGGTACCCTTAAGGCACCGTCACACGCGGCAACATTACCGGCAACTCGGGCGTGGCGAAGTTGAAGCAACATTGCTAGTGAGTTGCAACATGTAACAGGGCAATTCAACGGCAGTAAATTGCTAAATTGAAGTTGCCAGGTTTCTCAACATGTTGGGAAACCAGGCAATGTTGCTCAGGCAATCTGCTAGCATTGCAATAGCAATGTTGAAAGCAACTTCCCCTATTCACTTCAATGATTTGAATCGAACGCTGGGTTTAACCCTGCCAGCGAAAGTTGCTTTCAACATCGTAGCTGTGTTTTCCTGGAGATATCTCTGCATGTGACATCTCCAAAGCAATCTTGGAAAACTGCCAAAAAAGTGCACGCTCCCCTGAGTTGCCAGCAATGTTGCTGGCAATGTTGCAGCCTGTGACGGTACCTTTTAACAAAGTTATACAGTATAATTCCCTTTTTAAGTGAACCTGTCGCCAGTTTTTTTGCAAATGAGCTGCGGCCACCACTAGTGATCCCTTATATACAGCATTCGGGAATACTGTATATAAAGCCCCAGGGTGATCTGTATAATGCACAGATTTTATTATACTCACTTGGGGCGGTCCAGTTTGATGGTCCTCGCTGATCTTTATCCAGTGCCTGCTTTCTTTATGCGATCACATCCTCCTCTCCTTCTAGTGGGTGACACGTCCTATGTCACCCATACAATGTTCTCCGTTGTGCTTTGCGCATGCGCACTTCTTTTTGCTGAGGGTAAGGTATTATAATGCACAGGTACAGGAAAGGTCAAAGTACTCGTGCTTTATGCAAGCATTCTTTGACCTTTCCCCTCACCTGTGCATTACAATACTTTGCTCAGGAGTGCAATAGAGGAGATTGTGTGTGGGTAACATAGGCCGTGTCATCCACTAGAAGCAGGAAGGTAGGAAATCACAAGAGATGAGGTGTCATATCAATATCAGTGTTGCCCATTGGACCGGACCATCTCACAGGGGAATATATTTAAGCTATGTTTTACACCAGGAAAGAAATGCTCTGCAGCACTCGGTTACTACCAAAGATGTACATGTGCTAACAAGCTGTATATATATGAGAAAAAAGTTAAAAACGTACGTTTTTTCAAAAAACTCAAAATCATATCTTTTTATTCTGAAATAAATTATTATTATTTTCAGAATAAAAAGATATGATTTTGAGTTTTTTGAAAAAACGTAAGTTTTTAACTTTTTTCTCATACATATACAGCTTGTTAGCACATGTACATCTTTGGTAGTAACCGAGTGCTGCAGAGCATTTCTTTCTAGTTGTTTGATTCAGCAGCCCTGCTGGCACCGGTTCACATTAGTCTGTGAGTGCTATGCAGTTTTTTTTTTTTCTGCTATGTTTTAGGCTGGGGTCACACACACAGATATCTGTGCAGATATTGTTCACAGATCTCTGGTTGAAGTGAAATCATGGACAAATTGATCCATTTTGTGGCCATATACCATACAGATTTGCCTGGTGACTTATATCTAGCATTCTGGAATGCTGTATATAAGGTGTTACTGGGGGTGGTCACAGTTTATATGCAAAAATTCTGACAGGTTCACTTTAATCTGACACCAAAGTGCTGGATTATCCTCTGTTCTGGATTATCAGATGTTTATCATTCATACTCCTTTAACAAATCCATCACTTTCGAGGAAATAAATTGTGGTTTGAAAATGTTCATAAACCTTTTCAGGGTAGTTTCTTGCTTTGAGTGAATGAGAGCATTCCTGTTTACATCTAGAAGCGAAACACCCGCTATATGCCAACAATTGAGGATTTACTACAATTGCAGACAGTCATCTGACAATTGTCATGCACATCTCCTTCTGAAAAACACTCTTTAAATCTCATTTAAACATTGAAAAACACACAATTCTTTGTTTTACAGAGTCGTAAGGCACACAACATTGATCTGAAGGGAACAGTTGTGATATTTGATGAGGCGCACAATGTGGTATGTTTTGAAAATCCGTTTTGTGCCATAAGGATCTTTGGGTAATGTTTGACAATGACTTGTGTTGTCTCCTTGCCCCCTAGGAGAGGATGTGTGAGGAGTCTGCTTCTTTTGACCTGACTCCATATGACTTGGCTTCTGGGATTGATGCGTTAGACCTGGTTATTAAGGAGCTCACAGACAACCTGGAGCAGAAGCAGATAAGCGCTGAGTTCAACATGGAGGCGCCCAGTTCTGGTGAGTGACCACATACAGTGCACAGGGCCGCACCACACATTGGACAACCTGAGCCTTCAGGCTCAGGCGGCAAGGAGTCAGGGGGAGCATCAGTGCTGAAGGCGGCGGCGCCAGCACACAGCGACGGCCCCCTGTCTGTTGGCCGCCGCTGTAAGGAGGTAAAATCCCCCCTCTCTTGTCCTGCCGCCAGCGATAGTAGTAGCACCCCCCGCTCCTCAGGGGCAGAAGTAGCACACCCCTCCCCTGCTCTCCAGCTCAGGCGGCAGGGTAGCTTAATGTGTACCCCTGACAGTGCAGACGACAGAGATTTCTCCTTTGCCTCATTGGGGGACACAGGACCATGGGTGTTATGCTGCCGTCCACTAGGGGGCGACACTAAGCAGAATCTGAAAAACACAGGGAGGCTCCTCCCCTGCAGTATATACAACATGGCTGGTAACAGCCGAGTCAGTTTTTGCTTAGTGTCATTAGGAGGCACACGTAGTCCACAGACTACTTCCATTTTTTATACCTTATCTCTTTCAATTTTTCAATTTTTTATTTTAACCTTTATTTTACACAAGATGCTGGAGGGCGCCAGTACCTTTTGCGTACCGATTTCCCAAAACCAGACCGGAACGCGGGGTGTTGCTTCCACATACCCCCTTCTGCACCGAGGGACATTATGGCGATGGTTCCTCGGTGTTCTGATCTCCTCATATTGCTATGTCTGCAGAACAACGCTACCATCCTCCCCAGACCCCACAGTTGGGAATCCAGGTTGCAGTTGATGTGCAGAAGACTTCTGGGCTCTCAGTCCTCCACCTGCCTCCATCCAGGCTCCTGGGCAACGGACACAAGCTGGTTCAGCTGCATGATGCCCTCCCCATCTTCCCCACTAGGACTATGGGTCGAGGTGCCTATAAAGGTAAAAAAAATGGGTTTCTGCCTGGTCCTCACCATGCCTGATAGATTCTCACTGCTATATGAGGTAATATCTACATCTATTGCATGATCCTGGGTTCTGTGAGGTATTTCACCTCACAGCATTTCTCTCCCTTCCTCACTGTAGCCTTGTTTTCCAGGGCACCCCATGTCCCCCCGATGTCCTGAGGTCCTATTCACAAGGAGAACGGTCCCCCTACAGCACCGGCGCGATGCTCCAAACATTTCAGACTTCCTCACTTTCCCGGGGCCGCAAATAAATCTAGGCCCTGGCTTCAGGCCTACTCTGCTATGCTCCGCCTTGTGCCCGCCCCCGCACCGCCCCCTGATCGCATCATAGAGGAGGCAGGCCGGCTGGGTTTTGGCGCCTCCCGCCCATCGTGAGACTTCATACCCCGCTCTTTCCCGCCGGCCCACCCACCTCCCTCATCTCCACAGACGTTGGCCTGGCAGCGGTCACCATTACACCACGCTCAGGCATCACAGCGGTGCAGCAAGGCTTCCTAAGGGGACAGGCATCACAGCGGCTTCCTAAGGGGACACGGGATCCTGGGCACAACTGCAGCTACACAGGAGTCCGGTCCTTGGCTGGTATGGAGCTCAGCAGAGCCCTTTTCTGCTGCAGCTCTCCCTCTTCTCTCAACTGCTTGTTTTTATACACAGCCAGTACAGACGTTACCCACACCAAGTTTCTTTTAGTCCTTGGTGCCCATACTGTTAACAATGCAGAGCACAAAGAATAGCAAGAAGTCCTCTAAGACTTTTACAGCTTATTTTGCCTCATGCAGTACATGCAAGGCTCACCTGCCTGGGGGACATACTAACCCGCACTGCCAAAACTGTGAACCCATGCCGTGCAGGAGCCCATCACGGATACTGTAACCCCCAGTACTGCAACCCCCAGTGCTTCTAATCCACCAGACTGGGCACTGTTTCTTACTCAGTCCATGTCTCAATCCTTGGAAAAGCTCTCATCTACCCTGATTCAGGCAATGCAGAGCCGTCCCACTTCCTGCACCTCAGTCCAACTTGAGCCTAGTCACGAGAGCCTACACCACCTGAGCCAGAGACTAGACGGAAAAGGACATATAGACACTCTTCCCCACCATCGTCTAAGAGCTCCCAGGCTTATCCCTCCAGAGAGAGCGACAGCCAGTCACCCTCGGCCAGCAGGTTCCTATGATAATGAATAAGACCCAGACCTGGACTCGTCCCTTGATGTAGACACATGATCGAGGACCTAATCACGTCTGTCAACCAGACGTTGAATGTGGAAGATCCTCCCTGTGAAACCTTGGACCATACCGTCTCTTTCAAGAGGGCTATGCATCCACACAAATATTTTGCAGACCATCCTGAATTTCTGGAAATTCTACAGAAACACAGAGCCCGCCCAGACAAACGTTTCGGCAATCGCAAGGCAATGGAAGCTCGCCACCCATTTCCACAGGCCCTAGGTCAGGACTGGGTCGACTCCCCACATGTCGAACCCCCCCCAATTTCTCGGTTGACTACAAAAACCTTACTTTCTCCTTCGCCTCATTGGGGGACACAGGACCGTGGGTGTTATGCTGCTGTCCACTAGGAGGCGACACTAAGCAATCTGCAAAAGAGTAACAGTGGCTCCTCTTCCTCAGCATACACCCCTGGGGCAGGCACTGCCTCCTCAGTTTTTTGCTTAGTGTCGAAGGAGGCACACGTCCATTTTCCTCTTGGTGAATTTTCATCATAAAGAAGAAAAGTGGGTCCGGCGTGGCCCCCGGCATGCTCCCTCCTCGGCCACCCACTGTTGGGGCACTGGGTTGAGGTTGAGATTCGTTACATATGCCGTACTCCTTTCTCGGCCTCCCACTGTTGGGTTGCTGGGTTAAAGTTGAGACAGCCCAGCATAACATCCACCTTCCTCATTCCCTGCGGTCTGAGGTGAAGTAGAGATGACTGCCTGCCAGATGACGTCCCCCTAATCACCCCTGGGTGTTTTAGGCAGTGGCAACACCAGGTATCAGCAGCACAGGCTGCATGGGCTGGAGACTGCATGACTGCCTGCAGCAGCGCAGGCTATGCAGGAGCCTACACAAGGGATGCTGGGCTGGATGAGTGAGCACTTACTGCAGCCAGGCCTCAGGCACAAGGCTGACAGGGGCACAGCAGCTGGAAACTTGCAAGCTGCATCCAAGTGCAGCTTTTCAGCTCAGTACAGATCCTCTGCTATACTGGCGGTTCTCCGCCAATGCCAAGGGGGGACATCACATTTCCCCCGTTTTTCTGGGCCCCCCAGCGGTTTTTTTCGCGCCTCCGCGCCGGCCCCTCACTATTTCCGGGGACCTCAACTAATTGAGGCCCCGGCTTGGGCCTAGCGCGGAGGTCGCCGCCCCTGTGCCGCCCCCGTCCCGCCCCGCTGAATGACGCTGACCGCGCCCCTTCCTCCTTCTCCTCCACGGTCGCCATTACAGCACGTGGAGCGTTCAGCCATCCAGGGGGGACACAGGATCCGGGCGGCCTGTTGCACAGCGGCGCTGGGACTGGTAAGACCTCTGCAGGGATCTCCTCTGCAGAGGTTCTCTGTCTCTCTCTCCCTCTCCTCCACATCCCCTCCTGCAGCAGGCACTGTTACAGGGGGAAAGTCTCCACAGTGACCCTATTCAGCCCCACCACTAAGGGTGCAGGCACCTAGCTGGATAGCTAGAGAGTGCCTGTTTACTCAGGGGTCTCCTGGTTATCTCTATTTCTGTGCTATAGCCCATACCACAATGTCTGGCAGTAAGAGTAAAGGCTCCAAGGCAGCCAGCACTTACTATGCTACCTGCACTATTTGTCAGGCTGACCTCCCTGCAGGATGCACCTCGCCACATTGTGAGAGCTGCACGCAGGCTGCAGATACTGAGACCTCCACTGCCCGGACGGCTACCAGTGCCCCTGACCCTACCCCTGCATGGGCCGCAGTTATGTCTCAGAATATGACGCAGTCCATTGACAGATTGTCTGCCACACTGCTGCAGTTTATGCAAGCCCGTTCGCCTCCTGAACCCGCCGTTCAGGCTTCTGCGTCTCAGCCAGAAGTCTTGGAACCGCGACATACTGCCGACCCTGCCCCATCAGTCTCCGACTCTGGCCGTAAGAGACCTCCTCCATCTCCAGAGTCCCCTGCGGGATCTGCATCCCGCAGGCGTCAAGATGACGCGCAGGAGTCCGAAGGTCTCTGTTCTACGGACTCAGAGGGTCACTTAGATGAGTCCCTAGACTTAGATGCGACCGATACGGTGGCACTGGTGGAGGATTTGATTACTGACATCAACCAGGTCCTGGAGGTGTCAGACCCTCCGGCTGATGTGCCGGAGCACAAGGTGTCCTTTAAAAGAGCCAGGAGACCACACAAGCATTTCTCGGACCATCCAGAGTTCCAGGAAATTCTTAAAAAGCATAGGTTACATCCTGACAAACGGTTTGGTAACTGTAAGGCTCTGGAAACGCGTTATCCTTTTCTGCCTAAGGTTACCCAGGATTGGACAGATCCGCCACAGGTGGACCCGCCCGTATCCCGTCTCGCTACCAAGACCCTCCTGTCCTTACCGGACAGTTCATCCATAAAGGACGCCACTGACCGTCAGGTGGAGCAGATGGCGAAGTCCGTTTTTGAGGCCTCAGGCTCTTCTCTAGGCCCAGCCTTTGCTTCAGTCTGGGCCTCTAAGGCTATTATGACTAGAGCTAATTCGGTACACTCGGCTCTTCCGTCCCTGCAGGTCGACCCGGCCTTGTTAGACCAGGTTACTCAAATTGCGGTTACCGCCGAATATTCTATGCATGCTGCCTTCGATTCGGCTAACTGTGCCGCGGCTGCGGCTTCCAACGCCATAACTATTAGGCGAGCCCTCTGGTTAAGAGAGTGGAAGGCAGACGCAGCGTCAAAAAAGTCGCTCACATGTCTTCCGTACAATGGTGGCCGTTTATTTGGCGAAAAGCTGGATCAATTGATTTCAGACGCCACTGGGGGTAAGAGTACCTCTCTTCCACAACGTCAGATTAAGCGACCCTTCACTCGTCGCCAACAAACCCGTTTCCGATCCTTTCGGAACTCCTTTGGTTGGTCAGTCTCGAAGCCCCAACGGCGGCCAATAGGTCCCCCCGTAGGGAACGCACCCAGACAACACGGAAGACTGGCGCAAACTGGCAGTCCCATTCTCGCCAGTCCAGATCTAAGGGCTCAAAGCCTAGCAGATTCTCTTCTTCCTGACTCTCCCCCTTCGGGAGACACTATTCAGGTTGGCGGCCGACTTTCTCGCTTTCGTCAGGTCTGGCTTGCTTCTACCGACGACAAGTGGGTAAACACCTTGGTGTCTTCCGGATACACCATAGAATTTACGGCCCTTCCTCCAAATCGTTTTTTTCTGTCAATCCCACCTGCTCATCCGCCCAAAGCTCGCACCTTCTTTCAAGCGGTAAATTCCCTTCTGACAGCCGGTGTCATCATACCGGTACCGCCAGCCGAACGCTTCCAAGGGTTCTACTCAAACCTTTTTGTGGTACCCAAAAAAGGAGGAGCGGTTCGCCCCATTCTAGATCTAAAACAGTTAAACTCCTTCGTGAAGGTTCGGCATTTCCGCATGGAGTCACTGCGCTCCATCATAGCGTCCATGGAGAAGGACGAATTTCTCGCGTCCATCGACATACAGGACGCTTACCTTCATATCCCAATCGCGGCAATTCACCAGCGGTTTCTCCGCTTCGCCATCAACCAGGACCATTATCAGTTTGTGGCCCTCCCGTTCGACCTAGCGACGGCTCCCAGGGTGTTCACCAAGGTCATGGCGGCTGTCATGACCATACTGCACACAAGAGGAATGGTAGTCCTCCCATACCTAGACGATTTGCTCATCAAAGCTCCCTCCTTCAGGGAGTGTCAGCAGAGTGTTTCCATCACGGTGGACACCCTGCGTCGTCTAGGCTGGTTGGTGAATCTGCGGAAGTCGTCTCCAGTCCCGTCACAATGTCTAACATTCCTCGGGATGCGCTTCCACACCCCCAGGGGTCTGGTCCTTCTCCCTCAGGAAAAGGCGAAGGCCCTTCGACAGGGAGTCCACACCCTCCTACGGCCGTTTCCTCAATCGATTCGGTTCGCCATGCGAGTCTTGGGCAGGATGGTTGCCTCTATGGAGGCGGTGCCGTTCGCTCAACTTCACCTCAGGCCTCTCCAACGGGCGATTCTGACTTCGTGGAACAGGAACCCTTCGGCCCTGGACAGATTATTCCGGTTGTCTCCTGCAGCGAGGAGCTCCCTCCATTGGTGGCTCAAACCTCGTTCCCTCACAAGGGGAAGGTCCTTTCTACCGGTTTGCTGGAAGATAGTCACCACCGACGCAAGTCTCAGCGGATGGGTAGCGGTACATCGTCATCACACGGCACAGGGAACATGGTCCCCAGCGGAGTCGGCCGAACCCATCAATCTCCTGGAAATCCGAGCCATATTTCTAGCTCTGAAGGCTTTTCATTCCATGCTGGCAGGAACACAAGTCCGGATTCAGTCAGACAATGCCACGGCCGTGGCATACATCAACAATCAAGGCGGAACCCGCAGTCTCCAGGCCATGCTTGAAGTGCAACGCATTCTACACTGGGCAGAATCGACGAACTCAACGCTGTCAGCAGTTCATATCCCGGGAGTGGAAAACTGGGAAGCGGATTTCCTCAGTCGCCAGGGCATGGACTCGGGAGAGTGGTCTCTACATCCCGACGTGTTCCAGCAAATATGCCGTCGCTGGGGGACTCCGGACGTAGATCTGATGGCATCTCGGTTCAACACGAAGGTTCCCATGTTTATAGCCAGATCTCACGACCCGCGAGCTCTAGGGGCGGATGCCCAAGTTCAGAATTGGTCTCAGTTCCAGCTGCCTTACATCTTCCCTCCTCTGCCTCTCATTCCCAGAGTGGTGCGGAAAATCAAGCAAGAGGGCATTCCAGTCATTCTCATTGCCCCAGACTGGCCCAGACGGGCATGGTACGCCGATCTCGTGCAGCTCACGGCGGACGTTCCCTGGCGCCTCCCTTGTCGCCCCGACCTCCTGTCTCAGGGCCCGTTTTACCACCAGAATTCAGACGCCCTGAATTTGATGGCGTGGCCCTTGAGACCTAGGTACTAACCCAAGCAGGTTTCTCCTCTGCCGTTATTCAGACCATGATCAGAGCACGGAAGTCGGCATCGGCAAAAATTTATCATCGCACCTGGAAAGCCTTTTTCGCGTGGTGCTCTTCTCGGGATCAACCCCCTCTTCCCTATTCCTTGCCGTTAGTTCTAGGGTTCCTTCAGTCGGGGTTAGAATCTGGTCTCTCCCTAGGTTCCCTTAAGGGTCAGATTTCAGCTCTTTCAGTACTTTTTCAATGCCGCCTTGCTGTAAAGCCACAGGTTAAAACTTTTCTCCAAGGAGTCAATCACATTGTCCCTCCGTACAAACGCCCTTTAGACGCATGGGACCTTAACCTGGTACTTACGGCTCTGCAGGAACCTCCCTTTGAACCTCTTCGGGACACCTCTCTCCTCCTTCTGACTCTGAAGGTGGTTTTTCTAGTGGCTATCACTTCCCTTCGCCGAGTGTCGGAACTCTCTGCGCTTTCTTGTAAGCCACCCTTCCTGGTTTTCCATCAGGACAAGGTTGTACTCCGTCCGGTGCCGTCATTCCTGCCTAAGGTTGTCTCCTCATTTCATTTGAATGAGGATATTTCATTGCCCTCCTTTTGTCCGGCTCCGGTTCACAGGTTCGAACGAGCTTTGCATACTCTGGATCTTGTCAGGGCGCTTCGCATTTATGTGTCTAGAACTGCGCATTTCCGTAAGTCAGATACTCTGTTCATTCTGACGGAAGGCCCTCGTAAGGGTATGCCAGCTTCCAAGGCTACACTGGCTAGGTGGATTAGATCAGCTATCCAAGAAGCCTACAAGACGAAAACTACTCCTCTTCCAGCGGGGATCAAGGCACATTCTACCCGAGCCGTGGGGGCCTCTTGGGCCGTTCGGCACCAAACCTCGGCTCTCCAAGTGTGTAAGGCGGCCACCTGGTCGAGTTTACACACTTTTACCAAGCACTACCGTGTTCATACCCAGTCCTCGGCGGACGCTAGTCTGGGTAGGTGCATCCTTCAGGCGGCAGTTGCTCACCTGTAGGTATTTATCTGTTTACTGACTTGTTCAGTATCATTAGTTCCATTGTCTTTCCCACCCAGGGACTGCTTTGGGACGTCCCACGGTCCTGTGTCCCCCAATGAGGCGAAGGAGAAAAGGAGAATTTTGTATACTTACCGTAAATTCCTTTTCTCTTAGCCTCTAATTGGGGGACACAGCACCCACCCTGTTGGCCATACGGCCTTGTTTCTAGTGGTTTTTGTTACTCTTATATTGTTACGTTATGGCCTTGCCAGGCTTTGTTGGTATTGGTTAACCTTGTTACTTCTCCTACTGCTTTAGCACAAAACTGAGGAGGCAGTGCCTGCCCCAGGGGTGTATGCTGAGGAGGAGGAGCCACTGTTACTCTTTTGCAGATTGCTTAGTGTCGCCTCCTAGTGGACAGCAGCATAACACCCACGGTCCTGTGTCCCCCAATTAGAGGCTAAGAGAAAAGGAATTTACGGTAAGTATACAAAATTCTCCTTTTCCCTCCATTAAGGACCCGACCGACCGTAAGGTTGAACAGCTGGCGCGCTCAGTCCTCGAGGCGTCAGTGTCATCACTGTCCCCAACCTTCACCTCTGCCTGGGTCGCCTAGCCATAGTAACCTAAGTAGGTACATTACACTTAGCCCTTAGTAATACTGATCTCTCCCCCGAATTGGCAGACTTGGCGGCCCAGATTTCGGTGGCTGCAGAATGTCATTAACGCATCCCTAGACACGGCCATCTGCGCCACAGTGGCAGCTTCCAATGCCACCACCATCTGCAGAGCACTCTGGCTCCGTGAAGGGAGAGCTGTCTCCACCTCTAAAAAGTCGCTAACTAGTCTTCCATACCTCAGCTGCCATCTATTCAAAGAGAAATTGGACAAGTTAATTTTGGATGCCACCAGGGCAAGAGCACCTCTCTTCCCCAGCACAAACCGAAACGTCCTTTCGTCCGACGACAGCAAACGCGTTTCCGTTCCTTTCGGAACTTGTTTGGCTTGTCGACTTCCCGCCCGTCGTAGAACGTTAACCGTTCGCCACGTAGGGACTGGGGACAGCAGTCGTTTCAGAAACCAAATACCTCCTGGCAGTCTCGTTCTCGACAATGCAAACCTAAAGGCCGCTTCACGCGCTAAGATCTCGTTAACGATATCGTTGAAACGTCACGCATTTGTGATCGTTCAAACGATATAGTTTGTGCGTCGTTGCGTGTAAACGAACGATGTAGAAAGCAAAAATCATTAGAACGGTCATCAAAAATTTGAGATCCGGACCTCAAATCTATTATTCGTCGTCCAATTAACCTCATGGGAAGAAGCAACATCATTCAGAGTGACACCTTTTTGAACGATGTCGTTCATATTTTTCCTATTCCTGATGCTTTGTAAAATCGTTCAATCATTCTTCTCCAAGTAGCTGGAGCGTTGCCAAATTTAAGATCGTTAACGATATCCGTGCCTTCTCACACGCAAGAACGATGTCGGAAGGATCGCGGTCACGTGACATAGCTAACGATCTCGTTCACCTATATCCTAGCGTGTGAAGCGAACTTAAGGGATCTCGATCCCATAGGTTCTCCTCCTGACTCCGTCACCCCCGGAAGACACCCCCCAAGTAAGCGGCTGTCTTTTCCACTTTCAACACGTTTGGCTTTCTGTCATGGAAGACAAGTGGGCAGGGAGGTGGTGTCTTCCGGATACAACATAGAATTTCTATGCCGCCCTTCCAGCAGGTTCTTCCCATCAATCCCCCCCCGCAATCTCCAGAAAAGTCTTGCGCCTCTTCCAGGCAGTCGACTCTCTCCTTCAAGCCAGAGTCATTATCCCCGTTCCACCTCAGGAATGCTTTAAAGGTTTTTACTCCAACCTTTTTGTAGTCCCCAAGAAGGACGGATCCGTGCGCCCTATCTTAGATCTAAAGGACTTGAACAAGTTTGTGCGTATCCGTCACTTTCGCATGGAGTCTCTCCGCTCGATTATTTCGTCTATGGAGCAAGCAGACTTCCTAGCCTCCATAGACATGCAGGATGCGTACCTGCACATCCCAATTTCTCAACCTCATCAGTGTTATCTACGCTTCACCATTCACGAGGATCACTTCCAGTTTGCGGCCTTACCCTTCGGGCTCCCTACGGCCCCAAGGGTATTCACAAAGGTCATGGCAGCAGTCATGACAATCCTTCACTCCAGGGGCGTAGTCGTTTTGCCCTATCTAGACGATCACCTTGTCAAGGCCCCATCCTTTCAAGACTGTGAAGACAGCTTTCGCATCACAATAGACACCCTCACTCGCCTAGGGTGGTTGGTGATCCTACCAAAATCTTCCCCAACCCCCAGCCAAAATGGTTCTGCTTTCTACATGTAACGGGAGTCTATTCACGCTGGACAAAGACATTCGTCTGCCACTGTCAACCAAGCGCTCCCTACGCTGGTGGCTGAACCCAGCCACCCTCTTTCAGGGACGATCCTTTCTCCCAGCTCAGTGGGAAATTCTCACGACAGTTGCCAGCCTAATGGGCTAGGGAGTGGTGTATCGTCACCACACAGCGCAGGGCAGGTGGTCTCCGAAGGAATCTACTCTACCCATCAACATTCTGGAGATTCAAGCCATATTCCTGGTTCTCCAATCCTTCCACCATGTATTGGCGGGTCGCCACATCCGGATCCAGGTCGACAACATCACAGCAGTGGCATACGTCAATCAACAAGGAGGGACCCTCAGCAGACAGGCTCTGCGCGATACGGAACCCAATCTCCGCTGGGCAGTCTCGACACGGTCAGTCCTATCAGCAGCACACATTCCAGGTGTCGACATATGGGCGTCGGATTTCCTCAGCCTCCAAGGCATCGTGTCAGGGGAGGTGTTCCAGCAGATGTGGATCTCATGGCCTCACATATGAACAAGAAAGTGCCTCAGTTCATGGCTCAATCCAACGACCCGCAATCAATAGGAACGGACGCGCTCGTCCAACCCTGGACTCTGTTTCGACTTCCCTACATCTTTCCACCGCTGCCTCTCCTACCCAGAGTAATACGGAAAATCAAATCAGAAGGCGTCCCAGTCATCCTTGTGGCGCCGGACTGGCCAGGCGCCCCTGGTAAGTCGATCTAGTTCAGCTCGTCGCCGACACCCCCTGGCGTGGCGTCTTCTGGACTGTCCGGATCTTCTCACTCAGGGCCCAATTTCCCACCAGAATACATCGGCCCTGAATTTGACAGCGTGGCCGTTGAGACCTGGGCATTGACCTAGGCCGACTTCGCACCCATTGTCATCAAAACCATGATTAGTGCAAGAAAATCAGCTTCTGCTCGCATATATTATCTTGTCTGGAAGATTTTCTTCGACTGGTGCATGGCACAAAAACGCTCATCACTTCCCTTTTCCCTCGAATATTCTGAGTTTTCTTGAGTCTGGTCTAGACGCTGGTCTTTCGCTTGGCTCCCTCAAGGGCCAGATATCTGCACTTTCCGTGCTGTTTCAGTGGCGTCTGTTCGTCAAGCCTTAGGTTAAAACCTTTTATCCAAGGGGTCTCCCGCCTGGTTTCACCTTAGAAGCTCTACAAAAACCTCCTTTTGAGCTTCTCAAGGAGGTTCCACTCTGGGTGCTTTAACAGAAGGTTGTATTTCTCATAGGTATTACTTCCATCCGCCAAGTCTCTGAACTTGCGGCGCTCTCCTGCGAGGCTCCTTTTCTGGTATTCCACCAGGACAAGGTGGTGCTCTGGCCAGAACTGTCGTTCCTACCGAAGGTGGTTTCTACATTCCACTTAAACGAGGAGATATCTCTCCCATCCTTTTGCCCTACTCCGGTTAACCGTGTGGAGAAGGCCCTGCACACACTGAATCTAGTTCGAGCTCTCAGATGTTACATTTCTGGAATGACCCCCTTCAGGAAGTCAGATTCCCTCTTCATTCTTCCGGAGGGTCACTTTAAAGGCTTAGCGGCATCTAAGGCCACCTTGGCCAGATGGATAAAGTCAACCATTTAAGAAGTCTCAGCTGAGGAACTTGCCTCTTCCAGCTGGATTAAAGGCACATTCCACTCGTTTGGTTGGGGCTTCCTGTGCTATTCGACACCAGGCTTCGACAGAGCAGGTGTGCAAGGCGACCACCTGGACCAGTCTTCACACCTTTGTGAAACACTACCAAGTTCATACCCAGTCATTGGCAGATGCGAGCCTGGGTAGACGTATCCTGCAGGATGCTGTAGCCCACCTATAAAGTGCCTGCCCTTCGGAGCCTATAATATGTACCATTAACCTGTACCCACCCAGGGACTGCTTTAGGATGTCCCATGGTCCTGTGTTCCCCAATGAGGCAAAGGAGAAAGGGAGATTTTTGTGTACTCACCGTAAAATCCTTTT
The DNA here is from genome assembly GCA_033576535.1 of Allobates femoralis. NCBI lineage: Eukaryota > Metazoa > Chordata > Amphibia > Anura > Aromobatidae > Allobates > Allobates femoralis. The sequence goes on along the minus strand of JARQOC010000006.1, from coordinate 413,408,505 downwards.
CTCTTAGCCTCTAAATGGGGGACATAGCACCCTCCCTGTTTCCTGTTTTGGGCCGTTTGATGTTCTTACAGTTCATTGAGTTCTTTTAGTTGTGCTTTCTTATAGGTCCATATATTGTATCTCCTACTGCTTGTCACAAAACTGGCTCAGCTGTTACCAGTCAGGGTGTATATACTGCAGGGGAGGAGCTTCTGTGTCTTTCAGATTCTGCTTAGTGTCGTCTCCTAGTGGACTGCAGCATCACAACCATGGTCCTGTGTCCCCTAATTAGAGGCGAAGAGAAAAGGATTTTGCGGTGAGTACACAAAAATCTCCTTTTTCTGATTCTGAGGCTTTGCCTTCATGTATTCCTTGTAGTCTCTACTAGATATTCAGTTACCTTCCCCATATCCATCGTAAAGGACGTGATGAGTTGTGGATTATAGGAAGGCCGAAGAAAAATAAGATAACCTTCTATGGGTAGGAAGACTATGGTTCTCACCTTAGTCTTCTGATTCTGGACCTGGGAATATTCAGATAATAAGTAGTTCCATGTGGGGAAAAAAAGTGCTGGATTATCAGCACTTTTGGACAACTAATTATGGGAAATTTGTTAAACTAATAAAAATTCAGTTTAAAGTGAGCAGGCAAATATTTTTCCTTATAAAAGAATTAAAACTATAAGAACATATGTAGAGGGTGATCGTGTTCCTGCCCTTGAAGACCCTGGCATAATATAATGTTGCATGTAAAGTGTTTCTGTATAGTGTAAGGTATTGTAATATATAAAATGTAGTAGAGTTGAGAATGTTAATATGTATGAGTGTAGCATAATTGATTATGTAATGTATGTGAATTGGTATAAGGTGTAATATTATGTAGTATATAATGCATTAATAAGGTAGTATGTGTTCTAGGAAGGCAATTTATAGTTTAAATCTACCTGGTAACAGGCATTGGAATTAGCCAATAGGAGAGGAGATTGTGCATAGGGAGGGAGCAAGAAAGTTTTTCTGGTCATCATAATGGGAGACCCAGACAATGGGGTTTAGGGCACTGCCCTCCGGAGGTCACACTAGGTACTACAAGTTTGTAGACACCGCCTCCTCCGCTTATAAACCCCTACCGCAGGGAACATCCTCAGTTTTAAACTTAGTGTGCTCGGAGGATCACGCTTTGCTTGCACTTCACTGCATTCTCACTACTTACGTGATGGCGTCTGAAGACAAGGTAATATGGTCCTGATCGGGACCTGCGACAGCCTCCCCGCTCACCCTTGTGGCACACGCAGGTGGAGGTACCGGAGGGCCTAGAGCCTGGACACTTTGTGTTCTCCCGGTACGCTGTCGCGCTCCTTTCCATCCCTCTCTGGGGGGCTCTGGAGAGTGGGAGATAGGAGCCTTGCACAGCTCCGCTCCGTCCGAGGCCTCCCTAAATGGTGCTTACAGACCGGACTGGAGCCAGCCCAGTCCGAGGCCTCCCTAAATGGTGCTTACACTCCGGACTGGGCTGAACCCCCGTCCGAGGCCTCCCTAAATGGTGCTTACAGACCGGACCGGCACTGAGGCACTCTGTGTCTCCTGTGTGCCTGGGGGTAGTGTCTGCCACTTTATGTGTCCTGACACTCAGACCGCGCGTTACCCTCGGGTCCGCGGATCTGGAGGTGTACCCTGTGCTGGGGTCACCCTGGCTAACCGCCCTGTGTGTCACAGGGGCTGAGGCCGTAGACTGCTGATCTTAGGATGTAATTGCAGTCTGAGTGTGTGTACTGTGTTTTACACTGTTTCCCGCGCTGCGGGCTCCAGCACCTCCATGATGAGGCTGCCTGGAGGAGAGGAGGCAGCCCTTGCGGTGACGTCACCGGGGGGCGTGTGTATGTGCTTCCCGCGTGTTCCCGGCGCCGCCCACGACTTTACTGGCGGCGGCCATCTTCTCCCTCACTTCCCGGCTGGGATCTTCGGCAGCACGTGTCTGCACTTCAGAGGGAGACCGGAACTCGCGGAGGTCACACACACACACCGCTTCCTCCCACCGCTTTACAGCGGTCGGTAAGCCACCGGGAATCCCGGTCTGTTTGTCTGTACGACTTGGCTTATACATCCCCTACTGTGACTATGTCCTCAGTTAGGAAGCATGCTGCTAAGGCGGCGGATACCACCATTACCTGTGCTACTTGCAATGGTACTCTGGTGGAGGGGTCCTGCAATAACTGCGGACGCCCAGAAGCCCGGACTGGCACTGCTGAGACAGCAGCTCCGGTGCTGTACCCTGAGGTTCGGGTGATCCCAGGGCCCTGGGAGACTCAGAATAAGATCAATGAATCTCTGTTGTCCCAGTTGTCCTCCATGTCGCAATCCCTGGAGGCACTTAATAGGAGGCTGGAAGGCCCAGCTACTCCTTCCAGTTACCCCCGGGTGTCTCCCTCTTCTGCTGTGAGACCCCTTAAGCGGGCTCGTCGTGAGGAGTCACCCGAGCTCCAGGCTCTCTCTGAGGAGGAGCGTTCCTCTGATGGTGAGGACGATGATGGGGGTTCAACTTTCGGGTCTGTGTCTGTGTCTGAACCTCCAGATGGGGTGGAGGATCTGGTGTCCTCTATCAACGAGACCTTACGTCTCGTGACACCCCCTGAGGAGGTGACGGTGCACCCGAAGGAGGTCTATCAATGGCTGCGGCCGGAGGCTAGACCGAGTGGCTCCTTTATGGACCATACTAATTTTGGAAGGGTGATTAGAGCCCCAGGTTACATCCTGGGCGGCGTTATGTCCGCAAACCCAAGGACAATCGCTTCCCCTTTCCCCAGGAGGTGCTTCAGGAGTGGTCGCAGTCCCCGAAGGTGGATGCTTCCATGACCAGGATTGCTGCACGCTCCCTTTTCTCTGCCTCTGATAGCTCCTCACTGAAGGATGCTACTGATAGACAGGTCGAGCAACTCGCCAAGTCTTCCTATGAGGCTGTGGGGTCTTCATTTGCCCCTAATTTTGCCACGGTCTGGACCTTACAAGCGATCACTACCTGCTTGGATGGGATCACTGACCTGGCAAGGTCCAGTCCAGAGGTCCTGGCACTTACCGAAAGGGCGAGGGCCTATGCGGACTACGCCAGGACGGCGTCTTTGGAAACTGCCACTCGCTCAGCTGTGGCTTCGGCCAATGCTATAGCGATCCGCAGATTGTTGTGGCTGCGTCTTTGGGACTCAGATGCCACATCTAAGAAGATTCTGCAGAATCTTCCGTTCTCTGGTGACAGGCTTTTTGGCACAGAGCTGGACAAGCTGATTAAGGATTCTGCTGAGTCTAAGATACCGCAGAATAAACCTAAGCCACGGTATACCGTTAAGAGGAACCCAAAACAGTGGTCCTTTCGGTCCAGCTCACAGTCATCAGCACCGTCCGCTCGCACGGACCGAGGGGGCAAGCCCGCTTCTTAGTGGCGCTCTAAGAGTCGTCCAAAGAAGCCGGCGGGGGCAGCAGCTGCCACCCCCAAACCCGCCTCTACATGACTCGCTCTCTCTTCCTGCCTCCCCACAGGTGGGGGGCCGCTTGTCTCGCTTTCAGGACGAGTGGCTACTTCACGTTCCAGATCAGTGGGTTCGAGACGTAGTCTCGCGAGGTTACAGGATAGAGCTGACGTCAAAACCGATATCCCGATTCCATCGGTCGGTCCCCTCCCCAGAAAAAGCTCAGGCCTTTTCTTTGGTGTTGGAGGGACTCCGCAGAGACGGAGTGGTGGTCCCGGTGCCTTCCGGGGAGAGGTTCAGGGGTTTTTACTCCAACCTCTTTATCGTCCCAAAGAAGGACGGATCCTTCCGCCCGGTTCTGGACCTGAAGTTGTTCAACCATCACGTGTTGGTTCGGAAGTTCCGTATGGAATCACTGCGCTCCGTGATCGCAGCTGTGTCACAGGGGGACTTCCTAGCGTCCATAGATATCAGAGACGCTTACCTTCACGTGCCCATTGCACCGGCTCATCAGCGCTGGTTGAGATTCGCAGTGGGGGAAGAACACTTCCAATTTGTAGCGCTGCCGTTCGGGTTGGCCTCGGCACCGAGGGTGTTCACAAAAGTGATGGCCTCCATGATGGCTCTCCTGCACATGCAGGGACATGCCGTCATTCCCTATTTAGACGACCTGCTGGTCAGGGCGCCATCGGAACACCTTTGTCAAGTGAGCCTGGATGTGACCATGCGGTCTCTGGAACAGTTCGGTTGGCTCCTCAACATTCAGAAGTCAACGCTAGTTCCGACCCAGTCTTTGACATATTTGGGCATGGACTTCAACAAAGCCTCAGCCCTGGTGTCTCTGCCACGAGTCAAACAGATGGCGATCCAATCAGGAGTGCAAGCAGTCCTCCTGTCACCACAATCATCCCTACGGGGGTTGATGAAGCTGGTGGGGCGCATGGTGGCGGCAATCGAGGCGGTGCCTTTCGCACAATTTCGCCTCCGTCCTCTCCAGCTGGAGATTCTCCGCAGGTGGGACAAAAGGACGATCTCCCTGAATCGGCTGGTGACCCTTTCCCAACCGACCAGAGATTCCCTGCAGTGGTGGCTACAGCCACATCACTTGTCTCGGGGCCGGTCCTTCATCAAACCGTCATGGTTAGTGGTGACCACCGACGCCAGTCTGAAGGGCTGGGGGGCGGTGTTCTTACACCACAGGGCCCAAGGCCTCTGGACTCAGTCGGAGTCGGCGTTGCAGATCAACGTGCTGGAGATCAAGGCAGTCTATCTGGCGCTCCTGGCGTTTCAGAGATTCCTCTCAGGACAACCCATTCGGGTTCAGTCCGACAATGCGACGGCCGTCGCTTATATAAATCATCAAGGAGGAACCAGGAGCGCAGAGGCTCTGGCCGAAGTTCACCGCATCCTATCCTGGGCGGAGAACAACTGCCTGATCTCCGCAGTTCACATCCCAGGGGTCGAAAACTGGGAGGCCGACTATCTGAGCCGGCAGGGGATGGACGCCGGAGAGTGGTCTCTTCATCCGGACGTCTTCAGAGAAATCTGCAGCAGATGGGGCACGCCGGACGTGGATCTGATGGCCTCTCGGCTGAATCATCAGGTGCCGCAATACATGGCGAGGTCATGGGATCCCCAGTCTCTGGGAGCGGACGCTCTGATCTTGACTTGGTCCAGATTCCATCTGCCGTATGTGTTCCCTCCTCTAGCTCTGATTCCCAGGGTGCTGTGGAAGATCAGGTCGGAGTGCAGGGTAGCCATTCTAGTGGCTCCAGATTGGCCCAGGAGGTCCTGGTACCCGGACCTGTGGCAAATGTCAGGCGGACACAGGTGGGCTCTTCCAGAACGCGCAGATCTACTCGCGCAAGGCCCATTCTTCCACCTCAATTCCAGGGCCCTCAGATTGACTGCATGGCTCTTGAGGCCTGGCTGCTGACATCCAGGGGTTTCTCCCCTACAGTGGTTGCCACTATGAATCGGGCTAGGAAGCCCGTTTCCAGGAAGATGTACCACAGGACGTGGAAAATCTTTTTTACCTGGTGTGCTTCTGGTGGACGGTCTCCGTGGCCCTTGTCCATCCCGACGTTGTTGGCTTTTCTACAGTCGGGTTTGGAGTTGGGATTATCCCTTGGCTCTTTGAAAGGTCAAGTATCAGCTTTGTCAGTGCTGTTTGACAGGCGATTGGCGCTCCTCCCGAAGGTCCGTCAATTTCTGCAGGTGGTGTCGCGGATGGTTCCGCCCTACAAGAGACCTCTGGACCCTTGGGACCTTAACATGGTCCTGGCGGCATTACAGAAACCGCCGTTTGAGCCACTGAGAGATGTTTCTCTATCTCGTCTGTCCCAGAAAGTGGCCTTTCTGGTGGCGATTACGTCTCTGAGGAGGGTCTCAGAATTGGCTGCACTATCGTGCAAGTCACCCTTTCTGGTGGTTCACCAAGACAAGGTGGTGTTGCGCCCACGGCCAGAATTCTTGCCGAAGGTGGTATCAACTTTTCACCTGAACCAGGAGATTGTTCTCCCATCATTTTGCCCCGCTCCCGTCCATCAGGTGGAGCGCGACCTCCATACTCTGGATCTCGTGAGAGCTGTACGCATTTATGTGTCCAGGACCGCCTCCTTCAGGAGTTCGGATTCCTTATTTGTTCTTACGACAGGTCGCTGTAAGGGGTCCGCGGCATCAAAGTCAACCTTGGCCAGATGGATTAAGGCTTCCATTCAAGAGGCTTACAGGTCTTCTGGTTTGCCTCTCCCGGTGGGATTGAAGGCTCACTCTACCAGAGCTGTAGGTGCCTCCTGGGCCTTGCGACATCGAGCGTCTGCTCTACAGGTGTGTCAGGCGGCCACTTGGTCCAGCCTGCACACTTTCTCTAAGCACTATATGGTGCATGCCCATGCCTCTGCGGATGCAAACTTGGGCAGGCGGGTTCTCCAGGCGGCGGTTGCCCACCTTTAAAGGGAACCATGTGTTATCCGTCTTGTTGAGGAACTCTTCCCGCCCTGGGGTATTGCTTTAGGACATCCCCATTGTCTGGGTCTCCCATTATGATGACCAGAAAAAAGAGAATTTTGTTTACGTACCGTAAATTCTTTTTTCTTTAATCATCAATGGGAGACCCAGCACCCACCCAGTTGTTCCGTTGCATGTTTTTTGCAGTTGATCTGTTCCCTGTTGGGACAGTGTTTGCCGGGTTGTTGAACCGTCTGTGCACGGCATTCTTCCCGATGTTTCGGGTGTGGTTTATTTCCTCCTCGCAGCTTATGGACCAAACTGAGGATGTTCCCTGCGGTAGGGGTTTATAAGCGGAGGAGGCGGTGTCTACAAACTTGTAGTACCTAGTGTGACCTCCGGAGGGCAGTGCCCTAAACCCCATTGTCTGGGTCTCCCATTGATGATTAAAGAAAAAAGAATTTACGGTACGTAAACAAAATTCTCTTTTTTGGAAACGTCAACTAGAGCCCAGCCGGGGTCAGAGACACCTGAGGTCTGAGGAGCAGCAGAGTCACCTGCTATGGGGGACTTGTGACAGGAGAGGTGGCGTCCTGAGAGCAGGGAGTGAAGGCTGGTGGTGGAGCGCACTACACCCTGTGTAATATGGAGTTGAACCAGTTTCCCTTGAGATGTCTGGGGGCAAAAGGCTCAAGTAGGTTGGCCAAACGCAGGCACCTGAACCCAATCCTGATGGAGTGTAGATAGGGGGCTGCGGGTATGATAGGGGGAATGGACTCTGGATGTATTATCAACTTAGATCTGAGGACCCTGGCATCGGCTGGGAGCAGACAGATGCTTGTGCAGTGTGCAAAGCAGTAGATGCCAGCTTCTGTCTGAGAAGACCGATGAGTATCTGTGTTGGGGATGGAGAGAATATACTGGAGGGCATCACGGTTCTAGGACTGAAGGGTTTGCCCACTGTAGTGTTCAGTGAGTGCAGCATTCTAGAAGGATGTGAATGATTACCCTGAAGTGTAACACACTGTGTAAATACCTGTTATGAACTTGATGCCGAGTAAAGAAGCTTTGTTATTTACTACAGTAGAGTGCCGCCTGCTTTATATTCAACAAACCCACCTCCTGAATTCATGTAGGAGTGCTAGGACACTTGACCCAGCAATGACTACCGCATCCATTACACTTCATTCTAAGAACTCTGGCAAGATTGGGGCAGCACGGTGGCTCAAGTGGTTAGCACTGTAGCCTTTGCAGCGCTGGGGTCTTGAGGTCCTGGGTTCAATTCCCACCAAGGACACTAAGGACAACATCTGTTCTCCCTGTGTTTGCGTGGGTTTCCCCCGGGCACTCCGGTTTCCTCCCACATTGTAAAGCCATACTGATAGGATGTTTAGATTGTGAGCTCCCAAGAGAGACAGCATTACTCATGTATGTAAAGTGCTATGGAATCAATAGCGCTATATAAATGAATAAATATTATTATATATTATTATTAAGATAACAACCACCATTCTTTATACTGTAGGCTGATTCTTAGATTTGAACAGCAAGTCTAATATAGGATTGTTTCTTTTAGAAACCATGTCATGTCCATTGGTAGTGTCTGAGTTGTGCCACACTTCAAAGGAGTTGTCTCACTTTCAGCCTTCCGGTGCACACTGCACCGCTGCCTCCCAGCTTCCTGCTTACCTTGGAGCGGTGCACTCCTGATCATTGACTGTTCATCCAGGTGGTGTTTTTAGTTGCCACCTTGAAATAATTCTATCCAATGCTGCTTGCAGAGACAGCTTTGTCAGCATTATCGGAGGAGCACAGGGACACTGGAGCAAAGAACATAGGGCCTCTGGGAGCAGAGCTTACAAACTGTATACATCTACGAGTTTGTAAACGCACACTTCTTGCCTAGGAGATTGGCCGTCTCTGAGATGGCTGGTAATTTTTTTTTTTTTTTGACTCAGGTTTTTTTAATTCATATTTTGTTTACATACAAGATCATCTGGACAAGAGATTACATTTCGTATAAGAAAGTAAACCCCTCCCCTTCGACAGCAACCTTCCACCAGTTCTTTGTATCCTGTAGAAATATTTCTTCTATTCCAGTTATTACATCCAGAGTCGTCCTTGCTTCGAAAATACTTCCAGGCCTCTTACCCTCATTGTACTCTCTCTCCATCTTTTTACCATTGTCATACCCCTCCATGGCATCTAGAGTTTATCAAACATTTTAGTATTTTTCCCTCTACAATAAAAACTTTCCTCTAGATGTACAATATAGTCCACCTGCCTGATATACTCTTGTCTGGAAGGGGGTTCGGTCCCAATCCAATATTTGGCTATTAATTTCTTAGCTGCATATAAAAGCCCCCAAATTACAATCTTACTTGTGTTCTCCACTGTGATTTCTTCCACATTTCCCAACACACATACCACTGGGACTCTGGGGATGGTATATTTATACTTCCCTTCAATTAAGGTAAGAACCACAACCCAAAAGGATGTTGGTCTCGGGCACTCCCACATCATATGTAGAATGCCCGCCGCCTCACTCATACACCGCGGACATTCCGAAGTTGGGCATACTCCCACTCTAAAAAGGAATTCTGGAGACCTATAGGCTCTATGGATAGTCAACAGTTGAGTCATCCTCCCAGGCTTGCTCAAAGACAATTTAGGGACATATTCCTAGATACATTCCAATTTATCATCCTCTAAAACACCCACCTCTGCCTCCCACTTACTCCTTGCTATAATCAGGTGTTTATACACTGTGGCTATCACCCCTCTCGTTGTTCTTCCATACATATGTAATCAAGAACAATATCTTTCTGGATGCGCATTCCACCTTGCTTACGTTGTTGTGTAAATGCATCTTTAACTTGAAAATATTGATATCTGTGTGTCGATTTAAATGAAATTCTTCCTGCAAATCCTCAAATGTTTTAAGGGTCTGGTCTGTCAATAGCTGATAAACACAGCTAATTCCTCTGCTCATCCAATCTTTCAATTCTCCCAAATTCTCCTTGGACCATTGAGGAGTATATATTGTCCACCCATCTACTTCCCTAATCTTTGTAACCCTAGCCCACAGTCTGTGTAGCAGTCTGAACATTGGGGATATCTGGCTTAGCCTCCCAAGAAGTCCTGCCTCCAGACCCTGCACAAGTTCTCTATGTAGAACATGCTCCAAAATTGCTTGCACTGTCCCCTTCCGTGCCTTTGTCGCCCATCCTCTTATATGTTGACTCTGTGAGGCTAAAAAGTAGATCCATATAAGGTGGTGGCGAGATGGTACAGATGCCCGACAGATGTCCATGCGATGTTCCCCACGGCACCGGACAGGTGCTGGCGCTGCGAGCGTGATGCAGGCACCTATATACATATATGGTGGGGGTGCCCCTTAATAGCCCCCTTCTGGAGGGAAGTCAACACACTTTATAATAGAGTTATGTCCAACGACGTAAAATTCTCAGTAGATCTAGCCTTATTGAACAGAACATCCATGTCCATATCGAAATTTAAGAAAGACTTGCTTAGATACTTTCTAACGTCAGCAAGACGCTTAATACCTAGGTGGTGGAAACGCACTAGACGCCCTTCCAGACTTGAACTGGTAACAGAACTCAATGATGTCTGTAGATTGGAGGAATTGGCGTCTCAGTCTCTCCCAGGTCCGGCTGCAGTCGATAGTCACTGTGCCTTATGGGCTCCCTGGATCATGTACAGAGAATCGCAGGAGTTGAAAGATTGGATAAACCAGTGGGATAACTGAATGCTCTTTAGACGAACTCCACCACTAAAACTTGAAAGGAGACGGGTTCTGTCCTAGGTTTGAGGAGATATCACGCTCGGTTCCCTTTCCTACCCCTATTCTTCTTCCCCTTCTTTTCTTTCTATTCTAATCTATTTCTCTACCTAGTATTACAAAGGTTACTTTTTTCATTTTATGATTACACTGGGATGAGTGTATACTACAATACAAGTTTGAGTATTCATGGTTTATATGTTTTTGAGATATGCAAAATTTTCTGCATCCTACCATTGTACAAGCTTAGCTGTATCTTGTTATACTTCTTTATCTGGATTGCAAATAAATATTGATTTAACTAAAAAGTAGATCCAAGGATTAGGTAGAGCAAGGCCCCCCTCCTCCTTTGCTCGCTGCAAAGTCTTCAACTTATTCTAGGTTGCTTTCCTCCCCAGAACAAATATGGCTGGTAATCTTGGCATTGAATTATAAACTAATGGAATTAAAAATCCATCTGTTCTTGAGAATGGAGCAGACTTTTAACACTGAAGATGAAACCTACATCCTTTAAGGCTCTCCTATTTAGTTCTAGTCCTTAATGGGAAATACAAATTAGTGACCCTTTAGTTCTCTCCCTCTTTCTCTTTGTTCATGAGAACTTTTCACCTTGCTTAAACTAAACCCTTTACTTTGTTTTCCAGGTTTAAAAGTAGAACTTGAAGATCTGGCGAAAATAAAGGGTGAGGAGTGTTCTCTTGTTTTTTTTTTTTTTTTGTTTTGGTTGTTTGTTCTTCCTGTAACTTTATATTTAGCAAAAGGAGATATCTACATGGTTTTAATAATCACAGCTGAATAATTCATGGACCCTGCACTACCCCATTATTTAATGGGAGAAAAATATTGTGCAATGTGAGTTTGCTTTTAGTATATGTTGTCATACTTAATTATATCCACCAGAGGGCAGAGCACTATTCTCCCATGCTTGGTTTGGCTTTGCCAACCTCCTGTCTCTAGATGGCACTAGGTGCATGTATACTGTATTGTGGGAGATCAATGCAAGGAATCTAAGAGAATGTTTCTCTGTGGAGCGTGGCACGCTAGCAAAAGGATACTTGTAGGCCATGCAGTGCTCTTTTGGAAGTGTACACATGCAAATATCCTACTCAACGAGGAAGAGGACTAGAACTCTAGTGCCACCTTTTAGGGTAGCAATCCCAAAAGTCAATATCGACCCTTTATTGAGACTTGTCATATGACATGGGATAAATAGCCAAACCAGGCACTCCATTTGCAGACGTGTTTTGTGCTTTTTGCTCCTCATCCGTGCAAAGGAGGTGGTCTGATTTGGCTGGGTGAAAGGCTTCTGACATGGGGTTTAAAGGGGAATGTTTCTTATTGTGGAGAGTGCAAAACATTTGTAAGGAGACTTATGAGGCATGCAATGCTCCTCCAGGAATTTATATATCCAAGGGCATCTCTGAAGGGACGATATTGATTTTTAGGATTGCAACCCCCAATAGATTGCACTAGAGTTTTAGTACTCTTACTTTCTGTAGATGATTTTTGAATCACATATGCTTGAAATATATTCCCATAATTGTATGTTTCTCCCTATCAGGAGCTCTCCTACATATTGAGAGTGCCATTGATGCCATAGCACTTCCAACCAATGGTAATGGTATTACCAAAGAAGGGAGGTAAGTGACAGCGCTGAACAGTTGCATCAGATAGACTCTGTATCCACAATGGATATATATTACTCATGTATGAGATAAATCCATACACAGAGCTGAAACATAATATGACATTTCACAAACCTGGTCTGAGAAAACAAATATGGAAATTTCTGTGATAGCAGATTTTGTATGATTTATTTCTAAGTTTTGTATAAATTCACTTCTAAAACTGTCCAGTAATCCACAATGTTTGGTAATCCGGCATCTGCTCTCATTGGCAATATTGTTTGCCTATGTAATACATGAAATGCCTATAGGCCCCCATACACACTGGAGAAATATCAGTTGCACTCATATTAATGATTTTGGACGACAGTCAAATGTGTATAGAGCGCTGGGCGACTGATGGTTGAGAGAGATGTCTATCGCGTATGTCCGACTTTAGATTTAAGATTGCGTGATTCTCTCAGGGACATACCGCTGGCCAATGTGTGTGTGTACACGACTTTCTCATAGAGGATGGGGGAGTTGCCTGAAACAACTGTTTCGGCCGAACAAACCTGAGTGGAAACAGATATAGGAATAGATTATCCTGATAGGAAAACAAATGCTTGTACATAACTCGCCCAATATAATGTAAGCCCCATTTTACTACTGACAAGGCTCTGTGTAATGTAGCACTTCCATGGACATGACACCTATCGATGCCTAAAGAGGTTTTCTAAAAAAAATGTATTAAAATAAATACACATTTAATTTATTTTTTCTAAATACCTTTGTTTAGCAAAAAGGTATACATTAGGGGTGTAACTAAATTAGGTCAGGGGTTTCAATCACACCTGGAGCCTAGTCACCCCTAAAAGACTATTTAGAATAATTGGGGGCCCAGTTGGAGCTTTTGCATTTGGACCCATGAGCTTCAAGTTATTATGCCAATAATGGTATGCATTATTTAGTTTACTCTGTAAGGATTTTAAAGATGGCAACTGGCAATTATAAGTGTGCAGCCTATCCTATTAGAGGATGGGCTGCATGAAGAACATCTGCTTGAGACAGACGTCGGTCAGAGCAGCATGAACTTTCCTTTCTCTGTTCAGTCAACCTGAAAGGCGTGGACTAAAGGAGAAGGTAAATACTTTCTTCATGCAGCACATTGTACTGTGTGTCCATTGAATCTAGGACGTGTTGACATAGCGGTGTCACACGTGCAATTCTTGAACGATATAGTTTAAGCGTCTGCTTTTGATCGCTTAAGCGATATGTTTGTGCATCGCTACGTGCGATCAGCGATTTTACAATGTAAATCGCTTGATCGGACATCGAGATATGAGAGCGATCATACCGATAACGATACATCTGCTTCATCGGTGTTGACACACATGATTCCAGCTGCAGCTATGCTGGAGATGGTACTAGGTAACGCGGTTACTAATCGCGCGGCTAGTAACCCGATGTAACAAGTACAGCGATCGTGCTCCACATGTGTGAGTATGCTGTTGACATCTACACGATGTGACGATATTTAAGGATCGCGCTGCACGTATCTAATATCGTTCAAGATATTGCACCGTGACCGCATACTGATATATTGGCATTGCAATTAAACTGACAGAGAATAGATAAAGCATACCATCTGCTAATAGACCTATTAGAATAAAGGTAAATAAAATTTATTATCTATCTATTTCTGAGGAAGTTTTGTCTTCGGTTCCCAGTAAACCTGAAAAAACAGGATTGCATGGTTCATTAACACATTTCCTGCATAATCTCCCCCCCAAAAAATGCTGTTTAGGAACTTGAACAAGAACGACTCGATGGTTTATATTTTGTGGAATTCTCCGACGAGTTGTTAATGTTCATCCGGGTCCTGGTTTAGTTACTAGATAACATTGGATGTGTTTATAACATTCCTGCCACTTGCGTAGAGTACATGGCATAGAACGTAGCGATGTTGTCATCCAGGATAAGGTTATGCCATTCTTCCAGGAAGTCTTTTTGCAGATTGGAACAATTTCACAGAACGAAGTGAAATGTTTCCATCATCTGTGTGCGGTTTAGATAAAATGTGTTTATTTACTCACCCACTCTACAAGTCACCGACTGGTACTCCTATCTCTCCATCATATCTACTTGTTTCATATATCTCTCATATCTACTTCTCTCTTTTTTTTTTTTTTAATCTACTAATCCATGTATCAAGTTTGAAGCTTGCCATCCCAAGTATTCTGGATTATAGTGTCATGTGCATGGACTTTTTAATTCATTTTATCTGTAGCTAAAAAAATAAAATAAAAGTAAATCTCTCAGCTCCCCCTAACTAATGAAAGAAATGTAAGACATGGTGAACACTGGTGTGGAAAAACTGCGGTCTAGTAAGAATGCTTTCAAAAATGTAATTTATAATCTTTTATTATTTAATATAATCCAAAGTGAATGAATTAAAGATAAATCTATATCAAATCAGTATTTGGTGACCTCTCCCTTTACCTTCAAAACAGCATAAATTCTTATAATTATACACCGTTTCTGAAGGAGTCGCAGAAATTGTTCCAAACATCTTGAGAACTAACCACAGATGTGAAGCTGTATGCCTGTACTTCTCAGCATTGAAGACTAAAAATAGCCAAGGTTGATTGTAGAGACAGTGGTCAGCCAAGGAAACTTAGTGCAACAGATGGAAGAAACGTCATGGTTTCTGCCCTTGGAAATCAGAGGGATGTTCAGCAGTGCCATCAGTTTAGAACTGGCAGCAACCAGTGGAACCAATCTACTGTTTGGAGAAGCCTTCCGGAAGTGTCTTCAAGGAAAAATGATGCCAACATCCATGCTTTCTACATGGAAATATTTTTTTACACAGCTAAATGACAACCAATATCTCAACTGCAGCCTTTACAAGTGGTTTTCTCTACTTTTCTGCATGTTTACCTACATATTCATCACAAATGGAGAAATCTGGAATGACAATGCTAGTACATCTCCCCACCCAACCACCAGAGTTTTAATTGCAGACTGATGTCCTAGTGCATCTCAATGAATTAAATTAACTTTTTGATGATATTATATTTCAGTAATTCAATACATAAAGTGAAACGCATATATAGTCATTACACACAGAGTGATCTATTTAAAATTTTATTTCTGTAAATGTTGATGATTATGGCTTACAGCCAATGAAAACCCAAAGGTCATTGTCTCAGAAAATTAAAGTAGGGAGGATTGAAGGGTATTAATACAAATATTGATTTATTAGTCAACGTGTTTCGGGCCTCCCAGAGATGCCATGAAACATGGCAATATTACATTGATTTTTGATAATATTCTAATTCATTGAGGTGCACTAGTATATCTGTACATAAAAGCCACATCAATAATTAGGGAGGGAAGAGATATCTATAAACGCGGAGCTCCTGTATACAGTTTTTGTGTGCCGTATCACTCGCTATTTATATTTCATGTGTGTTCAGCTTAGGATGTGACCACTCAGATCTTAGAAATCGTTTCCTCATCTTTGTACAGTTACATTTTCGAGCTCTTCGCTTCTGCGGGAATCACATATGAAACGAGAACCGGTCTTCTAGAAATACTCGATCAGATCATACAGCACGTTGGGCGGAAGTAAGGAGTCCTCTGTATTGGGCCTTACCCACTTTAATATATGGTAAATAGCTTGTAATCAGTGTTCAACATCTTTGCCTTTCAGTTTCTGGTGTTTTCACAAGCACGCTAGGACTTCAGAAGTTGTCTGACATCATCCAGGTAAGAAAGATTGCTCCCTACCAAGAAAAAGTTCCTGAGCCATCCTCTTATCAGTAATATCTGCCTTTAGGAAAGCAGAGTGACCCTACAAGCCAATGTAGCTTTATTCTAGATTTCATAA
Organism: Allobates femoralis; assembly: GCA_033576535.1. Classification (NCBI taxonomy): domain Eukaryota; kingdom Metazoa; phylum Chordata; class Amphibia; order Anura; family Aromobatidae; genus Allobates; species Allobates femoralis. The sequence goes on along the minus strand of JARQOC010000006.1, from coordinate 413,392,822 downwards.
GCATTCCTACCCAGCTTCCCTATACTCCTGACAGATTTTTTGAAACAGTGCTTTATTGCTGCATAACTAAGCAGGTTTTATAAAACATTATTATTCTGTGTGTTCTGCAGATTGTATTTAATATTGATATCCCGGAGGGCTCAGCTCCACCAGCCAGGAATCCTCAGATCTCCAAATCATACAAGGTCAGTGGATGAAACTTTTAATATTTTTAACATTTAACCATTTTGCCATTTAAACTTTCAAAGTAGGTTTCATCTATATTTAAATTAAGTTATGTACACATTACTTAGGGCCCTTTAACATCAGCAGTTTACGCTGATGTGCGGCAGATCCAGCAGGTGGCGCCGGATCTGCTGGAACTGCCGCCTAATGGCCGACTTGCGGCCCGGATCCGGCAAGCCCCATGCATTCTGTGCGGCAAGTGTGGTTCTTCCGGATGCGGCAGATCAAACATTTGGGACCACAAAAAAACCACTACATCGTTTTTTTTTTCCGCACCGCAAGTGTCGGATCTACCGCACTTGCCGCACCGGACCGCAAGCCCCCATAGATAATACATGGGGCTTGCCGGATCCGGGCTGCAAGTATACCGTTAAATGGCGAATGCGGCGCCACCTGCCGGATCTGCCGCACATCAGCGTAAACCGTTGATGTGAAAGGGCCCTAATCCTGGTTTTACATCTTGTATTATACTCCAGAGCTGCACTCTCTATTCTGCTGGTGGAGTCACTGCATACATACATTACTTATCCTGTACTTATCCTTGCTCACTCCAGCGCTGCACTCACTGTTCTGCTGGATTAGTCGCTGTGCACATACATTACATTACAGTATTAATCATGTTGTCAAAGGGTGGGAAACTAATCTTTCTGCGTGCTACATGAGAGACCATAACTGGTGTGGAGGGGTTTAACCAATAGGCTGAAATTAATTCTGCTCCATATTAATATTAACATTATTTTATAGTAGTTATTAATACTGAGCAGAATTAAGTATGCTGACATCCTCTATCATACGATTATAAGCCCGCACACAGCCCCACTACATACAGTTCAGTTACCCCCATAGTCCCTCTATATGCACTGTGAGCCCCGCATAGCTTCCTATGTACATTAGGAGCCCCACATAACCTCTTATATATACCATGTCCTCGCATTTCCTTCTAGTGCATATGGCCTCTGCATAGCCTCCTAGATACTTTATGGGCCTCTGCATGGCCTCCTAGATACTTTTATGGGCCTCTGCATGGCCTCCTAGATACTTTATGGGCCTCTGCATGGCCTCCTAGATACTTTATGGGCCTCTGCATGGCCTCCTAGATACTTTATGGGCCTCTGCATGGCCTCCTAGATACTTTATGGGCCTCTGCATGGCCTCCTAGATACTTTATGGGCCTCTGCATGGCCTCCTAGATACTTATGGCCTCTGCATGGCTCCTAGATACTTTATGGGCCTCTGCATGGCCTCCTAGATACTTTATGGGCCTCTGCATGGCCTCCTAGATACTTTATGGGCCTCTGCATGGCCTCCTAGATACTTTATGGCCTCTGCATGGCCTCCTAGATACTTATGGCCTCTGCTGCCTCCTAGATACTTTATGGGCCTCTGCATGGCCTCCTAGATACTTTATGGCCTCTGCATGGCTCCTAGATACTTTATGGGCCTCTGCATGGCCTCCTAGATACTTTATGGGCCTCTGCATGGCCTCCTAGATACTTTATGGGCCTCTGCATGGCCTCCTAGATACTTTATGGGCCTCTGCATGGCCTCCTAGATACTTTATGGGCCTCTGCATGGCCTCCTAGATACTTATGGGCCTCTGCATGGCCTCCTAGATACTTATGGGCCTCTGCATGGCCTCCTAGATACTTTATGGGCCTCTGCATGGCCTCCTAGATACTTATGGGCCTCTGCATGGCCTCCTAGATACTTTATGGGCCTCTGCATGGCCTCCTAGATACTTATGGGCCTCTGCATGGCCTCCTAGATACTTTATATGGGCCTCCACTATGCCTCGCATAGAGTGTTCTAAGTCATTTGGCTGTCTTTAGTCTGCAGGCCAGACTGGCATAGCTAAAGGACAGCTTGTGTCCCACATGCTGCATTTTGCCCAGCCCTGATGTAGTCTGTGTTACACTCCAGTGCAGCATTCAACAATTTTCTTGCTGTTGTAAACCTTCAGCAAGCTCATTGACTGACAACCTACTTAGTGTTGCTGAGCTTCTAGGCTATACAGTGACCGCTCACTCTTTAAGCAGTGATGTTGGGAGCTCCAAGCTCTGAAACCTAATTCTCTTTTATGTGAATGTGAATACACAGATGGAATTACGATGTGTTTTACTTGTTTTCAGGTCCATATCCATCCAGACACCAGCCAGAGGAAGAAGCCCCGTGGGGATATCTGGAGTAACAGCAGAAGGCAGGGAGGTGAGCGCTCTTCCTACTCTTTTACTTGCTCCGTTTCAGGTTTTTACTATAAACAGTTATTGAGAGCAGTCCGCAAACTTAGATTATAATGTTTCTTTAGATTTTGGCAGTATCCGTTGAATCTATAATGTGTGTGGTTGTTGGGCACAGTTTTTGGTGATATTTGAAGCCACCTAAGAAAAATGGTAGAGTAGTTTGCCATTAATGTACCATCCAAGGGCAGCAATACATTGACATCAGGGATGTTGTAGACTATTCACATTTTCCACCTTGTTTTTCTTTCATCTTACAGGCAAGGTGCTGAGCTACTGGTGCTTCAGTCCTGGCTACACCATGCATGACCTAGTTAGATATGGAGTACGGAGCATTATTCTGACCAGCGGGACCTTGTGTCCACTCAGCTCCTTCGCCATGGAAATGCGGATGTGAGTAATACATGGGGGAGGTTGTAATGTCACAAGACCGGGAGAGCCATAGGTGGGAGACCACTGATGTGTCGCATGATGTCTATGTATATACAGTATAAAGTCTTTTTTTATGTTGTCTATGGCACAAGCTGCTTATTATTTCCTGAAACTCATTTGTCTTTTCTGAAATTTCAGCCCTTTTCCAGTGTCTCTGGAAAATCCACACGTCATTGAAAAACACCAGATTTGGGTCGGAGTTGTTCCTCGGGGCCCTGATGGAGCTCAGCTTAGCTCTGCATTTGATAGAAGGTATATATATTTATTCATTTATATAGCGCTATTATCCATAGCACTTTACATACATGAGTAATGCTGTCTCTCTTGGAGCTCACAATCTAAACAAGGTGAAGGTTAAGCAATCGTCTAAGTTAATATCTCCTCTTTGAGATTTTTGTAGTATATGAAATGTTGTGACTGCCAAGGTAAGAAGCGCTGGTTGCTGCAGCTTATAGAGAACGGGCCACGATGCCTTGATGCCTACATACCTTTTGAAGGGCATAAGTATACAACTTATAAATACCTATTTAAAGTGAACGTTTGAAGGATTATTCCCATCTTCATAAATAGGTATTGCTGGACAATACAAGCAATTTTGCAATGTACTGCTTATTACAATTTTCACCAATTCTTGAGAAATTAACTTTCATTATGTTTATAGCTTGTTAACTTGGAGACCCCTTATACACAGAACACCTGCATTCTTTTCAAGCTCTTTTCTATTGAAATTGTAAGCCCTGTATTGGCGCTCGGCAGGATTGCCAGAGTTTGCGTTACGGTTAGATTCACTATCGTGCTTAAAAGGTGGTTGACAAAGATGGTCAACTCTCCTGGGCACTGAAGTGTAAGCAAATGACAAAAAAAGTTTATCTCAGGAACAGCTGAAAATTTTAATAAGCAGTGAATTGCAAAACTCCAGTATCCGACAATATGTATCTAAAGATGGGAATACCCCTTTAAGGTTGTTACTAAAATAGCTTGAGCCTAAAAGAGGACCTGTCTTCAATTGAGTCTTCCTTTCTTCGCGTTTCAGAGTTAAAATGTTCCTGTTACTCCTCTTTGCAAGTATTTAAATAAACCAACTACTACATATTGGGACAGGATCTTGGAGGTGGGAATACCCTTTACGTATACGAACTATACAACAGTAATGTATAACCACATGTAATGTTGGGGGTTTAGGGCTGCCTTGACTACTTATTGCAACAGACTTGTACTACTGGCAAAAAAATAATTTGGGAAAAATAAACAGCATTTCCATTGTGGAGTCACAGAGCCTGATTATGATTCATAGGATAATCTATTCACAGTCATTATATAGCTGCATATGTAGTGATTTCATTAAATGTTTCAATAAAGTAATGAACAACTACAATTGTGATGTTCCAGTTCATTATGGAATTAAATAATTCTGTATAATCACTTCTTAAATGTGTTTATGCTGTTCCTCAGTCAATCCTCTGGGAAATGTATGAATACATTGACATTAGTCGTTAGCATTCCCCTTTCCAATGTTGAATGTTTCAAAAACAATGGCACTCGCTGGTCAGAGCTAAAAGTGTAAAACGGTGTGGAGACGCACCCTATAGTTACCATCCAAGATCCTATCCCATTATGTAGTAGGTCTAGTAGTAGTAGTAATAATATCGGCACATATATCCAATTAGAATTGCAGTATAGATCTTATTAGTTGTTATTTCATGGGCAGTGCATTACAGTAGCTTAGGTATCCATGGTTACGACCACGAGCAACTAACTGTCACTGAGTGGTCGTAACCATGGATACCTAAACTACTGTAAAGCCCCATACATGAAGTAAGCGATTTGGCTAAACAGAAGAACTATACTACATTTCTAATTGGAGGCTTTGCTAATCTTATTACTTTTGCTACATATTGGTGTAGGCTCTTGGAGATGGGAATACCCTTTTTAATGAGCTCCCTTCCAGCTCTGGCTCTGAAATCAGTACCCTGTTATCATTGGAAACTCTGAACTGCTCCTCCCATGATTATTTGCTGTGGTAAGGCCACCGCACCGTGGTCATCAGAGCTGCTCTATCCCACACCGAAGGAAAGGCAGAGGTGGTCAGACTTTCCATGCCTCTCCCTATACCTCTGCAGCTGCCATGTTGGAGAAAAAACTGGGCCACTGGTTGCACAGACAGAGTAAACTGAATCAGAAATGAACACGTTGGGTATATTTACTTTACATTAGAAGTGTAGTTACATTTTTTGGACAGTTCCTTTTAATATACGTGTATCTGCCAGAGCTTACATGTTCACATTGTTCTGATCTACTTTATGTTTTTTTTTTTTTTATCTTCTCAACAGATTTTCAACAGATTATTTATCATCTTTGGGGAAGACAATCGGTAATCTCCACTACACTACTAAAACATAATTTTGCATAGCCTTTTTTTGTGCGTACGGTTTGTATCTTATTTTTTTACTTTTTGCACAAAATGCATGCAAGGGAAGGAATTCTTGTTTGTGCCAAGAATGGTCTTATTGTCTGATCCCCACCCCTCTCTCGCAGTGGGATGGTCTTCTTGTCTGATTCCCACCTTTCTCAGCAGAAGATGGTCTTCTTGTTTGACTCCCACCTTTCTCTGCATAGAATGATCCTATCTGATTCCCACCTTTCTCAGCAGAGGATGGTTGTCTTGTCTTATTCACATCTTTCTCAGCAGAGGATGGTCTTCTTATTCGATTCTCATCTTTCACTGCAGAAGATGTTTAGTCTTGTCTGATTTCCACTTTTCCCAGCAGAGGATGTCCCTCTTGTCTGATTCCCATCTTTCTTAGCAGAGGATGGTGTAGAGACACAGGGGTCAGTGGGTGCTCTCGTCCGCTTGCCTGGCCGCCTTTAGAAGGGCTGCATGGACCAGGTTTCATCCCAACTGAATGCCTGAACTCCTTAGCCGTGGGCGGAATACTTCAGACAACACAGGGTGAGTAAACCATACAATGATATGACTTTATTGGATCCCAAAAGTCAAAGGCAAACCACAATGTAACAGACAAGTTTCTCATCCTTCTGCTGGTTTACCAAGGATTAAAATGTTTGTGTCTCCGGGGCTTCCAGGGCTACTTATCTCCATTCCATCAGCACCCCGCTTATGAGGGCAACCACTGAGAGACGAATAGTGACAAGCTTAGAAAGCTGACCGAGCACAGCAATGTCTGTAGCCAGGTGACCGAATTATCCCAACCTGGGTTTCTTCCTTAAACAGTCTCTGGTTAATGACATGGTTTTCCTGGCAGCTGGAATAGAAATTCCAAGGCTGAGGTTATGGTATTCCAACCAGGACTGCAGCCCCTAGATTGAAACCATGTAGCATATCAACTCCAGGTTCTGAACCCCTAGCCGGCACTGGTGTGCGGAGTGGGTCATCTCTCTGGTTGTTGAATACAGTCCCTTTTTTATATCCCAAGCCTACATCTCGGGGTATATTGTGTTCTTTCTAGGACTGGTGGAAGAATACTGGGTCTTATTGGTTAGAATTCAAGATGCATACATAATTTCCCTTTAAGTCATTACACGTCTCTGGCAGAGGGGGTAGGCTGTGAGCTAATTTAAATTGTCCACTTTCCTGTATTGCTAATTCAATGAAAGGCTCCAGAGTCTGACAATTAAACAGTGACTTGGCAAACATGAGAATATGCAAAAGGTCAATAGTCTGGCCAATTAAAAAACATTAACCCCAGACTTGCGCTGAGACAAGCTATTTTTTCACAGATGGTCTTCTTGTCAGATTCCCACTTTTCTCTGCAGTGAATGTTCTTCTTGTCTGGTTTCCACCTTTCTCTTTAGAGGATGGTCGTCTTGTCATATTACCACCTTTTCTTAGAGGATGGTCTTTGTCTGACTCCACCTTTTCTGCATGGATGGTCTATATGGTCTGATCTCCCACCTTTCTCTGCATAGGATGGTCTTCTTATCCGATTCCCACCTTTCTCAGCAGAGGATGGTCTTTTATCTGATTCTCATCTTTCACTGCTAGAGAATGGTGTAGAGACTGGGGTCAGTGGGTGCTCTTGTCCGCTGGCCCGGCCGCCTTTAGAAAGGCCGCTTGGCCAGGTTTCATCCCAACTGAACCCCGAACTCCTTAGCTGTGGGTGGAACACTTTTCAGACAACACAGGGTGAGTGAACCACACAATAATATGGCTTTATTGGATCCCCAAAAGTCAGAGGCATACAACACGCAATGTAACAGACACCAGTTTCTCATCCTTCTGCTGGCTTTCCAAGGATTAAAATGCTTGTGTCTTCGGGGCTTCTAGGGCCACTTATCTTCCAATCCATCAGCGCCCTGCTTTCGGCAGTCAACCACTGAGCGAAGAATAGTGACAAGCTTGGAAAGCTGACGGAGCACAGCAATGTCTGTAGCCAGGTGGCCGAATTATCCCAACCTGGGTTTCTTCCTTAAACAGTACTTGGTATATTGACAAGGTTATCCTGGCAGCTGGAATGAAATTCCAAGCTCAGTTTGGTATTCAACCAGGACTGCAGCCCCTAGATTGAAACCATATAGCATATCAAATCCAGGTTCTGATCCCTAGCCGGCGCTGGTGTGCGGAGTGGGTCATCTCTCTCTGGTTATTAAATACAGTCCCTTTTTTTTTATATCCCAAGCCTACATCTCGGGGTACATTGTGTTCTTTCTAGGATTGGTGGAAGAATACTGGGCTCTTTACACACTGCGACTTTCCAGCAATTTTTTTTTTTTTTTTCCCCAGCGATCCGACCTGGCCGAGATCGCTGGAAAGTCTCTCTGCAGTCGCTGGTGAGCTTTCAAACAGGCAGACTTACCAGCGACCAGCCAGCAGCGACATCGCTGGTAACCAAGGTAAACACCGAGTAACTAGCAGTCTGCTTAGTTACCGGGTGTTTACCCTGGTTGACCAGTGCCCAGCGTCTGTGCGGCGCTGGGCACTGGCTGTGAGGTCGATGATCGTTGGTCTCTCGCTTCACACGTAGCGATGCGTGCTAACCAGTGGGAGACCAAGGACCAAAAAATGGTCCTGAACGATGTGCAGGATCAGCGACCTCACTGCAGGGGCCAGGTCACTGATGTGTGCCACACACTGCAACATTGCTGGAGAGGTCGCTGTTGCGTCATAAAATCTGTGAGTTTCAGCGACATCGCTAGTGATGTTTGGTGTGTGAAGTACCCCTTATTGGTTGGAATTGAAGATGCATACATAATTTCCTTTAAGTCATGACAGTCTCTGACAGGGGGATGAGGATGTGAGGTAATTTACTTTGTCCACTTTCCTGTATTGCGAATTCAATGAAGGCTCCAAAGAGTCTGGCAATTAAACATGACTTAGCAAACATGAGATAACATGCAAAAGGTCAATAGTCTGGCTAATTAAGAACATTAACCCCAGACTTGCACTGAGACAAGCTATTTCTTCACAGATGGTCTTCTTGTCTGATTCCCACCTTTCTCAGCAGAGGATGGTCTTCTTGTCGATTCCACCCTTTCTCTGCAGAGGATGGTCTCTTGTCTGATTCCCATCCCTTTCTCAGCAGAGGATGGTTTCTTGTCGATTCCCACCTTTCTCTGTAGAGGATGGACTTCTTGTCCGATTTCCACTTTCTCAGCAGAGGATGACTTGTCGATTCCACTTTCTCAGCATGGAATGGTTGTCTTGTCTGATTCCCACCTTTCTCAGCAGAGGATGGTCTTGTCTGATTCTCATCTTTCTCAGCATGATATGGTCTTTGTCTGATTCCCACCTTTCTCAGCAGAGGATGGTCTTCTTGTCTGATTCCCACCTTTCTCAGCAGAGGATGGTCTTCTTGTCAATTCCACCTTTCTCAGCAGAGGATGGTCTGTCTTGTCTGATTCCCACCTTTCTCAGCAGAGGATGATCTTGTCTGATTCTCATCTTTCTCTGCTGATTATGGTCGTCTTGTCTGATTCCCACCTTTCTCAGCAGAGGATGGTCTTCTTGTCTGATTCCCACCTTTCTCAGCAGAGGATGGTCTTCTTGTCTGATTCCCACCTTTCTCAGCAGAGGATGGTCTTCTTGTCCGATCTCCACTTTTCTCTGCAGAGGATGGTCTTGTCTGATTCCCACCTTTCTCAGCAGAGGATGGTTGTCTTGTCTGATTCCCACCTTTCTCAGCAGAGGATGATCTTGTCTGATTCTCATCTTTCTCTGCTGATTATGGTCGTCTTGTCTGATTCCCACCTTTCTCAGCAGAGGATGGTCTTCTTGTCTGATTCCCACCTTTTCTCAGCAGAGGATCGTCTTCTTGTCTGATTCCCACCTTTCTCAGCAGAGGATGGTCTTCTTGTCTGATTCCCACCTTTCTCAGCAGAGGATGGTCTTCTTGTTTGATTCTCCCCTTTCTCTGTAGAGAATTACTACCTTTTCTGATTTATTAGGCTTGTCTTTGCCCTTTATCTTTTTAAAGTTAACCTTATTTTTTTTTCCCTTGGAATCTGTTTGTTTCCAGGTAACATATCTCGTGTGGTTCCTCATGGTCTGTTGGTCTTTTTTCCTTCTTACCCCGTCATGGATAAAAGCCTGGAGTTCTGGAGGGTAAGGATGTCACATAGTTGATTTGTCACATTCGCTGTTCAGTTTGTGCAGTCATGTTGTCCTGTTATTGTACTTCCCCTGCAGGAAAATGGGCTCACTTCACGAATTGAGGACGTAAAACCAATGTTCGTGGAGCCAAGAGGGAAGGGATCATTTACAGAGGTGAGACACACAAGAATTTTATAAGAAGCCTAAGTACCTCTAATTAATCAATCTAGACATATGACGAGTTGTACTTTCATATGCAATCATTTATTTTACCATATAGTGTACAGGGAAATTGCAAAAAAATTCTAAATGCAGTGAAATTGCAAAAAAAGTGCAATGACACGTTTGTTTTTTGAGTATTTTAGTTGCCATGTTCTCTATATGGTAAAACCGACGTGACTGGGTGATGCCTCGCTTCGGTACGAGTTCGTAGACACCCAACATGTATACCTTTACTGGTATCTAGGTGGTGAAAAAAAATTCAGAAATTTGAAAAAACAAACAAACACAAAACGGACTTTCTCTGTCGCCTCATTGGGGGACACAGGACGATGGGTTATGCTATTCTGCCTCTAGGAGGCGACACTAGGCAAACAAAAAAGAAGCACAGTGGCTCCTCCCAGCAGTATCTAACCCCCTGACTGGCACAGTTCAGCCAGTTTTTTTGCTTAGTGTCTTAGGAGGTAGACACTGTTTGTTATTTTCTCTTCATCGAGTTTCCTTCAGACCGCTGCACCATCCCTCCTCAGTCCCCCTCAGTTGGGGCTCTGAGTTGTAGGTGTTGGCAGGCTCCTGCAGCAACCCTCCCCAGTCCCCACAGTTGGGGCTCTGGGTTGTAGGAGATTATCCCTGGCCTTCTCGCCGCAGCAGCTCGGAAGATGGAGCTGCACTGGGATGGAGGTCTGTGCCCCTGTCCCTTGTGGGCTCCAGGGTGGGGAGCCGTCTTCAGGTAGGAGCTGCGCTGTCCCCCGGGGTCCCCCTGGGGGTTCCTGCCCGTGCTCTGTCTTTGGCGCTGCGGTCTGTGCCGGCATCCCCGGCAGCCTGTATTATTAAAGGGAACCTGTCACCTGATTCTAAGTCCCTACACTATCATTAGCTGTCCCTACACCTTCCTAGCTGCTCCCTATCTATCCCTTTCTCCTCTAAAGTATCCCTATTAAACATGTGAAAAAGAAGTATAAACTTACTGCAGTCCCCGTGGTTGGGGGACTGGGTAGGCGTGGCCACGCTTCCTTCATCACACCTCTGTGGTGTAATGCCCGCCCCGCTGGGCGGCATTATTCTGTGTCCTCTCTGCCCCCAGTATTTGGAATCTCCCGCCCTCTGTGTCCTTCTATGCACCGGCCGGACGTCACATCCGGCGCGGTGCATTATGGGGCCGGTCACGTGATCGGCCCTAGTGCATTATGGGGCTTGATCACGTGATCGGCCCGGCTTCAATAAGCGCGTGCGCGTAGCCGGGCTGATCACGTGATCAAGCCCATAATGCACTGGGGCCGATCACGTGACCGGCCCCATAATGCACCGCGCCGGATGTGACGTCCGGCCGGTGCATAGAAGGACACAGAGGGCGGGAGATTCCAAATACTGGGGGCAGAGAGGACACAGAATAATGCCGCCCAGCGGGGCGTGCACTACACCACGGAGGAGTGGTGAATGAAGGTGGGAAGGTGTAGGGACAGCTAGTGATAATGTAGGGACTTCGAATCAGGTGACAAGTTCCCTTTAATTTAGGCCCCGGCTTTTGGGCCTGTAGGCCTTCCCCGCCCATAGTGATGATGCGGCGCGGCTGGGAGCGCCCCCGGGCCGGCCCATCTTCCAATTGAGTGCAGCTGCTCTGGGCATCACTGGGGGGGGGGCGTGGCCTCGCGTTTGCCCTGTGGTTTCTCTACCCCACTCTGTCAGGCCTGTGCCTCTAATTCCTCTCAGACCTGTGCCCTTGTCTCTGAGCAGGCCCCGCTGGTGAGGTGGTGGTGGCCAGCGTCCCCGCCCCGCCGGAATGTCGCAGTCTAAGCCAATCCATCCAGCAGCTATCTGGTTCCGGTCAGGAGGAGACGCGCTCTCGTTCTCCTCCTTCCTGCCATGTGTCTAGTAGGAAGAGGCTCCGCAGGGGGTCTCCCTCGGCCCCATCTCAGGCTTCTCCTACATGAAGTAGGTCCTGTGAATCTCACTCGTCGAGCGAGCTCCGTGATTCGGATGTGGAGGCGGATCTGGGTGATTTGCTCGAGTCCGCTTTCTCGGATACCCTTGCCATGGTGGACGACCTGGTTTCAGCTGTGAATCAGGCCTTGTCAGTGGCTGACCCAGCTCCAGTCGCTTCATCAGACCACGTAATATCTTTCAAGAAGCCCAAGAGACCTCAGAAGGTGTTCTCTGATCATCCTGAGATTCAGGAAGTTCTGCAGAAACATTGGTCGCACCCGGATAAACGGTTTGGTAATCGTAAGGCGATTGAGGCTCATTATCCTTTTTTGCCGGCGGTGGCACGCGCCTAGTCGGATTCTCCGCAGGTGAATCCTCCAGTGTCCCGTCTGGCATCTAGGACTCTTCTTTCGCTTCTTGATAGTGCGTCTATCAAGGACTCCACGGACCGTGAGTTGGAACAATTGTCCAGATCAGTGTTCAAGGTTTCAGGGTCTTTGCTGTCTCCTTCCTTTTGCCTCCATGTGGGTGGCTAAGGCCATTGTGACCTGGGCTGGTAAATTACGCTCTGCGTTGCGTCACAGAGCTGCGGATCCAGAATTGTTGGATCTGGCTGCTCAGATGTCTATCGCTGGAGAATTCTTAGTGCACGCTTCTATTGATGCGGCTAATTGCACTGCGGCGGCAGCTTCCAATGCCATCGCCATTCACCGAGCTCTCTGGCTTCGAGAATGGAAGCCGGATTCGGCTTCAAAGAGGTCGCTCACCGGCATGCCTTATTTGGGTGGGCGTCTATTTGGTGAAAAGCTGGATAAGCTGATCTCTGACGTGACAGGGGGTAAAAGTACCTCGCTTCCTCAGCAAAAGCCCAAGCGTAAATTCTTCAGGGGTCAACAGGCGAGATTGCGGTCTGTTCGGAACTCATCTGGGTGGTCTGTCTCTCGTCCGATCCAGTTGGCCCGTGCGCCGCGTGCGGACAGAGGTGGTCAGCCTCGCAGTAAGTCGGGTTCGAGCTGGCAGCCCCGAAACAGGCAGTCCAAGTCGAAGGACTCCGGACCGCAGAGGTTTGCCTCTTCATGACTCGGCCGCTCCGGAAGACTCTTCCCGGATGGGTGGCCGACTTTCCCGCTTTCGGCATGTCTGGCTCGCTGTTACAGACGATCAGTGGGTCCAGGACTTGGGTGTCTTTCGGATACAGCATCGAGATTCACACTCTTCCTCACAGAAGCTTCTTTCTTTCTCGTCCGCCGGGCTCGCTGGACAAGGACGCCTTTTTTCGGGCCGTCGACTCCCTTCAGCAGGCGGGAGTCGTCATTCCGCTTCCTCAGGGTGAGCGATTTCACGGATTCTACTCGAATCTGTTTATCATGCCGAATAAAGACGGATCTTCCCGTCCTGTTTTGGATTTAAAACATCTGAACAGATTTGTCAGAGTTCGACATTATCGAATGAAATCCCTGCGTTCCGTCATCGCTTACATGCGGCAGGGGAAGTTCCTCGCTTCCATCGATATCAAGGACGCTTACTTGCATATTCCGATAGCCAAGTCTCACCAAAGGTTCTTGCGTTTCGCTGTGGACGAGGATCATTACCAGTTCGTTGCTCTTCCATTCTGATTGGCAACTGCCCCTCGAGTTTTCAACAAGGTCATGGCGGCGGTCATGGCCGTGTTGCACGTCCGGGGTGTGTCTGTTTTTTTGTACTTGGACGACCTGTTAATCAAGAGTCGGTCTTTCAGGGACTGCGAGGAAAGTGTCCGCGTCACGATGGATACTCTCTCGCGTCTGGGATGGATTCTCAATCTCCCAAAGTCTTCTCCAGTCCCGAGCCGCAGGGTTTCATACCTGGGAATGATCCTGGACACGTCTCGGGGACTTGTCCTTCTTCCTCAGGGCAAGGCCAAGTCTCTGCGCTGTGCAATTCATTTACTCCTGCGTCCTGTTCCACATTCCCTTCGATTCGCAATGCTGGTCTTGGGGAAGATGGTGTCAACAATGGAGGCAGTGTGCCTTTTGCTCAGTGACATCTCCGTCCATTGCAGTTGGATCTCCTGGCGGCCTGGAATCGCAGTCCGTTCACTCTTCACTGGGTTTTCCGACCATCGGCAGTGGCGAGGCTTTCTCTCCGCTGGTGGCTAACTCAGTCGTCTCTCTCTCTCTCGAGGGAGGTTGTTTCTGCCAGTGGGACGTGTTGTCCACCAACGCCAGTCTCTTCGGCTGGGGAGCGGTGTTTTGTCATCACACGGCCCAGGGTCGGTGGACTTCAGAGGAGTCTTCTCTACCCATCAATCTACTGGCGATTCGGGCCATTTACTTGGTGCTACAGAGTTTCCGTCATCTCCTGAAGGGCCGCCACATTCGTATTCAGTCGGACAATGCCATGTCGGTGGCTTATGTCAATCATCAGGGCGGAACGCGCAGCAGGTCAGCAATGCGGGAAGTGGAGTCGATTCTCCATTGGGCCGAATCTTCGGAGGTGGTTCTGTTGGCAGTCCACATTCCGGGGATCGAGAATTGGGCGGCGGACTTTCTCAGTCATCAGGGTCTTGTGTCAGGAGAATGAAGACATCCGGATGGAGAGCCCAATCAGATCTGCAATCGGTTTGGGATCCCGGATGTGGATCTCATGGCATCACGGAAGAACACGCAGGTTCCCGCCTTCTTTGCCCGCTCCCGAGATCCCTGTGCTCTGGGTTCAGGCGTTCTAGTCCAGGACTGGACGTAGTTTCGTCTCCCATACGTCTTTCCGCCTCTGGCTCTCATTCCCAGGGTGGTGCAGAAAGTCAGAATGGAACACGTTCCGGTACTTCTGGTGGCCCCGGACTGGCCCAGGAGATCGTGGTACCCGATCTCTTACAACTTGCCGCAGACGTTCCGTGGCGGCTGTTGGACCAGCCAGATCTTCTCTCCCAGAGCCCATTTCATCACCAGAACTCAGGGGCGCTTCATTTGATGGTCTGGCCCTTGAGACCCTACTTTTGACTTAGGCGTTTTTTTCAGAGGAGGTTATGTGCACTATGGCTTGCGCGAGAAAACCCGTTCCAGCTCGCATTTACCACCGGACTTGGAAAGCCTTCTTCGTCTGGTGCGACTCGGGAGGTCTCCCGCTCTTGCATTTTTCCCTTCCTGCGGTTCTGGGTTTCCTGCAGGCTGGGTGGGACAAGGGGCTTTCCCTTGCTTCTCTTAGGGGTCAGGTCTCTGCCCTATCTGTGCTTTTCTGATCATCATAATGGGAGATCCAGACAATGGGGTTTAGGGCACTGCCCTCCGGAGGCCACACTAGGTACTACAAACTTGTAGTAACCGCCCCCTCCACTTATAAACCCCTACCGCAGGAGATATCCTCAGTTTTAAACTTAGTGTGCTCGGAGGATCACACGCTCTGCTTGCACATCACAGCATTCTCACAGCTCACGTGATGGCGTATGAAGACAAGGTAGGTCCCGGTCGGGGACCTCCGGCAGTCTCCCTGTTCACCCTTGGGGAACACACAGGTTGAGGTACCGGAGGGCCTAGAGCCTGGACGCGTCGTGTCCTCCCGGTACGCTGCCGCGCTCCTTCCCATCCTTTCGTGGGGGCTCTGGGAAGTGGGAGACAGGAGCCTTGCACAGCTCCGCTCCGTCCGAGGCCTCCCTAAATGGTGCTCACAGACCGGACTGGAGCCAGCCCAGTCCGAGGCCTCCCTAAATAGTGCTTACAGACCGGACTGGTGCTGAACCCCCGTCCGAGGCCTCCCTTAATGGTGCTTACAGACCGGACCGGCACTGAGGTACCCTGTGTATCTCCGGTGTGCCTGGGGGTAGTGTCTGGACCTTATGTGTCTGACACTCAGACCGCGCGCAACCCTCGGGTCCGCGGTTCTGGCGGTGTGCCCTGTGCTGGGGTCACCCTGGCTGACCGCCCTGTGGGTCACAGGGGCTGCGGCTGTGGGCTACAGATTTGTGTTTACAGCCCTGGGTATAGTGTTGGCACGATACCTCCCGCACTGCGGGCTCCGGCACCAGATTTACTAAGATGGCTGCCTGGAGAGACGAGGAGCAGCCCAGGGGATGACGTCATCGCTGGGCGTGTGTGTGTGCTTCCCGCGTGTTTTCTGCACCGCCCATAGCTTGTCCGGTGGCGGCCATCTTCCCCTCACTTCCCTCCTGGGACTGATTGAGTGCACTACTGCATTTCCGGGGAGACCGGTCATAACCCTCGCGGAGGCCACACACACATCACTCCCCTTCACCGCATTGAAGCGGTCGGTAAGCCACCGGTGTACCGGTTTCTTATTTTCCCCGGCTGTGGGTATGTCCTCAGCAAGGAAAAGTGCTGCTAAGGCAGTCAGTACCACCACTACCTGTGCTACATGCAACGGGACACTGGTTGGGAGGTCCTGCAATAACTGCGGACTCCCAGATGCCCGGGCTGATACTGCTGATCGCCGAAGTCCACCGCATTCTATCCTGGGTGGAGGACAACAACTGCCTGATCTCCGCAGTCCAGGAAAGCCCAGCTGCTCCTTCAAGTTACCCCCGGGTGTCACCCTTTTCAACCGCGAGACCCCTTAAGCGGGCTCGCCGAGATGACTCACCCGAGATCCAGGCTCTCTCTGAGGAGGAGCGTCACTCTGATGGTGACGAGGATGATGGGGGTTCAATACTTGAGTCTGTGTTCGAATCACCAGACGGGGTGGAGGATCTGGTATCCTCCATCAACGAGACTCTGCATCTCGTGGCGCCCCCTGAGGAGGTGGAACTCCACCCAAAGGAGGTGTATCAATGGTTGCAGCCGGAGGCTCGACCATGTGGCTCCTTTATGGACCACACTAATTTTGGAAGGGTGGTCAGAGCACCCAGGATTCATCCTGGGCGGCCTTATGTCCGCAAAGCTAAGGACACTCGTTTCCCCTTCCCTCAGGAGGTGCTTCAGGAGTGGTCGCAGTCACCAAAGGTGGACGCTTCCATGACCAGGATTGCTGCACGCTCCCTTTTCTCTGCCTCTGATAGCTCCTCCTTGAAGGACGCGACGGATAGACAGGTCGAACAACTCGCCAAGTCTTCTTATGAGGCTGTGGGGTCTTCATTTGCCCCTAATTTTGCCACGGTCTGGACCCTGCAGGCGATCACCACCTGTTTGGATGATATCACTGACCTAGGGGGTCCAATTCAGAGGTCCTGGCGCTTATCGATAGGGCAAGGGCCTATGCGGATTACGCCAGGACAGCGACCTTGGAGACTGCCACCCGCTCTGCTGTGGCTTCGGCCAATGCTATAGCGATCCGCAGGTTGTTGTGGCTGCGTCTATGGGACTCAGATGCCACGTCAAAGAAGATTTTGCAAAGTCTTCCTTTCTCTGGTGACAGGCTGTTTGGAACCGAGCTGGATAAGCTGATAAAGGATTCTGCGGAGTCTAAGATTCCACAGAATAAGCCTAAACCACGGTATACGGTTAAAAGAAACCCTAAACAGTGGTCCTTTCGTTCCAGCTCGCAATCATCAGCATCGTCCGCTCGCGCGGACAGAGGGGGCAAGCCCTCTACTCAGTGGCGCCCCAAGGGTCGCCAGAAGAAGCCGACGGGGGCAGCAGCTGCCACCCCCAAGCCAGCTTCCGCATGACTCGCTCTCTCGTCCTGCCGCCCCACAGGTGGGGGGCCGCCTGTCACGATTTCAGGACAGATGGTTACTCCACGTTCAAGATCAGTGGGTCCGAGACTTAGTCTCGCGCGGTTACAGGATAGAGCTGACGTCGCGGCCGACACACCGATTCCATCGGTCTGTCCCATCCCCAGAAAAGGCGCAGGCTTTTTATCGGGTGTTGGAGGGACTCCGCAGAGACGGGGGTAGTGGTACCAGTGCCTTCCGGGGAGAGGTTCCGGGGTTTTTACTCCAACCTCTTTATTGTCCCGAAGGAGGACGGTTCTTTTCGCCCGGTTCTGGACCTCAAGTTGTTCAACCGTCACGTGTTGGTTCGGAAGTTCCGCATGGAATCCCTGCGCTCCGTGATCGCGGCTGTGTCGCAGGGAGACTTCCTAGCGTCCATAGATATCCGAGATGCTTACCTTCACGTACCCATTGCACGGGCTCACCAGCGTTGGTTGAGATTTGCAGTGGGGGACGAACACTTCCAGTTCGTGGCGCTGCCTTTCGGGTTAGCCTCGGCACCGCGGGTGTTCACAAAAGTGATGGCCTCAATGATGGCTCTTCTACATGTGCAGGGACATGCCGTCATTCCCTACCTAGACGACCTGCTGGTCAGGGCCCCATCGGAACACCTTTGTCGGAAAAGCCTGGAGGTGACCATGCAGTCTTTGGAGCAGTTTGGGTGGCTTCTCAATATCCAGAAATCAACCCTGGTTCCGACCCAGTCACTGACATATCTGGGCATGGACTTCCATACGGACTCAGCTCTGGTGTCTCTGCCGCAAGTAAAACAGCTGGCCATCCAATCAGGAGTGCAAGATCTCCTCCTGTCACCGCACTCATCCCTACGGGTTTTGATGAAGCTGGTGGGGCGCATGGTGGCAGCGATAGAGGCGGTGCCTTTCGCGCAGTTTCGCCTCCGTCCTCTCCAGCTGGAAATTCTCCGCAGGTGGGACAAGAGGACGGCCTCTCTGAATCGGCTGGTGGTCCTTTCGCAACCGACCAGGGATTCCCTACAGTGGTGGCTTCAGCCATGCCACTTGTCACGGGGCCGGTCTTTCCTCAAACCGTCATGGTTAGTGGTGACCACCGACGCCAGTCTCAAGGGCTGGGGTGCGGTGTTCTTACACCACAGGGCTCAAGGCCTCTGGACGCAGTCAGAGAACTGGGAGGCCGATTACCTGAGCCGGCAGGGGATGGACGCCGGAGAGTGGTCTCTGCATCCGGACGTCTTCCGGGACATCTGCAGCAGGTGGGGCATCCCGGACGTGGACCTGATGGCCTCGCGGCTGAATCATCAGGTACCGCACTACATGGCGAGATCGTGGGACCCTCAGTCTCTGGGGGCGGATGCCCTGATCCTGTGTTGGTCCGGGTTCCAACTACCATATGTGTTCCCTCCTCTGGCACTGATTCCCAAGGTTCTGTGGAAGATCAGGACGGAGTGCCGCGAAGCCATTCTGGTGGCACCGGACTGGCCCAGGAGGTCCTGGTATCCGGATCTGTGGCAACTGTCCGGCGGGAACCGGTGGGCTCTTCCAGACCGCGCAGATCTTCTTGCGCAAGGCCCTTTCTTCCACCTCAATTCCAGGGCCCTCAGATTGACTGCATGGCTCTTGAGGCCTGGCTTCTGACATCCAGGGGGTTCTCTCCTACCGTGGTTGACACTATGAATCGGGCTAGAAAGCCCGTATCGCGGAGGATATACCACAGAACGTGGAAAATCTTTTTCGCCTGGTGTGCTTCTGGCGGACGTTCACCGTGGCCCTTGTCAATTCCGACTCTGTTGGGTTTCCTGCAGTCGGGTTTGGAGTTGGGGTTATCCCTCAGCTCCCTGAAGGGGCAGGTATCAGTGCTTTCCGTGCTCTTTGACAGGCGCTTGGCGCTCCTTCCGAAGGTCCGTCAATTTCTGCAGGGGGTGTCCCGGGTGGTCCCGCCATACAGGCGACCGCTGGACCCTTGGGACCTTAACATGGTCCTGGCGGCCCTGCAGAAACCGCCGTTCGAGCCACTGAGGGAAGTCTCCCTCTCTCGTCTGTCCCAGAAAGTGGTCTTTCTGGTAGCAATTACCTCTCTGAGACGTGTTTCAGAATTGGCTGCACTGTCGTGCAAGTCACCCTTCCTGGTTGTCCACCAGGACAAGGTGGTGTTGCGCCCGCGAGCAGAATTCTTGCCGAAGGTGGTTTCCACTTTTCACTTGAACCAAGAGATTGTTCTCCCATCATTTTGTCCCGCTCCTGTTCATCAGGTTGAGCGCGACCTTCACACTCTGGATCTCGTGAGGGCTGTACGCATTTATGTGTCCAGGACGGCTTCCTTCCGGAGTTCGGACTCTTTGTTCATCCTTACGGCGGGTCGCTGTAAGGGGTCCGCGGCGTCAAAATCGACCTTGGCCAGATGGATCAAGGCGCCCATTCAAGAGGCCTACCGTTCTACGGGTCTGCCTCTCCCCGTGGGCTTGAAGGCGCACTCGACCAGAGCCGTTGGTGCTTCCTGGGCTTTGCGACATCGCGCCTCTGCTCTGCAGGTGTGTCAGGCGGCCACGTGGTCTAGCCTGCACACTTTCTCTAAGCACTATATGGTGCATGCCCATGCCTCTGCGGATGCAAGTTTGGGCAGGCGGGTCCTCCAGGCGGCGGTTGCCCACCTTTAAGGGGGACCGCGTCTTTAAACATTTTGTGAGGAACTTTTCCCGCCCTGGGGTTTGCTTTAGGACATCCCCATTGTCTGGGTCTCCCATTATGATGATCAGAAAAAAGAGAATTTTGTTTACGTACCGTAAATTCTTTTTTCTTGAATCATCAATGGGAGACCCAGCACCCACCCAGTTGTTCCGTTGGATGTTTTTTTCCTTTGGACTGTGCCCATTTGGGACAGTGTTGTTTTTCGGGTTGTTAGACCGTCGGTACACGGTCTTCCCGATGGTTCGGGTGTGGTTGTCTCCTCGCAGCTTATGGACCAAACTGAGGATATCTCCTGCGGTAGGGGTTTATAAGCGGAGGGGGCGGTTACTACAAGTTTGTAGTACCTAGTGTGGCCTCCGGAGGGCAGTGCCCTAAACCCCATTGTCTGGGTCTCCCATTGATGATTCAAGAAAAAAGAATTTACGGTACGTAAACAAAATTCTCTTTTTTTCAGCGCAGATTGGCCACGAAACCCCAGGTTCGTACTTTTTTTTGCAAGGTGTGTCACGTATTGTTCCACAGTATAGGAGGCCTTTGAAAGCCTGGACTTGAATCTGGTCCTGGATGTGCTTCAGAAGCCATCTTTCGAGCCTCTCCGGAAGTCTCCTTGCGTCTTCTCTCTCAGAAGGTGATGTTTCTTGTGGCGATCACCTCCATTCGGAGGGTTTCTGACTTGGCGGCGCTTTCCTGTGAGGCACCTTTCCTTCCCAAGGTGGTTTCCTCTTTCCATTTGAATGAGGACATTGTCCTGCCATCTTTCTGCCCAGCTTCGGTGCACCACATTGAAAAGGCGCTGCACACCCTAGATCTCGTCTGGGCTCTGCGACTTTGTGTCTAGAACAGCGCCTTTCAGGAGACGGATTCTCTATTAGTCCTTCCGGAGGGTCCCTGGAAAGGGTTGGCCGCTTCCAAGGCCACTCTCACCCGGTGGATTAGGTTTACTATTCAGGACGCTTATTCTTTCCGCAATTTGCCCATTCCATCGGGGTTGCGGGCTTACTCCACTCTCGCGGTGGGTGCCTCCTGGGCTTTTCGGCACCAGGCTTCGGCTGAGCAGGTGTGCAAGGCTGTTACTTGATCTAGCCTTCACACCTTTGTAAAACACTATCGTGTTCATACTCTGGCTTCAGCAGATGCGAGTCTGGGTAGGCGCATCCTACAGGCATCGGCCGCTAGTCTGTAGGCTGCATTTTTCAGTTGTGGATGTTTTTTTCCCACCCAGGGACTGCTTTAGGACATCCCATCGTCCTGTGTCCCCCAATGAGGCGAAAGAGAAAAGTAGAATTTTGTGTACTCACCATAAATTCTTTCACTTAGCCTCTAATCGGGGGACACAGCACCCTCCTTGTGGCCGGTTGGCCCTGTTGTTGGTGTTCACTTGTTTTTTGCCTGATCGGCTTGTATATTATTTTTTCCTCCTACTACTTTAGCAAAAAACTGGCTGAACTGTGCCAGTCAGGGGGTTATATACTGCTGTGAGGAGCCACTGTGCTTCTTTTTTGTTTGCCTAGTGTCGCCTCCTAGAGGCAGAATAGCATAACCCATCATCCTGTGCCCCCCAATTAGAAGCTAAGCGAAAGAGAATTTACGGTGAGTACACAAAATTCTACTTTTTTGCGCAATGTTCGGCGACCCGTAGTGTTTTCATTTTTCAGGATCTGGGGCTGCGTGATGGCTTATTTTTTGCATCTTGAGCTATCGTTTCTAATTATACCATTTTTGGGGGAATCCGCAGTTTTGATCGCTCATTATTGCATTTTTATAGAAATAACGCAGCGACCAAAAAAACGGTATTTTGGCGTGTGGACCATTTTTTCCATTAGAGTTTATGGCTCTCATTAACGGATTTAATACGATGATTGATTGGGCGATTCTGAACGCAGTGATACCAAATGTGTAATTTTTTTTTTTTTTTTTATGTACTTTTATTGTGATTGGGGAAAAAGGGGGGTGATTTGAACTTTTATATTTTTTTTTTTCATGTTTACAGGTTTTTAAAAACTTTTATTTTTTCATTGATTCTTATTTTTACACTGCCTCTTTAAGAGGCACCTTGCTGCACAGTCTGATCGCTTCTGGGAGATACAGATGAGCTGCTCCGGACTGTCACATGAGCGCCGGAGATCCCGCGATACTATCGCGGGATCTCCGGAGCAGGCGGGGAACAGTGCGTTCCCCGCCGCAGCCACCTTGGATCCCGCTGTCAGTGATTGACAGCGGGATCCAAGGAATTATCAGCGCCGATCCGATCGGCGCGGTTACCCTGACATCTCAGCTGATGAGATCAGCTGAGATGTCGGGGCTTTGATGTGAGTCCGTGCCGGAGCTCACATCAAACACCCCTTACCGGCCCATGACGTCCTCCTACGTCATAGGTCGGGAAGGGGTTAATTGGAGCAAGAACACAATACCATCATATAAGGCAGTTTTTCACATAAAGGGAACCTGTCACTAGGTTTTTGCCATCCCATCTGAGCGCAGCGTAATATAGAGAGAGGCCCTGATTCCAGTGATGTCACTTACTGAGCTGCTTGCTGTCTTTTTAATAAAATTGCTGTTTTCTCTGCTGCAGATTTAGCAGTTCATGAATATGCCAGCCTGCCTGGCAGCAGGTCACGTAGTCCTCTAATGATAAAGTCCTTCTGATTAAACAGTGATTTTTATCAAAACTACACTGAGCAGCACACATTGCTGGAATCAGGATCTCTGGCCCTACATATTGCTGCTTTCAGATCTGGTGAGAAAGGCTGGTGACAGATTCCCTTTAACAATTCATCACTCCACAAGAAGTCTTGGGGGGGGGGGGAAATTGTGCTGGATTAATGTACTTTCTGAATGATCAGAATGTCAGGTTTTTTTGTTCCACAATTTTTAATCTGTTTTAATGGTGTGTTTTAAAAGAGAAAATGTACTATATTCTCAGAATTGACCATTACTGACATTCATTATTCTATGTTTTCTATTTTGTTTCCAGATAATTGACTCTTTTTATGAGCGAATACAAGCCCCCAACAGCAGTGGTGCCAGTTTCTTTGCAGTATGTAGGGGCAAGGTGTGTGTTTTTTATCTTAGTAATATCTAATGGCCTGGCCTGCACCTTCTATTTCATATTTATATAGTGGCTGTCTTTTTCCAGGCTAGTGAAGGCTTAGATTTTGCAGACTGCAATGGCCGAGCTGTGATTATTACAGGGCTTCCTTTCCCTCCACGAATGGACCCCCGGGTAATTCTGAAGATGCAGTTCCTGGATGAGATGAGACGGGAACCAGGTTCTACTGGAAAGGTACCAAGATTTACTATTCTGTTTGCATCTTTTACTTTTAGCTTGCATGTGTATTTTCTTGACTGTTCAGTGAAACAGATTTAAAGGAGTTGTTTTAACAAAGCACCCCCCTGTTAATATGCTTTTTTTGGGCACAAGGAGAGATGTTAGAGGGGTGCAGTAGTAGCGGCTCTGGTTTCCGAGGAGGGTGTTCCTGTTGCATATTTTGTATTGTGTTCTTTAGCTTCATGTTACTTAACAATATATTGTCATTTGGCAGGACCAGACACTATGTGGTCGCCCCTTCATTTGAACTCCTGACCTGTTATTGTGGGTGAACTGCTTACATCTCATTGTTTTCAGGTGTTTTTTTTGCCTTGGTTATTCATAAATATCCATTCTTGTAATTTGGTCTACCCCCACAGTTTCTATCTGGACAGGAGTGGTATAGACAACAGGCTTCCCGAGCTGTCAATCAGGCCATAGGCAGAGTCATCCGACATCGGCAAGACTACGGTGCCATCTTTTTGTGTGATTACAGGTAAAATATTAATATCTCATGCAGCATTTAAAGGGAATCTGTCAGGTCAAAAATCCATATGTAACTGTGATACAACTTTCTCCTTCGCCTCATTGGGGGACACAGACCGTGGGTGTTATGCTGCTGTCCACTAGGAGGCGACACTAGGCAGAATCTGAAAAAGATTTACAGTGGCTCCTCCTCTGCAGCATACACCCCTGGACAGGCACTGTCCTGACCAGTTTTTGCTTAGTGTCTAGGAGGCACACACAGATTTTTTAGTGCTCCTAAAAAATGTTTTCTTTTTGAAGATTTTTTATTCAAGAAGAAGAAAAGTGGGTCTCTGATGAGACTCCCGGCATGGTCCCTCCTCGGCCCCCCACTGTTGGGGGTGCCTGGTTGAGGTCGACTATTTCCCTTAACATGCCGCTCCCTCCTCGGCCCCCCACTGTTGGGGACGCCGGGTTGAGGTTGAGACGACGATCCTCCCTCCCCATTTCCCCAACGTTGGGGTTCATGGGTTGAGAGTGAGGCGAAGGACAAGGCACCTGACGGTGGAGCAGCATCCCTCCCTAAATGCCGCTTTGGGGTCCATTTAGGTCGAGACACCCCAGGTAGAGCCTCTGGTGCAGCAGCTTAGATCTGCTACAAGCACCCTGGAGTCATCAGCCCTGCTGACAAACTCCTTTTCACCTTCGGCTGCGGCGTGCCTGCCGCAGCAATCCAGGGTACACAGCTTGCTGTGTACTCCTGAGGGGTCGGGGGAACAGCACTGGGGGCAGCCAGCACTGGCAGGGACACAGCTTGCCTGTGTCCCTGCAGCAGCCAGCACTAAGGGCTGCATTTATTGGTGAGGCAGAGGATCCAGCACTCTGGGTCCTCTGCAGGGGCCCACACTACCCCACTGCTGCCTGCCCCGGGGGTCCGGTGGGGTCCAGACCAGTTCCGGACCCCCCCCCCCCCCCCCCCCGGACTTCCGTGCCGCTCTGGAGCCTTTTCCGGCCGCGCAGAGCTAATTTAGGCCGCGGCTTCGGCCTACGCCGAGGCCGCCGCCTTCGGCACGCCCCCCCGGCCCGCCCCCCGGATGACGCGGCCAGCGTCATAGCAGGGGGCGGACCGCGTCTCCTGAGCGCGATTTCACTGCAGAATCGCGCGGTTTTGCAGCGCTCCGCCCCCCTTCTTCCTCCTCTCTCCACATCCGGACGCCATTACATGCCTCGTGGTGGAGGCAGAGCGGCACCAGCAGCAGTACAGCAGCTGCACAGTCTCCGGGGGGCACAGACAGACGCTGGACACTGGTCGCTGGTGGCACACAGGTGGTGGTAAGTTGCCAGCAGAGGTCTTCTATCTCCTCTGCTGGAACTCTTCTCTCCAGGGCACCCCTGCACAGCACTATTCTCTCCAGGGCACCCCTGCACAGGCTCCTGTATATACCACTATGCCGGGCTCAAGGAACAAGAGGACTAGGGCCCACACAGCCTACTATTCCTTATGCACAGCATGTCAGAAGCCTCTACCCAGTAGACATATGTCCCCGCACTGCCGGGACTGCGCCCAGACTACGGTGCCGGTGTCCCCAGCCGTTACGGATGCGTCATCTGCCATGCCGGAATGGGCCACTTTTTTGTCCCAATCCATCTCACAATCCATGGCACAATCCATGGACAGGCTATCCGCTACATTGCTTTCAGCTATGCAGAGTCACACTTCATCCCAGACCGCTGCTCAACAAAGCGGACACTCGGAACGCGGCCGCACTGAACTAATGTCCACCTCTAGGGCAGGACGGAAACGACCACATAGGTCAGGCTCTCCAGGGCCTACTCATACTTCACGGTCTCCAGGGCCTACTCATACTTCACGGTCATCTCCAAGGGAGAGTCGCCGTGCCTCCAGGTCGCCAGAACCGTCCCCTGATAGGGAGGGTCACAGAAGGTCCAGGTCACCCCCTCCTAGAGAAGACCGCAGCGATACGCAGGAGTCCGAAGGACTCTGTGACTCCAGCTCAGATCTGGATCCAGATGGGTCTCTAGACCTAACCCAGCCAGACACTGATGTATTGGTTGAGGACGTAATCACCTCCATCAACCAGGTGCTGAAGATATCTGAGCCTCCTCCAGATGCCCCAGAGCACGAGATCGCTTTCCAGAGGACTAAGAGGCCCCCTAAATATTTCTCCGATCACCCCGAGTTCAGGGCGATTCTCAAAAACCATCGCTCACACCCGGAGAAGAGATTCGGCAACCGTAAGGCACTGGAGAGGCGTTACCCCTTCTTGCAAGAGGTAACACAGACCTGGGCAGATACGCCTGTAGTAGACCCTCCGGTATCCAGACTCGCAACACAGACGCTTCTTTCCCTGCCTGATAGCTCCTCCATAAAGGATGCGACGGACCGTCAGGTGGAACACATGGCCCGATCAATTTTCAAGGCCACAGGGTCCTCCCTGGCCCCGACATTCGCTATTGTGTGGGCAGCAAAGGCTATCATGGCCTGGACAACCAACTTACATGCCGGTCTCCGTTCAGTTAACTCCGAGCTCGCTGACCAGGCGGTTCAAGCGTCAGTCGTGGCTGACTATATTTTACACGCAGCTATCGATTCTGCAAATTGTGCGGCAGTGGCTGCGTCAAACGCCATCATCATCAGGCGTGCTCTCTGGCTGCGGGAATGGAAGGCGGATGCAGTCTCAAAGAAGTCGCTTACCCACCTTCCATTTCTCAGCGGTCGTCTCTTTGGTGAAGAGCTTGATAAATTAATATCCAATGCCACAGGAGGGAAGAGTACTTCCCTACCTCAACAAAAACCGAAACGCTCCTATAACCGCCGTAACCAGGCACGATTCCGTTCCTTTCGGAATTCGTCTGGCTGGTCCATTTCCCACCCAGCGCAGACCCGTAGTTGTTCGCCACGCAGGGAGGGTTCGAGGACTTCGCAAAGGGCGAACAAAACCTGGCAGTCTAGATCTGGCCAAAGCAAGTCCAAAGGACCCAAATCCCACAAATTCTCATCTTCATGACTCCTTATTGCCGGACGACGCCCCGCCAGTGGGCGGACGACTTTCCCACTTTCATCAGGTTTGGCTACCTATTATAAAAGACAGGTGGATCAGGGAACTGGTGTCGTCAGGTTACAAGATAGAGTTCATTTCCATCCCACCAAATCGATTCTTTCTTTCCGTACCTCCAAGGCTACCGTCCAAGGCTCGCGCCTTCTCCAAGGCGGTCAGGTCACTTATCCAAGCCGGAGTGATTGTTCCGGTCCCACGGACCGAACGTTTTCAGGGGTTCTATTCCAACCTGTTCGTGGTCCCCAAAAAAGGGGGCAGTGTAAGACCTATTCTAGATCTCAAACAGCTAAACAAGTACGTGAGGGTACGGCAATTTCGCATGGAGTCTCTCCGATCCATCATATCATCCATGGAAGAAGGAGAATTTCTCGCCTCCATAGATATTCAGGATGCTTACCTGCATATTCCTATCGCCCCTGCCCACCAAAGGTTCCTCAGATTCGCAATCGGTCAGGCCCATTATCAGTTTGTGGCTCTCCCATTTGGACTAGCCATGGCTCCCAGAGTTTTTACCAAAGTCATGGCGGCTGCCATGACTATATTACTCTCCAGAGGCGTAGTCGTCATCCCATACTTGGACGATCTACTTATCAAGGCTCCCACCTTCAAGGACTGCGAACTCAGTGTCACCATCACGGTAGACACACTAAGTCGCCTGGGCTGGTTGGTCAACCTAAAAAAGTCGTCCCCAATCCCAAGTCAGTCCCTCATTTTTCTGGGCATGGAATTCCACACTTCCAGGGGTCTGGTGCTCCTTCCCAAGGAGAAGGCACATGCTATCCAGATGGGAGTTCGCGCCCTTCTTCACCCAGCACCTCGATCCCTTCGTTTTGCCATGCGAGTTCTGGGTAGGATGGCTGCCGCGATAGAAGCAGTCCCCTTCGCCCAGCTTCACCTCCGGCCTCTCCAATTGGCCATACTCAAGTCCTGGGACAAGAGTCCTTTTTCCCTGGACAGGATGTTCCGCATATCCTCGACAGTCAAGCAATCCCTACACTGGTGGCTCTGTCCAGTATCTCTCTCCAAGGGGAGATCGTTCATCCCAGGCCACTGGAAGATTCTGACAACCGATGCCAGTCTCACAGGATGGGGCACGGTGTACCGACACCACAGAGCGCAGAGGAAGTGGTCTCCATTGGAAGCCACCATGCCCATCAACGTCCTGGAGATTCGAGCCATCTTCCTGGCACTGCGGGCTTTCCAACGTCTCCTAGTGAACTCTCACGTCAGGATACAATCCGACAATGCCACGGCCGTGGCTTATGTCAATCACCAGGGCGGAACCCGCAGTGTCCAAGCGATGCGGGAGGTATGGCACATCCTGCAATGGGCGGAATCCACGGGATCGACCCTGTCCGCCGTACACATCCCAGGAGTAGACAACTGGGAAGCAGACTTTCTCAGTCGCCAAGGCATAGACTCAGGAGAGTGGTCCCTGCATCCCGAGGTCTTTCGGCAAATTTGTCATCGCTGGGGGACTCCGGATGTGGATCTGATGGCATCACATCTCAATGCCAAGGTTCCCAACTTCATGGCCAGATCACACGACCCCTGGTCTCTCGGAGCGGATGCCCTAGTTCAGGACTGGACTCAATTTCAACTCCTGTACATCTTCCCACCTCTGCCTCTAATCCCCAGAGTAGTGCGAAAAATCAAACAGGAAGGGACTCCGGTCATCCTTATCGCCCCAGACTGGCCCAGACGCGCATGGTATGCCGACGTCCTCCAACTCACGGCAGACACCCCCTGGCGCCTCCCAGATCGGCCAGACCTCCTATCTCAGGGTCCGTTCTGCCACCAGAATTCACAGGCCCTGGATTTGACGGCGTGGCCCTTGAAACCTGGATTCTAACTCAAGCAGGGCTCTCACAAGATGTAATTCGCACTATGATCAGTGCGAGGAAACCTGCCTCTTCCAGAATTTACTACCGCACCTGGAAAGCCTTTTTTACCTGGTGTGCATTTCGTGATCAGAATCCGTTTCCCTACTCGCTGCCTAGAATTCTTGGCTTCCTACAATCAGGTCTGGAGGCCAGACTGTCCCTGGGCTCTCTTAAGAGCCAGGTCTCGGCCCTCTCCGTTGTTTTCCAGCGGAGACTTGCCCTAAAACCTCAAATCAAAACTTTTCTTCAAGGGGTTTCCCGTTTGGTTCCCCCTACAGACGACCGCTGGATGCGTGGGATCTAAACTTGGTGCTGACGGCATTGCAAGAACCGCCTTTTGAGCCTCTCAAAGAGATCCCTCTCCGCCTTCTATCCCAGAAGGTGGTGTTTCTAGTGGCTATCACCTCCCTTCGGAGGGTGTCCGAGCTCACAGCGCTCTCATGCAGGCCTCCATTCCTAGCCTTTCACCAGGATAAGGTAGTTCTCCGTACGGTTCCTTCTTTTCTTCCGAAGGTGGTTTCCTCTTTCCACATCAATGAGGAACTATCTTTACCGTCCCTTTGTCCTGCTCCGGTTCATAGGTTTGAGAAGGCTCTGCATACGCTGGACCTTGTAAGGGCTTTGCGTATTTATGTCTCTAGAACAGCCCCCTTTAGGAAGTCGGACTCTCTTTTCCTTCTTCCTGAAGGCAGCCGCAAGGGCTTCTCAGCTTCAAAGGCCACGCTTGCCAGATGGATCAGAGCCACAATTCAGGATGCCTACAGGCTCAAAAACTCGCCTCTTCCGGCCGGTATCAGAGCGCATTCTACCCGTGCGGTGGGGGCATCCTGGGCTATTCGGCATCAGGCTTCTGCCCAACAAGTGTGTAAAGCAGCCACCTGGACTAGCTTGCACACATTCACCAAACATTACATGGTCCATACCCAGTCTTCAGCGGATGCGAGCCTGGGTAGACGCGTCCTGCAGGCGGCAGTTGCTCACCTGTAGGATACTGTCTTTATATAACACTCGTTCCATTGCTTTTCC
Source organism: Allobates femoralis (assembly GCA_033576535.1). Taxonomy (NCBI): domain Eukaryota; kingdom Metazoa; phylum Chordata; class Amphibia; order Anura; family Aromobatidae; genus Allobates; species Allobates femoralis. Next base: position 413,363,171 of record JARQOC010000006.1, on the reverse strand, counting down.
CACCCAGGGACTGCTTTGGGACGTCCCACGGTCTGTGTCCCCCAATGAGGCGAAGGAGAAAAGGAGATTTTTGTGTACTCACCGTAAAATCCTTTTCTCTTAGCCTCTAATTGGGGGACACAGCTCCCTCCCTGTTGGCCGTTGCGGCCCGTTTTGAGTTCTCTTGTTGTTTGAACTCGTGCATAGTTGCCTTCTTGCAGGCATGGTTTTTTGGATGTTATCACTGTTACGTAAATCCTCCTACTGCTTTAGCACAAAACTGGTCAGGACAGTGCCTGTCCAGGGGTGTATGCTGCAGAGGAGGAGCCACTGTTAATCTTTTTCAGATTCTGCCTAGTGTCGCCTCCTAGTGGACAGCAGCATAACACCCACGGTCTGTGTCCCCCAATTAGAGGCTAAGAGAAAAGGATTTTACGGTGAGTACACAAAAATCTCCTTTTCTATTTCCTCTGGTGAAACGCTTTCTATTCATGTATTTCTTTCCTTTATTTTCCTCCCTCCATCCTCTGTAAACTGCAAATAGAGATTAATTCTATTTGTCAATCACAGTGAGTGATCACTTAGTTCTCTGCTGCACACTCTTCAAGGAATGAATATTCACTGCTCACAAGATGTTTAGTGGAAATCACTCACATGGGGTGGGGGTTGTATCCTCCTGTCTCTGCTCTCCTTGTATGTAGCATAACAGATGTTCAAACAAACACACAGAATCTCTCACAGACAGCACAGGCTTCTGCACAGAGAAACAGATGGAGGAGATTGCCTTATCTAATATCTGAGAGCTATACTAGGTATGTGCCTATGGTCTCTTCCTCCCCCTCCTCATCAGAAGCCCCACATGAAAATGAAAATGGAAGTGTCACACAGATCACAGGGGGAGGAGGTAAAAGCTGCCTGGAAAGGAGTGAATACTAAATGAACATTTACATACTGTGGACTACTAGGCAGTAAAAGTAATGGACCGGACTAGTGAAACAGCTGTCTGCTGGGTGTGAAGGTTGCTTATAGTAGGAGAACTACAAAGGGTACAGTAACAATGTTTACATATTCTGAAAGGGCTGCCCAAGCACTATTCAAGGTCACTGTTAGTATCATGCTGATAAATGACTTGACAGGTGCCCTTTAAAGGGTGTGTAGACGTCAGAAAAAAACAATGTTGCCAGTAGCATTGACTAAAGACAAGATTGTACACAACTCTTCACTTACACCCTAGGCGCACTGAACAACTGCCGTCAGTGAATATTTATCGATCAGCAGTTGTTTTAACGCCTATTCACTTAGGCTGACAGCGCTAATGGATGCACATGGAATGATCTGTAATAGATCGAACATTGTGCTTTGTGTGATGTAGTTCTCGGCAGCGTGAGTCCTGTTTTTTTCAGGATGATGTGCGGCGAGAATGAGAATTTTTACTCGAGCTTAAAAATCTTTTCCCGCTCCCCAATGAATGTGATCGACAGATTATTTACACTGCAATGTTATCTTGAAATGAGCGTTCCTAAGAATACGAATGAAGAAAGGATCCAGCGGAGAATTTCCGGAATGCTAATTTATTTGTCATATAAAAACCTCCATATAACAGCGGGGTGTGCATCAAGCCAACATGTTTCGACTTGCACAGTCTTGGGGTCCTTTCACATCAGCGGTTTTTGCCGTTCGCGGCAGATGCGGTGAAAAAACTCATCTGCCGCGATTACCGCATAACCGCTGCACTTGCGGCACAGTTGCGGCGAGCCCCATGCAATGTCTATGGGGCTTGCGGTAAGTGTGCGGCAAGTGTGGTTTCGGCACTTGCGGCAGGTGCAGCCGCGGTTTTTTTTGCGGCTGCACGTGCCGATACCGCACCTGCCGCAAGCCCGCATAGACATTGTATGGGGCTTGCCGCAACTGTGTCACAAGTGCAGCGGTAATCGCGGCAGATGCGTTTTTTTCACCGCATCTGCCGCGATCGGCAAAAACCGCTGATGTGAAAGGAGCCTTACTCATGGCCTAGGAATACGCGCTCACCATCATCTTTCAGTGTAAATGCACCTTAAGTGTCTATTAGGCTGGCTTCAGACTTGCGTTCACCTCCGCAGCGTCTTGCTCATGTCGCGTTCAGGGTGCGGACTAGAATGTATGATTTGTACGCAAGCATCCTCATGCGTACAAATCACGCACGGAAGTCAATGGGAGCGCACGGCAATCCGCAGCCGAGCACCTCATCGTGCGTCCCCATGATAAACATAGGGATGGGCGGTGCTTGCGCTCAGCTTGCGTTCGCCCGCCGCAAACGCAGCGGAGGCGAACGCAAGTCTGAAGCCACCCTTGCAGAAGACAAATCTTGTGTTGTCTGATCCTGTAGTAATGTGTTACAAAACAATAGTCTAGTGTCAGCGTTAAAGAGGGTCAGCAAAGTAACACAAAGCTTAATAATTAGACCCTGGATTCATATGTGGGCTGTTAGCATGGAGACTGGATACATAAAATGATATGAGCTTTCTAAATGTAATGCGTAATCTTTTGGAATATATTAAAATAGCAACACATTTATTGCTCAAGCAGCATTTTGATATTACAGTGCGCACTATTGTTTCTTATGTATCCTCACCGTACACAGCAGGTCTGGTCATAGAGAACAATACCAAGAAAGGGCAGATGGGCTCATGACTATTCATTATTTTAGATGCTGTGAAGTGAGGTATCGCTATAATATCTTATAACATTTCTTAGAACTTCTTTCTGACAAATGTCATAGAAACCTATCACTAAGGTACCCCAAAATCATAGAGCGTTTACTATATAAACCAGAAGTCAGTCTAGCTATTGTGGTAGATCCACTCAAACAGCTGCCATTCAAGGTAGTCACAGGAAGACTTGTCGTTTAAACTTTGTCTGGTTTATTAACTTTATAAACCAGACAAAACAAAGAAAACATAAGCCACCTGTCCGGCAAATAGAAAACATATAAAGTTCCAGTACAATCGGCTATGTTCAGCTCTGTGGCTCAGAGCTACACACTGTGCTCTACAGTCTCCAAAACCCACAACAGAAAAAATAGAGGAGACCATTTACCTTCTCTGACCAAACCCTGAGATGGAGAGATGTGGTGAACAGCCTCTAGTTCACATCACAGAGTTCAATAACCTTGATGACACACATTCCCCCCCTAAGGGAATCTCTCAGGTTCAAAATCCATATGTAACTGCTATCATTTTCTAATTCCTTTCTTTAAGCTCTCTATTCATGTAATTCTAGTATTTACACCCCCTCCTATCCTCTGTTACCTTCAAGAGAAAAGATTAATTCCCTCTGTCAATCACAGTGAGCTCTCTGCTGCCCACTCCCCAAGGAATGAATATTCATGCATCCCTACACGGTACAGCCCTCCTGTGATTTGTCATACTGTGTGACTCATTGCAGAGGAGAAAGGAGGGGGGGGGGAGGAGATGTTTGCTCTTAGCTGCCGGTCATTGTGTGTATCTGAAGCATGTGTCGTGTGTGCAGCCAGATATTTCTGTGATTATAGGAACATGTGAAAAATAAAATATACAGAGAAGCGCTCTTGTGTGTACCTGATGGTCTAGTGGGGATTTTTTGAGGGGCGGGGGGGTTGTGAGATCACATGCCTTTCGCGGTTGTGCACTTCTGCCCAAACACAGTGTGATCCTCCGGCGTTCAGGCTTGGCTGATCACGTGGGAGTGATGTCACCGCAGGTCCTTCACATTCTATTCTCCAGCACTGTAAGCTGCAGCTCCTACCGCTCAATGGTTCAGAGGTAAGTATGCATTTTCTCCTTCACCTCATTGGGGACACAGGACCGTGGGTGTTATGCTGCTGTCCACTAGGAGGCGACGCTAAGCAGAATCTGCAAAAGAGTTAAGTGGCTTCTCCTCTGCAGTATACACCCCTGGGGCAGGCACTGCCTCATCAGTTTTTTGCTTAGTGTCTTGGGAGGCACACACAATTTCTTCCTCTCTTACGTTCATCTCAATTTTTGCTCTTTTTTTCTAAGAAGAAAAGTGGGTCCAAAGTGACCCCTGGAATGCTCCTCCCTCGGCCCTCCACTGTTGGAGGGGCTGGGTCAAAGTCGAGATATCCACACATATGCCATCTTCCTTCTTCGGCACCCCACTGTTGAGATGCTGGGTCGAAGTTGAGAATGCCCTCTGTACCCAGGATCCACAGTCCGTAGAGGAGCACAGCATCCTCCCTAATGGCTATTAAGTAGAGGGACCACAAGGTACAGGGTAAACCACATTGAGCTCCTGTATACACAGGCCCTACCGCAATGGCAGCCTGCAGCAGCACTCATCACTACCAGCCACACACTGGCTCTAGCTGCAGACACCAGACACTACAGTAGCCACTGCGGCATCTGGCCACTACCGGGACTAGACGGCACATTGAAGGTCCCCCTCCCGCAGTTTGGCGCTCCAGTGGACTACCTCGCCGGCCCGCCACTATTTTCGGCTTCGGTGGCTAGGTGAGGCTTCGGCCTAGCACCTAACTGCCGTCTACTCTTCGCCCACAGCCCGCCCCCTGGATGCTGCGATTTGCATAATCAATGTCAGCACAGAGGGTGGACCGCGTGCCTCTGCAGCCACTCCACCCCTTCCTCCTTCATCAACAATCCTCACACGGCGGTGCCCATTACAGCACGTGCACTGCTGCTACAGGACCTCCATTCCGGCCTCACGCTACAGACGGATTGCGGTCTCTGGGGGGCACAGGACCAAAAAAGGGCTGTTTCCAGGGCACTATAAGGTGGTAAGCCCACAGCAGGGATCTTTCTCTGCTGCGGACACCTCAGCACTGTTATATATCCTCTGTGCAGGCACTCTCCCACTAGCAATATCAGCACCATGTCTGGCACAAGAAGTCAGACCGCAAAGGCAGCTCCTCCATTAAGAATGCAACTGACTGCCAAGTGGAACAAATGGCGAGATCAGTCTTTGAAGCCTCAGGGTCCTCCCTAGCCCTATGTTTGCCTCAGTCTGGGCAGCAAAAGCCATCCTATCTAGTACATGCAGCCCTTGATGCTGCCAATTGTCCAGCTTTAGCTGCTTAAAATACTATTACTATTAGACGGGTCCTCTGGTTAAGAGAATGGAAGGCTGATGCGGCCTCCAAGAAATCACTCACAGGTCTCCCACATCTTAGTGGACGCCTGTTTGGGGAACAACTAGACAAATTGATTTCAGACTCCACGGGAGGCAAAAGAACCTCCCTCAGCGGAAAGCGAAGCGACCCTTCAACCACTGTCGTCAAACAAGGTTCCCGTCCTTTCGGAACTCATTTGGCTGGTCAACATCTAGACCAGGGGTCTCAAACTTGGCTGGGCTGGTGGGCCGCACGTAGAAAAAAATTGAAATCGGGGGCCGCATTGCTTGTAGGACTAAGGGTACCGTTACATGTCGCAACATTGCATGCAATTTCACTGGCAATTTGCTGGTTGCAGTGAAATCATGGACACATTGTTCTATTTTGTTGCTGTGTACAAATGGAACAATGTGTCCATGATTTCACTGCAACCAGCAAATTGCCTGTGAAACTGCATGCAATGTTGCGACGTGTAACGATACCCTTAATACCAGAATTTTTTGCTCAATCTAGTAAAGTACAAATACTGATCATCTTGTAGGAATGTCCCCATACTGGTCCCCATTGTATATTAATTTCCCCATCCTGTCCCCATCTTTTAGTAATGTTCCCTCCCTTGTCATCTTATAGTAATGACTCCATCCCAACGCCTTTTTGTAGAGATGTCCCCAGAACCTGGTCTCTGTTCTTTTTGTTCTCTCGCTCACACACACATATACACACTCACACATATGCACACACACACTCACATACACACTCACACATACATCCTCAGACATATTCACACAAACACATACACACTCACACATTGACACACTTACATAGGGCCATATTTGGAGTTCCTGCCGCCCTGGGAACTTTCAGCGATCACGTTCCCCCCCCCCCCCCCCCCCCCCCATGCTGCTATCTTCGGCTGTAACAGCGCCTTACCTGACTCCACTCTTCTCATCCCGGCAGCTTCTCTCCTCTGTGGCTCCTGGTCTTCCGCTTGCTGGTACCAGCCAGCACCCAGCACCGGCCTGCAGCCGGCAGCTGCCAGCACCCAGCATTAAGTGGCACCTGCCAGCACCCAGCGGCCACTAGCACCTGGCAGCCGCCAGCCCAGATGGTAGCCGGCAGCTGCCAGCACCCGGCATTAAGTGGCACCTGGCAGCCGCTAGCACCTGGCAGCTGCCAGCACCAGGCGACAGCTGCCAGCACCCTGCATTAAGCGGTACCTGGCAGCTGCCAGCACCCAGCAGCCGCCAGCACCCAGCGGCCGCTAGCACCTGGCAGCCGCCAGCACACAGCGGCCGCTAGCACCTGGCAGCCGCCAGCCCAGGTGGTAGCCGGCAGCTGCCAGCACCCGGCATTAAGCGGTACCTGGCAGCTGCTAGCACCCAGCAGCCGCCAGCACCCAGCGGCCGCCAGCACCAGGCGGCAGCTGCTAGCACCTGGCATTAAGCGGTACCTGGCAGCCGCCAGCACCCGCCAGCACCCAGCGGCCGCTAGCACCTGGCATCCGCCAGCACCCAGCGGCCGCTAGCACCTGGCATCCGCCAGCCCAGGTGGTAGCCGGCAGCTGCCAGCACCCGGCATTAAGCGGCACCTGGCAGCCGCGAGCACCCAGCAGCCGCCAGCACCAGGCGACAGCTGCCAGCACCCGGTATTAAGCGGTACCTGGCAGCTGCCAGCAGCCACCAGCACCCAGCGGCCGCTAGCGCCCGGCAGCCGCCATCACCAGGCGGCAGCTGCTAGCACCTGCCGCCAGCACCAGGCGGCAGCTGCTAGCACCTGGCATTAATTGGTACCTGGCAGCCACCAGCACCCAGCAGCCGCCAGCACCCAGCGGCCGCCAGCACCTGGCAGCACCAGACGGCAGTTGCCGGCACCCGGCATTAGGCGGCACCAGGCGGTCGCCAGCACCAGCCGCCGGCGATGTGCCGCAGGAATACACTCACACATATACACACACTCACATACAAATATACACACACTCAGAAATATTCACACACTCACACATACACACTCACTCACTCACATGTACACACAAATACACTCACATATATACACACAAATATACACACAAACACACTCACACAAATATACACACACTCTCTCTAGCTCTCATACACACCTTAATGATGCCCCGGGCCATGGAGCCGCCGTGGTACCCGCCTTATTGTGACTTGCGGGTACCGCTGAAACAAGTGCCATCACGCCTGTACACTCATGCAAGCAGCCGGCCGGCGGACCAATCAGGAGCCTCCTGTTACAGGAGGCTTCTGATTGGTCCACCGGCCGCCTGCTTGCATGAAGGCTTATGATTGGTCTGCTGGCCGCCTGCTTGCATGAAGGCTCCTGATAGGTCCGGCGGCCGCCTGCTTGCATACAGGCGCGATTGCACTTGTTTCAGCGGTACCCGCAAGTCACAATAAAGCGGGTACCGCGGTGGCTCCCTGCACAATGGCCCGGGGCATATTATTTCTTCAAGGTGCCCCGGGCCACAGTGGGAAGCCTGGCGGGCCGCACGCGGCCCGGGGGCCGCGTGTTTGAGACCCCTGATCTAGACCAACACAGGCGGGCAACTGGTCGCTATGCAGGGAATGCTCACCGACAGCTCCAAAAAGTAGCTCATCGTGGCAGAGCAAATCTCCCCAATCTAAACCCAAGGGATCACGATCCCATAGATTTTCTTCCTTCTGACTCCCTCCATCCAGAAGACACCCCACTCTTAGGCAGTCGCCTGCTTCATTTTCAGCACGTCTGGCTGCCTATTATACAAGACAAGTGGGTACAAGAACTAGTGTCCTCCGGCTACAAAATAGAACTCTTGTCTCCACCGCCCCACCGTTTCTTCCTATGCTTCCCCAGAAGATGACCGTCAAAGTCTCGAGCGCGGACCGTGAGACACCAGCACTCCCATCATTTCTTTGATACATACCACTATCCAGTGGTTGGTGGAGGTCCTGCAGCAGCTGGAACATCGTTTCCAAAAACGCCTTCAAACCAGTTGTGGGGATCACAACTGGACCAGGTGAGCAGCTTCACAGCACCACCACTGTATATAAGTGTCACTAGTGATAGGGCACTATTGCGCCTCTTGTCCCCCTCCCTATTTTATCTGCTCAATAATCGCGTCTATGGAACAAGAGGAATACCTTGCATCCATAGATATACAAGATGCATACCTAAATATCCCAATAGCAACCACTCATCAAAGGTTTCTCAGGTTTGCAATTGCCCAAGAACATTATCAGTTTGTAGCTCTGCCCTTTGGACTGGCCACAGCTCCCAGTGTGTTCACAAAAGTTATGGCGGCCGTCATGACCATCCTCCACTTCAGAGGTATAGTCATTCTCCCTTACCTGGACGACTCAAAGCTCCAACGTTCAAGGACTGCGAACACAGTGTCTCTATCATAGTAGACACCTTACGAATGCTCTGTTGGCTGGTCAACCTCCAAATGTCTGCACCAGTCCCAACACCGCCTATAGTCTTTCTAGGGATGCAGTTCAATACACAAAGGGCTCTAATTCAGCTTCCCCAGGACAAGGCACGGGCTCTCCAACAAGGAGTCCATGCTCTCATTCACCGATCCCCTCAGTCCTTCAGGTTTGCAATGCAAGTATTGGTCAGAATGGTGGCAGCAATAGAAGCAGTTCCCTTTGCTCAGCTTCACCTCAGGCCCCTCCAATTGACCATACTCAAGTCTTGGAACAAGAACCCAGCAGCAACCAAGCAGTCCCTCTACTGGTGGCTCAGCCCACTCAGTGAAAGTCCTTCCTCCCAGCGTGTTGGAAAGTCCTCACTACCGACGCAAGACTAACAGGATGGAGTGCGGTACACCTCCATCACAGAGCAAATGGTCCCGCTCGGAATCAATGATGCCCATCAACCTACTAGAGATCCTTGCAATTTTCCTAGTTCTGCAAGCATTCAGCCACTTTCTAGCAGGATACCACGTCAGGATACAGTCAGACAATGCGGCGGCTGTGGCATATGTCAATCACCAGGGTGGAACCCGCAGTATCCAGGCAATGACTGAAGTTCACCACATTCTTTACTGGGCGGAATCAACAAACTCTGTACTCTTGGCAGATCATATTTTTTCCCCCACTACTGCTAATCTCCAAGGTAGTGAGGAAGATCAAACAAGAATCTTACCAAGTCATACTCATCACCCCAGACTGGCGTAGGTGCGCTTTGTACGCCGATCTCGTCCAAATCACAGCAGGCGTGCGATGGCATCTTCCAGATCGTCCAGACCTTCTCTCTCTTCGGGCCAGTTTTACCATCAGAATTCCTCAACTCTAAATTTGACGGCATGGTCCTTGAGACCTGGGTCTTAACCCAAGCCGGGTTTTCCCAAGATGTTGTGGCAAGTATGATCAGAGCACGGAAACCAGCCTCTGCAAAAATCTACTATCAACATGGAAGATCTTTTTTTGCTTGGTGCACCTCTCGAGGTCAATCGCCTTGGCCCTATTCACTGCCAAAGGTTCTTAGTTTCCTCCAGTTAGGTCTAGACTCAGGCCTGTCCTTAGGTTCCCTCAAAGGACAAGTCTCGGCCGTTTCCATCCTATTTCAGAAACGTCTGGCTGCCAATCCTCAAGTAAAACATTTCTGCAAGGAGTCTGCCGCCTAGTTCCTGCCTATAAAAGGCCACTAGACTCTTGGGACCTACACCTGGTCCTCATGGCTCAACAAGAACCGCCCTTTGAGCCCCTGAGGGAGATTCCTCTGCGCCTTCTCACCCAGAAAGTGGCGTTTTCTTTTTCGCTCCATTGGGAGACCCAGACATTGGGTGTATAGCTTCCGCCTCCGGAGGACACACAAAGTATTACATTTAAAACAAGAAGTGTAACTCCTCCCCTACTGCCTATACACCCCATCTAGGAGAAATCCCATCAGTTCTTAGCTTTGTGTTAAAGGAGGCACACTCTGCACTCATGCACTCTCACTTAGTCTTACTCACTCTCCCTGGAGAGTGTCGAATGGAAGCAAAGAGGATCCATATGGATCCCCAGCATTTCTCCTTCCTCACCCTTGGGCAGAGGCGGTTGAGGTACCCTTGGGTTGCAATGGGCTGGAGCCCTCATGCTGTTTTCCTTCTCCATCCCCTCGGGGCTCTGGAGAAGTGGGATCGTTACGGGCTCCCAGGACATCTGGAGCTCTGACACCATCCACAGCCCCTTTGGATCCTGTAGGCTGGAGTTGTGGACCACAGGGCTCTGCCCCATGCACCTACACAAGGTACTCTGGGGGTTATGCTGCGGCTGCAGCCCGTTCCAAGCACCTGGGGTGGTCACTGGGCCCTGCTCATCCAGGGGTTCTACTTGGCTCCCCTGGCCCCCTGCACCTATATAGGTGCTTTGGGGGTCTATTGCGGCTGCAACTCGGTCCATACTCTGTGGGGGTCCCTGGTGGGCCTTCCAGGTCCCTGGCGACCTGTCCCTGCAGTGCCGCGGGTTCGCGGGGTCTCAGGGTGGTACCCAGCGCTCGGGTGCTCCCGAGCGCGCCGGCCGTCTAAATCTAGGCCCCGGCTTCATTGCGGCCTTCTTTTTGCCCAGATGCCCGGCCTCCACCGGAGGGGGCCCGACCGCCTTGGTTGGCGGTCTTGGTGCTCGGCCGCTCCCAGCCCTAGGCTCGCATCATAGCCTTGCTGGGGAGGGGAGTAGCCCTCCGGATTCCTGCGCCGCTAGGCCACGCCCCCTCTCTCGCTCCGGCGGCTATCTTATGTGTGGGACTGAGACTTCTCAGCCTCTTTCCCTGCACTCTGCGGCTGTTAGCTAGAAGGTGGCATCCGGAGGGCACACACTCATCTCCTTTTCAGCCTGGTAAGTCACCACAGGTTTCCTGTTGGTGCCTTCCTACCCCTATTTCCCCCCTCTAGTGTATCCCTCTTGGAGGATTACTACTAAGGGCGACATGTCTTCCACCAGGAGCAAAGCCCCTAAGGTGCAGACATTTTATTCATCTTGCACTGTTTGCAAGATAGCGCTGCCTGCTGGGTCTGTTTTCCCTCATTGCTCTGCCTGCACTTCACATGAGACTGAGGTGGCACGTGGGGCTCCCCCAGCTCTGCTACAGCTCTTTCTACATCAGAGCCTTCTCCTAGCCAGGGGGACCAGGCAGTGCCTCCTCCTTGGACTGTAGCTTTCACTAAGTCCTTTTCGGACTCTCTCGCCCAGTCCATGACGGCTCTAACCAGAGTCCTGCAGGAGTCTTTGCAGGCTAGTCACCGGGAAAGTCCCTCTGCCTCACGCCGCAGGCGCTACAGCGAGTCGTCCCCTTCTAGGGGTTTAGACTCTGGAGACAATACAGGGGTCTCGGACATAGCTCCCTCTCCTTGGCCCCCTAAACGGCCACGTAGAGCGCTCTCTCCTACCTCCTCTCATCGCACGGAATCTCATGCTGAGGGTTCTCAGTTTGATTGAGAGCATAGGCAGGATTCTGTGAGGCCCTCGGACGAGACCTCAGAGGAGGATTCCTTAGTGGATGACTTAGTATCCTCCATTAATACTGTTCTGGATCTGATGGCTCCTACCCCCCCACGGTGGAGACTTTGCTTTCAGAGGAACTGCATCAGTTCCTTCATCTATCCAGACCCCGGGGTTCATTTTTTGATCATTCAAACTTTAGATCAACTGTACAGACTCCCAGGGCTTGTCCTGACAAACGCTTTTCCAAGAAACAGAAGGATACTCTGTATCCTTCTCCTCCTGATGTTGTAAAGAGTTGGTCGGTTTCTCCTAAGGTAGAGTCCCCCCAGTCTCCAGATTGTCTACCAATACCGTCATGTCGTTGCAGATGGCTCCTCTCTTAAGGACCCCACTGACCGACAGATTGAACTTCTGCAGAAGTCAATCTATGAGGCTACAGGAGCCTCGTTTTGCCTCGGCTTTCCTGCAGTTTGGGCCCTGCAGGCAGTGTCTGTCTGCTTGGCTGAACTAAATGTTGTTGCTCAGGATGTTCCCAAGGTGACTACCCTCACGTCTCAGGCCTCTGCATTTACTGACTACGCTAGATCGGCAATCATGGAATCCGCCAGCCGTACTGCAGTGGCTTCGGCTAACTCTCTCGCAGCCCGCAGAATGCTATGGCTGCGTGACTGGAAGGCTGATGCCACTTCCAAGAAGTTTCTCCAAGGTCTCCCGTTCGCGGGAAACAGGCTCTTTGGCGAACAATTGGACGATATCATCAAGGAATCCACAGGTGGAAAGTCAACTTCTTTGCCTTAATCTAAGGTGCAGAAGTCTGGTCAGCGTCAGATGCACGCCAAGTTTCGGGCCTTTCGTCCTCCTCAAAAACGTCCTCCTCCTCCCTTACAGACAGGATCAGAAGTCAGGCCGACGTGGAGGTCAAAAATCAGCAAAAGAAGCAGCGGGCTGCAGCGCCAAGCTGCCTCTTCATGACTCGCCGCCTCTCCAGCACATCCTCGGTCGTGGCAGACTCTCCCAATTTGGAGACATCTGGCACAGCAGATCCAAGACCAATGGGTAGTAGATGTAATCTCCCAAGGCTACAGAATAGAGCTGACCTCGCGTCCTCCGCTTGTTTCTGTCTCTCTTCGCCCGCCGGCAGGCCTCGGCCTTTCGTCAGGCGCTGGACGCTTGAGACGGACGGTGGTAACACAGGTTCCTTCCGGGGAAACGTTCCAGGGGTTCTACTTCGAATCTCTTCACAGTTCCAAGAAGGACGGTTCGGTGAGACCAGTTTTAGACCTCAAATTCTCAACCGACACGTGAGGGTCAGTCATTCCAAATGGAGTCAGATCTGTGATAGCTCTCTATCTCAGGGATTTCTTGCCTTGGTGGATGTCAAGGAGGCCTATCTTTCACATTCCCATCGCTCCTGCACATCAACGCTGGCTGAGGTTTGCAGTGGGGGAGGAGCACTTTCAGTTTGTGGCTCTCCCCTTCGCCTTGCCTCCGCACCAGGTCTTTACCAAGGTAATGGCGGCAATGGTGACTGTTCTGCATTCCAGGCATGCAGTGGACTCCGTACTTGGACGACCTTTGGTCAGACCCCCTCTGCGGAGCAGTGTCAGCGGAGTTTCTCGTGACTCTAGACACTCTGCAGCACTTCGGTGGTTGATCAACGTACCAAGTCTTTCTCATTCCGCTCAGGTCGATAACTTATCTAGGCATGGAGTTTCATACTGCCCCGGACGAAGCAGGAATCCTCCCTTAAGATCAACGTTCTGGAGATTTGGGCCATTTATTTGGCTCTTCTGGCCTTTCAGAGATTCCTGGCGGGGAATCAGATTTGGATACAATCCGACAACGCAACTGCGGTCGCTTACATCAACCACAGGGAGGCACTCGCAGTCCTCAGGCCCTCGCAGAGGTCCATCGTATCTTACAGTGGGTCGAGGACAACGACTTGTCCATCTCGACAGTGCATATTCCCGGAGTGGACAATTGGGAGGCCGACTACTAAGTCGGCAAGGTATGGACGAGGAATGGGCTCTCCACCCAGATGTCTTTCTGCAAATCTGCGACAGATGGGGAACACCGGACGTGGACCTCATGGCCTCTCTGTTGAACCACCAGGTTCCGCTTTTCTGCCTCTCTCTCGGGACAGCAAGGCTGTGGGGGCGGACGCTCTGGTCCAGGATTGGTCCAGGTTTCGCCTTCCCTACGTGTTTCCGCCATTTCCTCTATTACCCAGGGTTCTACGGAAACTCGGGACGGAATGTCGACAAGCCCTGCTCATCGCCCCAGATTGGCCCAGGAGGGCCTGGTATCCGGACCTGTTACAGCTCTCGACGGGGAATCCGTGGAGGCTTCCACTCCGGCCAGACCTTCTGTCTCAAGGGCCGGTCTTCCACCACAATTCAGCGGCCCTCAGCCTGACTTTGTGGCACTTGAAGACTGGTTGCTGACATCTTGTGGCTTTTCTTCTGAAGTCGCCGCAACCATGAGACAAGCCAGGAAACCTGCATCGGCAAAGATTTACCGTAGGGTCTGGAAAATCTTCTTTTCTTGGTGTCATCTCAACTAAGTCTCCCTGGCCTTTGTCTTCCAACCCTTCTTGCCATCCTTCAATCTGGGTTGAATAAGGGTTTGGCTCTCAGTTCCCTAAAGGGTCAGATCTCCGCTCTGTCTGTGCTTTTCAACAAACGTCTGGCCAACCTGCCTCAGGTGAAGACGTTTGTACAAGGGGCAAATCACAATTGTTCCCCCCTACAGACGCCCTTTGGACCCCTGGGACCTTAATATGGTTCTTGCGGCCTTACAAAAGCCGCCTTTCGAACCCCTGAGAGAGGTTTCCTCTCTAGACTTTCTCAGAAAGTTGCTTTTCTTGTGGCCATTACGTCTTTGCGAAGAGTTTCGGAGCTGGCAGCCCTGTCTTGCAAATCCCCTTTCCTGTTGGTTCACCAGGATAAAGTAGTGCTCCGGCCTGTGGCGGAGTTCTTACCGAAGGTGCTTTCTCGTTTCACCTGAATCAAGACATTGTCCTGCCGTCTTTTTGTCCTAATCCCTTCATCAGTATGAAAGTCTCTGCATACTTTGGACCTGGTCGGGGCTGTCAGGATTTATGTCTCCCGCACGGCTTCTTTTCACCGCTCTGATGCCTTGTTTGTGCTCACGACGGGCGAGAAAAAGGAACCCAGGCCTCCAAGTCTTCCTTGGCTCGGTGGATCAAGGCTCCTATTCAGTAAGCCTACCTCCTCTCTGGTACCCTTTACCTGCAGGGATTAAGGCGCATTCCACAAGAGCTGTGGGTGCCTCGTGGGCCTTAGTCATCAGGCCATGGCACAACAGGTGTGTCAGGCGGCCACTTGGTCTAGTCTACACACCTTTACAAAACATTATCAGATTCATGTGTATGCTTCGGCTGACGCTAATGTGGGCAGACGGATCCTTCAGGCGGTGGTCGCTCACATTGAAGTTACTGTCACGCTTGGGTCTCTTCCCACCCAGGGATAACTTTTGGACATCCCAATGTCTGGGTCTCCCAATGGAGCAAAAAAGAGAATTTTGTTTACTTACCGTAAATTCTTTTTCTTCTAGCTCCTAATTGGGAGACCCAGCACCCACCCTCTTGGCCCTTTGGGCGTTGTTATTTTATTTGAGTGACTGGTGTTGTACATGTCGCTCTATCTGCCCTGTTGGCCGACAATGTTTAGCCGGACCTTTTGGTCTTGGTGTGGGTTTTATCCTCCTTCCTGCTTGTGCACCAAACTGATGGGATTTCTCCTAGAGGGGGTGTATAGGCAGTAGGGGAGGAGTTACACTTCTTGTTTTAAGTGTAATACTTTGTGTGTCCTCCGGAGGCGGAAGCTATACACCCAATGTCTGGGTCTCCCAATTAGGAGCTAAAAGAAAAAGAATTTACGTAAGTAAACAAAATTCTCTTTATTAGTGGCGATTACTCTCCTTAGAGTCTCTGAACTAGCAGCACTATCCTGTAAGCCACCTTTTCTGGTCTTCCACCAAGATAAGGTTGTCCTACATCCGGTTCCATCGTTCCTCCCAAAGGTGGTGTCCTCTTTCCACCTGAATGAAGACATATCACTACCTTCACTGTGCCCAGCTCCAGTTCATCAGGTCAAAAAAGCTCTACATATGCTGGACTTCGTCAGGGCTTTACGCATCTGTGTGTCCAGAACAGCGCCTTTTCAAAAGTGAATTTCCTCTTCCTTCTTACAGAGGGAAAACACAGAGGCATGCCGGCTTCTAAGGCCACGTGGCCAGATGAATTAAATCCACCATCAGGATGCTTATAGCATCAAAAATGTGCCCCTTCCTGCCGGTATCAAGGCATATTCTACTAGGCGTAGTGGCCTCCTGGGCTATTAGGCACCAGGCGTCAGCACAAGATGTGTGTAAGGCAGCCACATGGTGCAGCCTACACATCTATACCAATACTATAGTATTCATACCCAGTCCTCAGCAGCTGCTGGTGTGGGAAGACGTGTCCTCTAGGTAGCAGTAGCCCTCCTGTAGGCGCGTAGTTGTTTGTTCTGACTTGGTCAGTATGATGGGTCCATTGCTATTCCCACCCAGGGACTGCTTTGGGAAGTCCCATGGTCCTGTGTCCCCAATGAGGTGAAGGAGAAAAGGAAATTTTTGTGTACTCACAGTAAAATCCTTTTCTCTTAGCCTCTAATTGGGGGACATAGCACCCACCCTGTTGCCCGTTTGGGCCTGTAATGCTGGTTTCATGTTACTTCTCAGCTGTTACATGGTTGCCTGTTTGTTTCACAGGCCTTGTTATACTGTTATTATTCTGTTAATACTCTACTGCTTTAGCACAAAACTGGTGAGGCAGTGCCTGCCCCAGGGGTGTATACTGCAGAGGAGGAACCACTTAACTCTTTTGCAGATTGTGCTTGGTGTCGCTTCCTAGTGGACAGCAACATAACATCCATGATTCTGTGTCCCCCAATTAGAGGCTAAGAGAAAAGGATTTAAACGGTGAATACACACATCTCCTTTTTCTCTATCGCCTCATTGGGGGTCACCGGACCATGGGTGTTATGCTGCTGATCCATAGGAGGCTGACACTAGTAAACGTGAAACAATTAGCTCCTCATCTGCAGTATACATTCCCTGGCTGGGCCAGGCTACACCAGTTTTAGCTTAGTCTGTAGAGGCACACCTATTCCTTTTTTCTGGAATACTTTTTCAATAATTAGAGGTCGATGGCAACCCTGGTTACTGCTTTCCCACAACCCCCAACAGGTGGGAACGCGGAGTGTCGCCTCCACGTACCCCTTCCTTTGACGCACTAATCTGCTCTTGGTTCAATTCCGACTGCCAAACATATTTCCTCCTCTCCCTTTTACTCCCGAGGGTAGTCAGGAAAATCAAAGCGCAGAGGGGGGTCCCTGTCACACTCATAGCCCCAGACTGGCCCAGGCGCGCCTGGTACGCCGACCTAGTGCAGCTTGTTGCATACTTCCCCTGGCGCCTCCTAGCTCTGCCAGATCTCCTCACTAAGGGTCCCATCTCCCACCAGAATTCCAGAGCTCTGAATTTGACTATGTGGCCGTTGAGACCTCGGTCTTAACGCGCGCTGGGTTCTCTCCGGACATCAACACCATGATCCGGGTGCATAAACCGCCTCATCTTGCATTTACCACTGTGCGTGGAAGCTGTTTTCTCATGTTGCAAGGACCAAGCCTGCTCTCCCTATCCTCTTATCTATTCCTGTGGATCTCCGTTTCCTCCAGTCTAGCTTACACTCAGGTCTAGCCCTGAGTTCGCTAAAAGGGCAGAGCTCTGGTCTTTGTTTTGTTAAATCTGTTTTTATTAAACAAAGTAGTATTTCCAAACAATACAAACATTAATCAGTTTCTTTTACGGATTGCGTATTAGAAATCGGTATTACATTCTAACATTGTCTTTTTTTTCTATTAATCATTGTATTTTATAGCTAAGTCTTTTGAACAAGACTTGATGTATGTAGCAAAGAATATTAAACACATAACTATATAAACAGAGATCCGTCTCAAAAGGGTGATCAAATCTTAAAATGACATGGTTATTTTACTGGATTCGATAGAAGTCTTCAGTGACCTCCATTTGTTCCTACGGTCGTCCAGGAGTTAAGAATCTTAGAAAGGGGATAGAGTGAAAAATAGAGCAGTATTATGGGGTATGATAAATTATACCATGTGGGCCGGAGTGGTGGGGTCTAGTAAATAGTGGCTGGGAGTCCCACCCTGGTTGCCCAACCATATCATGCCCGGGTGCATTCAGCTCATGCAGTATTTTAGCCGTTAGGGAAACCCTCTTTCTGTTTTTTACCAATGACTTCTCTCCTCGAAGCCTCAAGTCAGGACCTTTCTCCAGGGAGTATCATGCTTGGTCCCTCCCTACCGGAGGCCGCTGGGGTCATGGGACCTTAATTTGGTCTTAGACGGACTTCAAAAATCACCCTTTGAGCCCCTAAGAGGTTTTCACCTTTCTTGTCCTGGAAAGTGACTTTCCTGGTGGAAATTACGTCCATCCGGTGGGTGTCTAAGTTGGCAGCACTCTCGTGCTGAGAGCCCTTTCTTTCCTTCCATCCAGACAAGGTGGTACTGTGCCCAATTCCCACTTTCCTTCCTAAGGTGACTTCTTCTTTTCACCTCAACGAGGACATCATCCTGCCATCTTTCTGTCTGGCTCCATTGCATCAGGTGGAGAAGGCGTTGCATATATTTGACCTTGTACGGGCTCTCGGTATTAAATTTCCAGGACAGCTTCCTTCAGGAAGACAGACAGCCTGTTTGCACTTCCTGAGAGTCCCCGTAAAGGGCAGGCTGCTTCTGTGGTGACACTGGCCCATTGGATTCGTCCCGCTGTCAAGGAAGCCTACTGTCTAAGAAATGTTTCCATTCCTAGCGGACTACGAGCTTACTCCACTCGTGCGATTGATGCTTCCTGGGCCATTCGACACCAGGCATTAGCAGAACAAGTGGGCAAGGCCGCTACATGGTCTAGCCTACACACCCTTAGAAAGCACTACAAAGTCTATATCCAGGCCTCAGCTGATGATAGCCTTGGTAGATGGATCCTTTTGGCGGCAGTGGCGTACCTATCTATGTAGGTGCCTCAGGAAGTCTGGGATTGTTTCTTACTCCTTGAGTTGTGATCTTTTTCCCACCCAAGGACTGCTTTAGGACATCCCATGGTCCTGTGTCCCCCAATGAGGCGATAGAGAAAAACTGATTTTTGTTTACTCGCCGTATCATTGTTTTCTCTGAGCCATCATTGTGGGACACAGCACCCACCCTGTTGCCCATTTGGGGCGTTGCTCTCTTTAGACTTTGACGTTTTTACTTTTCATATGTTTCCAATGGTTACATTGTTTGTTGTTCACTTGCCTTTTTGTCTTTCTCATCTTTCTTGGTCACTAAAACTGATGTAGCCAGGGGGTGTATACTGCAGTGGAGGAGCTAATTGTTTCACATTTGCTTAGTGTCAGCCTCCTATGGATCAGTAGCATACCGCCCATGGTCCTGTGTCTCCCGATGATGGCTCAGAGAAAACTATTTTTACGGTAAGTACATAAAAATCAGTTTTTTGCTATAGCGCATGAATCCAGCATCCAGGCACAGACTATCCTTTTGGTAATGCTTCTTTATTTAACAAATGTGGCTCTGAAAACATGTTTTGGCGGATGCTGATTTCGTGCACTATACCAAAAATCTGCATACTTGTAAGAACATTTGATCATTTGCTCAGCAGATACACATTACATGTGTGAAGGAAAACCAAAGTTCATATAAACACATAGAAATCTCTTACAGACCGTACACCTGCCCCCTCCAGAGTACAGAGGGGAGGGGCAGAACACCAGCGTGGATACAGTTGTGGCCAAAAGTATTGACATCCCTGCAATTCTGTCAGATAATACTCAGTTTCTTCCTGAAAATGATTACAATCACAAATTCTTTGGTATTATCTTCATTTAATTTGTCTTCAATGAAAAAACACAAAAATAATTGTCCTACAGCCAAATTGGATCTAATTCCACACCAAACATAGAGGGTGGACAAAAGTATTGGCACTGTTAGAAAAATCATGTAATGCTTCTCTAATTTGTGTAATTAACAGCACCTGTAACTTACCAGTGGCACCTAACAGGTGTTGGCAATAACTAAATCACACTTGCAGCCAATTGACATGGATTAAAGTTGACTCAACCTCTGTCCTGTGTCCTTGTGTGTACCACATTGAGCATGGAGAAAAGAAAGAAGACCAAAGAACTGTCTGAGGACTTGAGAAACCAAATCGTGAGGAAGCATGAGCAATCTCAAGGCTACAAGTCCATCTACAAAGACCTGAATGTTCCTGTGTCTACCGTGCGTAGTGTCATCAAGACGTTTAAAGCCCATGGCACTGTGGCTAACCTCCCTAGATGTGGACGGAAAAGAAAAATTGACGAGATTTCAACGCAAGATTATGTGGATGGTGGATAAAGAACCTCGACTAACATCCAAACAAGTTCAAGCTGCCCTGCAGTCCGATGGTACTACAGTGTCAACCCGTACTATCCGTCGGCGTCTGAATGAAAAGGGACTGTATGGTACGATACCCAGGAAGACCCCACTTCTTACCGTGAGACATTAAAAAGCCAGCCTGGAGTTTGCCAAAACTTACCTGAGAAAGCCTAAAACGTTTTGGAAGAATGTTCTCTGGTCAGATGAGACAAAAGTAGAGCTTTTTGGGCAAAGGCATCAACAGAGTTTACAGGAGGAAAAAAGAGGCATTCAACGAAAAGAACACGGTCCTTACAGTCAAACATGGCGGAGGTTCCCTGATGTTTTGGGGTTGCTTTGCTGCCTCTGGCACTGGACTTCTTGACCGTGTGCATGGCATTATGGAGTCTGAAGACTACCAACAAATTTTGCAGCTTAATGTAGGGCCCAGTGTGAGAAAGAGGTCATGGGTTTTCCAGCAGGACAATGACCCAAAACGCACTTCAAAAAGCACTAGAAAATGGTTTGAGAAAAAGCACTGGAGACTTCTAAGGTGGCCAGCAATGAGTCCAGACCTGAATCCCATAGAACACCTGTGGAGAGATCTAAAAATGGCAGTTTGGTGAAGGCACCCTTCAAATATCAGGGACGTGGAGCAGTTTGCCAAAGAAGAATGGTCTAAAATTCCAGCAGAGCATTGTAAGAAACTCATTGGTTACCGGAAGCAGTTGATCGCAGTTATTTTGGCTAAAGGTTGTGCAACCAAGTATTCGACTGAGGGTGCCAATACTTTTGCCGGCCCATTTTTGGAGTTGTGTATGAAATGATCAATGTTTTGCTTTTTGCTTCATTCTCTTCTGTGTTTTTTTATTGAAGACAAATTAAATGATGAAAGATAATAATACCAAAGAATTTGTGATTGCAATCATTTTCAGGAAGAAACTGAGTATTATCTGACAGAATTGCAGGGGTGTCAATACTTTTGGCCAAAACTATAGGTGTGGATATTTAAGTAACGTTTACACAGAAGGACTATTCTGCTGTGAAAGTGTTATGGATTAATATTTTATAATATAAATAAGTTGCATTCTCCTGACCAAATTGATATAGACCAAGTACCGGTGTGAAAAGTATGACAGACACACAGTCAGATGTACACTCTTCCTTGGTCACCCCAAAGTGCAAGCCTAAATGACTTATTTTTAAGAGCCATGAGGTTTTCCTCAGTAAGGGGCTCAGCCAGCCCTACTCAGATGTAATCATTAGTCAGTTGGTTGGATAATGGGTGGATCCATGAAGTCATCAGGGTGTGTGGTCTTGATCGAGTATGTCCAGATGATGTGTCCATTCTGTGATTGGCCCCTCCTTCTGTGGAATGCAGCTTCTTCCAGGAACTTCCTTATTGAACAGGATGTAGTCATAGATCCAGTCACCATCTTACATATCAGTGCATGGTGTGATGAAACCGGAAATGGCAGCCATGTTTAAGTCAAAATTAATCTTATGCAATGTAAGATATTACACTCTATGGATCCATTCTCCCATACCCTTATGTCTTAAGGTTAATTAAGTATTTGATCCTTTGGCTCTCCTCAACAAAAGTAATGGAGAGGTCTAATGCACCAGCTCCCTACAGAGTGTAAAAATGCTTATAACAAGGAAACTACACATGGTACAATAATGATTTTACATGTTTTTAAAAGTGCTGCCCAGGCCTTATTCAAGGGTAAAGTAGTATCGTACTGAAAAATGACCTGACAGAGTCCCTTTAAAGGGAACCTGTCATGTCCCTTTTTTTGTTTTTAAACCGCCCCCAATGTTATTTAGATCGTGCATCACTAACTTGGTTTAAAAAACTCCATTTCTCCTTCGCCTCATTGGGGGACACAGGACAATGGGTTATGCGATTCTGCCACTAGGAGGCGACACAAAGCAAACAAAACAAGCACAGTGGCTCCTCCCTGCAGTATATAACCCCCTGACTGGCACAGTCTAGCCAGTTTTTTGCTTAGTGTCTTAGGAGGCAAGACACTGTTTGTTTTGTAGGTTTATTATTTTATCCTGTTTTTGTTCGTGCTCCCCGGGCCCTTCAGTTGGGGTACTAGGTTGAAGCTGATATTATCGGACCGCTGCACCGTCTCTTCACGGACCCCACAGTTGGGACTCCGTGCTACAGTGATGGCAGGCTCTTGCAACATCCCTCCCCAGACCCCACAGTTGGGACTCTGGGTTGTAGGAGGTATCCCCCCTGGGCCACCAGTGTGTTTTTTATTTTTCCTGGCCATGGCAGCTTGGATTCAGCTGCGGAGGATGACTGGTCCGCCCTCCTGTCCCTTCGGGCTGAAGGATGATGAGCCATAAGGTATGAGGCAGTGCTGTGTGTCCCCTGTTGCGTCCTGTGTTTGTGGCGTTTTTTTCCGGTGCTCTGCGCCGGACCCCTGCTGACAGGCACCCGGCCCTATTAATTTAGTCCCAGGCTTCGGCCTACTACTGGAGGTTCCCTCCTCCAGTGATGCTGCCTTGCCTCGGGATCAACCCCCGGCCATCGTTGATGGCCAGTAGCATTAAGGGGTGAGTGGCTCTGCAAGGCATCATGGGAGGGGGCGTGGCCTAGTTTTCCCTCTCCACTCCGCGTTTTTGGCGCCTTTTTCACTATCCAGACACCATTGCTGCAGGACAGGACACCAGGGGGACACAGGATTCGGGCGCTTTTTGGCTTCTAGCCTCTCAGGTGACCGGGCACAGCGGTTAACGCCGCAATAGCCCTAGGCAGTGGTGACACAGCAGCACTGCGGCTCCCTTCTCATATACTACCCCCTGAACTGTGGTGTGTAGTCTGAGCGCAGTGGAGGAAAGCTGTATGATGCTGGGCAGCAAGGGCAAGAAGGCACCAAAAGCTTTTACTGTTTACTATGCTTTTTGCACAGCTTGCAAAGCTGAGCTGCCCTGTGGGTGCTCGACCCCGCTTTGCCAGGCCTGTGCCTCTGACCCCCCTCAGCCTAGTGTCTGACTCCAGTTAGGCAAACACTGAAGTAGAGGTGACTGTTGCCAGACCTGCTACCCCAGAATGGGCAGTTACTCTGTCGCAATCTGTGAGCCAAGCTATACAGCAGCTCTCCGACACACTGCTCCGGGTGGTGCAACCTCATCCGGTGTCCCCGGACCAGCAGGTCCAAATAGAGGCTGGTTCCGACCATGAGGAGTCTCAGTCGAGTACCTCGCTTCCCCTTGGTCAGGTGGGCAGGAAGAGGTCCCGGACGGGCTCTTCCTCAGCCCCATCTCAGGGCTCTTGGACCTCCCATACGCGGAGTAGGTCTCATGATTCTCACTCTTCGGGTGAACTTCACGAATCAGAGGTGGATCTGGATCACGGTGAATCCTTTGACTCCACATCCTCTGATACGCTGGCCATGGTGGAAGACCTGGTGTCGGCCGTTAATCAGACCCTGTCGATTGCAGATCCAGCCCCGGTGTTGGTCTCGGATCATGTGATCTCATTTAAGAGACCCAAGAGACCTCAGAAGTTTTTTTTCGGATCATTCTGAGATCCAAGAGGTCCTTCAAAAGCACTGGGCTCACCCAGAGAAGAGGTTTGGTTATCAGAAGGCGATTGCAGCCCGTTACCCCTTTCTGCCGACAGTGGCAAAAGCGTGGCTTGAGTCCCCGACAGTGGACCATCCGGTGTCCCGTTTGGCATCTAAGACTGATGTCCCTTCCTGATGGTGCCTCCATTAAGGATGTGGCCGGCCGCCAGTTGGAACAACTGTTTAAGTCGGTGTTTGAGGCCTCAGGAGCCTCTTTGTCCCCTTCATTTGCCTGTATGTGGGTGGCGAAGGCTATTATGACCTGGGCTGGGGATTTACACTCCGCCTTAAGTAGTCATGATGCTGATCCTGCGTTACTGGATCTGGCGACTCAGATTTCTGTGACTGGAGAGTTTCTGATTCACTCTTCCCACGATGCAGCTAATTGCACTGCAGTCGCTGCTTCTAATTCTATTGCGATATGCCGAGCCCTCTGGCTTCGGGAGTGAAAGGCGGATTCGGCCTCCAAGAAGTCCCTCACGGGCATGCCATATGTAGGGGATCGCTTATTCGGGGAAAAGCTCGATAAGATGATCTCAGACGCCACGGGTGGTAAAAGCACCTCGCTTCCTCAGCAGACAGCAAGGCGTAGGTTTTCCAAGGGTCAGCAGATGAGATTCCGGTCCTTTCGGAATTCGTCTGGGTGGTCGGTTTCCCGTCCGACTCCCCAGAATCGGGCGTCACGCACGGATAGGGCTTTCCATACGCCCAATAAATTGGGTTCTTCCTGGCAGTCCTGGAATAAACAACCTAAGTCCAAGGACTCCGGATCTCAGAGATTCCCTTCCTATGACTCGTCACTTCCGGAAGACACCTCCCAAGTGGGCGTCCGACTTTCCCACTTTTGGCATGCCTGGCTCGCTGCTACAGACAACCAGTGGGTTCGGGAATTGGTGTCTTCCGGATACAACATAGTTTCATACCCCCCCCCCCCCCCTGAAGATTTGTTCTCTCTCGCCCCTCGAGAATGCCGGGAAAGACACATGCCTTCTCCCAGGCAGTCGAGTCTCTGAGGCGGGCAGGAGTCGTTGTGCCAGTCCCTCTAAACGAGCATTTTCAGGGGTTCTATTCGAATCTGTTCATTGTGCCCAAAAAGGACGGGTCTTTTCGTCCCATTCTGGATCTAAAACGCTTGAACAGATTCGTGCGAGTCCGACAATTCAGGATTGAGAGTCCCCGGTCCGTCATTGCGTCCATGCACAAAGAGGAGTTTCTCGCCTCCATAGATATCAAGGACGCTTATCTTCACGTCCAGATATGTGTCCCTCATCAGAGGTTCCTGCGGTTTGCGGTGGGCGAGGATCATTATCAGTTTGTCGCCCTACCCTTTGGGTTAGCAACTGCCCCACGCGTGTTTACCAAGGTCATGACCGTTCTACACGGTCGGGGGGTGGTGGTTTTTCCCTATCTGGACGACCTATTGGTCAAAGGCCGGTCGTTCAAGGACTGCGAGGACAGTGTTCGCATTACGATGGACACGCTGTCTCGGCTGGGTTGGATTCTCAACCTGACGATGTCCTCCCCAGTTCCGAACCGCAGACTCGCGTTCCTGGGGATGGTCCTGGACACAGCTCAGGGTCTGGTACTTCTTCCTCAGGACAAGGTTCAGTCTCTGCAAGGTGCGGTTCGCACATTGCTAGGCCCTCATCCGCATTCCCTTCGGTTTGCGATGCGTGTGTTGGGGAAGATGGTGGCGGCAATGGAGGCAGTGCCGTTTGCACAGCTGCATCTCCGGCCATTACAACTGGATCTGTTGTCGGCGTGGAACCGCAGCCCTTTCACTCTTCACCACCTCTTTCGTCCGTCAGTGACAACGAGGAGATCTCTTCGGTGGTGGTTGGCCCCGTCGTCTCTCTCACGTGGGAGATCCTTCCTACCAGTGTGGTGGACTGTTCTGACTACCGACGACAGTCTTCTCAGCTAGGGGGCGGTGTTCCGGAGTTATACGACTCGGGGTCGGTGGACTCGTCAGGAGTCCTCTCTGCCCATAAATCTTCTGGAGATTCGGGCTATCCACTTGGCGTTGAAGAGCTTCCAGCAATTTCCTGATGGGTTGTCATGTCCGCGTCCAATCGGACAATGCCACGGCGGTGGCTTACATCAACCATCAGGGCGGGACGCGCAGCAGAGCAGCAATGCGAGAAGTAGAGCCAATTCTACATTGGGCCGAGTCCTCGGGAGTCCTACTGTCTGCAGTGCACATCCCGGGGGTCGAGAACTGGGCGGCGGATTATCTCAGCCGTCAAGGGCTCGCGTCCGGGGAATGGGCTCTAAACCCGGATGTGTTCGCGCAGATATGCAGGCGTTTCGGGACTCTAGATGTGGACCTCATGGCGTCACGGATGAATGCCCTGGTTCTCAAATTCTTTGCTCGGTCCCGCGATCCCAGGGCTCTGAGATCAGATGCCCTGGTTCAGGACTGGACGCAGTTTCGCCTCCCGTACATTTTTCCGCCTCTGGCCCTCCTTCCCAGAGTGGTCCAGAAGATCAGGTCGGAGAGTGTGGAGGTGATATTGATAGCACCCAACTGGCCCAGGAGGTTGTGGTACGCCGATCTAGTTTAGCTCACCGCAGACGCTCCTTGGCAGTTGCCAGTACGTCCGGACCTTCTGTGTCAAGGTCCAATTTGGCATCAGAATTCCGGGGCTCTGCGTTTGGCGTGGCCCTTGAGACCAGAATTCTAACTCAGGCAGGGTTCTCGGAAGGAGTTGCACACACTATGGCGTGTGAAAGGAAGCCAATCTCCGTCCGGATATATCATAGAACCTGGAGAATGTTATTTGTTTGGTGTGAATCAGCGCAGGTTTCTCCCTTGCGCTTCTCCCTCCCGGCGGTTCTGGGGTTCTTCCAGTCGGGATTGGATAAGGGTCTTTCTTGAGTTCCCTTAAGGGTCAGGATTCTGCTCTGTCGGTGCTGTTTCAGCGCAGATTGGCTTCAAAGCCTCAGGTCCGTACCACCGTACAAGGTGTGGCTCGTATAGTCCCACCGTATAGGAGGCCTGGGATTTGAACCTGGTTCTGGAAAGTCTTCAGAAGCCACAGTTTGAACCTCTCAGGGAGGTTTCGTTGCGCCTCCTCTCCCAGAAGGTAGTGTTTCTGGTGGCAATCACTTCGAATCGAAGAGTGTTTGAGTTGGCAGCGCTTTCTTGCAAGGCACTGTTTCTTTCTTTCTACCAGGACAAGGTGGTACTGCGGCCGGTACCATCTTTCACTGCTAAGGTGGTGTCCTCTTTTCATTTGAATGAGGACATTTATTCTACCTTTTTGTCCAGCTCCTGTGCATCATTTTGAGAAAGCTTTGCACACCCTGGACCTGGTTCGTGCCCTGCGGATATGTGTGTCTCGGACAGCGCCGTTCAGGAAGTCGGACACGCTGTTCATCCTTCTGGAGGGTCACCATAAGGGGATGGCCGCATCAAAGGCCACGCTTGCAAGGTGGATTAAACTGACCATTCAGGAAGCATACTCATTACGCAACCTGACAGTTCCCTCGGGTTTGCGTGCTCATTCCACTCGTGCGATGGGTGCCTCCTGGGCTATTAGGCACCAGGCTACGCCTGGACAGGTGTGCAAGGCGGCGACTTGGTCCAGTCTGCATACTTTTTACAAGGTTTTATCGAGTGCATACTCAGGCCTCGGCAGATGCGAGTCTGGGTAGACGCATCCTACAGGCAGCGGCTGCTAGCTTGTAGACTGTGTTGTTAAGTTGGGATGTTTATTGTTTCCACCCAGGGACTGCTTTAGGACGTCCTATCGTCCTGTGTCCCCCAATGAGGCGAAGGAGAAAAGGAGAATTTTGTGTACTCACCGTAAATTCCTTTTCTCTTAGCCTCTCATTGGGGGACATAGCTCCCTCCCTGGGCATGTTGGGCCTTCTTGAGTTTTTTGATTGCCTTATCGGCTTATGTAGTTTTTTACTCCTACTGCTTTAGCACAAAACTGGATAGACTGTGCCAGTCAGGGGTTATATACTGCAGGGAGAAGCCACTGTGCTTGTTTTGTTTGCTTCGTGTCGCCTCCTAGTGGCAGAATAGCATAACCCATCGTCCTGTGTCCCCCAATGAGAGGCTAAGAGAAAAGGAATTTTACGGTGACTACACAAAATTCTCCTTTTTATTATAAAAAAAGCACTTTAGATGCTTAGATGTTTGCATTAGGTACCTGCACAAACAGTCATCAGGGTGGTTCTTCAGCCTGGCATCAAATAAATAATCCACATTGTCATGCTGTTTTTTAAATGTAGTCTTGGCCCCCACATTGTAATATATTATGGTCACATGGTCGTGACCTCACTATAGGTCTTTCTACAGTATATGTGAATTTCTGCAGGTCCTTCAGTGATGATGTATTACAATGCAGGGGGCATGGCTATGTTTATTTAATATATAAAAGTATCTAAAGTGCTTTATTTATCATAAATACATGGATGTTTTTATTTATTTTTTAAACCAGGTTACTGATGCATAGTGCATGATCTAAATAACTTAGACGTGGTTTAAAAACAAAAAAAAACACAAGTTCCCTTTAAGGTCCACATCGAGGCCATGATAGAAATGCATTGAGAGCCTGACATCTGGTGTTATAGGAGACATGGAGTAGTCTGAGTGCGGTTCACATGGTATTTGAGGAACCAAACTGTCTCAAAAATCAGAAATGAAGCACCTCTAAGGCTGGGTTCACACACAGCATAATTACTGCGTTTTGTGAAGATCCATTTTGGTGCAAAACTGCAAAGAATGGATCCTCACAGAAGCAGTGTTTCGTGTGTGAACGCTGCTGCGCTTTTCTTGCTGTGCTTTCCTTACCTCCCTGCGCTCTTCCGCTGATTGCCGGTGTCACCTGATCCCCGCCGTGCCGCAGCGAGCGCGGCCTCTATGACCCCCCCCAACACCATGTGACTGGGTGACATCGCCTGGTCACATGGTGCTGTTTACGGTTCTGCACAAGGTCCTACGGTGTCGGCATGAGGAGCAATCACCGGGAGAATGTGGTGAGATGAGTAACTAGCACAGTGAAAAAACGCAAAAAGAATGAACATGTTCATTCTTTTTGCGTTTTTTCAGGCCAAAAGGGGATGCTAAAAATGTGCAGCGCGTGAACGGAAAACCGTGAAATGCATTGACTTGGCTGGAACAGCTGACGTCAGTGCTTTTCACTGCATTCCACTTCATTTGCGCATCCGCTAAATAGGGCTGCATAAAAGCTAAAATATACTGTGTGAATGTAACCTTAGGAGAATTAATGGCGCTGCTTTTTATTTAATGTTGATTACTAGAGTGAAGCAAAAGAATTTGCAGGACCCTAGTCCAGAGGCCACTTCAGTAGTCCACACATAGTACTACAGGAGACATCCCCACTGGGACTGTTGTATGTGTCGTGCTACAATGTAATAACACAATGAAGTGATCTAATCTGAAGAGATGCCATGAATTTTTCAGGCGGAGGTTTGCATTGCTCTACTCCAACTTTCATGGACTATCAATGTGGCTGCTAGTCCAGGATCCTGCAGATCTTTTTGCTCCACTCTTTTGGTTACAATTGGATCGAACAAATAACACTTCTCTTTTTCCATAAGTGAAGGAATGTTGAACCTCAATGTATAACCCTTCCTCAGAGGTGTCTGGCAGCAGCTTACTCCACTCCTAAGGCTGGAATCACTCTGTCCGTGTGACATGCGAGGCAGTCGGACGAGTCTTGGACGCCAGTCACCTGGAACAACCTGTCAGGACAGGAGCATCAGCTGCTTGTATTTCTATGCAGGTCCACACACCCTGTCCAGAGAGGGGGGTGGCTGTGCAGGCTTAATGATCCAACACTCGTCCAAGAGACTCGAATATCACACGGACAGTGTGATTCCAGCCTAATACAGAGCGCATGATTTATCTGCCAAGCAGATGTTTGGGGGCAATCAGGAGAGGTAGCTGTAAGCTAAATGGGTGTGTGTAGACTACCCCTGTCAAATGTGCACGGGCAACTTAAGTGTGTGAATTCAAACTAGGAGCTCAGGGGTTGCTCCATTCACTTACATATGTCAGCGGCAACGAGACTGAAGATTTTTATCCACATCGATTCTAAAGAAATCCAGTTTGCCAGCTTTTAGGCAGGAAATTTTATTGGCTAATTATTGCAGGTATCTAGGAAATTACAAAAAAAAAAAGTAAATATGTGAAAGATTGTGTAAAGATTTGTAGACACTTTAGATGGAGCAATAAGTCATCATAAAGATGTCCGCCCTACAGCTATGTTTATATAGTCCTATGGTAATAAATGAGGGCATGGAGTGCGTCATCTTTCTCCTTCCCTGTAAAGGGAATTTGCTAACACTGTAACCTACTGGTGTTCAGAACTAGTTGCCAGATGCATCATATGAGTAACTTTAGATCTATTTACATGAACTGGAAAAAAGGAAGGTGTTTTTTATGTGCGTTTTTAAAGGGAAGCGGTCATAAGAGCTGACAATGGATGTGAGCTATTTTTAGTTGCCTTTGATTATATGGGTGCAGCCGTCGTTCCCTGCGCGTTCCTGAACCATTGTGAAGACTGAAAAACAATCCCAGTTTACTCCAACAATACGCCATCATTGTGTGAGCCGGGGGTGGGCTGAATCCCATTGCCCAACTGTGTACACAATGACGTCAATACGACTATGTGACGTCAATGTGACTACCAACTAAAACAGCTCTGCCCATGAAAGTGAATGGGGCTGAGTGAGGTTGACTTGCTGAACCTGGCACAGTCACATTTATATGGACACCGTTGTGCTAGGTGCTGCAGGAAAGGGTGTGATGAGTGTTGGAGGCTTGGGTCCAAACCTTACAAGTGGTCGAATCTCTAAAGTATTAATTGTCATCTTCTGCTTAAAGGGAATGGCAGAATTTTGATAATTATTAATAAAAAATTGTTTTAATTAAAATAAAATGTTCTGTTTTAACATCTGTTTTTTTATATTTTTTGCACTCACTGCTATTATTTTTATTTGCTGGTATGTAACAGTCAGTAAGACACTCGAACACCGCAAATACAGCAGCTCTTGTCCGCAGGAAACTTTGGCCAGTGTCCAACCACATCTCCTATACCGAGGCTGCCTTGGCTGGGAACTTGGCATTCCCCCTGGTCTGTCAAGTTTACATTGGAGGAGGGATCCAGGCATTCCCCACCGTCGCCTTTTATGCAGTGTTCATAGTTAAGTAGTGACAGGAGCACCAATGCAGCGTTGGTGAGCACAGCTCATGCAGCCTGTATTCACTACTAGTGTCCTCTATAGCTCTGCTCTAAACTGACACCGTGGCTTCTTCCAGTGGTGAGTGCAGCTTGTTTTATGTATGTAATCCCATTGTGTGTGATAGGATTATATATATATATATAATATATATATAAATAATCCATCGTTTGATGCAGTCCACTGAGCTGTAAATCTAATTCAATCATTAGTGATACAGTCCATGTATCTCATCCCATCATTGTGTGATTCAGTCTGCAAAGCCGTGTATCTAATCCCATCATATCTGATGCAGTCCACATACATGTGTATTTAATCCTATCATGTGTGATACTGACTGTTGAACTGTGCAGTTACTGTGATCTGTGTGCTGCTGCCCTGCAATGATATGACTGTTCCTCTCAGATCTCTGTACAGAGCAGTGAGCAGCACAGCACCAAGTAACAGTCGGCGCTAGGTGATGCTGTTCACGTCACAGTATCATATCGCGGTCACCCAAAAAAGTCTCTGCACCTCAACTAAGTTCTCACTTTTGGAGATGCCTAGAAGGGGAGGAGTGATGTCACACATGTAACCAAATCCCGCCCACATTTACTGCAGTCATAATGTGAGCTAGCAGTACAGTGGGTTTTCATGGCAAATTTCAGCAGCTGCTCCCCCACACACCCCCAGTGCTTAAAAGTCGAAATCTATTAAAACTTTTGAAATAATTTCTGATATTTTATACTACTAAAAAATTAGGTTAAATTTGAAAATATTGATATTTATATTTTTTCGATTGTTAGAAAAAAAAACCACAAAAGAGAAAAATACTCTGAATAAATCATGTGTTAAATAACAAATGCGTTTCATAGCTATGTCCTTAATCATTGCATAAAATCAAATGACCATGCCGTTTTAATTACATTACCCACAATGCATATTGCAAAAACCGCCTTCCCAAAAGTACCTCTATTTTGCTAGATAAAACTAAACATTAACCATTCAGGTATTGAAAGTATTTAATACTTGTGTCCATGACATGATTAAGGTGAATGTGACGAATCCTACCTCACAGCCCCACACTAATGTCTCTAATGCATCGGAGCCACGTAATACGATTTCGTCACTTCTGCCAACACATGACATTCTTCACCCCTTGGGGGTACGTTAGGTCAGTTTGGCACAATTTTACACTGACAACCCCTGTCCACACGGGCACAGGGAGGCATGGGGTGTGAGCGAGTGTGATTCATGCAACCTCTGGTGTGGCACCACACTCGCAACCCTGACAGGCTGGAAGACCCTTTTCACTACTCAGCGAAACAGTCCTGCCAGCCCGGTAGAACTACCAGTTCCTCGTTGGATATAAACCCTGTCCATTAACAGGTAGCATGTAATATGAAACAAAGAACTCAGGTGTGTGAATTTGTTGATCGAGATAAAAGAGCAATTCAGGATTAAAGGGAACCAACCACCTCAGATCACCCTAATACACAGTTAGTACTTAGTGTCCCTGCACCCTAAGGATACGTTTCCAGCACTGTTTTTGTGTAAAATCTTGCATTAGTATAACCGATATAAAGACATTATAAAGTTACTAGCCTGAAGACTTCTGGGCGTATCCCTCCTTCTGTTATACTTCAGGGCTGTGCATTGCATGGCTGCGCTCCCCCTCCCTCCGTGCAGAGGAGATAACGATCACGCCCATCAGGGCAGGGCAGCAGGCACGGAGGGAGGGGGAGCGCAGCCATGCTAGTAACTTTATAAAGTCTTTATATCGGTTATACTAATGCAAGATTTTACACAAAAACAGTGCTGGCAACTTATCCTTAGGGTGCAGGGACATGTACTAACTGTGTATTAGGGTGATCTGAGGTGGTTGGTTCCCTTTATAAGTTATATATTTAATCACCTTAAGCGCGCACTACACAAAGCACTATTTACATAATGGAAATGCAGATATTATGCATGGATATGCAAATATAGGTAGGAGTACAACATGTATAGACAGACACATGCATAATTCAGTTATCAGTGTCAATGTTCAGCCTTTGTTACTGGCAGTCACATGGTGGGAGTGGGGGGGGGTTGTGATATGGAGCCAGTCTTCCTGTTACCTCCAACAGTTAATATCACACTGATCTTCCTGGCAGTGAACCACTAGGAAATATTGTGTGCACCTTTTATCCCCTCAATTGATTAACCTCTTAAGGACCAAGCCTCATTTTTGCAATTTTGACCAGTGTCACTTTGAGGTTATAACTCTGGAACACTTCAACATATTCTAATGATTCCAGGACTGATTTTTTCATGACATATTGGACTTCATGTTAGTAGTAAATGTAGGGGATATTGTCTGCATTTCTTTGACCAAATAGTGTTTACATGCAGTGACAGTTCAAAGCCATGACGGGTATAGCCGTCATTAAGGGGTTAAACCCTTGATGACCTAATGAGGGGCTTTCTGTGGGATGGGATCAGATCTACAGAGAATCATGAAATCCCAGCTTTCTGCGTATCTTTGCCCCTAGGTGTCCCAGGTGAAAGATTTTACCATCTTTCCTATCATGAATTTACCTGTTCATAGATGGGATGTATGACGTGTGTATGGTCTTCCAGCTGGTAGATATTATTTTAAGGTAAATGGGCATGTTGCATAGTTACGGGAAAATATGTATTATGTTCATGCCGATATCCTGAGGCTAAAATATGCCTCCCATATTTGTGTGAGCTATGCACGCCCCAATGTTTATAATTTTCCAAGGAAGTTTACCTGTCAGATGATCTTCTTTGATCAATTACTGGGAAATCACTTATCTGCCCCTGCATACACAAACTCCAGTCGCTCTTTATTTTTCAGAGTAAATCTTCCTGTTATTGTTAGGACATTCGGGAGGTCCTTGGCTCCAATGAACATATCCTATGACTTACACAGTTAGTTATTTTTCCTAATTTCTGTGTTTTTATAATTTAATCCATCTGTTGCTGAACGGAGGCCTCTTGTCTCAGACTCCCACTTTAAGGGTGGAGGCACACTGTCATGCATCAAAAACGGAGCGTTTTTGATGCACAACAGTGATGCAAGTGTATTCCGTGTGGTAGTGCGAGTGAGGTGCGAGTGTAACATGGGCTTTCTCATGAGGGTGGAAAGCCCGATAGCTATAAATCTACAGATAAAGATCTGTTGATATAATAGCTATGTCGGGCTTTCTGCTGCTTTGACAGCAGCGTTTTTTTTAATTTCCCGGGGATAATCGACATATTAAACCCATCTGAAGCTTCGTGCTGCATATCAGCGGTGTCGGCAGACGCGGTTAATAAGGTGGTTATGTCGGCTTAACCCCATGCTTCTGTCCTGACAGGTTGTGTCCGTTTTTTCCAGACTCACTGGACACAAACTGACAGGACAGAATGTGTCTAAAAGTTTATTTAGTTAAAAGCCGGCAATTTCAGCACTTCTGTGCTGAGCTGAAATCACTGGCAGCTGCAGTTCTCAGGACTCGGGAGCTCTCTATGGTCCTGACCTTTAAAGCTTTGTGCTGACCATGGTGCTGAAGCTCCACAGCAAGCAATCTGAACAGCTTCAGCACCAGAAGTTAAACCTTCAGACACATTCTGTCTAGTCAGTTTGTGTCCAGGGAGTCTGGACAAAACCTGACATAACCTGGCAGGACAGAAGCATGGGGTTAAGCCAACATAGCCGCCTTATTAACTGCATCTGCCAGCTCCCGGCTGACCTGCCGCACAGAAGCTCCAGATGGGGTTAATATGCCGGTTATCCCTGGGAAATTCAAAAAACACTGCTGCCAAAGCAGCAGAGATTTTTATCTGTAGATATATAGCTATCTGGCTTTCCTGTGTCAGGAGAATAGCACACGCGTGAGTGACTCGCACAATGTGCTGTCTGGAACCTCGCACCCATAGACTTTCATTAGCCACTTGCACGTCAAACACGCGTTCAGTCGCAGCATGCTGTGAGAGAACTCTCATTTGACTCGCAGGGGACACGCACCAGTGTGCCCTGCCTGATATGGCAACACTGGTCCAAGTTCAATGTGATTCACTCGCATAGTGTGCCTCCACCCTTATGAGATGATTATGACTTATGGTTAATTGGTATGTATGACATAATCTCCCACATTCTTCACAGTGCAGATACATTTTATCAAGGCATGAGTCCTACTGGTAGATCTTATCTCTTACATTTATCTTGATTTTCTACAAGTCTTGATGAGCGGACATTGTATTCAGATTCACTTAAAGTAGCTACAAATTTGCGTCTGGTCTTGGGAAAGCTAAGGGACGCTAAATCCATGTGATTAAGGCCCAAACAGAGGCAGGCCCTGAGCTTTTCCAGATTTCTAAGGCTGCTTTCACATTGACATATTTTCAAATTGGTGTGGTTACATGAAATACATGTATAGTCATGGACAGTCACGGATCTGTGCATAAGGATGCCAATGGGATGTCCACGGAACATTTTTTTAATGGATCTGTTCATCAGTCACCACACATGGGTGGGAGGAGCTGTACCTTGCTTCTGAGCATGCTCAGTACAGCAAAATCTGTTTCACGATCCATCCTCCATAGAGCCCCATGTTAATTTCATACGGACAGATACGTGGCTATCCGTTTCAAAACGGATGGACACGGGTTTGAAAATATGCCAGTGTGAAGGCAGACTAAAAAGTAATGCTGTAACAGAGGGTTGACATGGTTGACAACTGTGCGACTATTGCCAATATTTGTCATTTCATTTAGAAATTGTTTTCAATAAAATTGGAGAGTCTTCCTTAACTAAAGTTTATGCAGTGGAAAGAGCTCACAGGGTTCCGATGCAGCCCCGACCACCGGGATCGGAGCCTCGTACGATCCTGGCAAGGATCTTGAACTTTAGGGATTGAGACATAATTCTGAGAAAGGCAAGGGATGCGGAGGACATGACACATAACGGCCAAGAGATAGCGATATACTCAGATTACTCACCGATCGTCCAGAGGCAACGGAGAGAATTTACGGGTGTAAAAAAGAGAATGTGAGAGCTGGGAGTACAATATTCAATGTTCTTTCCCGCTAGATTGAGAATAGCCGCGCTGCGGAAGGTTCAATTTTTTGTTTCACCAGAATGGCTGGACTAAATGCTAAACGGCTCAGAGCGAACGATGGCTGAGATGTCTATGGCTTGTCTAATGAAGGATCACTTGTAACCTTTCCGCAGGGAAAGGAACGGGAATGACTGACGATTACCAGGTCTTGTTGCTGGATTGTTTCTGTTATGGGTTTTCTATCCGGATCTTTTGTATCTTTTTCTTTTTTATCCCTATTTTTCTGGACATTTATGAGCGGTCACGCTGTAGGATCGGCTGTATGTTGGTGCCTTCACCAGGACACATTCAGGTTTTTTTCAGACTTCTGGGACCACAATATGCCCTTTGATCTTAACTTTTCTGCTTTATGTGAGACACGTGGGCTATGTTGTATCCTCTTGATGTATAATGTCTGGAGGGTGGAGGAAAATATTCAGAGAAGGGGGACTGCGAGTTATGTATTTTATGGAAAATGTTGGGCTGCTACCTCGATAAGGTATTGAGTGGTGTTCAACTAGGCGGGAGAAGGGAAGGATAAATATGCTATCGTTGGATAGGAGAAGGTGGAAGACGACAATCGCTAGGATTTGGAGACCCGAACTGTCCGAAAGTGGCGGATGTACTAGGGTAGAGGGGGGACAACAAGGGGGGAGGGGGGAAAATGGGAAGAAGGAATCTAGACGGCGGAGAATGGTTATAAGAACGCAGAATACATGGGATGGCTGACATAAAGTAATGGGCTGGAACGTGAGGGGGATGTCTGATGTCACTAAGAGGGCGGCTATATTCCAATATATTCTAGACCCGAAACCAATGATTATATGTTTAATGGAAACGCACTTGGTGAAGGAAAAGCTGGATCTTGTGCAGAAAAGATGGATTCAGGAGTCCTACCATTCTATGTACTTTCCTACTCGAGGGGGGTATCAGTGATGATCCCTAGGACCACTAAATTTGAAGCAATAGAAACCTGTGTGGATACAGAGGGACAATATGTTATAGTGGTGGGTAAAGTACAGGGAAGATTGATGGCCATTGTGGCTATGTACATTCCTCCGCCTTACTCGAGTGGGAAGATCAAAGAAGTTATGGAGTGGATGGGACACTTGGGTTAGATACCTATGCTTTTAGTGGGAGATCTGAATAATGTCCAGGACGATTATTGGGACAAATTTAGGACTAATCCAATTAGGACTCAGGGACATGTTACTCCCTTTGGGATACTCCTTCAAGAATTAGGGTTACGAGATGTTTGGAGGGAAAGGAACCTGGGTGTCAGATGCTTCTCCTGTTATTCTACTACTCCTAATACGCTTTCACGTATAGACATGGCGCTGGGGAATGGTCGTATGGATGAATTAGTACTGAATGTCGATTATTTGCCCAGAGTCATTTCTGATCATAAACCTGTATGTGTCATGATAAGATCTGGAGAAGTGATGAAAGGCAGTAAGACGAGCTGGAAGCTACACCCGGCATGGATGCAGTCCATAAATATGATCCAGATACAAAAAGAAGTTGAGGAATTTTTTATGTTTCATGATCAAACGGCTAATCCGTCAATAATTTGGGACGCGATGAAGGCATATTTAAGGGGACTGTTAATTAAAGAAATAAACATACGGAAAACTATAACAAGACAGGAGGAAGGTGAGAAATTGGAGGCCGTAAGACAGGCTGAGGAGGTCTGATACAGGGGGGCGGGGGAGGAGCAGCAAATAGACTGCGGACTGCACAGGAGGAACTGGATGGGTTCAAACTTGACAAGGCGCTTAAAAGAAATGAATTTAGACGTATAGCATTTTATGAGGAGGGAGAGAAGGTTGGGCATTTGCTGTCGTTGGTGGCCTCGGCACAGAGGAAGACTCCCTTTGTCTACTCGATGTATAGACCTGATGGGTCTAAGACAACAGACTCCACTGACATTGGGGAAATTTTCATGGATTTCTATGGGAGATTATATTCCTCAGGGGCGGAGGCCAGCACAGATAGTATTGGGGCATATTTAGCTGACCTGAAGTTGCCTAGGTTGTCAGAAGCAGATAGATCTAACTTGGAGGCCCCGATTACATATGAAGAATTAAGTATAGCTTTGACATCCATGGCCAATGATAAGGCATCGGGGGCAGACGGGTTACCAACGGAACTATATAAACGTTTGGAGGAGGTATTGTTGCCAAAGCTCTAGGAAGTGCTAGAATGTTCAAGGGAGGAAGGGGTACTGCCTAGGTCTATAAGAGAGGCGACAATTGTTGTTCTACCTAAGGATGGCAGGGACTTGGGACATCCGGAGTCCTATAGACCTATTTCTCCAGGCCCCTTCCACGACAGCATAGGAGGTTGCCTCTCCACGCCCTATTAGGGACAGGAAGCACAAGAGAGGTTAAAAGGACCCTCCCACCTCCCACTCGCCAGTGTCTTTCCTGTCCCCATGGGGCATGGAGAGGTTTGTCCTAGGCTGTAGGGGGCCGGCAAACTACAGCTTACCATGCGTGCTGCCGGACAGCTTTGGTTGGGCCTCGGTTCCTCCTGTTCCCATGGCTGGAGCTGTGGGCCCTCCGCCTGGTCCTCCGGATCCCGGTGGGGTGATGTGGGCTATGGCGTCCCCCAGCCGGAGGCCTCACTCTGTGCAGCCCGCCGGCTGCTTCCCGCGCACTGCGCGCTGCCCCGTGACCGGAAGTGACGCTGTGAGGGTGGGACTTCCGGTCGCGCACGCGCGCTCCCCGCTGGGAGCGTGTCTCTTCCGGATTCCGGCGGTGGGATCCTGCGGGGCAGCGTGCGGGCACGTCTCCAATGGCGGCCTGCCCTGGACCTGGTGCGGGAGGCGGGGGTCATGTTTCCGCTGGGTGGGGCAGGCCTTCCTGCTTAAAGGCTGCCCTGAAGTCCTCACATGGTAAGGTAATTGCTGTATGCTGTATTACCATGTCTTCTCCCGCATCTGCGGAGCCCAGTGGTCCCCCCTGCCCCAGTAAGTGTGGTGTTCAAGGGGGGGTCCTTTCCTGCTGGGGTAGGCTTTGTGGCTGATGGCTCCTGGTCCTGTGTTTGTGTTTTACAAGACAAGCCAGCCCCTAAGAAGTCTATTAAATGCCCTGTCTGCAGTAAGAAGCTCCCTGCTGGATGGGATAAGAAGCTGTGCCAGACTTGCACAGATAAAGTGGTTAGGGCTGAGCACCCTAGCCTGGTTGATGACTTGCGGGCCATGGTCAAGCAGGAGATTCAAGCTTCCCTGGCCTCTTTTCACCTGTGTCTTCCTTTGCTGGACCTCCCTCCCCTAAGAGAAGGAAGCTTCAGGCTACCCCGCCAGGCTCGGAGGACCCGAACCCTGACCCTGACTCTGACTCTGAGGGCCCCGAGGACTCCGCTGCTGCTCCTCAGGCGGATCTTCGTAGATTTTTGTTTCCCTCTGATGACGTAGGGGATCTTATTGGGGCTGTCCGGAGCACTATGGGGTTAGAGGAAGTTCTTACACCCTCATCCGTCCAGAATGAAATGTTTGCGGCCTCCGGTCAGCTAAACAGACGGGGTTTCCGGTGCATTCTACTCTCCTGGAGCTCTCCTCTCAGGGAATTCCCATTCCTGGGAGATGAGTCAAAAGTGATCTCTCTCGCCGCTTTCCGTTGGAGCCTTGCGAGATCCAATGGGATGTGCCGAAAGTGGATGTGCAGGTTGCCCGAGTGGCCAAGAAGACTGCGCTTCCCTTTGAGGACACATCCCAGCTCAAGGATCAGTTAGACCGGAAGATTGAGTACTTTGAGGCGCTCCTGGGAAGTGTCCTCAGCCTCTATGCAGGCGAATATTGCCTCCACGTGTGTGTCCAGATCGCTTCTTAAGTGGATGGACCAGCTGGAGGCTCATATTTCGCAGGGTACCCCTAGGGAGGAACTCCTGGAGTCTCTTCCGTTGCTTCGGAAAGCGACTTGTTTTCTCGCAGATGCTTCTGCGGATTCGGTCCGTTTGGCAGCCAGGACGTCAGTCCTCTCTAACTCTGCTAGACGGGCTTTGTGGTTAAAGTTGTGGAGTGGAGATTCCACTTCAAAACTGAAGCTATGCTCCCTCCCGTTTAAGGGGGAGTTAGTGTTTGGTCCTGCCTTGGAGGAGATCTTGGAAAAAGCGACTGACCGCAAGGCCTCCCAGAGCAGAAGCCCGTCCGCCAGCGGCACTTTCGTTCCTCGGTGCCTCAGGCCTCCCAGTCCAAGGGCAAGACGGGTCGCTGGAGTTACCAGAAGGGGAGAGGGAAGAATATCCTTGTCCCCTCCCATAAGCCCCAGCCCTCCGATAGGCAGTGACTCCATCCCGGTGGGGGGTCGCCTGGCCACCTTCCTCCCGCAGTGGAGAGAGGTCACCACTTCCCAGTGGGTGTTGAACGTCATCTCCAGGGGCCTCCTCATCGAGTTTGTGTCAGAACCCCCCCCCGGTCTTCGGGTCACTGCACTGCCTTCCAAGGCGGCTCAGGGAGTCCTGTACTCCAAAGTGCAGGAGATGCTGCTTGCCAGCATGGTCTCCGCCCGTTCCGGTTTCGGACACAGGATTGGGTCGCTACTCCCGTCTCTTTCTAGTCAAAAAGCCGTCGGGCGATTCTCGGGTGATAATCAACCTGAAACGCCTCAACCAGCATGTCCGTTACCGGCGTTTCAAAATGGTGTCTGTCCGATCGGCGATTCCAGTTAATCAGCTGTCATCATCAGATGGCTACCATCGATCTGCGGGATGCGTACTTCCATGTTCCTATTCATCCTCGCCACCGTCTGTTCCTCAGGTTTGCGATTGTGCGCAACAGGGAGATTCTCTGTTTTCAATTCAATGTCCTTCCCTTCGGCATCTCCTCAGCTCCCAGGGTCTTCTCGAAGGTTATGGCGGAGGTGGTGGCCTTCCTGAGGGGTCGGGGCATTTGTCTGGTGCCGTATCTGGACAACTTTCTTCTTGTCGCTCCATCAGTGATGACCCTCCATTGGGGCGTGGAAGAGTTCCTCAGGATGCTGAAGTCATTGGGCTGGATCCCCAATATTCAGAAGTCCCGTCTCCAGGCGTCGACCAAAAGGAGGTTCCTAGTGGCCCTGTTGGACTCCGACGCTCAGGCTTCCTTTCTCCCGGAGGACCACCGGTTGCTGCTGCAGACCAAGGTTTCCGCTCTGTGTCGGATGTCCGCTCCTACGCTACGGACGACAATGTCGGTGCTGGGGTCCATGACCTCTTGCATCCCCTCGGTCATGTGGGCTCAAGCTCACTCCCGACTCGCTTCAAGCCCATGTCCTTTCCGCTGGGACAGCCTGCCTTGTCCTTCAACAAGAGGTTTCGTCTTTTCGTCTTTCAGGTCTTGCCTCCTCGTCCCTCCGCTGGTGGTTGGATTCCCGATACTTGTAGAGGGGGGTGGCCTGGGATCAGTCCCGGTTGTCACTATCACTACGGACGCCAGCCAGAGGGGGTGGGGGCTGTCGTTGCCCGCACCCCATTTCAAGGGTTATGGCCCCAGTTGATCAGGGCTCGCTCGTCCAATTACAGGGAGTTGCGGGCTGGGGAGGAAGCCCTCCTGGCCGCAGCCCATCTGGTACACGGTTCCCACATTATGGTATATTCGGACAACGTCTCCACGGTGGCTCACCTTCGTCATCAGGGAGGGGCTCGATCCAGGGCTCTGGGGTCTGTGTCCTCTCGAATATTTTCCTGGGCGGAACGGTTCCTCCTGTCTCTTTCCGCGGTCCACCTGAAAGGGTCCTTGAACATTCAAGCGGACTTTCTCAGACGCACAGACCTTCATCCGGGCTAATGGAGTCTGGATCAGGCCGTTTTCTGCTCCCTGGTGGCCCGATGGGGTGCTCCGGATGTCGACCTCTTCGCCTCCAGCACCAATCGCAAGGTCGCAACATATTTCTCCCTGGATCCTCGGGACGACGCTGTGGGGGTGGATGCCTTTTCAAGGCCTTGGGACTTCCATCTGGCGTATGCCTTCCCTCCGATTCCCCTCCTGGCAAAGGCCTTGCGGAAGGTCAGAACGGACGGGGTTCCAACGATCCTGGTGGCTCAGTTATGGCCGAGAAGGAGCTGGTACAATTTGATTATGTCTCTTCGGGTCGACGACCCTGTGGTTCTGGGAGCGGATCCCAGTCTGCGTCGCAGGGTCCTCTGTTTCATCCGGATTCCCGGAGGCTCAGCTTAGCTTCTGAGGCCTGTGTGTTGAAGTCACAGGGCTTGTCTGCCAAGGTGGTGGCGACCTTGCAACAGAATCGTAAACCAGTCACCAATGCTATTTACAATAAGGTCTGGAAGTGATTCTCCTCCTGGTGTGGATTCTCGGCCTCCGGATCCCCTCCATCCTAATGTCTCTCAGATTTTGGATTTCCTCCAGGCGGGTTTGGACCTTGGACTTCGGCCTAGCACGTTGAAGGTCCAGGTTTCCGCTCTCAGCTCCGTTTTCGATGCGGATTTGGCTCGCCCATCGCTGGATTCGCCGGTTCATGGTGTCCCCTCTAGGATTCGTCCACGGATTAAAGTCCTTGCTCCCGCCTGGGATCTCAATGTGGTCTTGACTGGATTGTCCCGTTCCCCATATGAACCGTTGTCGTCCTATGATCTTCGACTGCTGTCTCATAAAACGGCTTTTCTGGTGGCTATTACGACCGCCCGCCGGGTAGGAGAACTCCAGGCTCTGACCATAAGGGAGCCATATTAGACGGTCCGTGATGACTGCATCGTCCTTCAGCTGGACCCATCTTTTCTCCCCAAGGTGGTCTCGGATTTTCACCGTTCCCAGTCCATTGTCCTGCCCTCTTTTTGTCAGTCTCCTCGTTCTCCGAAAGAGGAGTTCCACTCTTTGGATGTTCGCCGTATCGTGCTTCGTTACCTGGAGGTCACGGCGCCCTGGCGGGTTGATCACAACCTTTTTGTCCAGCCCTTTGGTCCCAATAAGGGCAGGAAGGTGGCGAAGTGCACCATTGCAAGCTGGATTAAACGGGCAATTGCCGCATCCTACTTGTCTCAACATCTGCCGATACCTTCTGGATTTACTGCCCACTCCACCAGGGCTACCTCGTCTCCTGGGCTGAAAAGGCAGGGGCTTCTCCTGAGCAGATCTGTACTGCTGCTACATGGTCTTCCTTGCATACTTTCACAAAACATTATCGTTTGGACCTAGGTTCTACCAGGGATTTGGCCTTTGGCAGGAAAGTCCTGCAGGCTGTGGTCCCGCCCTAGGTTTGTATTCGTTGGTATTCCTCCTATGCTGTCGTGGAAGGGGCCTGGAGAAAATAGAATTATTCTTACCGTTAATTCGGTTTCTAGGGCCCTTCCACGACAGCACCTAATTCCCTCCCTTTATTTCCTTGGTTTTTCATGGAATGCTCTGTCTTGCTTTGGTCATGCTATGGTTCTTTGTAAGACACTGGAGAGTGGGAGGTGGGAGGGTCCTTTTAACCTCTCTTGTGCTTCCTGTCCCTAATAGGGCGTGGAGAGGCAACCTCCTATGCTGTCATGGAAGGGCCCTAGAAACCGAATTAACGGTAAGAATAATTCTATTTTTCTTTACTATCCGCAGACATTAAGATATTTGCTAAAGCCCTGGCTAATAGACTGACGGGTGTTGTTAATACCTTGATACACCCTGATCAGTCAGGTTTTATGCCTGGCAGGTCCACTGCGGTGAACCTAAGGAGACTTTTCCTTAATATGCCGTTACCAACTGATAATGCGGGTAGGAGAGTTATAGCCTCATTGGATGCCCATAAGGCTTTTGACTGTGTAAGTTGGCAATTTCTATGGGCAGTACTGGAGCTCCTGGGTTTTGGGCCTGTCTTTCTATCGTGGATACGTCTGTTATACACCCAGCCGGTGGCTAGAGTACGGGTTAATGGGGCACTATTTGGGCCAATAAGTCTGCAGAGGGGTACTAGGCAGGGTGTCCCCTCTCCTCCACTTCTATTTGCACTTGTTATAGAACCGTTGGCTGCTAAATTGAGGAGTGATAGGGAACTGACTGGGTTTAGATATGGTGGGATGGAAGAGAGGGTGGCACTCTATGCGGATGATGTTCTGCTGTTCCTTGAGGACTCTGGAGTCTCACTGGCAAGAGCTATGAGACTTATTGATCAATATGGAGATATGTCCGGACTTAGAATAAATTGGCACAAGTCCACATTGTTCCCATTGGATGAGGGAGTCATCTGTGGTGGAGAGTGGGGGCCTTAAGGTAGTAGACAGATTTAAGTACCTTGGGATTTGGGTATCGACTCCCATTACCAATTTTCTAGATCTAAACTTGATGCCAGTCTTGGAGACTATTAAAGATAAGTTGAAAGCATGGAACAAGTTACACCTCTGTCGTTGGCCGAATAAATTTAATTAAAATGGTGTTGATGCCCAAACTGCTTTACGTTTTTCACAACGCTCCAATATCCATTTCCTGGGCCAGGTTCCTGCAGATCAATTCTTTGTTTCGAAGCCTGATTTGGGGCAAAAAAACAGGCCAGACTGAGATTGGAACTTCTCCAGAGGCCCAAAGATGAGGGTGGACTGGCTTTGCCTAACCCTTATTTGTACTATATAGCGGCGCAGAGTCAGCATGTGAGGGGATGGGCACAGAGGGTGGAAAGATCCTCTATTCAGAAGAT
This sequence comes from Allobates femoralis, assembly GCA_033576535.1. Taxonomy (NCBI): domain Eukaryota; kingdom Metazoa; phylum Chordata; class Amphibia; order Anura; family Aromobatidae; genus Allobates; species Allobates femoralis. Next base: position 413,318,715 of record JARQOC010000006.1, on the reverse strand, counting down.
TATGGAAGGAGTGACCAACAGGAGCTCATTGATACGTAGTGTGGAAGACAGGTCGATGGGAAGGATGGGAAAGCAATGCCCTACTATGCTGTTGATGCAGAATATCTGGGAAAAATTGAAGTTGATTAGGGGAGTGAAGGGACTGACGAACCACTCTCCCTTGTGGAATAACACCAATCTTCTGGAGATTGTTAAAATGGGTTGCCTGGTAGAGTGGCGGGAAAGTGGAATTGTGTTGGCACAACAAGTGTTGGAAGGACGGAGGCTCAAACCCTTCTCTATGCTGAGGGAAGAATATGGTTTACACGAGAAGGGGACTTATCAATACCTGCAGATGAAACATGCACTTCAGACACAGGCGGCGAGGGGTGCGCTGACAATACAGAGGGACCTGGTTCTTGACTACGTCTGCGAGGGGGATTCCTACGAGAGGGGTGATAGCGACTACGTACCGGGACATACTGCATACTTTTTTGATTCAGTATCCTTTTAGGGCCAGGAGCCAGTGGGAGATGGAGGTGGGAGTCCTGGAGGATGACAAATGGGAAGCAATCCTGGAGTGGATTCCGAGGCAGTCACTAAGTGAACCTGGCAGGCTGTCACAGCTCTATATCTTGCACAGAGTATACGGAACGCCAGAATTTTTACATAAAATTAAACTAAGATCAAACTCGGAATGTGCAAGGTGTCGGACGGAACCAGCGGGCCTGCTCCACATGCTGTGGCTATGCCCACGGTTGTCAGCGTTCTGGATCATGGTGTTGGCTAGAGTGGGAGGCGCGTATGGGTGCAGTGTACCTCGAGATCCAGTGGTGTGTTTGCTGGGGTTTGTGGATGAGATACAGGTGGACGATGCAGCCAAGATAGCCATTGCGCGACTGTTATATATCGCACGCAAGCTGATTGCAAAACATTGGATTGGGATGGAGCCGCCATCGAGAAGGGAGTTTGTGACGCAGGCTAACTATATTGCACTTCTGGAGAAGGGGATATACCGCAAGAGGGGGAAGTTGGATCTTTATGACAAAATATGGTCACCTTGGCACAACTATGGGGTAGGATAAGTTATGATGCCCGATCTTAAGTGTGAACTATGAAACCACTCTTGTATGATGTACATGGGGGTAATTTGCACGAAGCATAATGTCTAATTTGCCTTTTTCCTCTTATATAGGTATATAAGGACTGTATCTGCCGTCTAGATGGGGGGAGGGAAGGGAGGAGGGAAAGGGGACTTTGAAGGGTTTTGGGAGGGGAAATTTCAGGAACATGTAAAATGTACAAATATCTGATGTTATTGTTGAACATGTATTGATTATATTGTCTAATAAAAAATATCTGATAAAAAAAAAAGAAATGGTTTTCAACTGCAGTTAATGTTAGAGAATAAAAAAATCGGCTTTACGTAAATTTAAAGGGATCTTCTGTGAAAACTGCTGTCTCCTGCAGATTGTTTTAAAGGAAATCTGTTGTGCTATTCCTGCTGCCCAAACCAAGGAGAGCAGCATGGATCAGTAGCTGGCTGGACAATTGCCGCCAAGTATATATTTCTCTGAAATGCTCTTACAGAAAAATGATTCTTAGAAAACTAAACCGGAGTCTATAGGCACAGAAGAAACTAGTGCTCCTCCGCCCTGACCCATAGTGAGAGACCTGTGGATCACCTGGAGCATCACGGAGAGAAGCCGGTCAGTTCCCATGCTGGCCTAGTTTTGTCTCTGCCTAGAAAACCTGGCTGGCTTCCTCTCTTGCTATGGAAGACATCTGTCAGTCACCTGCAGTGGGAAGAACCGGCTGGGGATGGCGCTGGAGTAGTCTTGTGTGTCAGAGAGGTATATACCTATCTGCAATTGTGCAGCCAGACTTTGATTCATGCTGCACGGTTTGAGAGCTGACAGGTTCCCTTTAAAAATAAAAAACAGTTATTTAGTCGCCTTCCCTCGGTGCAACGATAAGTCAGTGCCTCTGCTCCTTGTCTGTGTTTGTCTTCAACGCTGCATGCAGTCATTCACTAAACTCAGGATCTGAGCCCGAGTTAATGGCACAAGCCACTCAGAACCACTGAGCTCACTGATTAGCTGCAGTGCTATCCATGTGACAATGGTGCTGCAGACATCGGGATCAGTGGTGGATACTCAGTGCTGGACTTTGTAGGAGAGTAGATCACAGGTTTTTGTTAGTTTTTTTTTTTTTTAACCCCTTCACCCCCGGGCAATTTTCTGTTTTACGTTTTCATTTTTGCCTCCCCTTCTTCCAACTTTTTTTTTAACTTTTACGTTAATATAGATGCGGGACCAGTTGAACTTTTGAATGACCTAATTTATTTTACCATACAGGAAAATGGGGCAAAAAATTCCAACTGCAGTGAAATTGCAGAAAGTGTTTTTTTGGGTTTTTTTTTTTTTTCATCATGTTTACTATATGGTAAATCTGACATGCCGAAATGATGCTTCGGGTCGGTACGAGTTCCTAGATACCAAACATGTATACTTTTATCTAAGTGGTCAAAAAAATTCAGGAATTTTTAAAAAGAATTGCGCTTTTGCGCCATTTTCCGAAGACCATAGCCTTCTCATTATTTTTTAGGTCTGGTACTTTGTGATGGCTTATTTTTTACGTCTTGAGCTGACTTTTCTAATGATAGCATTTTTGGGTAGATGCAATGTTTTGATGACCCATTGTTGTGTTTTATTGCAATGTTTCGGCGACCAGAAACTTTACCCAACATGTATTTTTTAATTTTTTAATTTTTCAATGGGGCACAAGGGGAGTGATCTGAACTTGTGTTTTTTTTTTTTTTTTTTTTTTCCACTTCCCTTTCTTTTTTTTTTTTTTCCCCATATTTTTAAAAACTCACTGTCCCCTAGGGGCTTCAGTGCTGCACATTCCGCTCGCTTCTGCTATGTAGGGAGATTCTTCAGCATGTCTCTGCATAGCCGAAATCATAATTTTCTGCGGATGCCGGCCCTCTCCATGCATCCACAGGAAGTGATTACAGACAGCATCTGGAGTCATCACAGGACCCCTGGCTGTCGAGGTAACTATCCGATTCCGGGGCCTCCAATATCGGCACGATCTCAGTCGCAGAACTTTGGATCGCGCTCTCAATTATTGTAGATGGACTGGATGCAGTTGTAACAAATCTTCAGCAGCGTGGATCATGGTATGTACGTTTTTCTTCTGAATGATACGTGGCTGTTCACTTCTACTTTTGTAAACTTCCAATTTACTTTGGTTACGTGATGATGAACCACACAGTTCCATTTCCTCACATAATGAACTTTTAGATTTCTTAAGAAACCCTTATGCTTTGTGTGGCTGAGCCTCCCGCAGACCTTTACAGATACTTCAACCTTTTAATGGTTTTAGTCGTCATTTTATGTTTGTCAAAGTCATCCTGACTAATACGGTTTGTGAAATGAAGCTGGACTTAAGGTCATTCCTTGCTTATCCTATAGATGACCACACACTGGGGAAGTTGTAATGGCATCTACCCACATCCTCTAATTCCCACATTTCCATAATGACTGTTAAATTCAAGAGTAATTCACTCAGATACGGATGTGGTTTTGGAGGCAGACACTTTATTGAGGTCAATTGTTGGCCATCAAATTGCAATTTTTAGAGTTTATTCACAAATTGCCGTGCGGCATCATTTCACAAAGTCTATAATGTTTGAATTTTCATTAAACTTAAGCAGAAGAAAGTACCCTTAAATTGATTACCTGATCACAGAACCTGGACCCTGAGACCACCGGCAAACAACTGATTTTATCAGGTGATGGGGTCATCGGCTGAAGTGGAAAATATAGTATTTCATGAAGACCCTCCTAGGACCCTCCTCTTCGATGCCCAATGGAAGGTTGATCCTGACCTTTTCTAATGTGTTTGTTCCTAATGAAGCTCTACATTGGCAGTGACCCAAGTTTCTTATTGACACTTATTATTCTCAGAGGAAACCCAATCGACATAATCATTTACATTAGAGGGAGTATTCATACAAGGGAGAAGGCTGCCAGGACCCAGTGCTAGATTATGGACTACATGGTGAGAACTTGGTAACATTCATACAGTTGCACAAGAAAGCCAAGGGAAGACTATCCTGGCATTGGGTTTTAATACTGCCTGTTTCTTTGCTCTATGGGGGTCACAATATTGCCCCCCACTGATCAGTCATTCACTGCATGTCCCATGATATGCCACCATTACCAGACGTGAGACCACTCTTTGTTGGCTAAGGTTCCTCAAAGTAAACAGTTATTAGTTGTTTCGATGGTCGCAAAGTGACTTTTTCTATTTTTGTCATGCGGAATCATTGAAGTGGTGGTAGTAAATAGTCCTTGAATTGTCCTATTATGGTCTTTTTCTGGAAAGCCAATATGGCCACTGAAACACCGGCTTTAAGCCATTCATACACATGGTTGCTCCATGATGGTTCAGCTGACGGCTACATCGACCAATTCTTTATACACTAGCAGTCATTCGGCCAAGCACACCTGTGTTCTCTAAGTAAAATGCCAACTGACACTTCAGCCGGTCGCTTATATCTGGGGGCATAATGTGATTGGCAGTCCAAAATCGAGCATGTGCTGTTGACATCTCCCCTTACCATTAGACGGTCGGTGCCCCCAAACATATTAGACAGTCAGCTTAACCTATCGATTATTGGGAGGCACACCCAACATTCGCCTGACTGAGTCTTAAGGGTTATCGCTACGTTTTACAGGCTACCCAACAGTAGTTAATAGGTGTAATAAAGTTTGTTATATGGTCCTTACACAACCAGGAAAGCCCCTTTTTTTTATGGAGTGTGAAGGAAGCAGTGGATTGACTATTATGTAATCTTGCCCTATTTATTGGCAGTGACTTAAATGAAGTATTTAGAAACACCCACTCCCTGGTGAAGTCATTATATAAACGAGGTGATCAAGCAGTTTCTCACTGTGGATATTCACAGAAAGAATAAATTATATTACAATATGAGAATATTTTGTTTCTACCCAAGAACAACTAAACCACAAAGTGAGACAAATCGGCTCTTGCATTACACACAGATGTTGTGCAACTCCTGATCTCATGTACATTGGTGCTTTGGACATGGTGAGACAATACAATGGATTTGCAATGGTTTATACCATACATTAATGTTTTATCAGGACAAAATGCGGTTCCCCTGTGCTGCCTTTAGTAGCCAGGACAAAACACTGATGAGGCAGGATCGCCTTGAAACGTGTAGAGAAAGGATTCTTCAACTTTTACACTAGCCGGCCCATTCCATCTGGGTATTAAAGGGAGTGCAGTTGGACTGTATTTGTCCTGATAAACGCTACTTTAATATCATTAACTATCGCAAATCTATTGTCTGAATTGTCGAATGAGGCCATATTTAGGTTAGGATTCACCACGTTTAAAGAGTTAATTCATTTATTTATTATTTATTTTTCTGCCTTTAGCTCCTTCCTCCTCCCACCCAACTTCATTGTACTGTTTCAGTAATGGAAAAAAAATTTCACCCCTGAACTGAGTGAAAGATCAACCCAGGAGGAGAAAGAAGCCAATCTCTCTGATAAGATGTATTACAAAGTTGCTTATTTGTGTGTGTATGCATTGATTTATCAAATAAAAATTTAAACAACCTGACCTCAAGAGTAACCTTTATGTCCATGTATGTAAAGGAAGTAGCTCTAGTAATGTCGGCCATATTGGCTTTTATGGGGCTGTTCTTTTTCCGTCACCAGGTCACACACTGGCTCCATTCCTCTCTCAAGTCTACCTAGCAGGAATTCGTAATGAGATGTCAGATTTGTTGTATGAATATGTTTTTAGTTCATCTGTCAGGCCAGGAGATTATACCCAAATTTATCAACTTTAAAGGCAGAAAGTACTGTTTGGTTGCTTTCCTGTAATAGTTCAATAGTGATATTGGTGTAGGTGGAAGTAGTTTTATTTTCTCTCTCTCCCACCTCCTGGACTTCTGGAGGTGCAGCCTGGATCTCTGATGTGGGATTTGCAGAAAACACCTGAAGCAGTTTTATTACAAATCTGACGTATACTTGATTAGTTTTCTGTGTAGTCCTGCTTATTGGCTTGTGAATAATTCTCATTTTTGTTTTTTAATTCACAGGTTTAGTAACAGCGAATCTCGGGCTCAGCTTCCCTCCTGGGTCCGTCCTTACACACATGTCTATGATAATTTTGGACACATAATACGTGATGTATCTCAGTTCTTCCGTGTGGCACATAAAATTGTGAGTATTGACATCAAAGCAACTGATACTAGAGTAGATACTTCTTTTTTTTTTTCTTTTTCTTCCCACCCCTTCTCTGTGCTGGTTTCCAAAATTTTTTTTTTCTTCTCAATTATTCTTGATGAGTGGGTGGATCTCTTGCTTTGTCAGAGCTCTTAAAGGGGAACTTCGTTGAGATAAAAATGTTTGTACTGTCTTCCCTCCTACATGATGATTTTTGTAGAAATTGAAAGGTGGTCATATTGTGGAGCGCTAAGGCACATAGAAGACACAGGATAAGATTAGTGGTAGACAAGCCTTTTAGTAGACCACTACGCGTTTCGGTAGCGGACCGGTACCTTCCTCAGGTGGAAGTGACGTACTTCCGGTGACTCTGCAATTACGTGACCGGACCACGAAGGACGAGCGTAGGAGCGGTCTCGGAGCAAAGCCTGTGTGCCCACAGATACGCTCGCTACCGAGGTTGTGCAGGGGTGCGCAACCCACCCAGGAGAGACTAATTTCCCCTCTGGATCTTATAATAATTTCCACAATTAAGTGTTTAAAAAAAAAGTTCCTGGGTTGTGGCCTAGCCAGCAATGTGAGCAGTTGCAGCACAGAGCTCTCCCGCCGGAGAAACAGTGTATAGGCTGCAGCCACCGCTCAGCTTGGCTCCAATGCCGACATTATCTGTACCGGCAGCTCCTTAGGCCCAAAGGGAGGCCTTGGAGAGCGGGGGGATGCAACGATGACCTGCAGGAGGCAGCAGGTTGCCAGCACCTTGGACCTGCACAGATCCCAAAATGGCACCGAGGCAGTGGTGGAGGCGGAGAAGGTGAATGCTGCCTTTGCTCGAAGGATGGCGGCGGCCCGCCTAGAAAGGTTTACCAGGCTGGAGGAGAAAACAGAGCAGGGGAGAGGATTCGGGGGCTGAAGACACGGAGGAGCGGGAGCCGGCAAAGGCACAATTAGTCCTGCCCCAGAGACAAGTTGGGGCCGGACATACAGGGCCACAGGTAAACTCTATCACAGAGCCCATACTAAAGGACATATTTGCAGCTGTGAACTTCTGCAAGGAAGCCCTGACTGCACTTACCCAGCAAGTCCAAGGCATACAGGGAGAGATTGGAAACATGAAATCTGCTATGCAGAAAGCTGATGCCAGAACAGGAGAGGTGAAGGAAAGGGTTAACCTTGAGGAAGATGATATTGTTAAGTCACAAAAAGGTCACAAACAATATGCTAAACAACTGGAGGAAGTTATTGGAAAAAATGATGACTTGAGAACCGCTTGCGGCGAAACAATATAAATAGTGGGGGTACCAGAAAAGGCAGAAGCCCACAGAATTTATTGAAAAATGGCTACTGGAAAAAATTAGCGTGGACGCCCCCTCCAAGGTTTTTGTGGTAGAAAAAGCCCATAGAATCCCGATGAGACCCGTCCCCCTGTGCTATGCTGGCAAAAATCCTGAACTACAGGGACAGAGACATGATCCTGAGAAAAGCAAGGAATGCCAAGGACTTGACCACTGATGGACAAAATATTTCCATATATTTGGATCATTCACAAGCAGTGCAAAGACTTAGAATGAAATTTGGAGAAGTAAAGAGGAGACTACATGGATACTGGATTCAATACTCCATATTGTATCCAGCTAAGCTGAGATTGGTGGCCCTCGACAAAGTACATTTTTTTCCCAGTCTCCTGAGGAGGTTTCTGATTGGATCCATCACAATAACAAAAAACAGCTGGAGCAAGGAGCGGGTTAAGAACATATGTGCTGGACTGTATGTACGACATGGGAGGGAAACTCTTCTAATTATCGATATAGGGGAGCAAAACTGTTATGTTTGTTCACTCTTTAATTTTCCCCTTAGTTTTACATATTCTGGTATAATACTGGGAATGTTACCAGTGATAACTATTGTTGTAGGGAAAACCGGTTCAAACCGGTACTGTTGCCTGGGATAATGGAGGTGCCGAGTGGTGGCGGCAGGTTGCTATAGTCTATAAAGAAAATGGATACGATAACTGTTCACTAAATCAAAACAACCAGCGGCCTTTTTGGCACTTGATGCAGAAAAGGCCTTCGATAGAGTTCAATGGGACTTTCTTTTCTGTGTTCTTGAGAACTTTGGTCTTCAGGGCAACATACTTCAACTTATTAAAGCAATGTATAATGGCCCAACAGCTAAGGTTTACTCCAACAATTTTTTGTCTAGGTTCTTTTCGCTTTCCAATGGAACTAGACAGGGTTGCCCCCTGTCACCCATACTGTTCGCTATGTTTATTGAGCCCCTTGCGGCCAGTATTAGACAAAATAACAACATCACAGGTATTTATAAAGGCCATAAGATCTCGTTATTCGCGGATGACATCTTATTAACCCTCGCTAATCCCCTTAAATCTCTAAGACACCTAACAATGTGCATTGACCAGTTCTCATCCCTCTCTCTCTACAAAATTAATGCCTTTAAATCCCAGATACTTGACTTCAATATTGACACCACTCTGTTGGAATACCTAAAAGAAGAATTCAATTTCACATGGGTAAACAAAGAAATTGCCTATCTAGGTATCACCTTAACTAAACCCTTGACAGCAATTGTGCAAACAAATCTTTCAGCCCTATTTCAAGCATTTCACAGGGACTACCTACATCTAACTAAGATTGAGCTCTCCTGGTTGAGCAGGATAGAAGCCTTCAAGATGTCTCTACTACCGCGTTTCCTATATGTAATCAGGTCACTCCCCCTTTTCATACCAAAGAGTTGGTTCAATAAATTTCAATCGCAATTACGTGCCTTTGTATGGAATAACAAAAGGCCGAGGGTCGCCAGAGCATCGTTAGAACGACACAAAAAAGCGGGTGGTCTAGGGGTCCCAAACCTGTATCACTACTACTTGGCTTCCATCTCTAAACTTTCTAAAAACTGGTTTAAGGAATCATTGGACTCGCCATGGCTGGATGTAGAGGAATCACTGGTACACAACAACTTAAAAGCGCTTGTAATCGCCCATCTAGTCATCCCTTCCAAACCTCTTCCTTCTCACCCCGTCGTCAAGGCTACAATCTCAGCTTGGAAGCACCTGGCCCACAGAGCAGCTAAACACTTTCCTCTATCCAGACTTAAAAATATTCCTTTGAGCACGCTCGAAGTGATGATTAAGAACCTGGACCTCTCCGCCTGGAGGGCAAAAGGGGTCTTATATACTGAGGAACTGTTTCTTGACGATTCTATTCGTCCATTCCACGTTCTCCAAGACCAATTTTCCCTATCCAGAGATGAGCGCTCACAATGGAGAACCATATCCGAATTCCTAACTTGCTCTAGACCTAAATTTGCCCTTCCACAATTGGTAGTCAATCTCATATCATTTCCAGAACTTGGGTCTATATGGAAAACCAACAGCCTCTTCCGAGTGCTCAACGAAGAAATTGAATTGCCCCGTCTCTCCTACCTTACCGCATGGGAAGAGGAACTCAATATTCAAATTGACCTGCAGGACATGACACGAACCATACAGACCTCATACGCCAATTCTGCTTGTGCAACGCTGCATGAGTCCTACTTAAAGGTGCTCTCTCGGTGGTACCTCACCCCGGTCAGATATCATCGTTTTGATCCTCAGATCTCGCCCTTGTGTTGGAGGGGCTGCGGCCATCAGGGAACACTGACACATATTTTCTATGATTGCCCGCTACTGTCCAAATTTTGGATTGATATCAAAACCCTAATCTCAGACACCACTGGCCTCACAATCAATCTCACTCCGGAGCTAGATCTCCTTTCTATAGGGATAGAAAACCTTTCTCCAGACCTCAAATTCTTGACTTCACATATACTGATCACTGCCAAGGTTCTAATTGCTGCTAGATGGAACAAGCCCGAAACTCCCAAATTGCTGCATCTCATTGATAGTCACGCAGCACGGGATCTTTGAGTTCAACACGGCATTGCGCACCAATACCCTCGCAAAAATTAAGCGTAGATGGGAGCCTTGGTGGGCAGCCTTCTCCCCTCTTTCCTCATTTAGTCCCAACATTGTGACATTGTGATAATAACAACAGCTTACAGGTGATTTTTCAGTTTATTTCCTGCCCTATTATGTTCTTTAGTTAATTTAGAATATAAGGGACCACTTGCTTGCCTCACACCCCTGTGATGTAACGTTAATACTGACTGTTTATTGGTTATTACCCAATTCAATTTCCCCGATTATTACGAATTTTCATTTTAACTTATAATTACAAGCAATAACCTCGTTATTCACACTACATGTGATGCATATGCTATTTAACTTGTATTTGTGTTTGCAACTTGTACCATGTTACTGTTTATGTACCCTCCCTCCCTTTCCCCCCTTCCCCCCTAGTTTATTCTGTTCCCCCTCCCCCCCCACTCCCCTTCCCCCCCCCCCCCCCCCCCCACATTTTATAAAAAAAAATTTCAATACAGACTTTTGGAAAACTAAAGGCGCTAGAGCGAGGAGGGTATAGAGGTGGCAGTAGGACAACAAGTTTAGGTGCGAGAGACCGTAGTGAGGGTGTACGGGGCTGGGATCGGCGTTTTTCTGGTCATCATAATGGGAGACCCAGACAATGGGGTTTAGGGCACTGCCCTCCGGAGGTCACACTAGGTACTACAAGTTTGTAGACACCGCCCCCTCCGCTTATAAACCCCTACCGCAGGGAACATCCTCAGTTTTAAACTTAGTGTGCTCGGAGGATCACGCTTTGCTTGCACTTCACTGCATTCTCACAACTTACGTGATGGCGTCTGAAGACAAGGTAAAATGGTTCCGGTCGGGACCTGCGACAGCCTCCCCGCTCACCCTTGTGGAACACGCAGGTGGAGGTACCGGAGGGCCTAGAGCCTGGACACTTTGTGTTCTCCCGGTACGCTGTTGCGCTCCTTTACATCCCTCTCTGGGGGGCTCTGGAGAGTGGGAGATGGGAGCCTTGCACAGCTCCGCTCCGTCCGAGGCCTCCCTAAATGGTGCTTACAGACCGGACTGGAGCCAGCCCAGTCCGAGGCCTCCCTAAATGGTGCTTACACTCCGGACTGGTGCTGAACCCCCGTCCGAGGCCTCCCTAAATGGTGCTTACAGACCGGACCGGCACTGAGGCACTCTGTGTCTCCTGTGTGCCTGGGGGTAGTGTCTGTCACTTTATGTGTCCTGACACTCAGACCGCGCGTTACTCTAGGGTCCGCGGATCTGGAGGTGTACCCTGTGCTGGGGTTACCCTGGCTGACCGCCCTGTGTGTCGCAGGGGCTGAGGCTGTAGGCTGCGGATGTTTGTTTGTGCACGCAGTCTGTGTGTTGTATTTCACACTACTTCCCGCGCTGCGGGCTCTGGCGCCTTCATACTGAGGCTGCTTGGAGGATGGGAAGCAGCCCGTGCGGTGACCTCATCGATGGGCGTGTGTGTGTGCTTCCCGCGTGTTTTCGGCTCCGCCCACAGTTTCACTGTCGGCGGCCATCTTTACCCCTCACTTCCCGGCTGGGATCTGTCTGCAGCGTGCTTCTGCACTCCAGGGGAGACCGGAAACTCTCGCGGAGGTCACACACACACACCGCTTCCTCCTACCGCTTCGCTGCGGTCGGTAAGCCACCGGGATTCCCGGTTTTGTCTGCACAATTTGGCTTATTTTCCCCTACTGTGGCGATGTCCTCAGTTAGGAAGCGTGCTGCTAAGGCGGCAGATGCCACCATTACCTGTGCTACATGCAATGGGATTCTGGTGGAGGGCTCCTGCAATAACTGCGGACGCCCAGAGGCCCGGACTGACACTGCTGAGACAGCAGCTCCGGTGCTGTACCCTGAGGTTCAGGTGATCCCAGGGCCATGGGAAACTCAGAATAAGATCAATGAATCTCTGTTGTCCCAGCTGTCCTCCATGTCGCAGTCCCTGGAGGCACTCAATAGGAGGCTGGAAAGCCCAGCTACTCCTTCCAGTTACCCCCGGGTGTCTCCCTCTTCTGCTGTGAGACCCCTTAAGCGGGCTCGTCGTGAGGATTCACCCGAGCTCCAGGCTCTCTCTGAGGAGGAGCGTTCCTCTGATGGTGAGGAAGATGATGGGGGTTCGACTCTCGGGTCTGTGTCTGTGTCTGAACCACCAGACGGGGTGGAGGATTTGGTGTCCTCTATCAACGAGGCCTTACGTCTCGTGACACCCCCTGAGGAGGTGACTGTACACCCGAAGGAGGTCTATCAATGGCTGCGGCCGGAGGCTAGACCAAGTGGCTCCTTCATGGACCACACTAACTTTGGAAGGGTGGTTAGAGCTCCCAGGTTACATCCTGGGCGGCGTTATGTCCGCAAACCCAAGGACAATCGCTTCCCCTTCCCCCAGGAGGTGCTTCAGGAGTGGTCGCAGTCCCCGAAGGTGGACGCTTCCATGACCAGGATTGCTGCACGCTCCCTTTTCTCTGCCTCTGATAGCTCCTCGCTGAAGGATGCGACTGATAGACAGGTCGAGCAACTCGCCAAGTCTTCCTATGAGGCTGTGGGGTCTTCATTTGCCCCTAATTTTGCCACGGTCTGGACCTTGCAAGCGATTACTACATGCTTGGATGGTATCACTGACCTGGCAAGGTCCAGTCCAGAGGTCCTGGCGCTTACCGAAAGGGCAAAGGCCTATGCGGACTACGCCAGGACGGCGACTTTGGAAACTGCCACTCGCTCAGCTGTGGCTTCGGCCAATGCTATTGCGATTCGCAGGTTGTTGTGGCTGCGTCTTTGGGACTCAGATGCCACATCTAAGAAGATTTTGCAGAATCTTCCGTTCTCTGGTGACCGGCTTTTTGGCACCGAACTGGACAAGCTGATAAAGGATTCTGCTGAGTCTAAGATTCCGCAGAATAAACCTAAGCCACGGTACACCGTTAAGAGGAACCCAAAGCAGTGGTCCTTTCGTTCCAGCTCACAGTCATCAGCACCGTCCGCTCGCACGGACCGAGGGGGCAAGCCCGCTTCTCAGTGGCGCTCTAAGAGTCGTCCAAAGAAGCCGGCGGGGGCAGCGGCTGCCACCCCCAAACCCGCCTCTACATGACTCGCTCTCCCTCCCTGCCTCCCCACAGGTGGGGGGTCGCCTGTCTCGTTTTCAGGACAGGTGGCTACTTCACGTTCAAGATCAGTGGGTTCGAGACGTGGTCTCGCGAGGTTACAGGATAGAGCTGACGTCAAAGCCGATACCCCGATTCCATCGGTCGGTCCCATCCCCAGAAAAGGCTCAGGCTTTTCACCTGGTGTTGGAGGGTCTCCGCAGGGACGGAGTGGTGGTCCCGGTGCCTTCCGGGGAGAGGTTTCGGGGTTTTTACTCCAACCTCTTCATTGTCCCAAAAAAGGACGGATCCTTCCGCCCGGTTCTGGACCTAAAGTTGTTCAACCATCACGTGTTGGTTCGGAAGTTCCGTATGGAATCACTGCGATCCGTGATCGCAGCTGTGTCACAGGGGGACTTCCTAGCGTCCATAGATATCCGAGACGCTTACCTTCACGTGCCCATTGCACCGGCTCATCAGCGCTGGTTGAGATTTGTAGTGGGGGAAGAACACTTCCAATTTGTGGCGCTGCCGTTCGGGTTGGCCTCGGCACCGCGGGTGTTCACAAAAGTGATGGCCTCCATGATGGCTCTCCTGCACGTGCAGGGGCACGCCGTGATACCCTATCTGGACGACCTGCTGGTCAGGGCGCCATCAGAACACCTTTGTCGGCAAAGCCTGGAGGTAACCATGAAGTCTCTGGAACAGTTCGGGTGGCTTCTCAATATCCAGAAGTCGACCCTGGTTCCGACCCAGTCACTGACATATCTGGGCATGGACTTCCACACGGACTCAGCCCTAGTGTCTCTGCCACGAGTCAAACAGATGGCGATCCAATCAGGAGTGCAAGCAGTCCTCCTGTCACCACAATCATCCCTACGGATCTTGATGAAGCTGGTGGGGCGCATGGTAGCTGCAATAGAGGCAGTGCCTTTTGCGCAGTTTCGCCTCCGTCCTCTACAGCTGGAGATTCTTCGCAGATGGGACAAGAGGACGATCTCTCTGAATCGGCTGGTGACACTTTCCCAACCGACCAGGGATTCCCTGCAGTGGTGGCTCCAGCCACGTCATTTGTCACGGGGCCGGTCCTTCCTCAAACCGTCATGGTTAGTGGTGACCACCGACGCCAGTCTGACAGGCTGGGGTGCGGTGTTCTTACACCACAGGGCTCAAGGCCTCTGGACTCCGTCGGAGTCGGCGTTGCAGATCAACGTGCTGGAGATCAAGGCGGTCTATCTGGCGCTCCTGGCGTTTCAGAAATTCCTGTCAGGACAGCCCATTCGGGTTCAGTCCGACAACGCGACGGCCGTCGCCTATATAAACCATCAGGGAGGGACCAGAAGTGCTCAGGCCCTCACCGAAGTCCACCGCATTCTATCCTGGGTGGAGGACAACGACTGCCTGATCTCCGCAGTTCACATCCCAGGGGTCGAGAACTGGGAGGCCGACTACCTGAGCCGGCAGGGGATGGACGCCGGAGAATGGTCCCTTCATCCAGAAGTCTTTCGGGACCTCTGCAGCAGATGGGGCACTCCGGACGTGGATCTGATGGCCTCGCGGCTGAATCATCAGGTGCCGCAATACATGGCGAGATCATGGGACCCTCAGTCTCTGGGGGCAGATGCCCTGATCCTGAGTTGGTCCAGATTCCATCTTCCGTATGTGTTCCCGCCTCTAGCTCTGATTCCCAGGGTGCTGTGGAAAATCAGGTCGGAGTGCAGGGTAGCCATTCTAGTGGCTCCAGATTGGCCCAGGAGGTCCTGGTATCCGTACCTGTGGCGACTGTCAGGCGGACTCCGGTGGGCTCTTCCAGAACGCGCAGATCTGCTCGCGCAAGGCCCATTCTTCCACCTCAATTCCAGGGCCCTCAGATTGACTGCATGGCTCTTGAGGCCTGGCTGCTGACGTCCAGGGGCTTCTCTCCTACGGTTGTTGCCACTATGACTCGGGCTAGGAAGCCTGTTTCCAGGAAGATGTACCACAGAACGTGGAAGATTTTCTTCACCTGGTGTGCCTCGGGTGGTCGGTCCCCGTGGCCCTTGTCCATTCCGACATTGTTGGCTTTCCTTCAGTCGGGGTTGGAATTGGGGTTATCCCTAGGCTCTTTGAAGGGTCAAGTGTCAGCTCTTTCAGTGCTGTTTGACAAGCGCTTGGCGCTCCTTCCCAAGGTCCGTCAGTTTCTCCAGGGGGTCTCTCGGGTGGTCCCGCCCTACAGGCGACCACTGGACCCTTGGGACCTTAACATGGTCCTGGCGGCACTGCAGAAACCGCCGTTTGAGCCGCTGAGAGACATTTCTCTGTCTCGTCTGTCCCAGAAGGTGGTCTTTCTGGTGGCGATTACATCTCTGAGAAGGGTCTCAGAATTGGCTGCACTATCGTGCAAGTCGCCCTTTCTGGTGGTTCACCAAGACAAGGTGGTGTTACGCCCGCGGCCAGAATTCTTGCCAAAGGTGGTTTCCACTTTTCACCTGAACCAGGAGATTGTTCTCCCATCATTTTGCCCCGCTCCCGTTCATCAGGTCGAGCGCGATCTCCATACTCTGGATCTCGTGAGGGCTGTACGCATTTATGTGTCCAGGACTGCCTCCTTCCGGAGTTCGGATTCATTATTTGTCCTGACGACAGGTCGCTGTAAGGGGTCCGCGGCATCGAAGTCAACCTTGGCCAGATGGATCAAGGCTCCCATTCAGGAGGCCTACCGGTCTTCTGGTTTGCCTCTCCCGGTGGGATTGAAAGCTCACTCTACCAGAGCTGTCGGTGCCTCCTGGGCTTTGCGACATCGAGCTTCTGCTCTACAGGTGTGTCAGGCAGCCACCTGGTCCAGCCTGCACACTTTCTCTAAGCACTATATGGTGCATGCCCATGCCTCTGCGGATGCAAGTTTGGGCAGGCGGGTCCTCCAGGCGGCGGTTGCCCACCTTTGAGGGGGACCATGTGTTATCCGTCTTTGAGGAACTCTTCCCGCCCTGGGGTATTGCTTTAGGACATCCCCATTGTCTGGGTCTCCCATTATGATGACCAGAAAAAAGAGAATTTTGTTTACGTACTGTAAATTCTTTTTTCTTTAATCATCAATGGGAGACCCAGCACCCACCCAGTTGTTCCGTTGCATATTCTGCAGTTGATCTGTTCCCTGTTGGGACAGTGTTCTCCGGGTTGTTGAACCGTTTGTGCACGGTTTCTTCCCGACGTTTCGGGTGTGGTTTATTTGTCTCCTCGCAGCTTATGGACCAAACTGAGGATGTTCCCTGCGGTAGGGGTTTATAAGCGGAGGGGGCGGTGTCTACAAACTTGTAGTACCTAGTGTGACCTCCGGAGGGCAGTGCCCTAAACCCCATTGTCTGGGTCTCCCATTGATGATTAAAGAAAAAAGAATTTACGGTACGTAAACAAAATTCTCTTTATTACCCACACTCGTACTGGGAGAAGCTAAATGATGGGGAGTTTGGAGGTTTGAGGGTAGGGAAAGGGGAAGAAGGGAGGGATGGGACTGGGGAGGGGGTGGGCAGAAGGGAAAAGAAACATCGAGAAGTGGAGATGATGCGGGAGGAGATATGTACTGTTATAGGTTCTAATATACTATGGTGAAAGATCAACGTTATAAGCTGGAATATAAGGGGTCTAGCAGATAGGAGTAAAAGAGCAGTAGTGATGAGACACATGCTGTCATTTAAACCGTCAATCTTGTGTTTACTGGAAACACACTTTGTCAGAGAGAGATGTGGAGTCCTGGCTAGGGCCTGGATTAGGCATTCCTACCATACAACATACTCTAATTATGCAAGGGGGGTCTCAGTTCTGGTCCATACCTCAGTGTATTATGAAGAAGTGGAGGTGAATGTGGATAAAGATGGGCAATATGTGTTTGTGGTATGCCAGGTGTATGGACATTTGTTATGCTTGGTAGCGGTGTATTTTCCACCTCCATACTCAGATGGGAAGCTACATGAAATCATGGACTTGACCAGACACAGGGTGGGGTTACCATTGCTAATTATGGGCGATATGAATAATATATTAAATTGGGAACTTGACAGGGAAGGAAGAGGTCAGAGACATTTGGGGAGAGAGCCCGAAACACCGTTTGCTAAACATATTAGAGAATTAGGATTGATAGCCTTATGGAGAGCCAGCAATTTCAATGTGAAGTGCTATTTGTGCTTCTCGGCATCACATTATACAATGTCAAGGATAGACATGGCAATGGGTGATAGACATTTAGATGCCATGGTCAGTAGGATAGAGTATTTAACTAAAGTGGTCTCACACCACAAACCAGTGGAGGTCAGTATTTGGATTGGAGAGAAAGGTGGGGCTCACGAGAGAGACTGGAAGGTGCACCCAACATGGTTGAAATCGATTGACATGGAGAATATTAAGAAGAAGGTGGAGTTGCTTTTTCAAGAAAATGAAGGGAGCGCGGCTGTAGGAATTATCTGCACTACTATGAAGTCCTTCCTGGGAGGTCTTTTTATAAGGGACATCTCTGGATGTAAATCGGAGTCTAGAAAGAAAGGGCAAGGGGCTGTGGACGTATTCAGGAGGGCAGAATTTGAAGCAGTAAGACTGCCCACCTCGGAGACGCAAGGGTAGCTGAAGAAGGCCCAGTAAGTAGACAGGATATGTATGAATACTGCAAAAAAGAAAAGACAGGAATTTCAGGGCAGAGCTCCCCAACTCCAGGCCTAAGGGGCCGCCAACGGTGCAGGTTTTCAGGATTTCCTTAGTAATGCACAGGTGATAATCGAATCACCTGCACTGGGGATGATTCCAACCCCTATGCAATACTAAGGCAATTCTGAAAACCTGCACTGTTGGTGGCCCCTGAGGCCTGGATTTGGAGACCTCTATTTCAGAGGGTCTCTGTCTTTGAAGATGGCGAAAAGGTGGGTCATCTATTATCAGTAGTGGCAGCGGTTCAGAGGGCGTCGTCGTATGTGTATGCCATATATGACAAAGAAGGGAGACTGGTAGATGACACGAAGAGTATTGTTAAAATATTAAGGGGTTTTATGAGGTTTTATCCTTCGCCTCATTGGGCGACACAGGACCATGGGTGTTATGCTGCTGTCCGCTAGGAGGCGACACTAAGCAAGATCTGAAAAAGATTAACAGTGGCTCCTCCTCTGCAGTATACACCCCTGGACCAGGCACTGCCTCACCAGTTTTTGCTTCGTGTCGTTATGAGGCACACACAATTTTTTTTTTTTCATTGTCTTTTTATTTTCTCCTTTTTACAAGACTTTTTTTCCTTCACTGAAGACTCAACTGAGGGTCTTGGTAAGACCTCCGGCATGCTTCTTCCTCGGCCCCCCACTGTCGGGGGTGTTGGGTTGAAGTTGAGACATCCCCTACCATATGCTGCCCTCCTTCCTCGGCCTCCCATTGTTGGGGGTGCTGGGTTGAAGTTGAGGCACCCCCAGCATATATCTCTCTCTTCCCTTGACTAGTAGAGGACCTGATTACTTCAATTAACCAAGTATTAGACGTATCAGACCCACCCAGTGAGGCTACTAGTCACAAGGTCTCTTTTAAGAGAGCTAGACGTCCGCATAAATATTTTGCAGACCATCCTGAATTTCAGGACATTCTGCAGAAACATCGCTCACATCCGGATAAGAAATTTGGCAACCGGAAAACATTAGAGGCACGTTGTCCGTTTTTACCTGCAGTCACCCTGAACTGGGCAGATCCACCACAAGTGGACCCCCCGGTATCCTGTCTAGCAGCATGGACTCTACTCTCTCTACCAGATAGTTCATCAATCAAGGATGCTAATGACCGCCAAGTGGAACAATGGCTCGGTCAGTGTTCGAAGCCTCAGGGTCATAATCATCTCCAGCCTTTGCTTCTGTATGGACAGCAAAGGCCATTATGACTTGGGTCGGCAACCTACATACTGCTTTACGCACCACAGATGCCTATCCACTACTATCGGATCAGGCAGCAAGATATCTGTGACTGCGGATTGCCACTTCCACGCCGCCTTAGATGCAGCAAATTGTGCAGCTGTAGCAGCGTCAAACACGATTACCAACAGACGCCCGCTCTGGTTGCGTGAGTGGAAGGCAGATGTGGCATCAAAAAAAGTTCCTTACCAGTTTTCCATACCCAAGTGGCCGTTTCTTCGGAGAAAAACTTGACAAGTTAATCTCTGATGCTACGGGAGGTAAGAGTACCTCTCTTCCCCAACGCCAACCAAAGTGGCCATTTAACTGCTGCCAATAAAACACTGTTTCGGTCCTTTCGAAACTCATTTGGCTGGTCTGTTTCCAGACCAGCACAAACAGGCAACTGTTCACCACGTAGAGATAGGTCACAGCCCTCACAGAAATCGAGGACAAACTGGCAATCCCACTCACGCCAGTCCAAACCTCGAGTCTCTCTTGACAAGAGAAGTCATTGCCCATGTCCCACAGACAGAACATTTTCAAGGGTTCTACTTGAACCTGTTCGTAGTCCCCAAAAAGGGTGGCACTGTACGCCTTATTCTAGACCTAGAACAACTCAACAAGTACGTGCAGGTACGTCATTTTCCCATGGAGTCACTCCACTCCATAATTTCATCCATGGGAAAGGGTTAGGTCGCAATTTCATCTGACGAAAATATTTCCCCCTCCTCTTATGCTCCCCAGAGTGATAAGGAAGATCAAACAGGAGGGCGTCCCGGTCATCCTCGTGGCCCCAAACTAGCCCAGGCGCACATGGTTTGCCGACCTCATACAACTAGTGGATGACGTACCTTGGCGACTCCCAGATCGCTTTAGACCTTCTCTCTTAGGGCCTGTTTTACCACCAGAATTCAGAAGCACTGAATTTGATGGCGTGGCCCTTGAGACCTGGATTCTAATCCAAGCCGGGTTTTCCCCAGAGGTAGCATCAATCACGATCGGAGCAAGAAAACCTGCTTTCGCAAGGATCTACTATCGCACCTGGAAGGCCTTCTTTGCCTGGTGTAGTTCCCGAACCTGCTCTCCACTGCCTTATTCTCTCCCTAAGGTGCTTGGTTTCCTTCAAGGGGTCTGCCAACTGGTTCCCCCTTACAAAAGACCACTGGACACTTGGGACCTTTAACCTGGTTCTCACAACACTACAAAAACCGCCATTTGAACCCCTTAAGGACATTCCTCTCCGCCTTCTATCGCAGAAAGTAGTCTTCCTAGAGCTGATCACTTCGATTTGTCGTATCACTGAGTTGGCAGCTATTTCCTGTAGGTCTCCCTTTCTGGTGTTTCACCAGGATAAAGTAGTACTACGTCCGGTTCCATTATTTCTTCCGAAAGTGGTTTCCTCCTTCCACCTGAACGAGGAAATTTGCTTGTCTTCTCTCTGCCCAGCACCAGTACATAGAGTTGAGACGGCTCTGCATATGCTTGACCTTGTCAGAGCACTTCGAATATATACATCCAGAATGGCGCCATTTCAGAAAACTGACTCCTTTCGTCTTACCGGCAGGCAGCCGTAAAGGCACTTCTGCCTCAAAAGCCACCCTGGCTAGATGGATTAGATCCACTATTCAGGGTGCCTACCAACTACATGATAGGCCATTCCCGGCAGGTATCAAGGCGCACTCTACTCATGTGATAGGGGCTTCCTGGGCCATTCGACATCACGCATTGGCACAACAGGTGTGTAAGGCAGCCACATGGTCCAGCTTACACACCTTCACAAAACATTACTGTGTTCATGCCCAGTCCTCGGCAGATGCGAGTCTGGGCAGACGTATCCTCCAAGCGGCTGTTGCCCACCTGTAGGTTCACGTGTTTTTTTTTCTCTGTACATAGTTCCTTTGTTGTTCCCACCCAGGGACTGCTTTGGGACGTCCCACGATCCTGTGTCCCCCATTGAAGCGAAGGAGAGAAGGAGTTTTGTGTACTCACTGTAAAATCCTTTTCTCTTAGCCTCTAATTGGGAGACACAGCACCCACCCTGTTGCCCGAGTTCGGGCCTTGTTACGTTATGTTGCTTCGGTATTCTTACATTGTTGCCTTCTTACAGGCTCTGTTAAACCTTCTCCTACTGCTTTAGCACAAAACTGGTGAGGCAGTGCCTGCTCCAGGGGTGTATATTGCAGAGGAGGAGCCACTGTTTAATCTTTTGCAGAGCTTGCTTAGTGTCGCCTCCTAGTGGACAGCAGCATAACACCCATGGTCCTGTGTCCCCCAATTAGAGGTTAAGAGAAAAGGATTTTACACAAAAATCTCCTTTTGTACACTTCTGGGCTTTTGTCTTCCAGGGAAGACATTATGCACTATTTGAAGGGAGCGAATATAAATCAAATTGGAAATGAGGAAAGAATCCAGCTGGACAAACCTGTAACGGTGGAAGAGTTGGAGGAGGCGTTGTTATCCATGGCAAATAAGGCTCCCGGGGGAATGGATTGCCTGCAGAGGTGTACAAAACACTCAAGGATGTTCTGCTGCCTAGATTGTCAGGTATTTCAGGAAGCTCTTGGAGAGGGAAACTGCCAGAATCCATGAGCGAGGCCACAATTGTGGTCCTCCTGAAGGAGGATAAGGATAAACAGAAAGCTGAGTCGTATAGGCCCATTTCACTGCTGGCTGTAGATGCTGTCTAAAGTTATGGCCAATGGTTGACGAAAGTGGTTACGGTAGTGATTCGCCCAGACCAATCTGGATTCTTGCCAAATAGGTCAACAGCTATTAATTTAAGACGCTGTATCTGAATACGCGGTGGTATCTTTGGATGCACACAAAGCATTTGACAGCGTGGAATGGAACTAACTATGGGTGTTATTAGAGAAAATGGGCTTTGGAAAGGTATTTATCGACTGGGTAAAGTTGCTGTACTCCTTCCCGGTGGCCCGCATAAGGGTAAATGGAGAAAGGTCAGATAAGTTCCCTCTTACCAGGGAACCCGGCAGGGATGCCCCCTCTCTCCATTGTTAGTCGCCCTTACTATAGAACCATTAGTGGTGCATACAAGAACGGCCGAAGTGGTTTCAAATTTGGTCCGGTGGAGGAAAATATTGCACTTTATGCAGACTATGTTCTTTTGTTTTTGCAGGATCCCTTAGAATCATTAAAACAGGCATTAACAGTGATTGATAGGTTTGGAGACATGCCGGGTTTACAGATTAATTGGGACAAGTCCAATCTTTTGATGATTGATAGGGAAAGAATGGAAGAACTGGTAGAACTTGGATGTACTAGATTGACAGTAGTAAACCAGTTTAAGTATTTGGGAATACAGACTGCTCTGCCAGTTACAGACTTTGTTAAACTAAATGTAGATCAGCTGTTAGTCAAATTGAAGGATAAGGCCCAAGCTTTGTGTAAGGCTGGCTTCACACCGTGGTACAATCAGGCCTGGGGCTGTCCGAGGTGAACCTGAGAAACCTGGACCCGATTTGCAAACAGAACAGGAGGGCTATATGCCCTCTGGTCTGTTTGTAGCCGGATGCATCAGATCGCAGCTGAGGTAGCTGTCCCCTGCTGAAATGGTGCTGAACCACTACACAGGGGACAGCTCCCTGGTGCTGAAATTCAGCGTAGCTCACGCTGAACTTCAGCTGCCGGTGTCCGGATCCTCCCAGATATGGGCAATCCAGCGCAGTAGACTACCATGTTAGGGAGTGCCGGATTGCCCCGGATCCGGGAGGATCAGGAGGATCCAATTTGGGAGATTTTTTTGCCCCGGACACAATATTGCAAGCAACGATTTTTGTGTCCGGGAGAAAAATCCGAATACACCCGGATCCTCCCGGACAGATGGAAACCGGATGGCAGATAGCTGCCATCTGTCTCCGTCCGGCCCCATAGAGCTGTATAATGTCAAAATCTGGTCCGGGCCTGTCAGGTTCACCCCGGACAGCCCCGGACCTGATTGTACCGTGGTGTGAAGCCAGCCTAAGTTGCGTCTCCTGGTGGTGGGGACGGCAAATCTGGCTAAAATTATATTTATGCCAAAGATCCTCTGTGCTCCATACCTAGCCTGTGTGGCTCCCATGGGGATTATTTCACAGACTTAACTCTTTATTTAGGGACCTAGTTTGGGGTGGAGGCCAGCCTAGAATAAAATTTAAAATTTTGCAGAGACCAAAGACAGAGTGGGGAATTGCTTTACCAAACCTGTGGATTTATGTTCTAGCTTCCCAGAGCTAGCATATTAAAGGATGGGTTTCAAAGGGGAAAGGAAGTTCGTCAAATACGATTTTGGAGGTCATGACAAAAATATCCCCGTTGGTACAGAGTTTGGAGGCTGGAGATTTGAGACGATTGGTGGGGGGATATCGTAAACTTCCCACCCTGGGTCTGGTACAAAGTATATGGTCTAGGAATAAAAAGCTGAGAAGTAAATGGAGTGATAAAATACACCCCTGCTTAGATGAATAAAATCTTGGTGAAATTGTATAAACTGAGGGAACAAAAGTCCTGGATGCGTATGGGTCTAGAATATTTATGGCAACTCGTAGAGAATAGGACATTAAGGTCATTTGAATCCCTGAGAGAAGAATTCCGGAGATAAGTTCTTGTTCCTTAGAATTCGGTATGCTTATGGAGGGCAGGCGAAAATAAGTAACCTTGGGGTGCAGACAGACATTGAATTGGACTACATATACATGGAAGGTGGTACAAGAGAAGTTATCTCAACTGTGTATGGAGATATTCTGCATAATTTTTGCTGCGGCACCCTATACGGGCATGAGACAAATGGTAAGAAGTTGAGGTAATTGATGATGAGGTGTGGGACACCATTCTGGAATATGGCCCAAAATTGTCTGAGTGAGCTGGGTAGGTTGTCGCAGCTCTATTTGATACATAGAGCATATAGATCACCAGACTTCTTATGTAAGATTGGTGTGAGAAACACCTCTGAATGTCCGAGATGTATGCTTGAGGGTGCGGGAGTGTTACATATGATGTGGGAATGTCCGAGATTGCAAGCTTTTTGGATGGTGGTGATAAATCTAATTGAAGATTTGGATGTGTAGTTTCACGGAAGCAGATAGTGTGTGTGTTGGGATATGTGGAAGAAATTGGAATCGCGGACACACAGAAAATAGCTGTGGCAAGGTTACTATTCATTGCAAGGAAAGTGATAGCTAGAGGTTGGATCAGGGCTGAGCTGCCCTCTAGAGTGGAATATTTGCAGCAGGTATCTTGCATAATACACTTAGAAGAAAATGTGTATCGAAAGAGGAATGCTGCCAAAATGTTTGAGAAAATTTGGGAACCATGGTTGAGGTCGGAATGAATATGGTGGGAAATAAAATCATGAATGTGACCAATCTGATCATCTTTCTCTTATGCTGTTAGACCTGTGTAAGAATAGGCTTGAAACAAATTCTAATGTGGATGTTATATATTACATCTCTATATATTACTTCCTAGTTAATAAGCATTGCTTAAGCTGTCTATGGGGGGAGGGGGTGGGGGATACAGCTTTTTGCTAATGGATTACTAAAATGTAAAATATTGGCTTACTGTTACATGATTGTAAAATGTAAATAATTAACTTGTTCAATAAAAATATCTGCTTTAAAAAAAAAAAAAAACATTCCTGTGCTGAGATGATTTTATATGTGTCCCTGCTGTGTACAGTGTAATAGATGTCTGACCACAAAGAGACATGGTCTCATTATACCACATCTCCTGTGCTGAGATAATCTTATACATGTGTCCCTGCTATGTACTGTGTAATGGATGTGCCTGACCATAAAGAGACATGGTCTGATTATACCACATCTCCTGTGCTGAGATAATCTTATACATGTGTCCCTGCTATGTACTGATAATGATGTGTCTGACCGTACAGGACATAGTCTGATCAACCACATCTCCTGTGCTGAGATAATCTTATATACATATCCTTGCTATGCACTGTGTAATGATGTGTCTGACCATACAGGGACATAATCTGATCATGCCACATCTCCTGGGCCAGGGAAGGATAAAAAGTATAGACATTACAGCACAGGGTCACAAATAATTTTTTGAGGTAAAACATTTTAAAAAACAGACAAATGTTTTACCTCACAGAATCAACTGTGATCCTGTACTGTAATGTCTGTATACCTAGACGTGGTATGATCAGACCATGTCCTGTATAATCAGACACATCATTACACAGAACATAAGAACATAGCAGGGACATATATTGTATGTAAGATTATCTCAGCACAGGAGATGTGGTATGATCAGACATGTCCCTGTACAGTCACAATCCATTACACAGTACATAGCAGGGACACATATATAAGATTATCTCAGCACAGGAGATGTGGTATGATCAGACCATGTCCCTGTACATCACACATCCATTACACAGTACATAGCAGGGACACTTATATAAGATTATCTCAGCACAGGAGATGTGGTATGATCAGACCATGTCCCTGTACAGTCACACATCCATTACACAGTACATAGCAGGGACACATATATAAGATTATCTCAGCACAGGAGATGTGGTATGATCAGACCATGTCCCTGTACAGTCACACATCCATTACACAGTACATAGCAGAGACACATATAAAATTCTCAACATAGGAACTTTTTTTTTAAACACATCCAATTGTGAAACTTTTTATTCCAAGATCTATTGATTAAAATTAACTTTGTAGAAAAACCCTTGAAACCCCTTTTAATCTGGAGTTTTCCACCACGTTTATAAATGTAATTGTTTTTGCAGATGCCGCCTCCTCTTCAAAAAGCCACATTGAAAGAAAAGGGCTCTTGTGTGTCAGCCTCCGATTCCCCATCTCACTCCCAGTCTTCAAATGCTTCTTCTAGAATGCGTGAAAACCTGAAAAAAGCTAAATCCCTAGATTCTCATGTACCCAGCTTGAAAAGGAAAAATGATGGAGGTTTGTATGTGTCCTATAACTTATTACTAACATGGCGATTTGGGACTGGCACTAATAACTGTTCAGCTCCTAAATTACCTAGTGTTTCCCAACAATCGTATCTTGTATCAGGAAAATTAAAGGAGTTGTCCAAGAATGGCTAAAAAGGTATCAAGACCATAGTAAAGAAGGTTCCTGGCACCTGATCGAATCCGTAACATGCTCAATAGGGAAGGTTTCTGGATTCTGCGTCTAAATAGCAGATTCCCAAAGGGACTTCATTATAGGATCTTATGTATTTTTACTAGATTTATTTCATGTTTATATAGTTATTCATCACGCAGAAACTTGTTGATTCCGTCCTTTTCATGTCTCTCTGCACATTCAATGCCTTTCCTGTCCTTTCCTATCGAATATCTAAGCTCATAACTGTCTCAACAATAGTGTATATTTGCATTAACATTGGTCCATACAGTCACATTGTTGACAATAAGATAATATTTAAACATATGTTCTAGCAAATTGTTGATGAGTGGAGTTTTTTCCTGTCTTGCACATTTAAGATTTACTTTCCTCATTCTGTATAAGTCTCCTGAGGGTTGTTCCTACAGACTACATAGATTACATAGATTAAGTTCTTTATCTAATTATTATCATGTGTAACCAATCAGCATTTTTCACAAGTGTTTGTCATTGTGTATATATTGTGTGTTAAAGTTTTTAACTGAAACGCGTCTGATGGGGCACACTGCCTTAGGATGCTTTTTATATTTCATTGTGAATTTGCTAAATAAGTTTTTATTAAATTTGTAAATTGTACAAAAATCAGACATTAATACATGAATCTTACATGCTAATAGGGGCATAAAAAGGAATAATAGCGAATCATGTATAACAGCCCACCCATCCCCGCCCTCCTCCCACCCCTCCCTCCACCCCCTCAGGTCTGATAGTTAGAACCCAGTAAGGACACTTTACATGAGTTTTGAACAAAGAAGTAGGACATTACGAGCTATCCCACAAATTGTGAAATTGTCATTTCCTATCCTGTAACTCACCCGCCGGCAAATCAGGTAGTGCAAGCCAGCCTCCCCAAAGTCTATCAAACAACCCGGGACTTCCCCTTTTCATATGTTTTTCTCTAAACAATATATGGTTCAGCCTATTAATATACTCTTGTCTGGTAGGTGCTTTTTCTGAAATCCATGTTGAGGCAATTAGTTTCCTGGCGGCATATAACATTCTAGCAACTGTAATTTGATGATATTCATCTCCCCACACATCCTCCACACATCCCAGAATGCACACCACAGGATCTCTAGGGACCTCCTGCCCCGTAGTCATATGGGTGAGATTGAGGACTATGACCCAAAATACCTGTAAACAGGGGCATGTCCATAGCATATGTAGGATATCCGCCTCCCCCAATGAACACTTAGGACAACACGAGTCCTGCCTCAATCCCACATCACATAACCATTTGGGGTTCTATACACCCTAAGTCTGAAGAATTCTGATTCAGGTGCCAGCAACCTTCTTTACTATGGTCTTGGACTTGGGCAGTGGCTGGCCACCGCTGTGCACCTGACCTGGATCAACACAGGAGGGGTGAGCTTTCCACTTCCCATTCCCAACCAACATTAAAAAGGTATCACCTTATTTATTTTTTTCCAGAAACTGCACCCCTCTTGTCCACAGGCCGTATCTAGTATTACTAGTTTAAATCCATGTGCTTGCCCGACAATTAAACACCGTTGCCGTCCATTAGATATGGCCAAGAGGGCGCTGTTGGGTGGAGAGAAAAATGAAACCCTGTATTTGCAAAGACTGCAACCCCTAACAGCTGTTATTACTGTGTCCAAAATTATAATAATATCCTCTCCTTACGGTACCGTTACATGTCGCAATATCGCAATGCAACATCGACCAAAAGTCACGTGGTGTGGTAGTTGCAGTTGATATCGTTCGTGCGTTGTATTATGTAACAGGGAAATGCGACTGCATTAAATCGCAGGGACGATATCGCAATGAGATTGTGCAAGCTCTTCAACCGTGCAATATTGCATATGCGATCTGGCTAGATCGTGCTGTGTGACGGCGCAACTACGATGTTGAATGCAACTTCCCAATGTTAATGCTCGGTCCCTGGGTTGCTCATACCCAGCGCACAAAAGTTGCGTATAATATCCTAGTTGCATTGCCTGCCGATATCTCCCTGTGTGACATTTCCTATGTGATCTTGGACAAGTGCCAAAAACTTGCTCGCTCCCGTGAAATTGCATGCGATATCGGAACGATATTGCGACATGTAACGGTACCATTAGACTATGCCTTGGTTTATAAATCAGCATTGTTGTGTGGACACGTATACCTTTTTTCTTCTTTCCACATAACCACTTTTGTAGTCATCCCATATCTATTTCTATAAATATATTTTTTTTAATCAGATAGATTTTTATTGAATCTAAATATACTCATGACCAGAGTAAACCCAACACATATTCACACATTTTCTTATAACAATAATGAACCCATCCCCCACCCCTTCCCATTTCCCCCTGATTTTTTGACGGCAATCTTCCCCAATTAGTACCTCTAATGATTTTAGTTCTGTAACTTTAAACATAGCAATCAACATCTTCCCCTATACCACTACCACCACTACTTTACTCCCAAGTCTCTCATCCATATGATATACAAAATTCGGTTTCTCTATCTCCGTGCGTCACACTTTCCATGGCGCCCAAAGTCTGTCATGAAGTTTGGTATTTTTCCTGTTTATAATATATTTTTTCCTCCACTTGTACCACATAATCTACCTGTCTCATATATTCTTGTCTGGAAGGAGGTTCCGCTCATATCCAATATTTAGCTATCAATTTCCTAGCAATATATAAAAGTCGTGCAACAGCTATTTTCCCAACTGCATCTACTGCAAGTTCTTCCACATATCCCAATATGCAGACCACCGGTTCCTTGGGGATTACACATTTTTATCTCCCTTCAATCAAGGCAGCAACTACTACCCAAAAGGATGTGAGCGAGCCTTGGGCACTCCCATATCACATGCAAAGTGCCCGCCACCTCAGATCCACATCTCTGACACTCTGAGTTTGATATTGCCCCTATCTTGAACAGGAAATCTGGGGATCTATACGTTCTATGAATAAGAAGCAACTGGGACATCCTCCCAGGTTCACTCAGAGACAATGTAGGGATATATTCTAATATAGATTCCCATTTATCATCTCCCATGACCCCAACTTCTACTTCCCATTTCTCCCATAGCACCATAAGGTGTTTCAGTAAAGTGTGAAGCAGATCT
Organism: Allobates femoralis; assembly: GCA_033576535.1. Taxonomy (NCBI): domain Eukaryota; kingdom Metazoa; phylum Chordata; class Amphibia; order Anura; family Aromobatidae; genus Allobates; species Allobates femoralis. The sequence goes on along the minus strand of JARQOC010000006.1, from coordinate 413,289,302 downwards.
GCATATACAGGGGATATTACACTCCTCGTACTTTCTTCTGTGCAGATATAATCAAGGACCATGTCCCTCTGGATGTGCATTTTACTTTTTTCTTTTGTTGGACAAACGCATGCTTTTACTTCTATGTATTGGTAGCTATTTCTATCCGATAAGTGAAATTCTGCCTTCAAGGCCTCCATTGTTTTAAAAAACTGATCTTTCACCAGTTGATACAGCTAATGAACTCATCTGCTTATCCATTCTGAGTTCCCCCAGTTTATAAAATTCACTGAGACTATCATTAGCCCAGATAGGAGTGTATGACGTCAGCCCATCTATTCCCCTGATCTTCTTCACCCTTGTCCACAATTTGTGCAATAGGCCAAATGTCGGTTGTGTCTTGCCTAGTTTCCCAAAGACTCCTGCTTCCAGACCCTTCACCAATGGGCGCCTATTGAGACAAGATTCAATATTGCCTGTATTAACCCCTTCCTTGCTCCTTGTGCCCACCCTCTGATATGGTGAGATTGTTAAAAATATACTCATGGGTTAGGCAGAGCAAGACCCCCCTCCTCCTTGGGTCTTTGCAAGGTTTCCAGTTTAATCCTTGGCGGTCTACCTCTCCATACCAGTTCTCTAAATATTGCTGTTACTCACTGAAACACCGACTGAGGGATCCATACAGGAGAGTTATGTAGCACATACAAAATGTTGGGCATTAGTACCATTTTGATTAAATTTGTTCTACCCACCACTGAGAGGCGCACCTTGTTCCACGTAGTCTCCTTATCCTTTAGTTTCCCCACTATCGAGTGCACATTAAGATTTAGATATTCTGACACTGGCAGAGCTATCCTAATCCCCAAATATTTCAATTCCTGCACCATTCTGAGCTTAGTAGAACGTATTTTCTCAATATTTGTGTTATCCAACTTGTCTATCTCCATAAGATGTGATTTAGCCCAATTTATTTTTAAGCCAGACAGTGTTCCAAATCTTCTAATGATATCTATTGCTCTGTGCAGTGATTCTCGTGGGTCCTATAGAAATAGCAAGATACCATCGACATACAGTGCTATTTTGTCCTCCACTGATCTGTACCAGAAGCCCTTTACTGGTTCTGCCTTTCGCAGTATAGCCGCCAGTGGCTCAATGGCCAGAGCAAACCGCAACGGAGAGAGGGGGCAGCCTTGTCTAGTTCCCCTCGTCAAATTAAATCTGTTCGATCTCTCTCCATTTACTCTAATCAGGGCCATCAGGAAGGAGAACAATAGCTTTATCCATGCCATGAAGACCGGACCAGAGCCCATTCGTCCCAGGACTCGCCAGAGATATTCCCACTCTAGACTGTCAAAGGCTTTATGTGCATCTATTGACACCAACACTCTATCTCCAACATTGTAAGCAGCCAGTTGAACATTCAAAAACAGTCTTCTCAAGTTAATGGCTGTCGACTTGTCCGGCATGAACCCTGCCTAATCCGAGTGTATTACTCCAGCAACCACCTGGGCCAGCCGGTTCGACATAGCTTTAGCTAGTATTTTAACACCAGTTGACAGTAGAGAGATGGGCCTATACGATTCTGGCTTTGTCACGTCCTTCTCTTTAGGCAAAACCACCACCGTTGCCTCCCTCATGGGCTCCGGCAACCTTCCCAACCCCCCTCCCCCAGGGCTGAAATACAAAAATTCCCTCAATTTCAGTAATATGTCTCCAAGGCGTTTATATACTTCTACTAGTAAGAAACAAAACCAGAGGGGCGCAAATAAGAAGCACCTGAGACACTAAATTAGTCTGTGGTGGGTAGCAGTATCGCTCACCTTGGTGTGTTGTGCGCCTCCGCACACCAGTTAACGCTCAGGGCTTTAGACCTCCGGATCCCGCCAGGCACCGTTGCTCCAGCGATCCTTTCCAGGAAGTAGACCCCACGTGAACCAGGACCTGGAAACACGTCACCGCAGGTCCTTTGGTAATGGTCCCAGTCGCTCAGCAACCACAGGTCCTTTTGCCCGGTGAGTGGCTCCGGGGTTAAAACTTGATCTTCCTTCCCACAGCAGCTCCTGCCAGCCTCCCAATATAGATACCATGAATATAAAGAAAATAAAAGGTGGTCTAATGGAGTTCTAAGGAGAGGATTACTAATGTTATATTAAAGCATCCAAACCTTTATTAAGATGTCCCCTATACGCCACAACATGTTTCGACAGTCTACAGCAGTCTTCCTCATCTTCGTCACCCCCACTATCTTAATGTTTCGCCGAGATCGGTTCTCCAGGTCATCATTGTTAGCCATAACATCAGCAATTTGCTTATCATGCTTTTTCTGAGCTACCTGAATGTTCACTATATTGTCTTCAGCATTGCTCACATGCTCCTCCACTTCCTCTGTGCGCACCCCCGCTTTTTGCATGGCAGCCTTTGTTAATTATTTCAGCTTGTATACCATTAACTTGCTAAGTCAAAGTTGTGAGAGTCTGTTTACAGAACGATACTACTGTGAATGCATCTCTCAGGGTGGGCTCTCCCATGTTAGGGTCCACTACAGTCTCTGAACTCTCATCCTGTCCGTCATATTGGGTACTCACAGTCCAATTCCTTCATACCAATATCCTGCTCCTCCATCTCCTTTTCTGCCCCAACCTCCTGCTCCATAAGACCCACACTGTGCTCCCCTGCCTCCACCCTCGCAAACCTCTCCAGTCTGGCTGCTGCCGACATCCCCCTTGCGGAGGCTGCATTTTCTTTGGTCGCCTCCTCCTTAGCCTCGGGTGCCATCTTGGATCCTTCCTCCCTTCCCGGCGCCGGGATCCCACTGTCTCGTGCGGGTCATTGACGCCTCCTTTTTGCCAGGCTCTCTCCCCGACATTTCAGGGAAGCTTTATACCAGACCTAGAGTGCTTGATTGGGGCTCAGCGGTGCAGTATTTGCTGTGTATGCAGCAGTTGCCGGCGGGAGAGCTCCAGGCACACGTCTGCTCACATCGCTGGTTAGGCCACGCCCATTTCTATAAATATTTTAAAAACCCATATGCATGTCATGTTAGGGGGTGGAATGGAGAGTCAATCTGACTTTTGTGACGGCTATGAAGAAGATATTGAAGTCACATCTCGACGCCCAGCTGGATTACTGGATGCGTTGGATCACAGTGAGAAGAGATTCCTAGGAGAACCAAGCTCTGATAAGGTGATATTGCAGACTGTTCTGGCATCAACAATTATCCATATTTTTTTTTTGCCTTTTGTTCACTTTTGTGACTTTTCTCACTGTTACAGATAAGCCGTCTTTCGACGTTGTCTTTACAATATGACAAGAAATTGAGTGACGAGCAGAGAGGAGGCAAGAAAAAGATCAAGATCGTCCAGAACAGGGTATATCTCTTATATCATTTCATCTATTATGTGTGTCAATTCCGTGTATGAGTGAAACCATAATATGGAGCTTTACAAGAAAAATGAAGACTTGCTGTGGGGATTGAGGCACAGTGGGAAAGGGGAGAACCTGGGTAATCATGTTTACAATGATGGTAGTGCATCCTAATGATAGTGGGTATAGCCGAATCTCTGCATATTACCAAGTTGTTACTGAAATAAAGTAAAATCACTAAACAAAGTCTAATATTACTGTGATTCATTAACCATATAGTAGTAGAGATCAGTCTTTAAAAACATGAGATTACAGTACAGTTATAGATGGTGACTTACAGCTGACCTTCTTTCTTTATGGAATTGTTGTTCACTTTTCCCTTTTCCTCCTGGCTCAGACCGACATGATCATCTCATAAGGAACAGCCCCTTAACGTTCTTATCCATTACTGTACTAAGTTTATGGCCTTCATTGACTATGAAGCCTCTAATATTTCATCCAACTCACTATATGGCACCCCTACATTGAATTCCCACACTGTATCCCCCCATATGCACATTATGCTGACCTCACAGTGCCATCAGCAAAGTATGGTTCTTCTAATTCGGTTTGATTACCTTTCCCCCAGAGCATGGTTATCCTCATACACAGTATGATGCTTGCTCCACAGCCCACCCACACAAGACGTCCCCACAATTCTCCCATATACATTGAGATTCCCACAATGACTCACCCCTACACAATGAGGACCCCACACAGTGTGTTGTCCCTACAGCCCTCACACACAGTTTGATGCCCCTACACGCAGCATGATGTGCCGACGGCCTGTGCGTTGGGGTAAACTCCCAACTATGTGCACACCAATACATTTCAGATTGGTGGTATCTTTGGGTAAGCCCCACCATGTGAGGTGGCATGGGGTGAGCACCTCCACTGATAGCCTTACTACCGCATTGGGTACACAGCGTGTCGTCTGTGTTCCTACTGCTATAATCATCATGGTGTGAGTTTGAGTAAATGCTGCTTGACATTTATGGTAATCCATTTGGTAATCCATAAATATCTGAAGACATTTGTGGGTCACCTGGTTCCCCCAGGCTGTGTGGAGATGTGGATGTGCAGTTCTGAATTTGTCCTTCTTGCATAGTGGAACCGGATCAGTAGACCACAGTTTCTCCAATGGTTGGGGTTAATGCAGTGATCTCTCCTACCTTTTCTTCACACTTCAGTTTGTAATTGATGTAAGAGGACATGGTCTACATCTAGAAGTTAGAGACTTGCACCATGATAGGTTATTATAGGCAGCAACATCCTGTTTTATGCTTTGATTAGACCCATGTTATAATTTCATAGGGATGTCAAAAACCTCTAAAAAAGATGTTGGAACATATGAACAGCATGCTGCTAGACGAGGCTCCCTACAGTCTTTAAATTAAATGGTCCCCTGTTTGTAGTCCCAGGCAGATTGCAGGACCTTACTACACAGTAGTAAAGAAAAAAGTTATTTTAAGAATTTACAGGATTATAAATGCAATATTATAAAGTGGAGGTTGGTCATCTCATTTTCACACGCATATGATATCCGCTTTATAATGTGCATTTGGGGTCTTACACATTCATGTACAAAATGTAGAATCTTCACACCAGAATTAGGCTTTACAGAAGATGATTTTCATGCCCTATAATCATCCCTCTAATTCATGGAAAAAATGCTCACCCAATAGAAATAAATCAGAGAAAATGAGGTGATTTATGCAGTAAAAATACAATTTTATTGAAAATGTTTAAAAATAGTACATGCAAAAAAACAATACTACTATTAAGGTTTAAATAGGAATACAGAGATAATAGTATAAAAATACCAAAAAATAATAACAAAAAAATAAAACAATAATATGTATATATCAGAAAAAATAATATAAGTGTAAAGGATCTGTAGAAAACACCCTACAAACTAAAATGTGATCTTCCCAGGTAATCCTATGAGCAAATCTCAAAGCCTAATCAACAGAAGTGTCAAAACAACAAATAAACTTGCAATAGTTACCTATCTCTCACATAGGAGGCTATTCAAAAGTAAAAGGTGACAGAGACCCAAACAGTGAAGATCAAAACAGAGGGTAATTACCTGGTGTGTCTACAGACTCTGCTGCACTCTACATGCACGTTTCGGCGTTTCGGCTTACGCCTTCATCCAGGAAATATGAATCCTGGATGAAGGCGTAAGCCGAAACGTGCATGTAGAGTGCAGCAGAGTCTGTAGACACACCAGGTAATTACCCTCTGTTTTGATCTTCACTGTTTGGGTCTCTGTCACCTTTTACTTTTGAATAGCCTCCTATAGCCCCGGTCTCACATAACGATGTGTCAGCGATGCCGACAACGATCAGCATCGTTGATGCATCGTTGACACATCGTTATCAGGTCGCTGGTGAGCTGTCACACTGACAGACTTCACCAGCGACCTCTGGGCAGCCAGATCGTTGGTACCCAGCGTCCGCTCGTTCCCTGCATCCTGGAGCGGACGGACGCTGGTAACCATGGTAACAGCGGGTCTCTCCTGCACTTAGAGACCCGCTTGTTTACCATGGTTACCGGCACCCGCCCGCTTCCGAGTTGCGGGGAGCGAGCGGGTGCCGACCTCTCCTATCCTGTCCCTCACTATTCTCATCTCTCCCTGCTATTTCCCTGTTCCCTACTCTATCCCCTATCCTAAACCCTAATCCTATCCCTCTCCTTGTTCTAAATAAAGAAAATCCCCCCGGAGGCTCACCGGCATCACAGGCTCCCATACCGGCATCTGTGTAATGGAGATGTCAGGGTAAAAGACCTGTGATGAGGTCACAGTCATGTGACCCGCCTATACTGTACAGTATAGGCCGGTCGGCCGGTCACATGACTGTGACCTCATCACAGGTCTTTTACCCCTGCGATCTCCATTTACACAGATGCCGGTATGGGAGCCTGTGATGCCGGTGAGCCTCGGGGGGATTTTCTTTATTTAGAACAAGGAGAGGGATAGGATTAGGGTTTAGGATAGGGGATAGAGTAGGGAACAGGGAAATAGCAGGGAGAGATGAGAATAGTGAGGGACAGGATAGGAGAGGTCGGCACCCGCTCGCTCCCCGCAACTCGGAAGCGGGCGGGTGCCGGTAACCATGGTAAACAAGCGGGTCTCTAAGCCCGCTTGTCAGGCTGCATGTCATGTTACAGCGCTGCTGTGCGGCGCTGTGACATGGCGGGGGCTCCTGACAGGTCGCTGATCGCTGCCCCCGCCGGTCACACACACCGATGTGTGGTGACCAGCGGGGGGGCCAACGACCAAAAAATGGTCAGGAGCCCTGTGCAACGATCAGCGACCTCACAGCAGGGGCCTGATCGCTGCTATTAGTCACACGCAACGATATCGGTAAGGATATCGTTCCTACGTCACAAATAGGACGATATCGTTACCGATATCGTTATGTGAGACCTAGCCTTATGTGAGAGATAGGTAACTATTGCAAGTTTATTTGTTGTTTTGACACTTCTGTTGATTAGGCTTTGAGATTTGCTCATAGGATTACCTGGGAAGATCACATTTTATAGTTTGTAGGGTGTTTTCTACAGATCCTTTACACTTATATTATTTTTTCTGATATATACATATTATTGTTTTATTTTTTTGGTATTATTTTTTGGTATTTTTATACTATTATCTCTGTATTCCTATTTAAACCTTAATAGTAGTATTGTTTTTTGGCATGTACTATTTTTAAACATTTTCAATAAAATTGTATTTTTACTGCATAAATCACCTCATTTTCTCTGATATAAAATGTAGAATCTTGACAGCTCATCATACAATTTCCATATCTAAGCTTTAGATGACAGTGGAATAGATGGTGACACATAACAAGGTTATTATTTAGTTTTAGTAACCATAAAGCAGTTAAACGTCAATACTTAAATTCCTATGTCTGATTACTTATATGGCGCCAATGGAGGGGCGTGGTTGGAAGGAAAAGTAGAAGAAAAGTAATTGAAGAAAAAAAACTGAATATTTTCCTGTTATAGGGTTATTTGCTCCCATTGAGAGGAGCCATTGAACTCTGCCTTGCAGAGCTCACTGACCTTGTGTCTCAGGATTTCTTGGATTCTTGCAAAAACATTTGGATACCCATGGCAGCTAGGCAGACCTCTGGCATGCAGATATTCTGACCTTTGCAATATTCAGTAGTTGTTTAAATTAGAAGCAATCTGAGAGTTGGGATGATCTTGTCAGGTACCTGCCAGACAATTTTTGAGGAAGAAATCTCTCCATAAGTTTACAACATTTCTAAGGGTTGGGATGCCATAGTCTTTCCATGACTGCTAAAACCATGTCCCCATGATTCATAAAGCTGTTTTCTTGCATAAAACTGCTTGAAATGTTATATACTTTTTCCATTGTGACGTTTCTCAAAGATTTTGCAGCTTGTTTTGTTGTGAAGTCTGCTCCTCCAACTTTATGCAAGGTGGGTGGAACTCCGACATAGAATGGACAAGAGTGTCCAAAAAACGTAGCACAATTCACATCACAATTATGATAGAAATTGTCAATTATGAGAGAAATGTATTCGTCCTTAACTAGAATGTTTCTGGTAGTGTGGTCAGCAATTAACAATTGTGCTAAATTAATTGAGAGACATCTTATTTCAGCGTAAAGTTCATGAAGACCGGTGTACAAAATGTAAGGGCTGTTCAGGGATGACTGAATCCGTTGGGTTGGTTTGGAGAATGTTTGTAAACCCATAATGGATGAAGATGGACAGGAGGTGCCCTCACCTATTCCACTCTTAAAAAGTGATATGTCCTAAAATGATTAGCTAGTACAACGGCTATCAAATGCTTCTTGGTATTCTCCTTTCACAGACTTTGGAAGACAGCCCACCGCCAACCATGAAGATGAGCAGCGCAGCAATGTTCATGAAATCCGTAAAGCAATGTCTCAGTCAGGAGAACTACATCCTCTTTATGGCGGCTATATCAGAGTACAAAAAAAGTGATGACTTGAAAAGTCTCATTGCAAAATTGAGTAGCTTCTTCTGCCAGGAATCTGGGAAGAACATCCTGATGAGAGGTGAGGTCCTATGATAGCTGGTGGTGATATAGTTTATTGTCTATTTCAAGATTTAGTGTAACCCCTTCCTGAAATTCGCTGTAGAAGTGCAAGAAATCGCATCAGCGAGCTGAGCTTGTGGCAGCGGACGCCTGTGTTGTTCATTTACCTCCATTTCCCAGGTTCCAGGAACCAAGGAGTCTCTGCATTGTATTCCCTTTGATGGTGCACTTTATAGGTGGTTAGATTAGGGGTGGGGAGTTTTCTGTAACTTCCCTATACCTGGAGATGCATTGTTGAAAGCTGATGGGCTGGGAACCTAATAGGTTGATATCAATAGCAAAACTTCGGCACACACAAACAATGAAAAGAAAAAAAGTCAATGTTGCAATCAAGTGACGTTTTATTTATTTAATCACTCCAAGTGAATCCAAAGAGCTTTTGTAAAAAATTAACAAAATCGTAGTTAACGTTTCGGTTCCACCGGAACCTTTATCAAAACTTATCTGTAACAAACGGAACAAATGCAGTATCAGACAAAACATACTTAAGGAAATGACAAAATAAATATTAGTCATACTGAGCTAATTTAAACACATAAGCAGTGAGTGAATAATACTGTCTCACTAAAAGACTTTATGTATACAAAATGGAGAATTATAAAGAAATGACCTCTGGTCTGAGTTTAGCAAGGAACAAAAATTGATTCACTTGTGGCTAAGGCCACTATGTGCAGAATCTATAAAAGATATATGAGAACATAACGCCATAAACAAACTACATGCCAACTACTGACACTGAGGTAACATGATAAATATCTAATTAAAGTCAAAAATGATCCATAATGGAGAGAGGAGGAAAGGAGGCATTTGTATCAAAGAACTATATATCATATTATTAGGTATGGCACCCAGTGTTTTAGTCACCACAGATTGTAAAAGTGTCCCCTGAGAGCTCATGTTGTCAAACACATTATAATGTAATGAGTTGTATCAGTACCTATATGCCCGCTTGTCACTGAGTCACAAAGTATCTATTGAGATTGTAGTCCGCAAGGAACCTGAGAGATGAATCCGCGATTAAAATACTGTCAAAATACAAACAAAAACCTCCTATGGAGTACAGATACCTTGTCCTGTGGCGTGTAAGATATGCGCTGGCCATGTGCAGCGTTTACCGCTTGTCTCCAGCGTCTTATGACGTCTGGGAAGGAAGTGAAGCGGCCGGAGGTGACACTGAACGTCACTTCCGGCCGATGGAACGCATCATAGTGGTGAAACGCAAGCCGGAAGCTCGCGCATGCGCAGATAGAAAGAAGACACAGAACGGTGTTAAAGCTTTGCTATGAGCATTGTAAACGGGACAAAAGTGCTCGTGTGTTGTTGTATTCCTCTCAGGTCTGCTGTGGATGACCCATAGATAGGAAAGGAAGAGGTGAAACAGAAAAGGGAAAAGAAAAAAGAAAATTATTAGTGGCATTATTTATAACAGCAATATAAGAGCAGGGCAATTAGGTACCTATGGTCTAAAGACATTCAAGCCTAACAGAAACAGTCTCTCATTGTGTATGTACCCCTCAGACTGTATATATCTCAGAGGATCGCAATTACCTCTTCAGCAAAATGTAAAAATTAACCCCACTGTTACTCAATGGAGGGAACTAAAGAACAGTGACACCATTATTCATCTTTACTAAGTATTATAAATGTGAGCGTCCGGACAGAGCACTGCACAGTAACAGCAAATAATTTACCGTAAACCTCATACTCCCTGTTCATACCTCTTGGCTCTAAGGTCTGGAGTATGTGAATCCAATAGGATTCTCTCTTTTTCAATTGCAATATGCTGTTGCCGCCTCGGCGGCTTGTAGAGACATCCTCAATAACTTGGAATCTCAATTGAGAAACTTTGTGTTTTACATTTATTAAAGTGTGCTGGAACAGGGAGGAGATTATATTCACATCTGATTGTAGACTTGTGTTGTGAGATACGGTCTCGGATACGTTGGGAAGTCTCTCCCACGTACCCGAGACCGCATGGACATTTTATCAGATAGATGACATGGGATGTGTCGCATGTGTAAAACTCCTTAAGAGGAAAAAGTTTGTCAGACCGTGGGTGTGTGAATGTGTTACCCTTAGTAATATGAGAGCACTGAAGTCTGCCAAGACACGGATATGTTCCTACTCGTTGAGTGGCTAAAAACCTTTGTCTAGGTATGGTGATGTTCGAACCTATGTCTGCTTGATTAATTCCTCCCTTAAATTTTTGGATCTCTTGTGACAAAATAACGGTTTAACATTAAATTCCTGTATGGTAGGATATGACGCTTTCAATAATGGCCAATATTTTTTAATGGATGTCAGTATTAGGTTATTAAATGGGTGGAAAGTCAGAACACAGGCCAATTGTCCATCTGGTCTATCCCTAGCTATACGGGTTGGGTTGAAAGTGCATTCATGTTTCGGGTAACCCCGTTCAACAAATTTATTCGTCATTTCAAGATGTCTCAAAGAACGAGTAGAGGGGTCTGACGCAATGCGAGATACCCGCATATTTTGGGAATGCGGTAATGCCGTTTTAATATGTCTCGGATGACTGCTGGTATAGTGCAGGAGGCTTTCTGTCCGTAGGCTTCACAAAAAGATCAGTGGAAATCAATCCACCTTCATCCAGGATAACCATAGTATCCAAGGAATTAATTCATGACAAATCAAGTCCCAATGTAAAGGTCAAATTAGGTGTGAAGCGATTGAGACTGCCATGAAATTCAAGCAGTTCCAATTCGCTCCCCACCCATACAAAGAATACGTATCAATGTAACGTACCCAATGTTTGACATATTTATACAAATTATGACCAAAACGAAATCTTCTTCAAACTTAGCCATAAAAATATTTGCATAAGGGGGAGCCACATTGGACCCCATCGCGGTCCCCCTTAGCTATTGATAATAATGGTCCTGGAATAGGAAGAAATTACGGGTCAAGATAATAGTCAGTATATCTGTTCAAAAGTTAATCTTTTCCTTAGTGAAGTCTGAATACTTATTTAGAAACCAATCTACTGCAGCCAAGCCTGGACCTGGTCTATGCTTGTATACAACGAATTTACATCCATTGTAACAAGTATTGAACCTTGTGGGAGTGTCCCCATAGTGCTAAGAATGGATAAAAAATGATTGGTGTCTTTAAGGTAAGAAGGGATAAGTGGGACTAAAGGTGTTAATATTCGATCTAAGGTTATAGCCAGGGGCGAGAAAATAGAATCAGATGAAGCCACGATGGGTCTACCAGGAGGATTCGTGAGACTTTTATGTATTTTGGGTAATACATAAAAAACCGGTGTTACCGGATTGTGGTTAATGAGAAACTGTGCCAGCTTATTATTAATAACAACCATTCTGCTATAAACATCCACTTTATCTGTTATCAATTTCTTGATATCCGATGTAGGATCTTTGGGAAGTACTTCATAAGTGTCAGTATCAGACAATTGCCGTTTTACCTCATCAACATATTGTCCCTTGTCCATCACCACCATGGCAACCCCCTTATCGGCTGGTTTTATAATAATGGAAGTGTTATGTTTAAGACTATTGATTGCTTGTGTTTCTTCTATAGTCAAATTATGAGACGGTTGGAATTCTCCCGTTTATTCTTTGCGTGGCTATAGTAATGTCAGTATTAACCAAACCGATAAAGGTCTCCACAGGGTGATGGACTCTGGGAGGAACAAAACATGGGTACTTTAATATTTAAGCTACGTAATGACATTGTATCATTTGAGTCTGGTACAGGTAAGGCTGTTTCAACTTGGTCCTTAAAATGTGCCTTTAGTCTAATTGTCCTGTAGAACTTGGCCATTTCTTGCTCCACGACACAGGAGTTATATCGTGGAGCGGGGCAAAATGTGAGGCCTTTCTGAAGGACTTTTGATTCAGTAGGTGAGAGGGTGTAACTTGAAAGGTTGAAGAGCAAGTTGGCCTTACCTGTGAGCGTAGGGTCATCTGATGTGGAAGTGTGGGAATCTGTGGTGGTACGGCGGGTTGGCCTCTTCCCCCTCCTCGTTTTCGATATTGACGGCGTTGTCCTAAAAAACGTGGAGGGTATCTGCCATAGTCGCTGTCTCCGCTGCTCGAGGAGCCATAACCTGAACGAGGTGCATAAGGCTCTCCCTTCTGCCATCTGTATACCTGGCTTCTTTGATAGTCCTCCTTATCCCGTTGGAATTTAGTACGTTTACGCTGTTGTAAGTTCGTATGAAATTCCGCTGTAGCAGTATTGGTCCTGGTCTTGAGTGCATCAAGATCCGTCTCAGAGATGGTATGGGTCAGCTGTTCTTCAATGGTAGTGATCTTCTGTGGAAACGTGGTAATTTCTTCTTGTAGATGCTGTATGGTTAAAGTAATAATGTCCATGGAACATTTATTTATAATTCCCTCAAATTTTTCACAGAAGCTGATGTTTTCAGCAAATAGAGTAGGTCTTAAATGAACTCGTAAGCCCCGTGGTATACGTTTCGCTTTGTGGTACTCCACCAAAGTTGCCAAATGTAATTCCAAGGCTATTTGCCTATTAAGTTACTTTTCATAATCCTTTCCTCTTTTCTCCTCGATGGGGACAGCCAAAAAGGAGCCAGAGGTATTCACACCTGCAACCAGTGCTGTAGATTCAGGGGACACTTTTACCATCTGTGGTGACTACAACACTGGGTGCCATACCTAATAATATGATATATAGTTCTTTGATACAAATGCCTCCTTTCCTCCTCTCTCCATTATGGATCATTTTTGACTTTAATTAGATATGTCATGTTACCTCAGTGTCAGTAGTTGGCATGTAGTTTGTTTCTGGCGTTCTGTTCTCATATATCTTTTATAGATTCTGCACATAGTGGCCTTAGCCACAAGTGAATCAATTTTTGTTCCTTGCTAAACTCAGACCAGAGGTAATTTCTTTATAATTCTCCATTTTGTATATATAAAGTCTTTTAGTGAGACGTATTATTCACTCACTGCTTATGTGTTTAAATTAGCTCAGTATGACTAATATTTATTTAGTCATTTCCTTAAGTATGTTTTGTCTGATACTGCATTTGTTCTGTTTGTTACAGATAAGTTTTGATAAAGGTTCCGGTGGAACCGAAACGTTAACTACGATTTTGTTAATTTTTTACAAAAGCTCTTTGGATTCACTTGGAGTGATTAAATAAATAAAACGTCACTTGATTGCAACATTGACCTTTTTTCTTTTCATTGTTTGTGTGTGCCGAAGTTTTGCTATTGATATTTTATTTTTACCTCAGAGCACCACCATTAGGTGTGCCACACGTTCTTTCTTGATCAACCTAATAGGTTGAGTCGGGCCAGCCAATCTGGTGCTCAATATGCATCTTCCTGTGCTTGTCCATATCGCAGATAGGTGCAGGAACCGCCTGCTAAAGTCATACACTATGGTCTGTAAAATTAACAAGACTAGTGCATGCTGCAAACGTTTTAAAGGTTCATATGAACAATTGCCCATGTGCATTGGCATATATACTTACATGGTAAGTATGTTGCCTTTAGCACACAAGGAAAGCAGACTGCTGAAAATATTGCCATTTAAATAAGGCCTTATTGTTGGTCTTCATTGTGTTAATACAGTTGATCGAATGATTGCATGTTAAAATCCCCTAGTGGGCAAAAAAAAATTTTTTTTCCCCAAAGAATTCAAGCATTAAATATAAAAGCACAAATTGTAAAAGTTCAACTTAGCCCCCTCTCCCGCCATCCCCAATTCCATCGTGTTATATATAGAAACACAAACAAAACCAATATTTGTATTGGTTTGAAATGACTGAAATGTCCCATTATTTCAGCTGCGTAGTAAACGCTGTTTAAAAACCTATGTACCCGAATATGGAGCAAAAAAATATTTACTGTTCCCAAGAAGGATTCCCTTGCATATATATGGTGAAGGAGAACTTGAGTCTTGCAATATGATTACTTATTGTACTGACTGCCACCGCACAGTATGCTTTAAAAATGAAACCCAAAATGTCACTTAACCCCAACATAAATATATATATATGAATGTATGTGTGTGTGTGTGTGGTGTGTGTGTGTGTGTGTACGTATATATATTATGATAATTATAATTTAAATTTTCACTAAATTAAATGTTGCCAATTAAAAAATACAACTTGTGATGCCAAAATAAAAACAAAGCTAAAAATAAGTTTATTTGGAGGATTACATCATTCTGTCCTGGTTAGTCAAGCATGCTCTTTGTGATTATACTTTATACTGGACTCTGTTTACCTATTTAAAGGCTTTGTAAACCGCATTATAAGGATGGTTGTTTAGTCATTAAAAAATAGGGAAGTGTCCTTGGCATTTACACCCTGTTTGTTAAGCATAACGACTTAGTTTCTTCAAATGCAACCCGCTGAATAAACAATGGAGGTTTGCTTTTTTGTTACCATGGACATGACCATGGTGATATACAGGGCAGATATAGATGTACATTTAGAAACTATATATATAATTTATTAGTGCTTCTCAATGAATTAGAATATCATCAAAAAGTTAATTTATTTCAGTAATTCAATACAAAAAGTGAAATGCATATATTAAATAAAATAATTACATAGATCTATTTTAAGTGTTTTATTTATGTTAATGTTGATGATTATGGCTTACAGCCAATGAAAGCCCAAACGTCATAATCTCAGAAAATTAAACTAGGGAGGATGAAGGGTTAAAAACCGCTCTGTCGTATTCAACGAGACATCAGAAGGGTGAATATAATATTTATTTTTAGTCAATGTCTTTTAGGGCTCCCTGAAACACCTGGACACATGTCAATATTACATAGATTTTTGATGATCTAATTCATTGAGATGCACTAGTGGATAATAATTGCATATATAGGCATTTGTGCGTGCGTGCGTGTGTGTATCTACATACATAATTGCCAGTGGGCGATGTAATCGAATCCCGCAATGCACCACGCTGACCGGAAGCCGCGCTATATTATAGACTGAGCGCCCTTGTGGACAGGATCTCTGCCTAATGTACCTGTATGATTTATTTGTCGTTATTTATGTTCTCGTCCTTGTTCTGCCCTTACACACATAAAGCGCCATGGAACCAATGGCGCTATATAAATAAATAATGATAATATATTAGGATACTTCCCTACTGGGTCAACGTGCAGGGGGGCTAAAAAGATCACAAGGTGGGGAAGGAAGGCAGGGAGGCAAAGCGAGCACAGGGTGGAGGTGGGGGAAGCGTAGGGGGCACAGATGGCATGGGGTAGTGAGCGCAGGGAGGACAAAAGAGCGCAGGGTGACAGTGACGCCCTCCTGATGCGATAGCAAGGCCGAACTGCGCCTGCGTGAGTGACATACACGTCACCGCTGCACCCACCTCTGCCGCCGACTACAAGCCACCCGCTCCCAGCAGCCCGGACCCCACTGTCACCGCCAGCAGCCCAAGCCACCCGCAGTCCCCACGCATGCCTCCGCTGCTCATATCTCCTGCCGCAGTGAGGTCTGTGCCGCCACTGCCAGAAGATGACCGGTAGCTACCGCCGGCAAGTCAGCGGCGAGCGCCGACCAATCAGCTGCTAGTGGTGTTGGCACCACATTTCAATACCGCTAGCAGCTGATGCTGCGGTAATGGAGCGGGATTTAAATACCGCTCAGGAAGGCAGGCAACAGGGGAGGCAGAAGGCCACAGGGAGAGACCGCGCACACAGGGAGAGACAGCGCACACGGGCTGAGCGGCCAAAGAGCGGACAGAAAGCACAGAGAAAGAGAGCTTACAAGGGGAGACGGGCACAGAGACTTCCCTCCCGATGCAATAGCATCGGACCTATTTCTAGTAGTTATATAAAGCAGACATTGTGTGTGTTCGCCCCTTGCATACAAAATCACAGTCTTCACCCAATTTGAATGTAATTTCTCCTTCGCCTCATTAGGGGACACAGGACCGTGGATGTTATGCTGCAGTCCACTAGGAGGTGACACTAAGCAGAATCTGCAAAAGAGTAACCGTGGCTTCTCCTCTGCAGTATACACCCCTGGAGCAGGCACTGCTTCCCCAGTTTTTTGCTTAGTGTTGTAGGAGGCACACGACCATTTTTACTTCTCGGTGATTTTTCATCATCTCATTCAATGAACAAAAGTGGGTCCGGCGTGGCCCCCGGCATGCTCCTTCCTCGGCCACCCATATTTGGGGCGCTGGGTGGAAGCAAGAACCCATACATATGCCGTACTCCTTTCTGTCCTCCCACTGTTGGGTTGCTGGGTTAAAGTTGAGACAGCGCAGCATAACATCCTTCCTTCCTCACTCCCTCGGGGTCCTGAGTTGAAGTCAGTGCTGGACTACCTGCCAGATGACGTCCCCCTAATCACCCTTTGGGTGTTTAGGCTGAGGCACCACAGGTATCAGCAGCACAAGCTGTGCTCTGGGCTGGGACTCTACAAGCTGCCTGCAGGAGCGCAGGCTCGCAGCCACAGTGGGGTACTGCCCTTTACTGTACTGGCGGTTTGATACCGCCAGGGGAATGTGGGTTTCTGGGCCCCTTCGCAGCAGTTTCCCTACACCTCCGCGCCGGCCCTTCACAATTTTCGGGGCGTTCAATTAATTGAGGCCCCGACTTGGGCCTAGCGCGGAAGCCGCCTCCTTTGTGCCGCCCCTCCGGATGACACTGACGCGTGTCATTCAACGGGCGGAGCTTGCAAAGTGCGCGCTCTTCTGCTGAGGGCCTGCTCTCCAAGCTCCGCCCCTTCCTCCTTCACCACCACCACCATTGAGCTACACATGGGGACCCTGCGCCTCAGCCATCCGGGGGGCTACTAGGAGCGCGCTGGTAAGCCCTCTGCAGGGAACTTCTCTTCAGAGGTTTCAATCTCCCTTTGTATTTCTGCGCTCTCCCCTGCAGCAGGCACTATATAAGCACATAGTGCCACTGCACAGCCCCTTCTACTAAGGGCTCAAGCACCTAGCTGAATAGTTAGTGTCTGGTTATAGAAGAGAGACACCTGGGTTTGACTCCCCAAGTTTAAATATCCTTACAGGAGGGCTCAAATCACAATGTCTGGCAATAGGAGTAAGAAAAGCTCCAAGGCAGCTAACACTTACTATGCTACCTGCACTGCTTGCAAGGCTGACCTTTTCTGCAGGATGCACCTCGCCACATTGTCAGAGCTGCACACAGGCTGTGGATACTGAGACTCCCACTACATGGGCTTCTCCCAGTGTCCCTGACCCTACCCCAACATGGGCCACGGTTATGTCTCAGAATATGAAACAGTCCATTGACAGATTGTCTTCCACATTGCTTCAGTTTATGCAAGTCCGTTCGCCACCTGAGACCGCCGTTCAGGCCGCTGCGTCTGACAGAGGTGTCGGACCCGCGATGGGCTACTGACTCTGCCCTGTCAGTTTCTGAGGCTGGGCGTAAGAGAACGCAGAGATCTCCATCTCCAGAATCCCCTGGCAGCTCTAGAGCCTCTCCATCTCAGACGTCAGGAAGACTCGCAGGAGTCCAACGGTCTCTATACTTTGGACTCAGATGGTGATCTAGATGCGACCGTACGGTGGCCCTGGTTGAGGATTTGATTACGTCCATCATCCAAGTTCTGGATGTGTCGGACTCTCCGGCCGATGTTCCGGAGCTTAAGGAGTCCTTTAAGAGGGTCAAAAGGCCACATAAATATTTTTTGAATCATCCAGAGTTTCAGGAGATTCTCAAAAAACATAGGTTACATCCTGACAAGAGGTTTGGTAACCGTAAGGCCCTGGAAACACGTTGTCCATTCCTGCCTAAGGTCACTCAAGATTGTACAGATCCGCCACAGGTGGATCCGCCTATATCTCGTCTTGCTACCAAGACGCTTCTGTCTTTACCAGACAGTTCGTCCATTAAGGACACCACTGACCGTCAGGTAAAGCAGATGGAGAAGTCCGTCTTTGAAGCTTCAGGCTCTTCTATAGGTCCAGCCTTTGCTTCAGTTTGGGCGTCAAAAGCTATTATGACAAGCGCAGGCTCCTTACACTCGTCTCTATGGTCCTCACAGGCTGATCCAGCCTTGTTGGACCTGGTAGCTCAAATATCGGTTACCGCTGAGTATTCAATGCATGCCGCTTTAGACTCGACCAACTGTGCTGCGGCCGCAGCTTCCAATGCCATAACGATCAGACGAGCCCTCTGGCTGAGAGAGTGGAAAGCAGATGTAGCGTCTAAAAAGTCACTCGCATGTCTTCCATACATTGGTGGGCGTTTATTTGGAGAAAAACTGGATTACCGTATATACTCGCGTATAAGCCGAGTTTTTCAGCCCAAAAATTGGGCTGAAAAGTACCCCCCTCGGCTTATACGCGAGTCAGTGCTGTATACCGATGTATACATCGGTACATACCGATGTATACATCGGTATACAGCAGCCCCCGTAATCCAGGGCCCCCCCAGCCTCTCTCCGGTCACCTGGAAAGGAAACTATACTTATCAGTGTCCGCTGTCCGCGCCCGCTCGCATCTGCCGACATCGCGATCCTCCATCTTCATGCGGCGTCTTCCTGTTTCTGTGCTCGTCGCAGCAATGACGTCATTCCTTGCGACGCGCACAGGAAACAGGAAGACGCCGCATGAAGATGGAGGAGCGCGATGTCGGCAGATGCGAGCGGGCACAGACAGCGGGACAGTGATAAGTATAGTTTCCTTTCCAGGTGACCGGAGAGAGGCTGGGGGGCCCTGGATTACGGGGGCTGCTGTATACTACCGCGGGGGCTGCAATATACTACCACTGGGGCTGTATACACTGCTGGGGCTGCCTGTATACTGCTGGGGCTGCCTGTATACTGCTGGGGCTTCCTGTATACTGCTGGGGCTGCCTGTATACTGCTGGGGCTGCCTGTATACTGCTGGGGCTGCCTGTATACTGCTGGGGCTTCCTGTATACTGCTGGGGCTTCCTGTATACTGCTGGGGCTGCCTGTATACTGCTGGGGCTGCCTGTATACTGCTGGGGCTCCTATATACTACCACTGGGGCTGCTGGGGCTCCCATGTACTACCACTGGGGCTGCTGGGGCTCCCATGTACTACCACTGGGGCTGCTGGGGCTCCTATGTACTACCACTGGGGTGGCCTGTATACCACACTGCTGGGGGCTATATACCTGTGCTGAGGTCCACCCTCGGCTTATACACGAGTCAATAGGTTTTTCCAGATTTTTGGGGCAAAAGTAGGGGGGTCGGCTTATACACGGGTCGGCTTATACACGAGTATATACGGTAATTGATTTCAGACGCCACCGGTGGTAAAAGTACCTCACTCCCGCAACGAAAGATTAAACGGCCCTGCAATCGTCGTCAACAGACCCGTTTCCGGTCCTTTCGGAACTCCTTCGGTTGGTCAGTCTCGAAGCCTCTGCTGGTGGACAACAGGTCCCCCCGTAGGGAGCGCCCCCAGACAACGCAGAAGTCTGGGGCAAACTGGCAGTCTCATGCTCGCTAGTCAAGATTTAAAGGCTCAAAATTCAAATGCCATCACTAATGAATCACTACTATAAGCAGTGTCTACCATGCTTGCTATGAGGTAATAGCAAAGAGTCAGGAAACTCCCAAAAAAGATTTGTACAGCAATATTAGCGGAACTTTGTTTGAATATTTAATCATATGAATACTAATGCTTGTTCCCTAGGTGGCTCCATTTCTACGCAACAAGTAATGGCATATAATTCCCTGACATACGCTTTAACACAGGATACTGGGCGGATTTGGAGCCACAAATATTGAATAGTGAATAGTGAATGTTGAAGATTGTCTAGAGACAAAGTTGCTGGTAATTTAACGCATACTTAATTGTAAAGATTGTTTCCCAAACTTATTTGAGATACTTGCTGACCACCTTTGTAATGTCTTACCCTTTGTCTTTATATTGGTTTGTTGGAATTGCTGTGTATTTATAATAAAAAACATATTGATGGGGGAAAAAAAAAAGAAATCCAGCAGGTTCTCTTCTTCCTGACTCGTCTCTTCCGGAAGACACTCTTCAGGTTGGCGGCCGACTTTTACTCTTTTGTCAGGTCTGGCTCGCTACTAGTGACGACAATTGGGTAAAAACCTTAGTGTCTTCTGGATACACTATAGAATTCAAAACCCAACCTCCAAATCGTTTTTTCCTGTCGATTCCACCTGCTCAACTATCCAAGGCTTGCGCCTTCTTTCAGATGGTAGATTCCCTTTTAAACACATATGTCATCATACCAGTGCCGCCAGCCAAACGCTTCCAGGGGTTCTACTCAAATCTTTTCGTAGTACCCAAGAAAGGAGGTACAGTACGACCCATTCTGGATCTAAAACAGTTAAACACATTCGTAAAGGTTCGGCATTTCCACATGGAGTCACTGCGCTCCATCATAGCGTCCATGGAGAAGAATGAATTTTTCGCGTCCATCGACATACATCCACATCCTACATCCACATCCCAATCGCAACAATCCACCAGTGTTTTCTCGCTATCGACCAAAACCATTACCAGTTTGTGGCCCTTCTGTTCGGCCTAGCGACGGCTCCCAGGTGTTTACCAAGGTCATGGCTGCTGTCATGACCATTCTGCATACAAGCGGATTGGTACTCCTGCCATACCTAGACGATTTGCTCATCAAAGCCCCTACCTTCAGGGAGTGTCAGCAAAGTTTTTCCAACACTGTGGACACTCTGCGTCGTCTAGGCTGGTTAGTGAATCTTCAGAAGTCATCAACAGTCCCGTCACAATCTCTGCCGTTCCTCGGAATGCAGTTCAACACCCCCAGGGGTCTGGTTCTTCTTCCTCAGGACAAGGCGAAGCCCCTACGTCAGGGAGTCCAGTCTCCTGCGCCCGTTTCCTCGATCGCTTCGATTCGCCATGAGAGTCTTGGGCAGGATGGTTGCCTCTATGGAGGCAGTACCGTTCGCCCAACTTCACCTCAGGCCTCTCCAACTGGCAATTCTGAGTTCGTGGAACAGGAATACTTCTGCCATTGACAGACTATTCCGACTGTCACCTGCAGCCAGGAGTTCTCTCCATTGGTGGCTCAAACCAATTCCCTCACACGGGAAGTCTTTTCTACCGGTTCACTGGAAGGTAGTCACCACCGACACAAGTCTGATTGGATGGGGAGCAGTATACTGTCATCACACGGCTCAGGGGACATGGTCCCCAGCGTAGTTGTCCAAGCCCATCAACCTCCTGGAAATCCGAGCCATATTTCTGGCGCTGAAGGCCTTCCATCCACTGCTAGCAGGGACGCAAGTCCGGATTCAATGAGACAATGCCATGGCTGTGGCATATATATAAACCACCAGGGCGGAACCCGCAGTGTCCAGGCAATGCACGAGGTGCAACGCATTCTGCACTGGGCATAATCGACGGACTCAATGTTGTCAGCAGTTCACATCTCGGGAGTGGAGAACTGGGAAGCTGATTTTCTCAGTCGTCAAGACATGGACTCGGGAGAGTTGTCCCTACATCCCAATCTGTTCCAGCAGATATGCCATCGCTGGGGGACTCCAGACGTAGACCTGATGGCATCTCGGTTCAACACGAAGGCTCCAATATTCATAGCCAGATCTCACAACCCGCGAGCTCTCGGTCATCCGTTCATCTTCCCTCCTCTGCCTCTCATACCCAGAGTCGTGTGGAAGATCAAGCAAGAGTGCATTCATGTAATTCTCATAGCCCCAGACTGGCCCAGACGAGCATGGTACACCGATCTCGTCCAGCTCACGGCAGACGTTCCTTGGCGCCACCCACATCGTCCCGATCTTCTGTCTCCGGGCCCGTTTTACCACCAGAATTCGGACGCCCTGAATTTGACAGCGTGGCCCTTGAGACCTGGTTGCTAACCCAAGCGGGATTGTCCCCTGCTGTGATCCAGACCATGATCAGAGCACTAAAGTCAGCATCGGCTCGAATTTACCTCCGCACCTGGAAAGCTTTCATCTCCTGGTTCTCTTCTCGAGATCATTCTCCTTTTCCTTATTCTTTACCGTTAATTCTCGGTTTCCTTCAGTTGGGGTTAAGTTCCCTAAGGGTCAGGTCTCAGCCCTTTCGGTACTTGTTCAATGTCGCCTTGCTGTTAAGCCACAAGTTAAAACCTTTCTCCAAGGAGTTTGCCGCATTGTCCCTCCGTACAAACGACCTTTAGATGCATGGGACCTTAACCTGGTCCTTACGGCACTGCAAGAGCCTCCTTTTGAACCTCTTCGGGACATTTCTCTCCACTTTTTGACTCAGTGTTTTTTCTAGTAGCTACCACCTCTCTTTGCCGAGTATCAGAACTATCGGCGCTCTCTTGCAAACCGCCCTTCCTAGTATTTCATCAGGACAAGGTTGTACTCCGTCCGGTGCCGTCATTCCTTCCTAAGGTCGTTTCCTCTTTTCACTTGAACGAGGACATTTCATTGCCTTCCTTTTGTCCGGCTTCGGTTCACAGGTTTGAACGGGCTTTGCATCCTCTGGACCTTGTCAGGGCTCTTCGCATTTATGAGTCCAGGACTGCGCTTTTCCGAATGTCAGACAACTCTGTTCATTCTGATGGAAGGTGCTCGCAAAGGTATGCCAGCTTCCAAGGCTACCCTAGCTAGGTGGATTAGATGTGCTATCTAGGAAGCCTACAGAATGAAAAATTCTCCACTTCCAGTGGGGATCAAGGCACACTCTACTTGAGCCGTGGGGCCTCCTGGGCCATTCAGCACCAAGCCTCTGCTCGTCAAGTGTGTAAAGCGGCCACCTGGTCTAGTTTGCACACATTTACCAAACACTATAGTGTTCCTACCCAGTCCTCAGCGGAGGCCAGTCTGTTTAGGTGCATTCTTCAGGTGGCAATTGCCACCTGTAGGTACTTAGTTGTTCACTGACTTGTTTCCGTATTATTAGTTCCATTGTCTTTCCCGCCCAGGGACTGCTTTTGGGATGTCCCACTGTCCTGTGTCCCCCAATGAGGCGAAGAAGAAAAGGAGAATTTTGTACTCACCGTAAATTCCTTTTCTCTTAGCCTCTAATTGGGGGACACAGCACCCACCCTATTGGCCGTCCCGGCCTTGTTACTGTAGTTTTTGTTACTCTTACGTTGTCGCATTGTGGCCTTGCCAGGCTTTGTTGGTGTTAGTTAACCTTGTTAATTTCTCCTACTGCTTTAGCACAAAACTGGGGAGTCAGTGCCTGCTCCAGGGGTGTATACTTCAGAGGAGGAGCCACTGAGCCACTGTTACTCTTTTGCAGATTCTGCTTAGTGTCGCCTCCTAGTGGACAGCAGCATAACACCCACGGTCCTGTGTCCCCCAGTTAAAGGCTAAGAGAAATGGAATTTACGGTGAGTACACAAAATTCTCCTTTTTGCACGGCCTATCTTTAACGCCAGAGTAAATGTACTGCGACAATTGCAACTTGAAATATTCCTCCCTTCATGAGATTTGACTCTTCAAATTTAGGCTCTCTATAGAAACAAAGAAGAAAATGGGTGACTTTGTGTTGAATGCAAAATCACAGTTTTTGCCCAACGGAACTTTAAGGGTATGTGCACACGGTGGGCGGGTTTGTGTCGGCGGCGGCTGGGCGGGACCCGACAGGAAGCTCCGGAGCCGTCCACCGGCTTCCTGTCAGGTATGTGCGGCGGGAGACGGGCGGGTGACGGGCGGTAGCCGGCGGTTGCACAGCGGCTTCTCGGCGGCGATTCTGCAGCGGCTGGAAGCAGCACATGATTCTGCTTGCAGCCGCTGAAGAACCGGCGTTTTATAGAACATGCTCATTCTTTGCTAACCCGCTGGGAAACCTGCGGGTTAGCAACAGATGAGGCTGTGTAAACCGCCGATGTGTGCACAGCCTTGGTCGGTTTACATTGGTTTTAATGTTAATCCAAACGCCGGTTTGGATTAACATAAATTTAAATAAAACTAATGTAAACAAACCGGCGGTTTACACAGCTAAACCGCCCAACACCCGGCAAGTGCGCACATAGCCTAAGGTTTAAAGTGACGGCACCCAAAGAGTTGCTCTTCCCTCACAGTAAGATGGTTCTGATTGCTCTATAGCAACCAGAGTGCAGCTTTCAATATTGAAGCTGCTGAGGTAAAGTGAAAGCTGATCTCTGATTGGTTGCTATGGACAATTAGAACAGTCTGACTGTGAGGCAGTTTTGATAATTGAGATTTGTGATTCTCCAGGACACACATTTTCTGTTTTAGATAGATTCACCTAATATACCTCTGATCAGTTTGATTACTAAGGGTATTTGTGCTAAGGACTGTTTTTTTTTATTTTTTTTATTTTATTTTTTTTATAAATGTCACCCAAAAAACTACCATATATTGGGCAAGTTAATCCAAAAGCTAAGAAAGTAAAACTACTCCTTCAAGATACAAGTTCGTTCTCTCCATCTTACGACTAATCCGTGTCCTCTAACCCCCTATTTGACAATACATTGTTCCCATTGGAACCAGGCTGCACCTCTTTTCTGGGATTTACTAGGGCATCCTGTCCGACCCTTAAGGATTGTATCTCCCAGAGTCAAGCCATTAGCTGACTTTTCTAACGTGACACCTTTATCTTAAGGGACCTGGTTTCAATATGCTAGATTATGTAGTTATGTAAGATCCCTGCCGTTCCTGTCCCTCAGAAGACCCCTGACGGACTTTGAACGCCTGTGCTCCAGCCGGACGTACGTACCACATGCAGACCAAAGTTTGTGGAGCGGTGGGAGGGAGACTTAGGTAGAACACTGTCAATCCTGGACTGGGAAAAAATATACATCTCCACATATGGGGCATCCCTCTCTGCTCTGTCCCAGGAGAGGAACTATAAGGTAGTGGCGAGATGGTATAGGTGCCCCACCGATGTGCACCGGGTATTTCCGGACACCTCGGATCGTTGCTGGCGATGCCTGGAAGAGGTGGGTTCATATGCTCATATATGGTGGGGGTGCCCATTGATATCCTCCTTTTGGAAAGATGTGAATGACCTCTATGCCCGGGTTGCAGCCTTTAAGATTACATTCACTATTGAATTGGCACTGCTGAATCTACATCCTATGTCGGCTAAGGGCTTTAAACGTGGTCTGCTAAAGTTCTTCCTAACCTCGGCCAGGCGTCTCATACCTCGATGGTGGATACAGACCAGGCGTCCCTCCAGGTGGGAGTTGGTGGCGGAACTTAATGAGGTGTGCAGGATGGAGGAATTGTTGTCATATGCCTCACGAGATCCCAATCACATAGAGAGACATCGCGAGAGGTGGACTCCTTGGTTCTTATATAGAGATTCTACAGAACTTGAAGTTTGGGTATCCTCTATAGATTGAGACAAAGTACTTCCAGCCATTGATGTTGAATTTAGCTAGGTATTGTCATAATCTTGACTATATATGATGTTGAGATGCTTGGCAACCCTGTTCCCCTCCCTGGCCCCTTTCCTTCCCTGATCCCTTCTTTACCTTTTATATCTTTTTCCTCCCTTCCCTAACCCCTTATATTAATTAAGGTCTATAAGAATAACTACGGCTGGATCGATGTGTTGTGGTAGTAACTGACATGGTTTTGTCACATAGTAGTCTCTATGATAACGAGATAACGATGACCACCGTATTTCACTTTATTAGAAGTAACTTGTTAGAAGACTAAGTCCGTACTTGATATACCGGTTGAGATATGTATGTAAAGTTTAATGATACTTGTTTATGCTTAGAAAAGAATAAAATGAGATTTGCATAAGAAAGTAAAACTGTCTCAAACTGCTGAGACAAGTGAACGAAGTCCTGGCTTGAAAGAAAACGGAAAAGACAGGCTGAATCAAGGGATGTGGAAACATCTAAATACTGGGAATATTGTCTGCTTGAGAAACTGATGACAGGCTGACATAAGAGGTGAAAATATCTGAACACCGGGAATGTCATCTACAGGAAAAACGTATGAGACAGGCTGAATCAAGGGATGTGGAAAGATCTGAACACCGGCAACATCATTTTCAGGAGAATCGGATGAGATGGCTGAATCAAGGGATGAGGAAGCATCTAAACAAATGGATGAATGTCCTTTTCAGGAAAAAACGAATGAGACGGGTTGAATCAAGGGATGCTGAAACGTCATGTACAGGAAAAATGGATGATACAGACTGAATCGTGGGAAGCTGAAACATCTGAACAAAAGGATGAATGTCCTTTTCAGGAGAATCTGATGAGACAGGCTGAGTCAATTAATGTGAAAACATCTAAACAGGATAAATGTCATTAAAATGACCACATAAGACTTATGCAAACATGCCGACTTGAGTGTGAAAGCGTTTCACTACAACTCGTTTCAGGATTGTAGGTTTCATCTGCAAGTCATAATAGGCAAAACGACGTAAAATGTCAACATTGTCAAGCAAAAAAGTTTAACCTTGAATCATCTGCTGCTCAAATATTGCTCAATTTAGGATGAATGACCCCAAAATCTTTTTATGCAGCTGAAGGTAAAACAAAAAACGTTTACCAAAAAGCAATACAATAGACGTCTGTGTATCTGTAAATCAATCTAAGGCTACATTCAGACCAACATTTTTGATCTGTTTTGTGAGGATCCGTTTTTGCAGTGCAGTGAAATTAATCAATTTCAGAGATTTCCAGCCAAGTCGATGAGTTTTCAAGATTTGTCATTCAGACAAAGTTTGGAAGTGGTGTGTTTTTTGGATGAAAGGCTACATTTACACACTGCGTTTTGGCTGCGTTTTGTGAGGATACGTTCTTTGTGCATAAACTGCACTAAAAACGTTCTTACAAAAAACGTAGCAGTGTGTGAACATGTGTGGGGTTATCTGCTGTGCTATTTACTCCACTCCCTGCGATCCCGCAGTGATCTCCTGCGATGGCCTCCCGTCCCAGGAGGCTGCAGAATCTGTGAGTATGTGTTCGGGACCTCTATGACCTGCGCATGTGACTGAGTGAAGTCTTCAGTCACATGGTGCAGTGCCAGGTCCTCAAGCACCAGACAACTCACAGGTTCTGCGGCCTCTCTGTTTGAGATGACATCACTGGATAGATCACCGTGGGATTGCGGGGAGCTGAGTAAATAGCGCAGCAGATGTCAAAAGAATTGACATGTTCATTCTTTCTGTGGATCCACTTTTGAGCCCAAAAGAGGATCGCACGAAATGGATCGTTTGAATGCAAAATTGTGAAATGCATTGACATGGCTGGGACTGCCAACTCCACTGCATTTCACTGCAAATGGTGGATCCTCACAAAGCGCAGCTCTAATGGTGCCTAGCTCACCATGTGAATGTAGCCAAAAAGTGACCCTCAAAAACAATGAGCATGTCAATTTGTGTGGCGTTTTTCTGATCTGCTTTTTCCATTGAAATATTGTTCATGGGCTTGATAAACGGATCCTCACAAAACGCATCTAAAATGTGCCTGAATGTTGCCTTACTCTGTTGTCGGATATATAATATATATTTTTTTTACTTTCATGCCAAATATTTCCTACCGATATGCCTATTGGCGCCTGCGGTGTCCTGCCCCTCCATATTACTAATAACTATGCTATACTCGTTCTATTATTAACCCCTGTTATTTTTTTATTTATTTTTTTTAGGATTTTACCAGTTTATTAGACCCCACCATAAGAAAGAGTTTGATTCGGTGTGCAAGGAGTTAACAGGAGTTGGATGTGGATTTAAACCAGAGCACAGTATACCAAGGGACGAGCGTGGAAAGGGTCAGATCTCAGTTTTATTAATTTTTTTTTTAACATTATAATATTAAAGCTTCACTCCAGCATTTTTTTGTATTGCACAGTTGGAGTGGTGCTTTAAATGTAAGTTCCCTGATGCCTGTCTTATACTCGCTTTCACTGGTTTCACTTTCTATCATCACGATCTGGTCAATCTCTGGTTTGTGACCTGCCGGCAGCTCCAGCGTTTCAGAAATCCTCATCCTGGCTTCGCTCTGGCTCTCCTAGAGATGCATTGAGCAATAGTGACATAACCTCTGACTTTCGGCCTGTCCGACGTTACATGCACAAGATGGCACCTTGGGACCAGAGCAGCGCCGAAAAAAGATGAAGCCACTGGCGAATGAGTATAAAATCAGGTACAGGGAACTTAAATTTAAAGCGCCACTCCAGCATTAAAAGAAAAAAAACTAAATCGCTGGAGTAGTGCTTTAGATCTCAATCAGTCTTGTGAATCTTCTTGTTTTTTGGTTCTTCCAGCACAAGCTACATCTGACTCCAAAGTGACTTTCTCTGAGAGCTCATCACAGCACCTGAACCACGGAGGGGGGCACTTAAGCTCAGAAGCACTGAGAGGTATGAGTGTGCGGTCACGGCATGAAGGAATAGATTCTCTTTATGTATTTGTAACTTGTTAAAAGGGTTTTCCAATAATACTGATCCTCAGTGCGTGCAGCGCTATGTAAAAGTCCAGCCATCCTTTCAGATTTTGCACCCATAACCTGAAGCTGTTCAGGTGCTACAACTCTTTTAATTAGTTTTTAGGGATCGGGGTGTCCAGTGGTCAGATATAATAATAAACTTTATTTGTATAGCACCAACATATTCCGCGCCGCTTTACAGTACAATGGTTCGTATAAGAAAAATATACAATACAGAATGGTAAGTAATACAGAACAGTAGTTACATACAGTAAACATAGAATCAATGTAGGAAATACAATAAATAAGGCAAGAAATAAAGGTGACCCTGCTTGAAGGAGCTTACAATCTACGACGGGATGGGGGTGACACAAAGTACATGGGCTTATAACAATGAATATCTTATGTCTAAATGACTACTATTAGGGAGAATGATAGGCCACCCTGAACAGATGTATTTTTAGGGAGTATCTGAAGCTATGCAAGTTGTGGATGGTCCTAATTTCTTGGGGTAGAGCATTCCAGAGGATTGGTGCAGCTCGAGAGAAGTCTTGTAGTCGGGAATGGGAGGTTCGGATTAATGCTGATGTTAGTCTGAGGTCACTTTCAGAGCGAAGGGGACAGGTGGGGTGGTGGACAGAAATGAGGGTAGAGAGGTAAGGAGGTGCCACACCATGAATAGCTTTGTGGGTGACAACAAGCAATTTGAATATGATCCTATAGTATATGTGCAGCCAGTGCAGTGACTGGCACAGAGCGGAAAATCTGAGTTACTGTTAGCTAGATAGGTGATCCTGGCTGCTGCATTGAGGATAGACTGGAGAGGGGAAGCCTTACTACGGGGGAGGCCAGCTAATAAAGAATTACAGTAGTAAAGGCGGGAATGGATCAGGGCCACGGTGAGTGTTTTAGTTGTTTCCATGGTGAGGAAACGGCGAATTCTGGAGATATTTTTCAGGTGCAGGCGACTGGAGCGGGTGAGAGATTGTATATATGGAGCGAAGGAGAGATCAGCATCAAACAACACCCAGACAGCGAGCCTGCTGCCTGGGCGTTATCGTGGTGCCGCACACCGAGAGGGAAATGTCAGGTTTAGGGAGGTTGGTAGAGGGTGGGATCAGAAGAAGTTCAGTTTTGGAAAGGTTAAGTTTCAGATACGAGGGACATGATAGTGGAAACTGCGGTTAGACAGTCATTGGTGTTCTGTAATACAGCAGGGGTAAGGTCAGGGGATGAAGTTTACAGTTGTGTGTCATCAGCATAAAGATGGTACTGGAAGCTGAATCTGCTTATGGTGTGTCCTATTGGGGCAGTGTAGAGAGAGAAGAGAAGCGGGCCAAGGACTGAACCCTGAGGGAACTCAATAGTGAGAGGAAGAGGGGAGGAAGTGGAGCCAGCAAATGATACACTGAAAGAGCGGTCAGAAAGATAGGAAGAGAACCAGGAGAGAGCCGTGTCCTTGATGCTGATGGAGTGCAGCAGAGAGATTAGGAGGTGGTGGTCAACTGTGTCAAAAGCTGCAGAAAGGTCAAGAAGGATAAGCAGAGAGTGGTCACAATTACGTTTTTCTTTCAGAAGGTCATTGGTCACTTTGATAAGGGCAGTTTCTGTAGAGTGTAAGGGGCAGAAGCCAGACTGCAATGGATCTAAAAGAGAGTGAGTGGAGAGGTAATGGGTGAGGCGAGTGTAGACCAGGCGCACCAGGAGTTTAGAGATGAAGGGAAGGTTGGAGACTGGTCTGTAGTTATTTGTGCAGGATGGGTCAAGGGACGTTTTCTTTAGTAATGGAGTAATTATAGTGTTTGAAGGAGGAGGGGAAGATGCCAGAGGAGAAGGATAGATTAAAGATTGTGGTTAAGTAAGTGGTGACCACTGGAGAGAGAGACTGGAGTAGGTGTGAGGGAATGGGGTCAGTGGTGCATGTAGTGAGATGTGAGGAAGAGAGGAGCCTGGAGACTTCTTCTGTGACTGGGTCAAAAGTGGAGAGTGAGCCAGAGGGGATGTGGGGACGGATGTGAGTAGCAGAGCTTGAAGGTTGGGAGCTGATTGCCTGATGGATGTTTTCTATTTTCTCTGTGAAGTAAGAAGCCAGATCATCAACACAGAGGTCAGTGATGGGGGCCTGAGGAGAGAGTGAAAGGCGTCAGAGTTTCTTTGAGTTGTTGGATAATGAGGAGATCACGGGTGGTGAAGTAGGTCTGTTTGGTGGGGTGAAGGGCAGAGTTGTAGGTTTTTAGCATGAATTTATAATGGATAAAGTTTTCTGGTGTGCGGGTTTTCCTCCATAGACGTTCAGCACTCCTGGAGCATCGCTGGAGGAGTCGAGTTTGCGATGTGAGCCAGGGCTGTTTTATTCTATGATTGGAGGTTCTGCGGGTGAGGGCCACTACTTGATCCAGGGTCCTTCTGAGTGTATCAATTTAGTGATTTTTCCAGATTGGGGCAGGAGAAGGAGGAGATTGGTGACAATGATGAGTGTAGAGAGTCTGTGAGTGTATGAGGGTTAATGGCCTGTAGATTTCTGGATGTGTGATAGGTCGGGCTGTGCTGTAATAGACGAGGGTTTGTGAGCGTGAAGGAGAGAATGTTTTGGTCAGAGAGAGGAAGAGATGAGTTGTCTAAGGAGGAGGTAGAGCAGAGCCGGGTAAGGACCAGGTCAAGGGTGTTACCATCTTTGTGTGTCTCAGAGGTTGAGAGCTGCGAGAGGCCAAGAGATGGGATGCAGATAGGGAAATGGGGCTGTTTATGGGAATGTTAAAGTCTCCCAGGATGAGGGTTGGTAGTTCTGAGGACATGAAGTGCGGCAGCCATGCGGAGAAGTGGTCGAGGAAGTGGGTGGGTGAACCCTGGGGGGCGGTAAACCACCACTACTCTGAGGGGGAGGAGACCGAACAGTCTAATGGTGTGAACCTCAAAAGAATGGAATGAGAGTGATGGAGCGGGGGGATGACCTGAAAAGTACATTGTGGGGGCAGGAGTAAGCCAATTCCACCACTACGTCTGTTCCCAGGTCTCGGGGAATGGGAGAAGTGTAAACTGCCGTAAGAAATAGCAGCAGGGGAAGCAGTGTCTGAGTCCTGGATCCAGGTTTCAGTGAGGGCCAAAAGGTTAAGAGTTAGTGAGAAAGTAATTCTGGATAAAGGGAAGTTTGTTGCATGCAGACCGTGGATTCCAGAGGGCACATTTAAAAGAGGGAGATGAATGTGTGCAGGTAATGCTAATGATGTTAGTGGGATTTCTATGTGAAGTGGGGGGAGGGTTGAAGTTGGAAGAGGGAGAAATATCGCCTAACATGAGTAGTAGTAGGAAGAGGAGGGAGTAATTTTTGGCTCTGTGACATGGTTTTTGATGATGCAGTACCCTGGAATATGACTGTTTTAGATTATTGAGTAGGGTGAGGAGAGTATGGGAGCAGGACATAGTAAAGGGAAGTAGAGAAGGACTGATATGGATAAAGGGTGATGGAGGGGGAATGGGGCAATAAAAGTAGGTGACTTATGCACATAGATATATAGGAATTGAAGTGAGGGACATTTGGATGTGTAGGGAAAATTTAAATTAAGACAGGTAGCAGATGGGTAGAGTTGTTACCATCTGGTTACCTCTGTTCTCTTGAATATGTCTACAGTCCACTTTTGAAATCCCACTTTGGCAAATCACAGAGGCCTTAGACCTTGCAATTTATAGCTCTTGTGGTTATCAGACAATATGCCAGACATATAGAAGGGAGGGGTCAGAGGAGAAAGAGGGATACAACACACAGGGTACAATTAACAAATTGTTGCTAAGACAAACATTTGGTGCCGGATCAGCAGGAGGGAGAGACACAGGATGAAAGAATATGCTTATTTCTAAGGTACAAAGCAGATGGGAGAATATTCCGTACATGCATTATATTAAAGGCACACAGTACAGAATATTCCGTACCATGCATTATATGAAAGGCACACAGTGATTGGATACAGCAGAAGTTAGATAGGCCAGTAGCAAGTCAAAGTGTCTATACCATGCATTATACCAGGACATAATTGTACTATTG
Organism: Allobates femoralis; assembly: GCA_033576535.1. NCBI lineage: Eukaryota > Metazoa > Chordata > Amphibia > Anura > Aromobatidae > Allobates > Allobates femoralis. Next base: position 413,256,465 of record JARQOC010000006.1, on the reverse strand, counting down.
TACCAGAACAATATAAATAGCATATCCTAGTGATGTGTGAACATTTACTATGGTGGGCTTCTTTGGTTTAACTAGGGGACTTTTCAGATCATTGTTTCCCCTGCTGACAGGGCTGTATTTGGTGCCCTAGGCACTTAAAAGTGTCATGCACCCTACTGGTAAGTCACACTAATGGTATGTGCCTATGGCATCTTTTTCAGGTGGATCTGCTCCGTAATCTGCCTGAAAATCACTAAACTCTTAAAAAGACTGGATTTATTCCCTGCAGTATAAAAATGACTTGCTGATCAAATGTTCAGTCTTTTGAGCTTCTTTTAACCACTTAAGGTTTCCAAAGACGCCAATCAATTGAACAAAGTGATCCAACCATTTCTCAGTGACTTTCGCTTGTATGCTGCTTACTAATGTTATGTAAAACTAATTTAAAAATCGAACCCAAAAGATGACTGAAAAAAAATCAAGAAAAGTAGCTTTAGCCCCCATATGACGTCACTGGTCTCCGTACACTGGGTATTATGATACTGCTCTGGTGTTGGCTTGTTACTGCTGTCATTGTGCACAACACCAGAAACAAGCGTCTCTGATGAAGTATCATTTCAGGGAGGGGGCAAAGACTGCGACAGTGCCCGCAGCCTCTGCCCCCTTATGATACTTCGTTTGAGTCTCCCAGTATGCACCATGCATTGGGATTTTCAAATGAAAAATCATCAAAAAGGAAGTAGGTAAAAAAAAAAAAATAGAAAAGCAATTAGTGAAGTGAGGGAACGGTATGGAATTTTTAATGCAAATAGATTAGAAAACAGATTAGATTATGGCACTTAATAGATATAGAGAATGAAAATTCTTTGCTCTTGGGCCACCCTTTTAACTTTTGGGAGACATCTTGTTTTATGTCCATTAACTCTTAGCCGCAATGTGTCCTGAGGCTTCCAAATATGAAGTGCACGGCTCAGGAAGCAGGACTATGACTTTCTACTACATTCACTCTGTGCTCCCCTGTCCCCTGAGCTGTACTTTTATGAAGTTCTTTTGAGTCATTGAAAGGACTCAGGACTCGGGTTCCCCACAGATCTGCTCAAAGTTAATGACCCTAAAGATATATAAAATTATTTTTCAAGCGTTTAGTTACTCTTTAAGGTGTATTTTCTCTGCAACCGATTATTGGTCTACCCAAACAACCTGTCAATCACTTGAGGCAAGAACAAAACATTTGGTCATATGGTGACCTTTTTAGTCTTAAAGTGAACCTCTCGCAGTGTTTTTTTTGTTTTGTTTTTTTTTTTGCATATAAGCTGCGACCACAACCAGTGAGGTTTTATATATGGCATTCTGGAATGTTTTATAGAAGTCCCCAGGCTGATCTGCATAATGTAAAAAAAATGGCTTTTGTTATACTTACCTGAGGGGGCGGTCCAGTCCAATGAGTGTCGCAGGTCTTTATCTGGTGCCTCCTTTCTTCAGATGGCTGTTTTTCTCTGCTTCTAGTCAGGCATGTGTCCTAAATCACCCACACAGTTTCCTCCATTGCGCTCCTGCACATGCACACTTCTCTCTAACCTGTTGAAGGCAGAGCAAAGTATTGTAAAGCACAGGGAAAGGTAAAAAAATTCCCGCAGATGCGCACTATGCTGGCATTCTTTGATCTGCCCCTGCACATTACAGTACATTGCTCTGCCCTCAGCAGGGTAGAGAGAAGTGTGCAGGAGCACAATGGAAGAGACTGAGTGTGGGAGATGTAGGATTCGTCATCCACCAGAAAAAAGGACAGCAAACATAAGAAAGGAGGAGCTAGACTAAAAACAGTGATGCCCATCGGACCAGACCACCAACAGGTGAGTATAAAAACAGCTATTATTTTACATTACACAGATCAGCCTGGGGACTTATAAACTACAATCTTTGAACAGATGCTGCCAAGAACAATGCTATGCTATGTGCATAGGATAATCCTGTTCAAGATCGTACTGCGCACATTAAATGCGGTCATAGACTGTCTAAACAGGCTTGATATAGCAGATCTTCACCCATTTAAAACCTGCATTTAGCCAATGTATTTAGTCCCCCCCACCCCCCTGCATTTAGCCACCTTTAAAGAGCTCTGTATCTCACTGGTCCTGGTTCTATGATGACTTCAATTACCCAGCTCATCTCTGCATACCTCAATCTTCGCGTATCTTCTGGAGCACATCCTGACATTGTGCCCTTAAAAATATCAGCATCATTTTATTGCTGCCTGAATAAAAATAATCACCCATGCTGTCACCTAAATAAGCCCTACGTTGTGACCCCAAATAACAGCCTCTCACTGTGATCCCTGCACAAAAGAATTTTCCCGATCTGCTCCTCTTGTAGTACATGGCCTCCACATCGTCCCCCCTTATATATCATGACCACCACACGATTCCCCCTTATATACTATACCACCACACCTTATATACTATACCTTTACACTGCCCCCCCTTATATACTATGACCACCACACCACACCATTCGCCCTTATATATTATGACCACCACACAGTCTTCCCCCCCCCCCCCCCTCCTAATAAATTAGATCCACCGCAACCTCCTCACATTTTGAACAATGATCGCCACCAAACGCTGCCCCCTCTTTGAATGGTCTATCTCACTTTAGATTTCTCCATACTGAGCCATGTTGCCCTCTCTCTATACTGAGCCCCCCTTACTATTCCTCGAAATACTGAGCCCACCCCATTTTGCTCCCTTTTCTATTCTTAGCCCATCTCATGTGTTCCCTTTTTCTATAGAGGGCACACCCCATGCTGATCCCTTTTCTGTACTGAGCCCATCTTACACGACCTCCTTTCTATGTAGGGCGTACCCCACGGTGTACGCCTTTCATATTAAACCCACCCCTCACTGGCCCCTTTCTCCATAGTAATCCCACACCATACTGTTCCTTATCCACAGGGATCCACCACACACTGCCCCTGTTCCATAGTGATCCATCCCACACTCCCTTTTTCACAGTGATCCCACCCATGCTGCCGCCATTTCCATACCAGGCTGCTGCTTCTGTAAATTGAGCCCACCCCCTATGCCCCCATTATTTTCAGCTCAACGAGTGCTTGCGTGATCCTAGCTTTGGCAACATCTTCTCTTCAGCGGCGCTCTGCAGAGATGACTGGTAGTCATGCTGCCGTGACATCAGGAGTGAGAGCTCACTGGCGCATGTCGAGTCAGGGAGCTGATTGGAGCTCAACTGACCCCAGAAGTGCCTGCACTTGGAGGTTATTTGTATTCGTGTCTTAAAGATGCTATTACAAATGAATACTGAGACGCTGCTCCCTCCTACACCAAGACTCCATTCTTTGTATAGAGTCTGGGGGGAAAAGAGTGAATATTTAAAGGGAAAAAAAAAATTATATATAATTTTTAACACCTTATTTTTTTATTTATGTTTTTAAATCTTGACCGTCATAGAGAAATAATCACCTTCAATCGGTCAAATACTTGGAGAAAATTTCTTGTATGGCCATATAGAAGAGAAAATAACTAATAGATGTCTTCCTACAATAGCTAGCACTGCCAAAACCCCAATCCCTGCTGTGTAATTCTTAAAAAGTTATTTTACTCTTGGCAAATAGTCACTAACGTGGATATGTGATAAACTTGCTGCTCACTGGAAATCTTGCTTTTAGGGCTCTTACTGATCCAGAACATGTAACTGTTAAAGATCCAAATAGAAAGGAATGAGGTTCACGCATATGCGTCATTGGTCCACTCTGTCATGGAAAGTGTTCGGTTGTCTCTGGCAGTACCATACATAATCAGGTGGGGGAGTGCATACACTGCTGCCACTCCACGCTAACTGGGCATTTCAGAGGGGATTCCTATGATTCCATTCATGTCTATTAGATTTATGTATTCACTTGGCTGTTTCCTTAGTGCTAGCCACAAAAAACACAGGTATATCTTCAGCCATGAATAGAACTTTAAAGGGAACTTGTCATGTTGTACATGCAATCTAATCTGTAAACGGTATTGCACAGAAGAAGCTGAGCAGAATGATATATACAGTGGGTACAGAAAGTATTGAGACCCCTTTAAATTTTTCACTGTTTCATTGCAGCCATTTGGTAAATTGTAAAAAGTTCATTGTTTCTCAATAATGTACACTCTGCACCCCATCTTCACTGAAAAAACAAATATAGATATGTGTTCAAATTTATTAAAAAATTAAAACTGAAATATCACTTGGTCATAAGTATTCAGACCCTTTGCTCAGTATTGAGTAGAAGCACCTCTTGAGCTAGTATATTATTATTATTATTATTATTATTTATATAGCGCCATTGGTTCCATGGCGCCTTACATGTGTAAGGGCAGAACAAGGACGTGAAAATAAATAACGACGAATAAATCATACAGGTACATTAGGGCAGAGATCCTGTCCACAAGGGCTCACAGTCTATGGTACAGCCATGAGTCTTCTTGGGAATGATGCAATACGTTTGTCACCCCTGGATTTGGGGATCCTCTACCATTCTTCCTTGCAGATCCTCTCCAGTTCCATCAGTTTTTGGATGGTGAATGTTGGAGGATAGCCATTTTCAGACCTCTCCAGAGATGCTCAATTGGGTTTAGGTCAGGGCTCTGGCTGGGCCAGTCAAGAATGGTCACAGAGTTGTTCTGAAGCCACTCCTTTGTTATTTTAGCTGTGTGCTTTAGGGTCATTGTCTTGTTGGAAGGTGAACCTTCAGCCAATTCTGAGGTCCAGAGCACTCTGGAAAAGGTTTTCATCCAGGATATCTCTGTACGTGGCCGCATTCATGTTTTGTTTTTGTTTTTTTTAAATCAAATGTTTTTATTAAACAGAAAAGAACATTACAACATCATATTCAAATGGTATACACACATTTTATAATAAATCCCATAGTCCAGCTAAAGGATCCAACCCCACCCCCCTTCCCTCTTTAGACAGCAAACATCACAGACAATTTCTTTGGCCCTATAAAAGCAGTTGTCACACAATATATCCAGTCTAAACGTATTTGTTCATAGTATATCAAGGCATTAGAATATCTCTCATTGCTATAAATCATCCTTAAAACCAGTACATCCCATAAGTCTTGCACCTCTTCCATGGAGCCCAAATTTGGTCAAATATTTTCATTGCTTCCCTCCTCCGGTATATACCTTCTTCTAATCCAATCGTATATTCCCCATGCTGAACACACTCCCTTCTGGAGGGGGGCTCGGCCCAGATCCAACCCCTGGCAATTAGCTTCCTAGCCATATACAACAGTCTGGCTATTGCGATCTTCTGTGCGTTTGTGATATGAATTTCTTGAACATATCACAACACACATACCAATGGGTTTCTAGGCACCACAATCCATACTTGCCTTCAATCATTGAAATCACCACCATCCAAAAGGCTTGCAATCTTGGACATTCCCATAACATATGCATAATGCCTGCAATTTATTCATGCCAATCTTAAATAAGAACTCTGGAGATCTATACACTCTGTGAATGGTATATAGGTGCGATAGCCATCTTGGCTCACTTAACGATAATTTCAGATTAAACCGAATCGGATGCTTCAACAAAAAAGTGTGTAGGAGATCTTTGTAGGCGCTAGAGATTACCCCCCTCTTGGTCCCTTCCATACAAATATAATCAAGAACTATATCTCGCTGTACCTGTAATCTATTTTCTCGTCTCTGACTTCTAAATGCATGATGTAACCTGAGATTCCTATATCTATCCGTGTCTGGTATACCAAATTCTTCCTTAATGGTGTCAAACTCCTTTAGCTCTCGGTTCACGAGTAGCTGTGTCATATGCTGTATCCCTTTTAGTAGACCAGTCTTTCCATTTTACCAGTCTATACACCTCACTCAGTTTTTTGTTTTTTTTTCATTTATCCATATAGGAGTGTATACAGTCAGGCCAGAGGACCTCTTATTCTCTTGATTTTAGACCACGTGTTATGTATTCGACACAGAGTGGGGAACTTTCTTCCCAACTGCTTAAATATACTGGTCTCCAATCCTTGCACCAATGGACTTCGTCTTCTAAAATATGTCAATATTGCCTGTATTGAACCACCCCCTTCTTTGATGCCCAGCCTCTTAGGTGCTGACCTTGAGACGCCAAGAAATATATCCAGGGGTTAGGCAAAGCCAGCCTCCCCTCATCCTTAGGCCTTTGCAGGATCTCCAGTTTTATTTTGGGTTGTCGTCCCCCTTCCCTCCTCCCCAAACCAAGTCTCTAAATAGGGAGTTGAGTCTCTGAAAAACACCACCCAGGAGCCACACTGGCGAGTTATGAAGTATATACAGGAGATTAGGCATAATTACCATTTTAGACAGGTTGGCCCTGCCCACCTTCGAAAGACGCAGCCTACTCCAAGTCTGAGCCTTATCCCTGAGTTTGGCAAGAAGTGGCATCATATTTAGTTTCAGATAATACTCTGTCGGCAATGCAACCTGCACGCCCAGATACTTAAATTGATCAACCAATCTCAATTTGGTACAGCCCAATTCTCCCATGTCTTCCATGTTATCCTTATCTACCATCATCAGGTTAGACTTGTCCCAGTTGATTCTTAGCCCAGACTTCTTCCCAAATTCCTCAACCTTCAACACAGCCTGACCTGGGGATTCCAGGGGTTCCTGCAGGAAGAAAAGGATGTCATTCGCATGAAGCGCAATTTTTTCCTCCACCGGCTCAAATTGAAACCCCTTATCCCCAGCCTCTCCCCGAATATGAGCAGTGAGAGGCTCCAATGCCAGGGCAAACAATAATGGAGAGAGGGGACAACCCTGCCGTGTCCCACTAGTTAGATCAAACTTCTCCGATCTCACATATTCACCCTGATTCTTGCCGCCGTGGAGGAATACAGCAACCTAACCCATGAGATAAACACCGGCCGGAAGCCCATCTGCTCAAGCACCAGCCATAGATAGTCCCACTCCACACCGTCAAACGCCTTATGAGTGTCCAATGATGCCACTGCCCTGTAGCCTGCATTATCTGCCGGGTAACTGGATGTTGGATGTTAAAAAATAGCCGTTTCAGTTTAATAGCTGTAGATTTATTGGGCATAAATCCAGTCTGGTCTGGGTGCACCATGGTGTGTACCATCTCCGCCAGACTGGTCGCTATCACTTAAGCAAGTATCTTGGCATCCACCGACAGTAGTGAAATGTTGCCTAAGGCGGATAGATACCCGTAGGCCGGAGTCTTATAGGCCCAACACAATTGTTGCCTCTCTCGTGGAGTTCGGCAGTTGTCCCTCCCCCATTGCCCACTGAAAGACCTCATAGAGCCTAGGCAGCATCACATCCTTAAGTTGCCTGTAAACCTCTACCGGCAGGCCATTTGCCCCAGGGGCCTTATTTGCCATAGAAGCCAACGCCACCTCCAATTCTTCTATTGTCAATGGGGTTTCTAAACTATCTCTATCCTCTACACTAAGTTTCATCAAGTTGGCTCCCACCAGAAAGGTTGTAATCTCCTCCCTAGATGCAGTCAATTTGGAGGCATACAATTCTTCATAGAACCTTTTAAAAATGTTCAGAATATCCTTCGTCTCCATGACCAGGTTATCTCTTTCATCATACATGCTATACACACAAGATGATTCCCTCTGTGCAGCTGCTACTAGTGACAATGTGGCCAACCTTTTCCACCGCCTCATAAAATGCAATCTTCAGAGAAACTCCTGTTTCCTCTTAGCATTCCTCACAAAGAGCCGGTCCAATGCCTATTGTGCTCTCTCTAAACACAATTGCACCTCGGGGGTGGGCCGACCAACCGACTCTTGCTCCGCCACTCTCAACTCATCCAGCACCTCTCTCTCCTCCCTCTTGGACTCAGTTTTGCACCTGGAGATATTCCGCATGAACAATCCCCTAAGGAAGGCCTTCATGGCATCCCACACAACCCTAGTTGGCGCACTCCCTTTATTCTCTAGAAAAAAACACTTCGATATCACCTGCAATGCCCTCCATATCTATAGATTTCAACCAAGTCAGGTGTATATTCCATTCCTTCCTGTTACCCCACGTGTCTGGTCATTGTGTAATACCACAACCAATGGCTTATAGTCCGATGCTATCCTAGGTAAGTACTCCACATCCTGCACCCAGGAGTCCAGTAGCCTATCTCCGAGGGCTAGGTCTATACGTGACATAGATTTGTGTGAGTATGAGAAACACGAAAAACATTGCACCTCTAGTATTCCACACTCTCCACAAATCCACCATTCCCAGCTCCCTGATATGTTTAGCAAATGTTTCCGGGTCTCCTCCAGATCCCTTCATGCCAGTCCCACATTTATCCAACTCCGAATGCATGGCATTGTTCATGTACCCAATTATCAAAACCGGAATCCCTACCCTGTGTCTAGTCAACTCTATAATCTCCTGCAATTTTGTTCCCGTATAACCCCATTGACACTTCCCGCCCAGCCGCCTCCAACCTTCTTTCCCTGACCACTTCCCTAGGGCTCTCCCAATGGTCCTCCTCTCCCACCCACGAACAAGGCCACATGCTTGACCTCATCTTTACCCGCCTTTGCTCCCTCTCTAACCTCACAACCTCAGAACTCCCTCTGTCTGACCACCACCTCTTGACCTTCTCCGCCCTCTCCTCCCCTGCCACGCTACGCCCTCTCCGCAAACTTGATCACCCTCGCCGAAACTAAAAGATCTTGATCTTCCTTTATTCTCTGAATCCCTCCTCCTCTCCACCGACACACCCTCCGCTGGTGACATAGACATTGCCACCACCCTATACAACACCACTATAACGAATGCCCTCGACTTAGCCGCCCCCCTCACACTCCACGCACCACGCATTAACAGGCAACCGTGGCACACCACCTCACTAAAAACCTAAGACGGGCGTCCAGGGTCGCCGAGAGGAGATGGAAAAAGTCCCGCACCTCCGAGCACTTTGCTCTGTTCAAACAATCCCTCACTGATGTCAAGACGGCACTTGCCACTGCCAAGCAAGCCTTCTTCTCTTCCCTAATAACCTCTGTCCCGCAACCCCAAACAGCTCTTCAAAACTTTCAACTCCTTACTTCGCCCACCCGCTCCTCCCCCTTCTCGCCTCATCTCTGCTGAAGACTTTGCGACCTTCTTCAAGGAGAAGATCGACAAGATCAGAAACAGCTTCGGCCCACTATCCCCACAACTCCCCCTCCCACCTGCTCTGCCCTCCTCCTCCATCAGCCACTTCCCCCCCGTAACTGAAGACCAACTCTCCTCCCTGCTGTCAAAATCACACCTCTCCACCAGCGCCCACGACCCACTCCTATCCCACCTCATTCCCAACCACACCTCCATTTTCATCCCAGCCCTCACCCACCTCTTCAACCTATCACTTACCACTGACACTTTCCCCTCGGCCTTTAAACACGCCCTAATAACGCCCATCCTTAAAAAACCCTCCCTCGACCCCACCTCTGTCTCTAACTATCGCCCCATATCTCTTCACCCATTCGCCACTAAGCTACTTGAACAGCATGTCCACTCCGAACTGTCCTCTCACCTCTCCTCCTGCTCCCACTTCGACCGCCTGCAGTCCGGCTTCCAACCCCTCCATTCCACCGAAACAGCCCTGACCTAAGTCACCTACTGACCGCCAAGAACAAACACCACTACTCCATCCTCCTCCTCCTTGACCTGTCTGCCGCCTTCGACACGGTTGACCACTCCCTTCTTCTCCGAATCCTGGAATCCCTCGGCATCACCCACCTTGCCCTCTCTTGGATCTCCTCATACCTAGCGGACCGGACCTTCAGTTTCTCCCACACCTCCTCCTCACCCTACCTCCTTTCTGTCGGAGTCCCCCAAGGTTCGGTCCTGGGACTGCTACTTTTCTCCATATACACTCTTGGCTTAGAGCAACTCATTGAGTCCCACGGCCTCCAGTACCACCTCTACGCTGACTACACCCAAATTTACCTGTCCGGCCCCGACATCACCTCCCTACTCTCCAAAATCCCACAGTGCCTTTCTGCCATCTCATCCTTTTTCTCTGCTCGTTTCCTTAAACTCAACATGGACAAAACTGAATTCATAGTCTTTCCCCCCAAGAAATTCCCTCCCCACTTCCCAACCTATCCATCTGCGTCACTGACTGCGCCCCCTCCCTAGTCCCCCAAGCCAAGTGCCTCAGAGTAATCCTTGACTCTTCCCTATCCTTCAAGCCCCACATCAAGGTCCTCACCACATCCCTTCGGCTCCAGCTTAAGAACATCTCATGGATCCGCTTTTTCCTTACCCACGACACTGCAAAAACACTCATTCATGCTCTTATAATCTCCCGCCTTGACTACTGCAACCTCCTTCTCACCAGCCTCCCGGCTAACTCCCTCACACCTCTCCAATCTATCCTCAATTCCGCTGGCTGACTAATCCACCTGTCCTCCCGCTACTCCCCTGTCTCCCCCCTCTGCCAAGCCCTTCACTGGCTCCCCGCCTCCAAGAGATCCCAGTTCAAAACACTAACCATGGCGTACAAAGCCATACACAACCTGTCCCCACCATACATCTCCGACCTGGTCTCCCGATACCTACCCTCATGCAACCTCCGTTCCTCCCAAGAACTCCTCCTCTGCTCCCCCTCATCTCCTCTTCACACAACCGCGTCCAGGACTTCTCCCGGGCATCTGCCATACTCTGGAACTCCCTGCCCCAACACGTCAGACACTCTCCGACCCTGAGAAGCTTCAAGTGTCACCTGAAGACTCACCTATTCCGTCAAGCCTACAACCTGCCATGAGACTCAGGCGACCGCCCCATACCTGACATTCCCCCATCCTACTCTATCCCCACCCGCTCCTCGTAGACTGTGAGCCCTCGTGGACAGGGTCCCCTCCCCTCCTGTACCTGTACGTCCCGATCGTCTAGATTTAGTGTACTTGTGCTTGTCTCCCTTATCCTCATGTAAAGCGCCATGGAACCTAATGGCGCTATATAAATAAATAATAGTATATGGCGGCGGGAAATATACTGCAATCAAGCACAACATTCTCCCGTGCACCCGACACATCAAACACACATACTGTCCATCCTTATCCACACGCACCTCCACCTCTTCATAAGGCACTGAAGTATGAACCAGGACCGAGACCCCCTTTGCATAATTAGAATATTTGGCGTGGTATGCCAGTCTGATCTATTTTCTGGCCAATACGCCAGTCTTTTCTTTTACCAAATGTGTTTCCATCAAACATATAATTGATGGCAGAAAGGAAAGAACATGTTGTAATATTGCCACCCCCTTGAATTGTTCTGCACATCCCCGGATATTCCAGGCAATTATTTTAACTGTTCCAGCCATGTTGCGTCTTAAGGAATCCTGTATGGCTCAAAGAACCTTGCCGTTTGCTGTCTAACCTCCCTACCCCCTCCCCTCCCACCCCCCACTTGTCCCTTCAAACATTTTCCTCTGAACACAAAACTGTCCCAACTCCCACCTCACTCTCCCTCTCGCTAGCTTAACGTCTCTCTTCTCGAGAGATGAAAAATATCACCCAGCCAGCCCTACCCCTGCTCACCACAGCAGTACTAAACCTAACTCCGCTCTCCTATGGAGATCTATGTATGGTAATAACAATACCCTTTCCCCATATTTCCCTCCCGCCTTTAGTAAACATTTCAAGAAACCACCATTTCTTTGTAAATGTCTTCCTAATAGGCTTAGTGAGCATGCCGCAGCCGTTTGGTCCAGCAGCATAACCATTAGCAAATTATCATCTGTCACTCATGTGGACTGGTCTCACAAAACAAAAAAGAAAAAAAAAAAAAGGGGGGGAACAACAAGAACCGAAGAAAAAGAAAAAACTGATTCAAAATAAGAAACCCACCAATATTTCTGTCTGCCATCACTCAGCCAGCACCCATGTTCCGCAGCTTTTTAGCATTGCGTTCAATCCAGTCCATGGCGTCTTCTGGTGTCTGGAAAAAACTGTCCTCTGTCAAATACCGCCACCCTTAACTTTGCTGGATAGTGCATGGAGTACTCAACTCCCAAGCTTCGCAGTCTTTTTTTAACTTCACTAAATTGCATCCACATTTTCTGCACTGAGGGGGGAGTAGTCCAAATAAATGGATACATTCTGACCATTGATAATCATATCCATTGCGGTCCTGGCCTTCCTCAGGATAATCTCTGTTCCTATAATTTAATATTCTGGCCAGGATAACACATGGTCATACCAGGAGGCGGAGGTCTCATCGGCACTCTGTGCCCTTTCCACCATGAACAGTGGCGTAACCAGAGTCTGGCAGGCCCCGGTGCGAAATTTAGACCTCGGCTCCCCCCTTCCCCTCCTCCACATGTTGATGAAATGTATGGGCCTCATGTAATGTTCTAAATCCTTTAAAGACTCACAAATTGACCCCTCTCCTCATTCATTATGTACTAATGTCCCTCATCCTGCTATATATGGTCCTCCTCCTGGAACACGGCCCTTATCGTGGTATATATGTCCCCCATTCTGGTTTATATGGTCCGCCTCCTCCTGTCATAGTCGTTCAATTATAATGCATCCCCATATTCCTCCATATATTACAATGTACCCCATAGTCCAGAGGTCCCCAATGTCAGTCCTCGAGGGCCGAACCAGTGCAGGTTTTCAGGATTTCCTTACTATTGCACAGGGATTGGAATCATTTTCTGCTGTGCAATACTAAGGAGATCCTGAAAACCTGCACTGGTTCGGCCCTCGAGGACTGACATTGGGGACCTCTGCCATAGTCCTATATGTATTCTAATGCAACCCATAGTCCTCCATGTATTATAATGCATCCATAGTCCTCCATTCATAAGGGAGGCCCCATAGTCATTCAATTATTATAATGAACCCCCATTATCCTCCATATAATATAATGCAACCTCACATCCCTAAATATATCATAATACAGCCTCATAACCTCTCCATATAGCATAATGCAGTCTCGTATCCTCTCCATATAATATAATGCAGCTTCATAGCCTCTCCATATAGCATAATGCAGCCTCGTAACTTCTCCATATAGTATAAAATACAGCCTTATAACCCCTCCATATAGTATAATGCAGCCTCTTAGCCTCTCCATATAGTATAATGCAGTCTCATAGCCTCTCCATATAGTATAATGCAGCCTCACACCTCTCCATATAGTATAATGCAGCCTCATATCCTCTCCATATAGAATAATGCAGCCTCATAGCCTCTCCATATAGTATAATACAGCCTCATAGACCCTCCATATAGCATAATACAGCCTAAAAGCTCTTCATATAGTGCAGTGTCAAAATTTTCCATATAGTGCAGCCTCAATACTTTCCATATAGTTTAACTCAGTCTCAAAACTCTCCATATAGTGCAGCCTCTAAACTCTCCATATGATGCAGCCCAAAACCTACCATATAGTGCAGCCTCAAAACTCTCCATATAGTGTAGCCTTATATATGCAGCCTCATATCATTTCCATATAGGGCAGTATTATGTGCAGCCTTTTATCCCACATAGGGCAGTATTATGTGCAGCCTTTTATCTCACATAGGGCAGTATTATGTGCAGCCTTTTATCTCACATAGGGCAGTATTATGTGCAGCCTTTTATCTCACATAGGGCAGTATCATGTCCAGCCTTTTATCCCATATAGGGCAGTATTATGTGCAGCCTTTTATCTCACACAGGGCAGTATTATGTGCGGCCTTTTATCCCATATAGTGCAGTATCATGTGCAGCCCTATGACCACTCCCTTACTTAACTTGCCTCCCCTGGCTCCCTTGCTGCTCCGGTGGGCTCCTCTTGCAGAGTCTGGGGATTCAAGCCTCAGGAGAAGAAGGGAAAGGTGCCGCCAGCCTTCGTTCCACTGTGCATCAAGCAGGAAGTGGGAGGAGGCAGCACAATGGAGCGCAGGCCAGGAAGCCGGCAGGTCAGAGGAGGAGAGGGGCGGGAGCAGCAGCAGGAAGCAGGAGGCTCCCCCTCCCCTCCTCTCCCTGACACATGGGCCCTACTGCCGCTCTGTCACAGGGATGTGTGTCCTCCGGGATGCATATTCATGTGAAGTGGGCACTCGGCGCTGCGATCTGCGGGGGTGGCTGGCGGCGCGGGCCCCTTATAGCTCCAGGCCCCGTCGCACCTGCCACTGCGATCGTTACGCCACTGACCATGAACACCCTAGAGAGGGCTTCTGCACTGATTTTTTTTTTTACTTTTTTTTTTATTTATTTATTTTTCTCCTTGTATTAGTCAGTTCTCTATAAATTCGGTGGGGTTAGGGCCTTGGCTTTCTCTGGCACCCACACTATCCGCACATTGTTTCTCCATGAGCGGTTCTCAAGATCGTCATTCTTAGCTATAACATCCGCAAGCTGTTTCAGACATTGAGCATGTGCCTTTTGCAATTTAACTATGTGGTCTTCAGCAACACCCACTCTCTTCAACCTCACCAGTTCTATTCTGCTTGCATTCCTTGCATCTGCTGAGTAAGAGTATTAAGAGTGTCTGTACAATAAGCCACAATCTCAAACACAGCTTTAATGGTTGGCTCTACAGTGCTGTGAGCAGCATTGATTCCCACACCACCAACATCTGTGTCTGCACTTGTGCCATCCGGAGGGTCCCCATCTGCCTTCATGTGTTTTTGCTGTACCTGCTCCTGCTCTCCCTCTTCCTCTTGTGGCGCCCCTCTGGTGGGACGCCACAGGGAGGTACTGCACCCCAAACAGAAGGTGGAGTGTCTCCGTAGTTGTGGATGTGGAGGAAAGCCAGAGTCTGCACACAAACACGCTCACAAGACACCTTTAGTACAGGGGACTGGTATTTAGTAGGTCCCAGGGGGGTGAGTGGGAGACGTGAGTGACAGTTACAGACGTCAGTCAGACGGTGACAGAAGAGGAGAAAGGACGGACTCAGGGGACCCTGCGGTCGTGACAGGAGGGCATCTCTAAGAAAAGAGGTGACCCAGACAATGAAGGGGGACACTCCAGGACTGGTTGCAGCTGGCTGGAGAGTCCAGGTCAACACCGGTAAACCGAAACCGAGGCGGTTAGTTAACGGTTTATCCCAAACCGCAGACCGGCAGGCTGTGGGCCTAAAGTAGGAGCCACAGCACCACAAGGCTAAATCCCACCTCTATCCCAAAGTGGGTCCAAGACACTAACAAGGGAAAATAAATACCGGTGACGGGAGGGATTGTCTTCTCACCGCTCCCGTCTGTACCGGAAAGTGGTCAGAAGTAACAGACCTGGGGACCGGCGATCGGGCTCTTTAGTGTGGTTGACAAGAGTGCTAAAGCAAAACACAGACCAAGAAAGTTATTGTGGAGACACCTATGACAGACTCTGGAAAAGCTTCCAAAATCCGCAGCTACAACTCCCGGTGAATACGACTGTACCGTGTACCTTTATCATCTGGTACCTGTAAAGAACTATTTGAGCTAATCTGGTCTCTGGCATCAATTATTCATCGCCCAGAGGACCTCTACAGCTTCATAGAAGCGGGGGGACTACGACTCCTCTCATCCTCCCTGCTGTCCTGAGGTAAAAGCTCCGCCTGTGGGGAGCTGTATTACCAAAGCTGCTTCACAATCACCTCAGCGGCCGGCTGCAGCGCTGGTAGCCACATTACCAAGTACCACAGGTGGTGTCACGTTCCCCTATCCCCAAGTTCCCCCTCATCCCCATCAGCCAATTGAGTACCCAGGGCACAGAACTGGGATCCGACCAGCCGTGATCCCCCACCGAAGCCACCGTCCCGGTATCCGAGTAACCCCTTCCCTGTCGGCCCAACTCACTCTTCAACCTCAGCCTCCCCTCTCCCAGGATCATTCCTCTCCCCCTCTTCCACCCTGGCGAACCTTTCTCCTGGCACAAGCTGCGTTCTCCTTTGTCGCCTCCTCCTGCGCCTCAGCGCCATCTTGAAAACGGTCGCTCTCCACCGCTCCGGCATCTTTCTGCCTCTTGCAAGTCATGGGTGCGGCTCACTCGACTCCAGCGACACCCTTGGGGTCTGGGGATGTTTCCGCTGCTGGCACCGGTGTTTGGTCGACCTCTCAAAGCAGCTGTCACAGACTACGGGCAAATTTGCAGGCGGGAGAACACCAGGCTGCTACCACTCACATTACTTGCTAGGCCACGCCCCCACATTCATGTTTTCTTCAATTGTAACCAGTCGTCCTGCCCCTGCAGCTGAAACGCACCCCCATAGCATAATGCTGCCACCACCATGTTTCACTGTTGGGATTGTATTGGGCAAGTGATAAGCAGTGCCTGGTTGTCTCCACACATACCACTTAGAATTGTCACCAAAAAGTTCTATCTTCGTCTTATTACACCAGAGAACCTTATTTCTCATAGTCTGGGAGTCCTTCATGTGTTTTTTTGCAATCTCTATGCAGGCTTTCATATGTCTTGCACTGAGCAGAGGCTTCCATTGGGCCACTCTGCCATAAAGACCCGACTAGTGGACAGTTATCTCCTCATACACAGATAGGTAAGTGTCAATCACTAGTAGTACCGCCCACTGGACTGTTGTGCACACAAGCACCAAAGATTTCAGTGAATAAAATGTCAAGTTTTCTTGAAACGTTTGCCTTAAACCTGTATATGAATCTGATCAGCTCCTCCTGACATACACCCTGGTTGCAGATCAGAGACCATTGTTTTTACATGACAGGTTCCCTTTAAATAACAACAGTAGATGGGGGAATGCGGTGTGGCAAGAACAAGAAAATGTGCTTTATTTATGTATGTTTATCTTTGACGGTGGCTCCTGCAGCGTGTCTCGTTGCCTGTTTGTGTGCATCTGTCAGGTTCCCTTCTAGATGTCATCTCAGAACTCTGTAGTGTATTAAGTGCAATGTCCGTGTCGATTTCATATTTAGCTCCTGTACTAGGTGTTCTGATATCTCTGACGAAAGAGGAATATATTGACGTTAAATGATCAGATAAAATACAGTAACAATGAGAATTATTGGTGATCTGGAAAATAACAGTAGTGGAAAAATGATAAGGATGTGCCAGGTAGTCGTAGTAGAAATACAACATCTGCCAAATAGCAGTAGGAGATGCCAGATAATAGGGAAAAAAATAAGGTTCAGAGTAGTAGAGAAACTGTAGGGCTCTGCCAAGTAATGGTAGAAGAAAAAATATGTAACCAGTAGGGTTCTCCAGGCAATAGTAATAACACACGCTTATACCATAAGGCAGCATTCAGACATCCACAGTATGAACCACAAGTCAGTGACTGGCCGTGGGTCTCCTACCTGAACTCATGGGCTGAATTCAGCCAAACAGTACTAGGAAACAGTAGGGCTCGATCACATAACATTATGGTCAATCTCTGCCCATTAACGAGCTCCATATACACGTTGATCGGCGTTCGTTTACTGGCCTGTTTACAGAAGCCGACAAGTACTTACAAGGAAAGGAAAATCTGTAATACAAACATACTGTCCCTATACACAGTGGTATTGTCAGCACATCCACTGTGTGCACAGAATGATGCGCTACTGATGCAAGTGCTTTTTATGCCATCATAACCTATCCACTGCCCCAATGAACAATCGCCCATCGAGATGTGTACACTGGCAGATAGTCAGGAACAAGCGTTAAGGGTGCTTAAGGGAGAGGGAGTGAGCAGTCGTCCGCCGCCCCTCACTCCCTCTCCCCGCTGTATTAATCTCTGCAGACGCTCTAAGATGAAATAAAGGACATTATCACCCTAATGGAGAGTGCCGCTTCTCTTTCTATCTACATGTGGATTTTAATGATTGCTATTAAAGCGAGCAACACCTGCTGAAGTGGTGATGTATAGAGGTGCACTACGCAGCCATCACATTAACCTGTTGGTGCCCAGTTTTCTACTCCTTAGAATTTTAAAAATAAATATATATGCTCACCTTCCAGCGAGTCCCCCGGCGTCTCCAGCAAGGAAAGCTTATAGGACCTGCGGTTACGCCACAACCCTATCAGCTTATCGGGTCACATGACCGCAGTTACTGGATGTGACCGGATGACGCTGCGGGGTTGTGACGTAACCGCAGGTCCTGTCCAAAGCTTGCTGGAGGCGCCGGGGGACTCACTGGACAGGTGAGCATACATATTTTTTTTATTTAACCCTTTCTTTAATAAATTTCACTTCCGCAATGTTAGTATATACATTGCGGAAGTCAAATTAGGGCCTTTCACATCAGCGTTTTTCGTAATTCGCGGCAGATGCGGTGAAAAAACCGCATCTGCCGCGTTTGCCGCATAACCGTTCCACTTGCGGCGCGGTTGCAGTTTTTCCCATACAAAGTATAGGGGGACTTGCGGCAGATGCGGCAAGTGCGGTTTTGCACTTGCGGCAGGTGCGGCAGCGAAAAAAACCGCGGCTGACCGCGGTTTTTTTCGCTGCCGCACCTGCCGCAAGTGCAAAACCGCACTTGCCGCATCTGCGCAAGTCCCCCTATACTTTGTATGGGAAAAACCGCAACCGCGCCGCAAGTGGAACGGTTATGCGGCAAACGCGCAGATGCGGTTTTTTCACCGCATCTGCCGCGAATTACGAAAAACGCTGATGTGAAAGGGCCCTTAGATGGTTGGTTAGGAGCAGTTTGTGTACTGAGCATGCTCTGTACACTAGGCCCCCATGTTAAAGGCCGCGGATCGCTTCGGATTTGGCCTAACTGCCATCCGATTTTGTGGGATCCGATTTGTGTCCGAATTTTTTCTGTGCCCAAAATCGGAGCAGTCTCTGATTTTGGGCACAGCAAAAAATCGGACACAAATCAGATCCCACAAAATCGGATGGCAGTTAGGCCAAATCCGAAGCAATCTGCGGCCTTTAACATGGGGGCCTATGGAGCACGGGTCCAAGAAAACCGGATCGTTTCTCGGACCCGATTTTAGTGTACGGAGCATGCTCCGTACACTAAAACTGCTCCTAACCATCTAATTTCACTTCCACAATATATATACATACATTGCAGAAGTGAAATTTAGTTAAAGAAAGGGTTAAAAATAAAAAATATGTATGCTCACCTGTCCAGGAGTCCCCCGCCTCCAGCAAGCTCCAACAGGACCTGTGGTTACGTCACAACCCGGCAGCGTCATCGGGTCACATGACATCAGTTACTGCAGTCATGTGACCCGATCAGCTGATCGGGTTGTGATGTAACCGCAGGTCCTATAAGCATCCAGACCTTGCTGGAGATGCCGGGGGACTCGCTGGAAGGTGAGCATATATATTTTTTATTTTTAACCCTTTCTTCTACTAAATTTCACTTTCGCAATGTATATTATACATTGTGGAAGTGAAAGTGCCCCGGCGCCTCCTCAGCTATTTTTTTTTTCTGTGTCCGGACCCGTGATCATCACTGCCTCGGACACAGAAAAGGTCTCCTCCTGTGGTGTCCATTCCTATCCGTGGGGTCCTACAAAAAGTAGGATCCCACAGAGAGGAAAAAATACGTGATGTGAAACCAGCCTTACACTCATTCAGATTCTACTACTTATCTAAATACACAATTAGGGATCTACCAAGTAACAATAGGAGGCAAATAATAGGGATCTGACAGATGACCATAATGAAAAAGTGATGTATATGCTGTACGGAAACAAAAGTAAAAGGGGGAAACATTGGGGATCGGGCTGATCCCTATAGTTCCCTACTACGGTTATCTGGCACATCCCTATAATTTCCCTTCTATGGATATCTGGTAGATCCCTATGGTTTACTTACCACTGTTAACAGTAGTAGTAGGGAAACAATACGGTTCTACCAGATTACAGTAGTGGGGATAATATAGGAGTCTGCCAGATATCAGTAGTAGGGAACTATAGTGATGTATGTGCTCTACAATAAATGTGTAATGGAGAAACAATATGGATCTGTCATGAACTGCAACAGAAAAATAATAGTGATGTGAAACCTCTAGTTGGCTGCGAGCTGTAAATTCTTGTGCGTATAGGCTCCTGCACATAGGACAAATGTTTAGTCAATCTCTCCCCTCCTCTAATATTAGGCAGGAGGGGGCATTGTTCTGGGTGACAGTATATGTATGGTCTACTTTCTGAATCTCCATAGTGAAAATCCATAATACAGTTATGAATAATTATCAATATATCCGTATGGCGTTTGAATATCCGTTGTGATGCAGAGCTCCATATCCCCTTCATACACAGAGTTTGAATATTAATTTCTATCTACCTGCAACTACCACTAGAGGAAGGTCACAGTTTATTGCATAATGTTACAGGGATTGTGCAGACAGTAGATGTGGCGAGGTGCCACTCTGTTATAGGTCCTACAATTTTCAGCACGTATAGTTTGTCCGGTCTTGTGGTGAAAGCCTGAGCCAATATTTCACTACAAACTTCTGAATCCTTAAAGCGCGCACACCATATGCTGGCCAGATTCTCTGTAATCGTGACCAAGACCAAAAAACACATGCTGGCAAGTATTCCATTTGCATGCATGTAATCCTGTGCCTACCCAATGTGTTCAGTCTCCCTCAATACAAGTGAACTGAGTGAGGCCAGATAAGTCTAGTCTGAATGTGGCTGGAGGTATGTAACTCGAATACTAGTGGTCACTTGATCCCCTGGTCTCGGCAGCGACATTGGAGAATCCTGACAGTGTGTGGAGTACACTGTAAGAAAATCAGAAGTTCAGTTACAAGACCGAACAACGCCTTTAATTTGGTCCAATTGCGTGAGAAAGTATTATTGCACTGAACATGATATCTTAGAGCAACAGCGATATAAAAGAATTTCCATGCAAGTATTGTATTTACATGTGAATGCAAATGACTTTCCGTGTAAGTAAAGCAGGCGAAGTAGCGCAGATGCTATAATAAGAAAAGGGGAAGTAAATATATTACATCGATGACATTTATAGGCTGTATTTTTATATTTTTACTGTCACATTGGAGGAAATATATTTGCATCCCTCGTGTTTTCAGTTTCTTTATGTCCTGAGTAAAAACAATAAATCACGTGACTCGATGAAAGGTGGCCATTGTAATCAAGGTAATTTACCGTATCTGAGAGCGATGGATGAGGAACTGCTGTGTCTGAACCGCATCCCCGTCCCCTGCAGCAGGAATGTGCACGTGCTGGGAGGACACACTATTAGTTTCTAATACTGAGAAGTTAAGTATTGTGTCATTGTAAATTAGCAGATCTATTATGTAAAATAGTAAATCTCTAGTTTCAGTTTTTCATTTTCTGGCGCTATTTTCTCCTCATCCGATACTTATAATTATGGTATATAGACACCAATAAGCAGACACAAACTCATTTCAGCATAAAGCCTTAGTTGTGGATACCAAAACATACCATGACTAAGAAGTTAAACCGAAACGCGTTGCGTTCTATTTATTGGACTGTATTGTGTATTTTTAATGATTCCTTAAAGTGTAAATGTCATTTCATGGAAAGAAAAAAAAACAACCCAATACTGCACTGGTTGTGATTGATGGGTCACATGGCAGCTAAGATGATGCTTTTTTGTGCCATATGACTTTTCTCACATTTTTCTGTGCTCATTTAAAAACTGCATGTTATGGCTGTGTGTGCATGGCCAGTGTCTGCCAACACTGTGTGTGTGTTTCCACAGCTGCTGAGAGCAGGCTGATGGGGAGCAGTGTGACAGCAAAGAAGGAGTTCACAGAGATTCTGACTGAGCTGTGTGCAGACAGATGGCAGATCAGAAGCTTGTGCTAAGGAAAGAGGAGTTTGCACTGATCCTGACATTCTGACATTACTTCAGCCTACAGCACAGTTGCTAACCAATCTGATACATTGTTTCCTCACCAGCTGTAGTTAGCAGTGTAGACCACGCCTCCTCCCTTCTATGGTTACATGCCCCATATTCAGTGTGAAGACGGGTCTGACTATGAAGCAGACATATGTTCTTTATCAAACAGTCTAGTAGGGACACCTTGTGTAAGGTTTATGAATGGTTTTCAACCAGACTTCATTAATAAAGTATATTTTTAAGTTTATCATCAGTTGCTCTACTTATTATTATTATTATTATTATTACTAGATGGCGGCCCGATTCTAAAGAATCGGGTAGTCTAGAATCCATATATAGTTTTATTTACTAATAGATGGTGGCCGATTCTAACACATCGGGTATTCTACAATATGTATGTAGTTTATTTATGAAGATTTAAGAATAATGCAATGAATACACAGGTTTTTCTGAATAAAATATATACATTATCATTTAAATCCTGCGGCAATATCACTGATTGGTCGCAGCCGGCCATGACCAGTCAGCAAAGACTGTTTAAATCCCACGCCAATATTGCTGATTGTTTGCTTCCGCCCATTTGAGATGTGGCTGGGGACCGCCCCTTTAAGATGTGGTTGAGGACTGCTCCTTTAAGATGTGGTTGGCGACCGCCCTATTAAGATGTGGTTGGGGACTGCCCCTTTAAGAGGTTGAGGACAGCCCCTTTAAGAAGTGGTTGGGGTCCACTCCTGTAAGACATGTTTAGGGATAGCCCCTTTAAGACATGGTTGGGGACTGCCCCTTTGAGAAGTGGTTGGAGACCGCCCCTTTAAGATGTGTTTGGGACTGTTTCTTTAAGATGTGTTTGTGGACTGCCCCTTTAAGAGGTTGAGGACAGCCCCTTTAAGAAGTGGTTGGGGTCCACTCCTGTAAGACATGTTTTGGGATGGCCCCTTTAAGACGTGGTTATGGACAGCCCCTTTAAGAAGTTATTGGGGACTGTCCCTTTAAGACATACTTGGGGTCCGCTGCCTTAAGACATGATTGGGTGCCGCCACTTTAAGATGTGGTTGGGGACCCACCTTTTAACACGTGGTTGGGGAGACGTGGTTGCGACTGGCCCTTTAAAAAGTTATTGGGGACACTCCCTTTAAGAGGTTGGGGACGGCCCCTTTAAGATGTGGTTGGGGACTGCCCCTTTAAAAAGTGGTTAGGGACAGCCCCTTTAAGAACTGGTTGGGGACGGTCCCTTTAAGAGGTTGGGGACCACTGCTTTAAGAAGTGGTCGGGGACTGCCCCTTTAAGACATACTTGGGGTCCGTTGCCTTAAGACATGATTGGGTGCCGCCACTTTAAGATGTGGTTGTGGACCGCCCCTTTAAGACGTGGTTGGGGACTGCCCTTTAAGAGGTTGAGGACAGCCCCTTTAAGAAGTGGTTGGGGTCCACTCCTGTAAGACATGTTTTGGGATGGCCCCTTTAAGACATGGTTGGGGACTGCCCCTTTGAGAAGTGGTTGGAGACCGCCCCTTTAAGATGTGTTTAGGACTGTTTCTTTAAGAGGTTGAGGACAGCCCCTTTAAGAAGTCGTTGGGGTCCGGCCCTTTAAGAATTGGTTGGGGATGGCCCCTTTAAGAAGTGGTTGTGGACCGCCCCTTTAAGACATGGTTGGGGACCGGCCTTTTAAGACATGGTTGGGGACTGCCCCTTTAAGAAGTCGTTGGGGTCCGGCCCTTTAAGAATTGGTTGGGGATGGCCCCTTTAAGATGTGGTTGGGGTCCACTCCTGTAAGACATGTTTGGGGATGGCCCCTCTTAAGACGTGGTTATGGACAGCCCCTTTAAGAAGTGGTCGGGGACTGCCCCTTTAAGACATACTTGGGCTCCGCTTCTTAAGACATGATTGGGTGCCGCCACTTTAAGATGTGGTTGGAGACCGCCCCTCTAAGACGTGGTTTGAAACTTCCCCTTTAAGATGTGGTTTGGGACCGCCTCTAAGATGTGGTTGGGGACTGCCCCTTTAAAAAGTGGTTGGGGACAGCCCCTTTAAGAGGTTGGGGACGGCCCCTTTAAGATGTGGTTGGGGACCACCCTTTTAAGACATGGTTGGGGACTGCCCCTTTAAGACGTGGTTTGGGACGCCTCTTTAAGATGTGGTTGGAGACTGCCCCTTTAAAAAGTGGTTGGGACCGCCCCTTTAATATGTGGTTGGGGTCCGCCCCTTTAAGACGTGGTTGGGGCTGCCCCTTTAAGATGTGGTTGGGGACTGCCCCTTTAAAAAGTGGTTGGGGTCCGGCCCTTTAAGAACTGGTTGGGGATGGCCCCTTTAAGAAGTGGTTGTGGACCGCCCCTTTAAGACATGGTTGGGGACCGGCCTTTTAAGACATGGTTGGGGATGGCCCCTTTAAGAAGTGGTTGTGGACCGCCCCTTTAAGACATGGTTGGGGACTGCCCCTTTAAGATGTGGTTGGGGACTGCCTCTTTAAGATGTGGTTGGGGACCGCCCGTTTAAAAAGTAGTTGGGGTTTTGCCCTTTTAAGAACTGGTTGGGGATGGCCCCTTTAATACACTGAGCACAGTGTATTTGAATTATGGCGCGCGGCACTATTCCGAGGTCGACTCCCGGCTAGCTCGCGCCCGCTCCGTCCGCCGGAGCTCGGCCCTAAGCGCAGCGGACCTTCCTGAGGTCCGCTCCGCTTAGGGCCGCCATCTTGGTCCACCCTGAGCGGGCGTAGATGACGCTGGTGACGTCGCTTATCTCCGGACATTTATCTCCTGACATTGCCACGAAAGTTGGCTTTTGACAGGAAGTAGAATTCTAGGCAATTATATAGTAGATTAAATTAATTAAAAATTTCAATGCCAGTTATGTTTTAAAGGGAACCTGTCAGGTGGTTTATGCTCCCTCAGCTATCAGTCTGTAGCTGCAGCTTCATAATACTATTCTAATCATCCCTGTCTGAGCTCATAGTGTAATGTGAAAGGTGAAAAAAAAGCATTTATACACTTACATTTCAGTCCCCACCTTGGAGGAGGGGGACTGTCTGGCAGGATAATAGTTGCCTCACTATTAACTTGGATGGCTAAAGGACCTGTGTGATGTGACCATAGTGGGCGGAGCTAAGCCAGAAAACTATTATGTTCTATGAAAACTTAGCTCCGCCTATTGTAGTCACATGGTCGTACATCACATCAGGTCTCCCAACATGTTCTAGCACAAGGCTGAAATGTTAACTATTAACCTGCCAAACAGTCCCCGTCCTCCAAGCTGGGGACTGACTGCTCATTACAAAAGGAAATGTAAGTGTATAAATGCTTTTCTTTCACCTTTCACATTACACTATGAGCTCAGATAGGGATGATTAGAATAGTATTATAAAGCTGCAGCTACAGACAATGATACTGGGGGGCATAAACTAGCTGACAGGTTCCTTTAAGAAATGAATGCTTTATATATAAGTTTCATCGCTTGGGAATTTTTTCACATTTTTCTGCCTCGGTGAAGCCTGGGTGGCTCCAAGCTGACTTCTTCCATAAGGTGCAGGTGTTACTACAATGTGTGACCTGCTCCCTTATACCTTTTCCCCTATGTATTTCTAGCTGTTGTCTGACGTCCATGTGCACTATGGAAAGTGGTTGACTTTGTGAGATGTTGCATCTGAATGGTTAAAGGTATTGTGTGACCCTCGCATGCGATTTCCTAACACGTATACACATCTCGCTATAATATTGTAAAATAATGTTTTATAAACCCTGCAGCAGTATTGGGTTCTGTTCGCATCTTTGATTTATTTACGGTGTTTCTTTGAATTTTTTACATGCACACTTTCTTTGACCTGGGAATTGCTTATCTTTTTGGCATTGAAATTTAACATAGTCTATTCTATGCCACTGACCCCGTCTGTCGGGGGACACTAGTTTCATTAGTCGGCCGGCCAATCAGCAGGTTCAGCCAACGTTTCTTTAATTCCTAGGCCGGACATGATTTTAGCCTCCAGATGTTCTTTCACTGATTTCAATATGAGATATTGAATCACAAAGTGAATCTGAAAGTTGTAAATGTGGTAAAGCTGAAGAATAATTCTCAGAGACATCTCTGGTGCCATTTTATGACCTAGGTACAAGGTTCGTCAGGGTTTTTGAATTTTTTTTTTCTTTGGAACAAATCCTGCAGAACTGGTTTTCAGCCTCTGGATGTAAACAATAAGTGTTATTCACTGACTGCAGGAAGATATGTTGAAAATGTGGCAGAATGAAAATGCAAAGTATATTGGAAGGTTGGGGCACATTGGATGACAAACGATTAAAGGATCCATCAATAGGCCAGACTGCCTCCCTCAAGTCTCTGGTGGATGTTAATATTGAGGCTCCTATATTTGGCCTATACGAGGTGTGGGAACACGCTCTGGTTGTAGCATGTGGCGTTTCTGTGCGTCACATGACTTTGTGGTTTTGTTTTCTCCTTTTTTCTAAGGCTTAAGGCTTAGATTTCTGCCATGAGTCATCAGGCCGTGCTTTTGTTCTCCTTACTAGACAGATTGAAAGATCTATTTCAACAGCATAACAATACATGACTTTGATGCGGTGAATTGACTCATGAGTTAGTTGCTATTTATACTAAAGCCTCAGAAAACATCTGTGAGTAACAAGTTTAGTCTTTTTTTATTTTTTGATTATTTTCAGGTTTTAGAGGATCGGGTGGTTGTGGTCAGTTTGCACACACAACCGCTCTATTGCTGACCTCACTACAGGGATTTTCCAGGACTGAAAGTACCTATAACCCATAGGCCAAGATCACACATTGCAGATTTGTGCAGTGCACCACAAATTCGTAGCTATTTGCAGTACATAGCAAGTAAAATCGGTTTTGAACATGCCTCGAACATCTTGCACGAAAATGAAAGTATGGTGCAGATTGCACATCTGCAGAATGTTCATTTACTGATTGTCTTTGAGGACTTCAGCCTATATTATAGCCTTTATATGCCTATTTTGGCAAGAAATGCAACTCGTTATCAGTGTTGTCTCATCATAGCAACCCTAGTCCACATACTCTGTTAAAGCAAATGGGTGTCATTGGGGAGTGGGAATGCTGATATAAAGCATATAAAGCACAATCAGGTCTTACCCAAGTAATGGGATTTGGTAAAATCAGGGTGGCTCACTCACCTTATGTGGTTTTGTGACATACAGCCAGTGAAAAAGCATCGAATAGTCCATATATAGTTCATGAATACAATGAGTAGGCAGAAAGCGGCACAAGCATGTTTGCAGTTGAGGCTACTTTATTGTAGATCCATGGGGTTAAGGTGCAGGGAGGGGTGACAGGACAACAGTCATCGCTTTGCACTAAGTAGCGCTTCCACGAGTCCTGAAAACCAGGACCCATGGAAGCTTACTTAGTGCGAAACGGTGACCGTTGCCTACTCATTGCCAGGGCTGCCACTAAGAATTTCGGGGCCCCTTACCAGCAACATTTTGGGGCCCCCAAGACTCCACCAAGCTTGCCTACACCCCTCTAACCTTCCATAGTTTCACCGCCCACTCAAAAACTCCCCTTCTGCACTACGTCCTCCCCAATCACACATTAATCTTGTTCTATACATTGTTCTTTATCAGAGCTGTGGAGGGATGTGAACAATAAATGCCACATGAGGCAGAATAATACTGGGGGTGTTGCTTATTAACTTGTACAGGGGTGGGGAACCTTTTTCCTTCTGGGGGGGGGGGGACATTTGGAAATTTCCACCATCATTCAGGGGCCTCACATCATCATGAAAATTACCCGGCTACATTTAATTATTTAACTCGCCTAATTTGGTGGCTTCAGCTGCTTCTCTGTGTCCTGCGATATACGGAGATATCTATCTTCCAGGTTTGTTTTGGTCTGGAGCGCAGTCGACTCTGTGACGATAAGTTTTGTAAATCAAATACATCACATAGACTGCTATATATACAATATACAGAACAAAGAGAGCACATACAGCACTGCAGAGGGCTAGGGGGCACAGACTGGGGGTGAGCTGAGCTCTGCAGGAGTCACAGGGATGTATAGTCTCTCCCCGGGCCCCCATCCATGGAGGGGTGAGCTGAGCTCTGGAGCCAAGGGCCACAAGCTTCCAGAAAATGGTGGCGGATATCGATTATTATTATCATCAGAGACTGTGGAGAAGAATGCTGCCGGCAAAGGCAGCCGGGACTATAGGAGTGGAAGTGGCATCCATGGGGGCCTACTACTGATACACACACCTCGAACGCACGCGGTTCTGCTCCGTACACCTCGTACACACGGCTCCGCTCCGTACACATCGTACACACTAGGCTCTACTCAATACACCTATTACACACTGGGCTCTGCTCGTCTCCTCGTACACAGCTTTCCCGCTCTACTCTCGTACACACGCGGTTCGCTCCGTACTCCTCGTACACACGCGGTTCCGCTCCGTACTCCTCGTACACACGCGGCTCCGCTCCGTACTCCTCGTACACACGCGGCTCTGCTCCGTACTCCTCGTACACACGCGGCTCGCTCCGTACTCCTCGTACACACGGCTCTGCTCCGTACTCCTCGTACACACGCGCTCTGCGTCTCTGCACCGTCACTCCTCGTACACACGCGGCTCCGCATCCGTTACTCCTCCTGTACACAGCGGCTCCGCTCCGTACTCCTTGTACACACGCGGCTCCGCTCCATACTCCTCGTACACACGTGGCTCCGCTTCGTACACCTCGTACACACGCGGCTCCGCTACATTCACGCTGTAAATCCATCCTGACCCAACAGATAAACTTTACCTCATTTAGCTAGCATGGCAGAGTCCTGCTTCACTGAGGAGCTGATCATGTGACCTCTGACTCCTCCCCTCTGTGACATAATCACGGTCCTGTAAGGACAGAGCAGCTATGTAGCATGCTCCTCTGCAGGTGGAATACAATGGGGGCCCTACCTTGGGCACTGCAGCAGCGTCGACTCTGTGACGATAAGTTTTGTAAATCAAATAAATCACATAGACTGCTATATATACAATATACAGAACAAATAGAGCACATACAGCACTGCAGAGGGCTAGGGGGCACAGACTGGGGGTGAGCGGAGCTCTGCAGGAGTCACAGGGATATATGGTCTCTCCCCGGGCCCCCACCCATGGAGGGGTGAGCTGAGCTCTGGAGCCAAGGGCCACAAGCTTCCAGAAAATGGTGGCGGATATTGATTATTTATTATTATCAGAGACTGTGGAGAAGAATGCTGCAGGCAAAGGCAGCTGGGACTATAGGAGTGGAAGCGGCATCCATGGGGGCCTACCACTGGTACACACCTCGAACCACGCGGTTCTGCTCCGTACACCTCGTACACACACGGCTCCGCTCCGTACACACACGGCTCTGCTCCGTATACATCGTACACACTAGGCCCTTGCTCCAGCGGCCACGCCCCCGCACATTCTCCCAGGCCCCCTATAGCTACGCCCCCTCCAATGATAGGCCGGACCCCTTAATGATTAAGAGCAATAAGGGTCTAATGGCGGGCCTGCTCATTGCATTCATGAACTGTTATGCTTTCCAGCTGAGCACCACAAGAAGAGGATTACGCCACCCTGGTGAACCAGTACCATGAATCGCCAACAGGTCAGTGCCCGGTTCCCCTTCGTTTTTTCAGTCCAATATATAGACTGGATACAATGGTGAAAACCCACGCCGCTTAGGATAAATGTAAAGTAGTGCAGGTTTTTTTCACCATTGTATCAGTCTCTCCATCTATTGGGGAGTGGGGGGCGTTATTCTAGCCATATGGATAACATGCATATAGCCGACAAGTAAAATTATAGGGAATTTTATGGTTCGCCTTCTTCCTCCAGTGAAATCGCCTGTTTGCTGGCAGCCATAATCATAACCAAGCTCAGATCAACAGGGAGATTAAAAAGGTTATGTTGATGAGTCCAACTCCTCGATCCATCACAGAGAAAAAAATGGATGCATGCTTTTGTTTCCATTTTGCATTCGTTTTTCTTCCATCCTAACATCTTTGTCTTCTTGGCATGCTTAGTGCTTTAAAAAAAAAAAATGGATCCTATAACAGATCCATCCTATTACAGATAGTCTAAAAAGGGGCAATCAAGGATTTTTTTTTTTTTTTGGATGAAAAAAAGTTGTGCAGATTTAATTATATTGACCCAACTAAAACAGGGTGTGCAGCTAGAATGCAGTAAAATGGAAGTCATTTTAGGACATTTTAGTTACTAAATTAGTTTTTAATTCTGCTTTTGTTAAATGGTTTCAAAAATGTAATTGACTACTGGGCATGTGAATATTGCTTGCTTGGTAGGAGGAATGACTGTGCTGCCAAGTTCTACAACAGATTGCAACTATCGCTAACAAAAAGCTGTTGTCCAAGCAGGGCTATGAAGTCTGCAAGCTAAACATCTGACTCTTTAATTTCTCTGAATCCGACTCCACCAACATGGACAATCGCCGTGACTCCGACTCCACAACAGTCGATGGCTGTGAAGTCAGTAAGCCAAACATCCGACTCCACTAAAATGGACATTGATTCAGACTTCGCAACCATGGCTGTGAAGTCAGTAAGCCAAATATCCATTTGCTCCTCAATTTCCCTGAATCCGGCTCCACCCAAAAGGGACACCAACTCCACAACTGATTCTACAGCACTGGTCCAAAGTGGTGAACCCCTAAAGAGAACTTATTTCCCTTTTGGAAATTTTGAGTAAGTTAAAAAAAACAGAAAAAAGGGGTGCATGACTATGCCATTGGACCCAGTAGACCTGCCTTTGCTGCTCTTTATGTAATCACTTAATAGTGCTGTATGTTTGAGGTACTTACTCTGCCATTCTGTGTCTGCCCAGATGGCTGTTTGGTGACTTCTGATTGCAGTGGACTCTTAAAAAGATCCTAATCCACTGCTTGATGTACAACCACCATTTATCCATGCCTGGGAAAACTCAGTGGCTAGGTCTGATACCTGCTTTGCTGTTGAGTGCTCATCAGGTTGTTTGCTCCTCAGTTTTCCACCATTGGAGTTCCAACCAACCAGAACCAGCTTCATCCATTTGGATCTTTCTTCATTGGCTGCTGCTGGGAGTGGCAAGTTCTGGTTGGGCTCCAGACCTCTGGATGTTGCTGTGCTCATGGCCAGGGTGCACACTAATGAAGGGGATTCTCCAGGCTCTACAGCCCTTAAGGAACATCGCCACCCCCCGGTTGGTTGTAGCCAGCTGTGAGTGTAGGGTGCGTTGACACGCTGTGTATTTGCTGCATGTTTTTACGCAAGTTCTGTTGGAGTTTTTGTAGCCAAAACCAGGAGTGGAACATTCAGAGGAAAAGTCTAATAGAAACAAGTGCTCCACTTCTGTATTTAATCACCCACTGCTGGTTTTAATCAGCTACTCCTGGTTTTGGCTACAAAAACTGCAACAGCACTCGCGTAAAAATACGCAGCATGTGAACGCATCCTTAAGTTATTTATTTTCCCTCTATTTTGGCATGAGACACTGGCACTATTTTCCTTTCATGCTGGATTCATGAGTCACAGTAAGGACCCTCTGTACATCAGAGAGACTTAATGAATGTTAAGTGTGTTACATGGGAAATTTCTTTCTCTTAGGCTGGCTTCACACTACAGTTTTTTCACTGATCAGTGTCCATCCAGTTTGTGTGCCAAAACCAGGAGTGTCTCCAAAACTCAGAACAGGTGTCAATCTTTCAATTATAGTTTTTCTCTTCTAGTTCCTCTCCTGGTTTTGGCACACACACTGGATGGACACTGATCAGGGAAAAGACTGCAGTGTGAAGCCGGCCTTACCTAATTCAGAGTTAATCGATGTTGGACTTGTCTTTTATGGACCTGGAGCCTTTACCTAAGTCTTGCTACTATATTTTTTTATGAGCTCACAAAAACCAGGTTCTTCTCCCTTAGAACAACAAATGATTGTCCAAGATAAGAATTCCTTTGTATCCCTTAATGTTCTGAGTTCTATTTTATGTCGATCATTATATATTTTCTACATGATAATTGTACTAAGTATTTTTTATAGGATCATGGCTAGCTAATTAACATGAATGCCTTGGGATTAGGGGTCCCTACAAAAAGAGTCAATGTATGTTCCAAGATTAAACAAGATCAGCCTCATTTTAGGTCTCTTGGATACCTAATCTCCATCCATTTTAGCAAAGATTCAACAAGATGGTTCAATAAACCATGGGCACAGTGGTCCTCCCAGCCATCCATATTATGCATTTGAGAAGGATTTCCCTAAGAATACAAGGGTCCAAGCGATGCAATGTTAGGGCTCTTATTTCATTTAATAGCTTCCCATGGTGTGGTGTATGAACGGTTGGGCTACGGATCCTTTCTGACCAATCGACTTTGGGTCAAGTTTAATATTAGAGTTCAGGACTGTCCCAACTAAGTGTTTACCTTGTGACGGTGGGGTGGTTATACGTTTTTTTTTGGTGTTGCATGTTTTTTTTTATTTATCAAAAAGTGTTTACTAAGAATCCTTATTTATGTGTACTATTACTTTTTATATCAGTATATAGTCTCATTTTGTTTCTATATTAGGTTTTAAATGTTAGGCTCTGAGGGTGTTTTTTATAAATGCTGAAATTAATTCTAAAGAAAATGTTATACTGTGCATATATAACCCTCCACCGCCTTCTCTGGAGGTGATGAATTGATGGTGAGCTTTGCTTTATTACCAAGGGGCCCATGTATTATGTATGGGAGTTTATAACTTGGTCATAGATAGCAATTTAGACATTTCAGGGTGAGATGAATGTACCCAATGAAACTCCCTAGCTTACTATCTTTTCAAAGTTTATAATGATAACTGGATAGATTTATTGCACCTACGTTCAACCTCATTGTTAAGGATATAATTGTCGTTCTTCTACCAGAAACATCTTATCTTGCTTAGATTATTGTCATGGGTGTCTCCAATAATTGGCCGACCTTTGAGTCTAGGACCTGAGGGTCACACTGTTTGTGAAACTGTTTTTTAAATGTATATTCTTTATTTTGGTGCTGAAAGTTAAGGACTCTTTCCTTCCTGGTATTTCTTTGTTTGTCCTGTCTAAGGTGTAGCCTTTTGTGACAACTCCCCTTCACTTGAAATGGTCATGTGTTCTATCATCTTTTGCTTGTTATAGAATCCATTTCTATGCGGACCACTGTAAAAGAAGCAAGTCTCTTTTAGTTGCTGGAGTTGTGATGCTTGCAGCCCTGGTGTTTTATTCAATTTTAAAGTTGGATTGTATCATTTTTGTCTATCTCCCTATGTTTATTCTCTTCTCTTGTGTCTAATTACTGCAAGGGGGATACTAGTGTGCTCACTGGCCTTTGCATTATCCATGGTGTGTGAAGGGACAGTGAGGGGTTAGACATGCGACCCCCGACGGGGAGGAAGGACCTGTATAGTGACATTGGGGAGCTCAGGATACAGACACAGGTGCTTGTCAGAATGTGACTGGTCTCCCCTCTCCCCTCCCTACCATTAGGGCCTTCCTCTGTCTATCTCTGTTGGTTTGCCTTGTGTTGCTGTGCGCACTGTGGGTTATTTATCCTGGCATGGCAATTATACATTCAGATTTAGCAGTGGGTTCATCTGAGTAGAGTTTCAACACCCGCCCAACATCCCGGATGTTGATAGAGTTTATAGTAATGAAGAAAGAGGGAGCGGTTTGCTCCCTCCTAAATCTCTCTCGCGCTGTCTGAGACCTGACAACTCAGTTTATGGAGGCTTATTTGAGGGCCATTATACTCAACATAAGCAATTATACACTGTGAAGGATTGTGTGGGGTCCATAATACTGTGCAAGGAGCTTGTGGGGGCTATTATACTCTTTGCAAGCCTATTCTACTGCATGAAGGGCAATTTGGGACATCTGCTATGGGGCCCCATGATAGCTATGTATTCCCTACCTATAGAAAATAATTTTAGTTATTTTGAGATAATTATTTTTAAAAAGCAGTGGTAATAATGCTTTTTAATGTTCCGTTACTGGTCATGATGGCTTCCCAACTTTTCAAAGAAAATGAAAAGAAAACGAGAGGCAGCTGACATGGACCAGGCTTAGCCTTGCCTTCTTAATCATAGCTTATAATTAATGTTAACTTTATTTTTTTTTTTTTTTTTAGCAAGTAATTACTGCTTCCCTCCACCACCTCCGAACATGGAGCATCAGATGCAAGTAGCTACGTACCTGAAGCAGTTGAAGGAAGCCTTGAGCCCATCTAACTTCCAGCGCTTCTCAGCATCTCTCTCCTCCTATAAGAAGTCCGATAACTATGAAGCTATGGTGTGCGAGGTGGCAGCGCTACTGACAGAGAAGCCGGAGCATTACAGGTTCCTGAGAGGTGAGGCGGGCAGACCTGCAAAGGGGGGGCAGATGGAAGCACCCTTGTGGACTATACCAGACAATCGCTTGTAGGGTTACTCCCTCTTTTAGTGATAGTATGCTAATTTGCAAGTTCTCGTCTGTTGACCATTCATGGCATGATGACTGCTAAATCAGTCTGTATTTTTGGATCTGAATCTTCCCAATGCCAACTTCTCTATAGATATCCCAGGACACACAAAGGGATTTAACAGTAAAGATAAGTAAGTTCATAAGTTTCAGGTTCTCTTTGAGAACACAGTGCCACATCTTACACATGAACTTCATTCATCTATTTCACAAGGTAAAGTTACCAGCACCAAAATAAAAAGGAAAAGTCCGAATATGGTGGACCCAAATGTATTTGTTCCTCAGTTTAGGGAGCATCACCAAGACTGGTGAATCTGCAAATAGTGGCATGATCTTCTATTTTTCCTTTTAACTTTGAGGTACTCGCACAGGGTCCATGGGACCCCAGTTTTGATATTGCAAAGTGAACAACATATATTAAAGAACATTTTTCACTTTATTTAGGAACTTAAGGTATAAACTCTTAGCTAAATGATACTTGGATTTTTAGCTATTTACTTATATAATTTTTTAGTAAACATCTACTTATGTAGAATGAAAAAAACTATTATTTGGCACATGAATCACATATCTTATGGTGTTATTTGCACACAGGATGTTACTGTAATGGATGGTTACCTACCTTCTATAGTTGCGGAAATACGATGAAATCAAACTCCTATGGTCTGTCGTCGCCATTTAGCATGGGATGTATAAGACTATAGTGTGGGTGTGTGCGCGCTCCTAATTGAAATCATTGAGATTTCATATGTAACAGAGCAGCTTCCCCGCTGAGACAGGCATGCATCAAAAGAAGAGATTTTGTCAGAAACCAATTCTTCTTTTTATCCTTTTACTTGAAGTTGGTTAAAACATGAATTGGACTAACGCTGGACGCGTTTCGAGGGAGTACCTCTTAGTCCTCAGCATAACATTAAGAACAAATCCATACATCTATATACAATAAGCCCCACTCACATGCCCTAACCAAATTTGGCACATGAAAAAAATGTTTAATGCATGTAACCAATGAATCCACCCCACCCAACCACCACGCAAACTGCATAGAGGTAGAATGGATGTGATTCATGGTCAATGCACAGATTTTCAGCAAATAATTTTCATAAAGGAAATCCTCACAGATTTCACACAATGAATATATCCAACATATATAACCAAATAAAACCGTCCCCACCATACCATTATATCCAACCTGCATAGAAGTGTAATAGACATAATTTATGGGCAGTACTCAAATTTTCCCAGAGTCATTATCAAACGAAATCACCCAACGGAATTAACTTATAAAGGTGCCTGATGAGCATGTCAACCGAGTAAATCCACCCCCCAACCACAATGTGTAAAGGAAGAGTAGATCCGAATCATAGGTAATACTCAATTTCTTTCCACAGACACCTTTTAAAAGGAAATTCATACTGATTTTGTATAAGGAAATATTAAGTGTATACATCAACACATGAACATATCCATCACATATATACCGTATATACTCGCGTATAAGCCGAGTTTTTCAGCCCAAAAATTGGGCTGAAAAGTACCCCCCTCGGCTTATACGCGAGTCAGTGCTGTATACCGATGTATACATCGGTACATACCGATGTATACATCGGTATACAGCAGCCCCCGCATCCCCAGTAATGCAGGGCCCCCCCAGCGTCTCTCCGGTCACCTGTAAAGCAAGCTATACTTATCAGTGTCCCGCTCGCACCCGCCGCTGCCGACATCCGCGATCCTCCATCTTCATGCGACTCCTCTTCCTGTTTCTGTGCGCGTCGCCGGCAATGACGTCATTCCCGGCGACGCGCACAGGAAACAGGAAGGAGTCGCATGAAGATGGAGGATCGCGGATGTCGGCAGCGGCGGGTGCGAGCGGGACACTGATAAGTATAGCTTGCTTTACAGGTGACCGGAGAGACGCTGGGGGGGGGCCTGCATTACTGGGGCTGCCTGTATACTACCGCTGGGGCTGCTATATACCTCTGGGTCCCTGTATACTACCACTGGGGCTGCTATATACCTTGGGGCCCTGTATACTACCACTGGGGCTGCTATATACCTCTGGGGCCCTGTATACTACCACTGGGGCTGCTATATACCTCTGGGGCCCTGTATACTACCACTGGGGCTGCTATATACCTCTGGGGCCCTGTATACTACCACTGGGGCTGCTATATACCTCTGGGGCCCTGTATACTACCACTGGGGCTGCTATATACCTCTGGGGCCCTGTATACTAACACTGGGGCTGCTATATACCTCTGGGGCCCTGTATACTAACACTGGGGCTGTATATACTACCACTGGGGCTGTATATACCTCTGGGGCCCTGTATACTACTACTGGGGCTGCTATATACCTCTGGGGCCCTGTATACTACCACTGGGGCTGCTATATACCTCTGGGGCCCTGTATACTACCACTGGGGCTGCTATATACCTCTGGGGCCCTGTATACTAACACTGGGGCTGTATATATACATGGCTGTATATACTACACTGGGGCTGTATATACTACCACTGGGGCTGTATATACTACCACTGGGGCTGTATATACTACCACTGGGGCTGTATATACCTCTGGGGCCCTGTATACTACCACTGGGGCTGTATATACTACCACTGGGGCTGTATATACTACTGGGGCTGCGTGTATACTACCACTGGGGCTGCTGTATCTACCTCTGGGACTGGTGTATACCACACTGCTGGGGGCTGTATACTTGTGCTAGGGTCCACCCTCGGCTTATACACGAGTCAATAGATTTTCCCAGGTTTTGGGGGCAAAAGTAGGGGG
Source organism: Allobates femoralis (assembly GCA_033576535.1). Lineage (NCBI taxonomy): Eukaryota > Metazoa > Chordata > Amphibia > Anura > Aromobatidae > Allobates > Allobates femoralis. The sequence continues at coordinate 413,219,485 of JARQOC010000006.1, read as the reverse complement.
GTCGGCTTATACACGGGTCGGCTTATACACGAGTATATACGGTAGTTTATTTTTTGTTTTATCTCACGCAGCTGAAGAAGAAACATATATTCATGCAAGTCTTTTTGCATCTCATCTAAGTATTCAACCAATAGTCTACTACGGACAACTAGAGTTGTACCCGATTAACATTTTTTTTGAAAAATCAATGTTCTAGAATTGTCAAATGATTGTAAACCGGCAAGAATATACAAACCAGTAAAGGAACAGATTTGTTTGAATAAGTTCAGGTGAACCCACTAGTCCATTACGGACACTCTGGGCTGTACCCGAATTACCGCCATATGCATACTTTAAACTTACAAGAGGAAATCGAAGGGGTAATTGGCTAGTAAAAAAATGTTAAATCATTCCTATAATTAAGGCCATTGGGACTGCGGGTGTCTAGTCGCAGTATCCATTGGAGTTCCCGATTATGCAAAAGCCATCCCCAATCCCCGCCTCTGTAGGGACAGGCTACACGTTCAATGCCTTTGACAGTTAGGGAGGATACATCACCACGATGTACCTCCCTTAAAGTGTCTTGATAGACCCGTCTTTATAGGTGTTAGAATTGGGGTTAGTGGCAGTGATGTGCTCAGATATTCTTTTCTTGAATGGGCGACTTGCACAACCTACATAATCTTTTTGGCACGCATTACAACTTGCTACATAAACTACATATGGCGTATTACAGTTTATGTAAGATATTATTTCAAATCTTTTGTTAGTTAATCTATTCATAAACTGGTTTGTGATCTCAATGCGATGGCAAAGATTGCATTTTTTGCCAGCGCATTTAGAAGACCCCTTATGGGTCAACCATACTGGCTTCTTGCTGGGTTCCCTACAGAAAGTGCTCGGAGAAATCATATTACCGATACTACATGATTTTTTTAGCCACTGTTCTCCATCCATTAGCTAGAATATGGTGTAGTTTCTCATCTTGATATAGCATCGGTAGATGCCTATCAATCAATGCTTTTATGTTTCCAAAATCAATGCTATACCGGGTTACAAAGGTTGCAATGTCACCCGAGACATTTAATCCTTTGTTCTTCGGATTGTTTGTAGGTTTTTTACCTTACAGTAAATTTGCTCTATTTTTGTTGCCAGCAATGACCTTCACTCTTTCAATTGCCCATTTTTTATATCCTTGGTTCTTTAATCTCTGAGATATGACCCACCTCCTTTATATAGTCTTCTTCCTGACTACAATTGCGTTTCGCTCAGATTAATTCCCCCAATGGCAAATTCTTTACAACGTGGTGCGGATGACAACTATCAGCACAAGGGCTGAATTGCCACTGATGGACTTCCTGAATAGTTTTGAATTTATATTGCCAGTTATGGGATCCTCTCTAAGTACCAGATCTAAAAAGGGGGCTACATTCTCATATTCCTGCATAGTGAATTTTAGATTGTAGTCATTTACATTGCAGTACTCCAACAAGTTCCGTGGAGTAACCTGCGGTATACTGGAGGTGGGTACGGGAGATACATCTGGCGACTGATCCCAAATGAGGATGAGATCGTCGATGTATCTCCCATACCACCTGTGTGGTTGATGAATGGACCCTGGTAATTGTAGATATAGTTGTTTTCCCAATCCTGGACATACAAATTTGCCAAAGATGGAGAAAATTTGCCACCCATCGGACAGCCTAACAATTGTATGTAATAATTGCCGTCAAATTTGAAAAAATTACTGGTTAGCAAATGTTCTAAGCTCATAATCAAAAAATCTTTTGTGTTTTCGTCAAAGACATCATTGTGCATCAAGCTGTTGGCAACCACCCGGATAGCAGTGTCATGAACCATGGATGAATATAATTGAGTTACATCCATGGTAATCCATGTGGAATTTTTCTTCCACTTCAGATGTTCCAGGCACTGTAATAGGTGCTTTGTATCCCTAATTCTGCCCCTTATGGACCCTCAAAACGCGTCCAACGTTAGTCCAATTCACATGTTTTAACCAACTTCAAATAAAAGGATAAAAAAGAATTGGTTTCTGACAAAATCTCTTCATATGTTACAAATCCAGATGGACGCCAGCCATTCTGCCAGAAACCTGGATCCATTGAGCAAAATGTGAGTGCCCTCCCTCCTCCCCTTCATTATGCATCAAAAGAAGCTGCTCCCTATCTGTCTTAATGTCCAGTGCTTATTACAACATCGTCTCAAACAGGGTCTTCTGCATATTTTCGTGGGTCCCAGGCAAAGTGTCTCACTGGGGCCCTTGAACACACACCACCCAATACAGAAATCAATGTAAACTTATTACTCTCACCAACAAAACCCTCCACAGTTCTGCACCACCCTACATCTCCTCCCTTATCTCTGTCTATCGCCCTACACGTGCCCTCCATTCTGCTAATGACCTAAGACCAACATCATCTACAATTCAAACCTCCCACTCCCATCTCCAAGACTTCTTATGACCAGAGGCAATTCTCTGGATTGTACTACAAAGAACCATTTAACTAATTCCCAATAACCACAGTTTTAAATGGGCCCTAAAGCACATTTCATTAGATTGCCCTATCATCTAACTTATCTAAGGGGCCTTTCACACTTGCGTTTTTTTCCTGAATTGGAAGATCAGGAAAAGACCCGCACTAACTTTATTTTGCCCATTCACTTTAATTTTGTCAGGTAGAATCTTGTTGCTTTATGTTTTCTCCTGAAATCATTAAAGAGAATGGGCAAAAAAAATGAATCCTGTAAGAATTAGGTGTTTTCCTGATCTTCCAAATCAGGAAAAACCCGCAAGTGTGAAAGGCCCCTTTCTGTTTCATTCTGCCATTTACGTCCTCCTGCTGAGGATAAGATTATTTGTGCCCAAATGGACCCCTGACAGGACACTGCATCTCCACTCAAGATTTCCTCTTTTTACAGTAAATGACACCTCTGGGAGTCTTGAGAATGGAGCTGCCCTGTCCTGTCATGGTCCTTCTCAGGAAGAGGTGGGGGTGGGGGTTGACTAGACCTCTGTGCTTGGCAAGATTTATTTTTGTGAAATAGAGAGGGTCAGCATTAGGATAGGGCATCCTCGGTGAGCTCAGAGTACTGATAATGTGGATCACAGCTCACCACTGACTCACTGAAGAGCCTCTGCTGTTCCTGCTCATCCTGTTCAACTAGCAGACAAGCCACTCGTCCAGACTCAGTTTGACATTTACTTAGTTGTGCTCTGTATCTATGATTCAATGCATCAGACTTACTCTGGTGCTGCTCCTGAGCCTTCTGCTGCTCTGTGACAACTGTTAATACATCAGCAGAGCGGGTTCAGCTGGGATTGGATGATGGAAAGTCCTGCCCTCTAGCGGCTCTCATTGGCTACATGGGACTGTGTGCCATAATGACTCCTCCACAGACCACTCCTGTTTGAAGAGGAAATCCTCAGCACCGGTCCTCCAGTGATCTGGCCCATTTTGGTAGGGTGATCTGCCGCTATGGGTGGCCACGGTGCGCCCCTGACAGACAGTGGGCCCCCCGTTTTCCCAGGGCCCCAGCACTTGCCCGGGTGGTGACGCCTGCCCTGGTCTCAAACTTTATAGAGGCATTTTCTTTGAAAAATATTGTATCTTTTTTCATACTTATCTTTTGGCATTTACATACATGCATCCTATTGAATGAACATCAGCACCTTTTGCATTGCACACTGCTCAAAGTCTGTAATAGGTCTTAGGTTTCCCATTTCAACAATATTGTAGGTTTCTTTTCGAACAAAGAACGCTCATCCTAAAAATAAACAGTGGTCTCCATTTCACAGAGATCAGACACTTTGAGATAGAAATATAAGCATTCACAAAATGAAGTTCAGATATAATAAAATACATCCTGCCATCACAGGGTCCAATATGCACAACACAACTAAAGAAACATTTCTAATTATTTGGGGTCTGACACTTGGCACCTCCACTGTTTAGCGGCACCGTGTTGCTTTATGTATTCAGTCTACATGGCATGGATGTTACTGCATTTTAATATGGTGCAGTGCCCAAAGCTGCCGCTACTATTTTGTAGGAAGCAAGTGAAATGGCACTGCACCGCTCAGTGCACGACTGCCATTGAAATACCTGGTCAGTGGGAATTTCAAGAGATTGGCTTACACCAATGGGATACTGATGGCCTATTTAAAGGATAAATTTGGATCCTCTTTATTTTTTCTAGAATTTTACAAGTTTGTCAGGGTTCCTCATAAGAAGAAGTTTAGCCAGCTATGTGAAGAATTAACTGGAGAAGGCTGCACCGATAGAAAACCAGCTAATCAGGCTTCTTGTAGTTATGCAAAGCCACCAGCAAGTTCTGCAGAGAGTGACAACAGCAGTGGGCACAGCAGACCTGAGGGGCCAGACGACCAATGTGGCAGTGGACCAAGTGAGCGGTCACAAGGTGGGTATATTTTTACACAAGGATTATATCGCTGATGTGATGTGGGGACTAGTTGGAGCAGCGGCAGCCGTATTAGTTGTCTGCTTTGGAAGTTTCAGCAGCCAATGTCCTTTGTCTCCATCGCTCCTTCACATTTTCCTTATATTTCTAGTCACCAGAAAACCAGAAATGCAAACTGGGGTCAATGGGATACAGATAAGGATAAGATCCGCTTCACCTCTGCCTCCTTTTACGCCAGAGTCAGGTGAGTAGTAGTCCTGCTATGGCTATATGAACCCAACGGAAATTTGTGTAAATTATCCGTGCTGCCATATGATGAAAAGGATTACTGGAGTAAATCAAACAATGGTGGCTGTATTCATTCTACGCGTTTCGCAGTGTTATCCTCGCCCCTTCCTCATGAAACCAACCAAATGAGGAAGGAGCGAGGATAACACTCCGAAACGCGTAAAATTAATAAAGCCACCATTGTTTGATTCACTCCAGTGGTCCTTTTAATCATACGGCGGCATGGATCATTTACACAAATTTCCTTTGGGTTCGTTTGGCTACCACAGCACACCTGGATTGTGGATCCTGCAACAGCAGTTTCATGCACTATATATATTGGTTGTGTGTCACACAACCATTTCAGGTGAGCAGTGACAGTTACATAACAGCAGTGTGTCACAAAGATAAAACTCTATATGCGCTTTTGTGTCCTTTGGCAGCTGTTCAAGTTATGGCTAATAGACCTTTAATAGTCTAAAATCCCAGTGGCTATTTACCTGTGGCCATAATTTTAATCTACACATAAGTAGCATTTAAATCCTGTGTAGCCAGTTTCCTTGAAAAGTGACTACGGGGAGAAAATTAAGCCACACTGGTGATCAAAATTAGAGCACAATCTATATCACTTTTATTTTTTTCAGACAGAACGTAATCTACATTGATCAACATTTGGTGGTTTTTGTGTAATGGGTGCACCATGCCACTAGAACAGTGGTTTACGAAATAACCAAAGTTTATCAACTTAAAACTTTTATTTTACACTAAACGGAATGATCTGAATTAGAGAACAGCAATGACTGTAGCACAGAGAATGATTAAAACTAAATGCTGTGAGGGTTACAACAATCACCAACCACTAGGAAGTGTACAGACCTTTGCTTTGTACAGGTCTTTGCTTTGAATGATTTAAAGACATCACTAGTCTCTCACATTGCTCTGGTGATTTTGGTCCACTCTTCTTCCTTTCTCTTCCACAGTTCTGTGACTTGTGTGTTTCTTAGCCATATCTTTGTCACTAAAGATTTTCCAGAGGCTTTCTATTGACCAGGACTCTGGGCAGCCATTTCATTGTTTCAATGTTTTCTGTTTCAAGGAACTGCTTTTGCTTTGTGACAGGGGTCATTGTCCTGCATGAAAATTGCTGGCTGATTGAGTGCTGAACACAAGTAAGGAACCATGTGTTGTTGAAGAAGGTTCTTGCATACATTTGCATTCACTCTGCCATGTAGCTAAATGAGAGGTCCATCCCCTGCAACAGAAAACATTCCCCAAACCAGGACACTTCCTCCACCAACTTTCACTGACTTCTTTGCACACTTTGGGTTCAGTCTTTCCACAGTTTGTCAGTGAACATATTGTTTCCCAACAGACCCAAATTAAACTTGCTTTCATCACTAAAATGAATTTTGGACCACTTCTCCTCAGTCCACACAAGATGTTCCTCACCAAGGGCATGTCTAGCCTTTTGATTCTATATGCTAATGAGAGGTTTGGTCACTGCAGAGTGGGCTTTCAGTCCAAATGCTCTTAAACGTTGTGACACTGTATAACTAGACAGATCCTTACCCTGTTCAGTGCTGAACTGTTGAGCTATTCCAGCTGCAGTGTTTTTTTAATCAGGTAGTATTTATTGTTTTATCAACATAAACAAACATTACAGGTAGCATGACAATGCCAGTAAAGTAAAGCATAGCCCTTGGCATCCAAAAAAAAAAGAAAAACGACTACAGTTATAATAAAGCAACAAAAACAGAACTAGTAAAGGAAAAAAGAAAAGAACAAACCCCCTCCCCTTCCCACCCCCTCCCAAGGCGATCCCATTCTCCCTCAGGCAGCCAGACGTAGGTGAATACGAAACCAGGAAAAATAACATTCAAGAATCAGGTACGAGTCACCTTCTGGGTAGATCACTACAAATCAGGAGAGGCCAGTCCCGGGGAATCCAGCCAGCCACTCCAAATATTAGAGAAAACCCTCTCCTTCCCTCGTTTGGAGTAAATGGCTTTCTCCCTGCGAACATTGAGATTAATCCTGTTTATATACTCCCTGCGGGAAGGGGAGCGATCAGATATCCAATACAGAGCGATCAGCTTACGAGCAATATAGAGCATTCTGGAAATTGCTAGTAGAGAGAGGTCATCACCATACAGTGGTTCAGTACACCCCAGTACACAAATGAGTGGGTCCGATGGAACACTCTGTCCCATAGCTGAGTGAATGATAGTAAACACTTTGTTCCAGAATATGCGTATAATTGGGCATGTCCATAGCATATGGAGAATATCTGCGTCGTCCATCTGGCACTTGGGGCAAGTGGAATCTGGCCGCAACCCCCTATCAAAGAGCCACTTAGGGGTCCGGTAGACCCTATAAAGAACGTAAAGCTGCGAGAGGCGCGCAGGCTCACTGAGGGATAAATTGGGAACATTCTGAAAAATCGAATCCCACTGATCATCCGTAATAGTCCCCAACTGCGACTCCCACTTACTCCTAGAGACCATTGGGTGTTTGGACAATAGCACAGTGAGAAGGCATTCATAGATAAAGGAAATCAGTCCTTTACAGGCCGACAAAGAGCCAAGAATATTGACCACCATGTCCTGTTGTATCACAATACAGGACATACGCTGTTGGGCATTGAAAGCATGTCGTAGCTGTAGGTACTGAAAAAACATCGAGTGTTGCAGTGCGAATTCCGCCCGCAGTTCCTCAAAGGTTTTCAGCACTCCAGCTCTCAACAGCTGTGCAATCCACCAGATGCCAATCCTTCTCCACTGTGCAAAGCCTTTAAGTGACTGCAGCTCCGGGAGCCTATGGTTATCCCATATGGGGGTATATCGTGTGTATGCTGTGACACCTCTAATGCCCTTTACCTTCTCCCAAACCTTCACCATAAGAAGTAATGTCGGGCTCCTCACCCCAATGGCCCGCAGTCTATCAGCCTCCAGATGTGAGAGCAGTGATCCTCGCCCCACCAGGAACTCAACAATCCTACCTACTGAGTCAACCGGGCTCATTTCAGCGCCCCGCGCCAGATGCTGGCACTGGGATGCCAGATAATAAATCCAGGGATTCGACAGAGCTAGTCCACCCTCGTCTTTAGGCTTTTGGAGATGTTCTAGTTTAATACGTGCCTGACCACCCTGCCAAATAAAGTCTCGAAAGATAGCATTTATTCTATAAAATCTGTTTTGGGGGAGCCAGACCAGAGCGTTATGCAGGATATACAATAGCTGGGGCATAATAACCATCTTCAATAGATTAACTCTGCCCACCACCGAGAGGCGTAGTTTAGCCCATGCACGGGTCTTCTGTTTAAGCTTGAGCAGCAAGGGCGCCAGGTTAAGACGTTCAAAATCTCCCAGTTTGGTCGAAACAACAATTCCCAGATATTTAAATACCGATACAACCGGCATTTCAGTAGCTACGGCTACTTCAGAGTCCAGAGGCAGCAAGGATGACTTGTCCCAGTTAATGACCAATCCCGACAGGCGGCCAAAATCAGCCAGTAATGACATGGTTCTAGATAAGGATTCATCGGGGTTGGCCAGGAACAGAAGCAGGTCATCGGCATATAATGCTAGCTTCTCCATATGAGTCCCATATTTAAATCCCACAATTTCAGGGTCACAACGTATCCTGGCTGCCAGCGGTTCCATCGCCAGTGCAAATAGCAGTGGTGACAGAGGGCAGCCCTGCCTCGTGCCACGACCAAGAGCGAAGGGCCCAGAGATCCGTCCGTTAGCCCGCACCATAGCACACGGTGTAGTATAAAGGAGTCGGATCCAGGCAATGAAGCCAGGGCCAAATCCCATGCGCTCAAGTATTAACCACAGGTAGGGCCATTCAACGCTATCAAAAGCTTTAGCGGCGTCCAGAGACAGGACTATCCTCCGCCCCACATTCTCCGCACTCACCTGCATATTTAAAAATAACCGCCTTATATTAATAGAAGTAGATTTGTTGGGCATAAAACCCGTCTGATCAGGGTGAATTAAGTGTTCACTAACAGTTGCCAATCTAATGGCCAAGACTTGAGTTTTGTATCTACCGGCAACAAAGAGATAGGTCTGTAGGAATCTGGGAGCGCCGGGTCCTTATCTTTTTTCAAAATGACTGTGATGATGGCCTCCCGCATGGAAGGTGGAAGGGAGCCAGCGGTCAGGCTTTCACGATAGGTGTCCAAAAGGACTGGAAGTAACACCACCTTATATTTTTTGAAAATTTCCACAGGAAGACCATCAGCACCAGGTGCCTTCCCATTAGACATAGTTCCTAGCGCCCCTTCTAGCTCATCAAGAGTAATAGGCTCTTCCAGACGGTTCATCAAGTCTCGCGGCAGCGACGGCAACTCCACCCCAGTCAAGAATGCCTCCAGCTCAGCAGATCCCGCAGAATAGCGGGAGGAATATAGTTCCTGATAGAACCGTTTAAGGGTAGAGACAACATCAGGTGCACTACAAGACACAACACCGTCTGGATTGCGCAGGTGGGGGATAAAAGATGAGTCACGTTGTGCAGAGGCGATCACGGAGAGCAAGTGACCAACTCTCTCAGCATTCTCGAAGCAATGTGTAGACTGAAACATACGTTTCTGATCCGCTTTGTGCATAGTGTACTCGGTGGGCTGTTCCTGAGCTCGTTTCAGCCTCGACCTAGTAACAGGGGTAGATTGGATCGACAAAGCAGTTTCAGCCGCTTCAAGCTCACGAAGGACCACGAGCTCACCAGCCTTAGATGAAGTCTTAACTTTGGCTATTTCCCTTGTGCACATACCTCTCAGATAGGCCTTAAGAGTATCCCACACCACTCCTGCGGGGGCAGAGCCACCATTAAACTGCAAAAACTCGCTCAGTTTGGCTCCAAACCGCTCCTCCTTATCTATCAATTGTAGCCAATAAGGGTTCAACCTCCAAGTCGCGCATCGCACCCGACTCGGGTCATCCCACCGGAGAAGGACACTCAGGGGAGAATGATCAGAAACCGTTCTGGGCAAATAGGAGACCTCAGAGACCAGGTCCTGCATAAAGCGATCCCCCAGGGCCAGGTCAATGCGCGACAGGGAAGAGAAGGTGGAGGAGAAACACGAGTACAGATAAACTTCAGGGTGTCTGCTTCTCCATAAATCAATCAACGCCACTTCCCGAAGCAAAACTCCAAACGGTGTAGCATTACCCTCCGGTCTGGCAGGGGTCCGTGAACTCTTGTCCAAGTGTGAGTCAGCAATGTTATTAAAGTCCCCCACAATTATAAACGGGACATTGGGGTAATCTCCCACAATGGTGAGTATCTTATGAATAAGTCCACTATGAAAAGGTGGCGGGATATAAACAGAAATTAACAATAGGATTTTAGTGAAGAGCCGACAGTGCAGGACCACGTAACGACCCTCATCATCAACACGTGTACCCAAACATTGAAAGTGCGCATTAGTGTGTATCAGCACACTAACTCCGCGAGAGTATTCAGAGTGGAAACCCACCCTAACCCAGCGTTTATTAAGGACACCCAAGGTCTCGGGAGTAAGATGGGTGTCTTGCAAACAGATCACAGTGGGCTTCTGCGCTAAGATCGAGCTGAACACAGCCTGTCGCTTGACTGGGGATTTCAGGCCACGGGTATTCCAACTCACAATCCTTATTTCACCCATGATCAAGTAACAACACACATATGACCAGTCTCTGGCTACGTCTCAGGATCCGGGATCGTCTTCTAACCCATACTCCACCATTTCCCTCCCCACTCCCTGCCCTACTACTGAAAAGAAAAACTGAAAACAAAAAACCAAACAAACAGTCCAAGGGCGATGTTAGCCCCGTATCACAATAAAGTAGGCGCTTCAGTTCCATAGCGCCATCCGCGCAAAAAAAAAAGGGGGGTTTCAGTCCCAGCGACCTGTATCCAACAAGCAAAATAGGAATAATCCAAAGATGAGGTAATTAAGTATAATAATAACAACGTGCGGCACCAATCAGATAGATATAGTAGGAGGAAAGAAAAGAAAGGAAGAAGGAGACAGAAGAGCAAGAGAGGAAAGGCAATAGAGAGCCCAAGGAGAAAACAAAGGAGCAGATGGGGCATAAGATGAATAAAGGGAAAAAAATGGAGAGAAAGGGGAAAGAAAGTGGGGAGGGAAGAGAAGCAGAGAGAGGAAAGAGAAAAGACCAAAGAAAGGGAAGAGAGAGGGGGAGGGAGGGAGGAAGGGGGGGAAAGAAGGAAGAAATCAAATGTGCCAACAGTGAACATCACATTAGAGCAAAACCTATTTAGCGGACGACCGCCTCCACGGCCAGACAAGGGCAATCAAAAAAAAAGAATCAAAGACAGTACTCTCTGTCGGCAGAGTCTCGGTCGGCTTCCCTGCTCAACCACAGCTCATTACGATCAATCCAGTCCATGGCATCTTGAGCATCAAAAAAAAATTTGATTTATCATCAGCCAGAATCTTCAATTTAGCGGGGAACAAAACAGAATATTCGACTCCCAGCTCCGGAGACGAGCCTTCACCGGGACGAACTTAGCCCTCCGCCGCTGGACTTCTGGGGAGTAGTCCGGATAAAATGAGACTCTGGCACCATTAATGAGAACATCCTGATGATCTCTGGAGTAGTTGAGAATGATATCACGGTCTCTGTAGTGAAGTAGTTTTGCAAGGACAGTCCTAGGCTGGTGCCCCGAGGGAGGGGGATGAGCAGGGACCCTGTGTGCTCGTTCAATGGCATAGAGACGGGTCAGGCGGTCAGCACCAATTATCGCCTTAATCCATGACTCAAAAAACAAAGTAGTGTTCCCTTTTTCGTATCTCTCAGGCACACCTACTATGCGAACGTTATTACGGCGCGATCTATTTTCTAGATCGTCCGTCTTAGCATGTACCATCTGGAATTCCTTCTTAACTTCAGAGTGAAACTTGGCAGAGGGGGCCAGCTGCATCTCCACTTTAGACACTCTTTTCTCCAATTCTCTGGTCTGCCCCTTCACCTCATGTAAATCATGCCGTACAGTTTGAACAGTCTCTTGCAGGTGGCCTAGCTGGGTCAGTACATGTGATATTGATGATCCACACTGAAGCACAGCCCGAAAAACATCTTTTATAGTAGGTTCAGCCGGTGTCTGTAGGGCTAGAGCCGCCAGCATGTCATTATTTTGTGCCAGCACAGCTCCCCAGCTGCCCTGGGCCTCCTGCTCCTCCGGAGTCTGTGCGCACACATCTTCACCTCCCCCATCTCTCCCCAGTCCCGAGGCCGTCGCCACAGCAGTGTGCTCTGCCTCCTCAGAGAGACCATCCGTCTCCTCCTGTCCTGCCTGCTCCAGCCTCTCCACCCGAGCGAACTGCTGCAAGCGCTCTATTCCGTGCCACGCTCACCGGCTCCTGCTCCAGGAAGGAGCTTGCCTCTGTCCCGGCGCCATCTTGGAGGCCGCCGCCCTCTTCGCCAGGGGCCTTTTTCTGGGCCCTCTTAACCATTTCGCCGCCTCACCGGGCCACACAGGTACTTCTATATGATCCCGGTCACCAGGGGAACCACCGGAGCCGTAGTAAGCGATCCGGTCGCGGGGATTGCAGGGTTAAAGAAGGATCAGGCGCGGGAGCTCTGCAGGCGCACGTCCTCCTCACATGCTGCTAGGCCACTCCCTGTCCCAGCTGCAGTGTTGAAACGATTATCCATGGAGATTCTCCACATTATCCTGTACTATCTTGCATTTGCCTTTCCTTGGTCACCAGCCTTCCTGGGGGACTTGAAAGAGTTTGTGATGTTGTAAAGATGCAAAATTATAGAAATCACTGACAGAATGACCAACTTCTGTTGCTATAGCTCATAGGGTGACCCCTTTGGCCTTCATCTGGACAACCTGCTGCCGGAGGGTTTCGGTCACTTCGGAACAGCACACCATTTTTGCAACCTGGAAAGTTAGGCTGCCAGTTAAATAGGGTTTGTCAGACAATTAAGGAAATTAGCACCAGGTGCCAGATTAACACCAATAACTTGCAGGTATGTGAAATTGTTCTCTAATTTTGATCAGTGTCTTTTTCATTTATCTCATTTACATTTTTATTCTGAGCTTTAGAATATATTCAATTTATGAAATAATCTTAAAATACTGCTAAAATTAAACAATTGCTTGACAATAAATGGCTTCACCCAACCACTAACCCTGAGTGGAAAAAAGTTTTATTGTTATGCATATTCTCTGAAAAAAGCCAAAAGAGCAAATAATTTGCCGGGGCATGTAAGGTTTTGAGCACAAAACACGAGACAATTGGAGCAGTTCGCTCTTGAGGCGTTGCCAAAATACCTCTCAAGAGATACAGAAGTCTCTTTGACAGGTACAGGAATCATTTGATTGCAGTGATTGTCTCAAAAGGTTGTGCAACAAAATATTAAGTTAAGGGACCATCATTTCTGTCCAGGCTTATTTAATGAGTTAAATTTTTATTTTTTTTTATTCTGTGGAAGCAAGGTTGAAAAGCAATGTATGACTCTCATTTGTTCGTTTTCATAGTTTTTTTATTACTTTTGTCAGAGCCACGTGATTTCTGTAACCATTGTGTGTGTATGCACAGGGCCGCCATTAGGGGGTTACAGCCCTTGCTGCAGTAAGGGGCCCGGGGCCTGACTGCAGGGGGCGTGGCTATCAGACAGGGGCAGGGGGGGCCCCGGCCATGCCGGTGGTGGGCGTGGCCATTTTGAGCAAGGTGGCCCCCTGAGCTGCGTGATGAGCGCTCCCCTCACTGACTAGTATCTGTGTGCGGGGATCCGCTGGCTGCCCACTCACTTCCCGATCAGGAAGTGCACGTCACAGTGCACAGTACATTGAGCACCTCATTCAACAGAAAGGACTGGAGGCGGAGCCGCAGGGGGAGAGAGAGAGACCATGACACCGCCTGATTACCGTTGGACGAGGCCGCGGCTCCACCACTATAATGTACAGTGATGTGCCTCCTCAGCTGCTCCTCTGGTCTCCTCTTCTTTGGCCCCATCTATGGCCGAGGAATCCTGCACAGCATGAAGTGAGCAGCCACAGGAGCACCCCCCTCCTCCTGTAATGTCGCTACCAGGCCAGCTCAGCAGTCGGGAGCAGGGGAGGGGAAGAGAAGGGGGCTGACAGAAGCCAGAACAGGTATCTGTAGAGACCACTGCAAACACAGAAAGGCGACAGCCACAGGAGACACTGCAGCTAAATGAAGAGATGGAGAGACTGTTTATTAAAAGACTGCTGGTTTATACAAGGGCATTGCTGTATGAAGAGACTGCAGCTATAAGAGGAGAGGGACATTGATGTAGAGAGACTGCAGTCTTCTAGACAGGGATTGCATATAGATGGAGACAGTCCTGTGCAGATTATACAGAGAGATCTCTATAATATCCAGGTAGACAAGAGTGTAATCAAGAGGGAGAGAGACAGACTGCTACTGTGAGAGAGGTCTGGAAGAGACAGCAAAGACTGATTCATTTTATATGCAGACTGCTAGAGAGACAGCACTGATACATTGTATATACAGTCTGTGTCTGTCTGTCTCTGTCTCTCTCTGTCTGTCTCTCTCTGTCTATGTCTCTCTCTGTCTATGTCTCTCTCTGTCTATGTCTCTCTCTGTCTATGTCTCTCTCTGTCTATGTCTCTCTCTGTCTATGTCTCTCTCTGTCTATGTCTCTCTCTGTCTATGTCTCTCTCTGTCTTTGTCTGTCTCTCTCTGTCTGTTTCTGCCTGTCTTTCTCTTTCTGTCTCTCTGTCTGTCTCTGTCTGTCTCTCTCTGTCTGTCTCTCTGTCTCTGTCTCTCTGACTCTGGCTGTCTCTCTGACTCTGCCTCTCTCTCTGTCTCTGCCTGTCTCTCTCTCTGTCAGTCTCTCTCTGACTCTGCCTGTATATATCTGTCTGTCTCTCTCGATCTCTGGCTGTTTCTCTGTCTGTCTGTCTCTCTCTCTGTCTGTCTCTCTCTGTTTCTCTGTCTGTCTCTCTCTGACTGTCTCTCTGTGTCTGTCTCTCTGACTCTGCCTATCTCTCTGTCTCTGCCTGTCTCTCTCTGTCTCTGCCTGTCTCTCTCTGTCTCTGCCTGTCTCTCTGTCAGTCTCTCTCTGTCTCTCTCTGACTCTGCCTGTATTTCTCTGTCTGTCTCTCTCGGTCTATGTCTGTCTCTCTGTCTCTGTCTGTCTGTCTCTGTCTGTCTCTCTGTCTGTCTCTCTGTGTCTGTCTCTCTGACTCTGCCTATCTCTCTGTCTCTGCCTGTCTCTCTCTGTCTCTGCCTGTCTCTCTCTGTCTCTGCCTGTCTCTCTGTCAGTCTCTCTCTGTCTCTCTCTGACTCTGCCTGTATTTCTCTGTCTGTCTCTCTCGGTCTATGTCTGTCTCTCTGTCTCTGTCTGTCTCTGTCTATCCCTGTCGCAGCAGTCTCCATTGTGCATTGGTCCCATAGCCGTCTCCATTGTGCATTTGTCCCACATCCATCTCCATTCTGTATACGGCCAGCAGCAGTCTCTATTGTGTCTCTGTCTGTCTCTCTGTCTGTCGCAGCAGTCTCCATTGTGCATTGGTCCCGCAGCCGTCTCCATTGTGCATTTGTCCCGCAGCCGTATCCATTGTGCATTTGTCCCACAGCCATCTCCATTCTGTATACGGCCAGCAGCAGTCTCTATTGTGTACAGCCAGCAGCAATCTCTATTGTGTATCCTCTACTGTGTGTGTATAGCTAGCAGTCATCTCCATTGTCTATACGTCCGGACCTGCAGCTGTCTCCCTTGTCTATATGGCCAGCAGCAGTCTCTATTGTGTATTCTCTATTATGTGTATAGGCAGCAGCAGTCTCTATTGTGTATACGGCCCACAGCCATCTATTGTGTATACAGCTAGCAGCTGTCTCTATTGTGTTCTCTATTGTATATACAGCTATTGTGTATTCAGCCAACAGCAGACTCAAGTGTGTATGTGTGTAATATAGAGAGAGAGAGTGTGTTAAAAAATGAAAAACAGCACAAAAATATAGAAAAAAGTGGACTTTATTGCCCAATGGCATGGCCACGCATTGGGTGATGATGTCCACTTTTTTCAATTTTTTTGTGCTGTTTTTCCTTTTTTTACTCTATTGTAAGGAACCATCTGGATTGCTGGTTGGGAAAGCTTTGCACATAAATTGAGGTAATTTTTGGTGCTGTTCCAATTTTTCACTATACATATAATGTATGTTTGGGTCGAGGCGGATCTAGGGTGGAGGCGGAGTCTCAGGGGGTGGAGGCTGGGCGGAGTCTCAGGGGGGCCCCAAAATTTTGGCAGTAAGGGGCCCCGAAATTCCTAGTGGCAGCCCTGTGTATGCACGTGTTAAAAACACACTATGTACAGTGAGTTGTGAAAGTATTTGGCCCCCTTGAACTTTTCAAGCTTTTGCCACATTTCAGGCTTCAAACATAAAGATATAAATTCTAATTTTGTTGTGAAGCATCAACAAGCGGGACACAATCGTGAAGAGGAACAAAATTGATTGGATATTTTAAACTTTTTAACAAATAAAACTGAATAGTGGGCCATGCAATATTATTCGGCCCCTTGAGTTAAAACAACCCCTGGCAAAAATGATGGAATCGCCTGGCTCGGAGGATGTTCATTCAGTTGTTTAATGTTGTATAAAAAAAAAGCAGATCACAGACATGGCTCAAAACTAAAGTCATTTCAAATGGCAACTTTATGGCTTTAAGAAACACTAAAAGAAAGCAAGATAAAAAATGTGGTAGTCAGTAAGGGTACATTTTTTCAGACCAAGCAGAGGGAAAAAATTATGGAATCACCCTGTAAATTTTCATTTCCAAAGTTAATACTTGCATCAAATAAGATCTGCTTGTTAGTCTGCATCTAAAAAGGAGTGATCACACCTTGGAGAGCTGTTGCACCAAGTGGACTGACATGAATCATGGCTCCAACACGAGAGATGTCAATTGAAACAAAGGAGAGGATTATCAAACTCTTAAGAGGGTAAATCATCACGCAATGTTCAAAAGATGCTGGTTGTTCAGTCAGCTGTGTCTAAAATCTGGACTAAATACAAACAACATGGGAAGGTTGTTAAAGGGAAACATACTGGTAGACCAATTTAGACATCAAAGCGTCAAGCCCGGAAACTTAAATCAATATGTCTCCAAAACAGGAAATGCACAACAAAACAAATGAGGAACGAATGGGAGGAAACTGGAGTCAATGTCTGTGACCGAACTGTAAGAAACCGCATAAAGGAAATGGGATTTACATACAGAAAAGCTAAACAAAAGCCATCATTAACACCTAAACACAAAAAAACTAAGTTACAATGGGCTAAGGAAAAGCAATCGTGGACTGTGGATGACTGGATGAAAGTCATATTCAGTGAAGAATTGCGAATCTGCATTGGGCAAGGTGATGATGCTGGAACTTTTGTTTGCTGTCATTCCAATGAGATTTATAAAGATGACTGCCTGACGAGAACATGCAAATTTCCACAGTCATTGATGATATGGGGCTGCATGTCAGGTAAAGGCACTGGGGAGATGGCTGTCATTACATCTTCAATAAATGCCCATGTTTACGTTGATATTTTGGATACTTTTCTTATCCCATCAATTAAAAGGATGTTTGAAGATGATGAAATCATTTATCAAGATGATAATGCATCCTGCCATAGAGGAAAAACTGTGAAAACATTCCTTGAAAGAAGAAACATACGGTCAATGTCATGGCCTGCAAATAGTCTGGATCTCAATCCAATTGAAAAGCTTTGGTGGAAGTTGAAGAAAATGGTCCATGACAAGGCTCCAACCTGCAAAGCTGATCTGGCAACAGCAATCAGAGAAAGTTGGAGACAGACTGATGATACTATTTGGGTACCGTTACATTGCTTGCAACTCACTGGTTGCAGTGAAATCATGGACACATTGTTCCATTTTGTACACGGCAACAAAATGGAACAATGTGTCCATGATTTCACTGCAACTACTGAGTTGCAAGCAATGTCTGCACAGATATCTGTGTGTAACGGTACCTTTTGTCACTCATTAAATCCATGTATCAGAAACTGCAAGCTGTTATTAAAGCCAGAGGTGGTGCAACAAAACACTTGTGATGTTTTTGAGTGTTGTTTTGTTTGTTTATCATGATTACATAATTTTTTCCTCAGAATTGAGTGATTCCATATTTTTTTTCCCCTCTCCTTGGCCTGAAAAAAATTACGCTTACTGACTACCACATTTTTTATCTTGATTTCTTTTAGCGTTTCTTCAAGGCAGAGAGTTGCCATTTAAAATGACTATGGTTTTGTGCCATGTCTATGATCTTTTTTTCAACGACATTAAACTGAATGGACATCCTCCGAGCCAGGTGATTGCATAAATTTAGCCAGGGGTTGTACTTTGTAGCGCCACCTTGTGCTGCGTTTACAGCTGCAAGTCGTTTGGGGTATGTCTCTGTTTTGCACATCAAGAGACTGACATTCTTGCCCATTCTTCCTTGCAATACAGCTGGAGCTCTGTGAGGTTGGATGGAGAGCGTTTGTGAACAGCAGTTTTCAGCTCTTTCCACAGATACTTAATTGGATTCAGGTCTGGACTGTGACTTGGCCATTCTAACACCTGGATACGTTTATTTTTGAACCATTCCATTGTAGATTTTGCTTTGTTTGGGATCATTGTCTTGTTGAAAGATAAATCTCCATCCCAGTCTCATTTTAACTATCTTCCCTGTCTCTGCTGAAGAAAAGCAGGCCCAAACCATGATGCTACAACCACCATGTTTGACAGTGGGGATGGTGTTTTGAGGGTGATGAGCTGTGTTGCTTTTACGCTAAACATATCGTTTTGCATTGTTGCCAAAAAGTTCAATTCTTGTTTCATCTGACCAGAGCACCTTATTCCACATGTTTGGTGTCTCCCAGGTGGCTTGTTGCAAACTTCAAACGAGACTTTTTATGGATATTTGAGGAATGGCTTTCTTCTTGTAACTTTCATAAAGGTCAGATTTGTGCAGCGTACAACTGATTGTTGTCCTGTGGACAGACTCTCCCACCTCACCTGTAGATCTCTGCAGTTCATCCAGAGTGATCATGGGCCTTTTGGCTGCATCTCTTATCAGTTGTCTTCTTGCTCAAGATGAAAGTTTAGAGGGACGGCCAGGTCTTGGTAGATTTGCAGTGGTCTGATACTCCTTCCATTTCAATATGATCGCTTGCACAGTGCTCCTTGAGATGTTTAAAATCTTGGGAAATCTTTTTGAATCCAAATCCGGCTTTAAACTTCGCCACAACAGTATCTCGGACCTGCCTGGTGTTTTTCTTGGTCTTCATGATGCTCTCTGCACTTGAAACAGAACCCTGAGACTATCGCAGAGCAGGTGCATTTATACGGAGACTTGATTACTCACAGGTGGATTCTATTTATTTAGTCATTTAGGACAACATTGGATCATTCAGAGATCCTCACTGAACTTCTGGAGTGAGTTTGCTGCACTGAAAGTAAAGGGGCCGAATAATATTGCACGCCCACTTTTCAGTTTTTTATTTGTTAAAAGGTTTAAAATATCCAATAAATTTGGTTCCACTTCACGATTGTGTCCCACTTGTTGATTCTTCACAAAAAAATTTGAATTTATATCTTTGTTTGAAGCCTGAAATGTGGCAAAAGGTTGAAAAGTTCAAGGGGGCCGAATACTTTCACAACGCACTGTATATATGTGGCAGGATTGTGTTTTAATTATTATAATATTGTGTGTAATGTATATACGGTATGTAGGTTTGGAGAACTAGCTTTTTACCTCATGGAGAGGAATTTTTCTGCCAGCTTTAAGAAAGCAGATAAGCTGATAAGGAAGCTTATAGCTGCAATGCTCCTCTGGGAAATATGCAAATTGTCACTTCAGTGAGGAAGTGAATGAACTCTAGCGACACCTTTCGGTAGCTGTCCTCAGTCATAATTGACTCTTTAACAAGCCTTTTAATAGGATGAGGGATTTGTGCTGAATCAGAACCCCAAACTGCAGACACTGTTTTGGGGTAACTGCCCCTCATCAGTGCAGTGTGTGGGAATTCTGATCTGGCTGTGTGAGTGGGCTAAGACAAGGTCTGGTGAACTAGCTTTTTACCTCATGGAGAGGAATTTTGCTGCCAGCTTTAAGAAAGCAGATAAGCTGATAAGGAAGCTTATAGCTGCAATGCTCCTCTGGGAAATATGCAAATTGTCACTTCAGTGAGGAAGTGAATGAACTCTAGCGACACCTTTCGGTAGCTGTCCTCAGTCATAATTGACTCTTTAACAAGCCTTTTAATAGGATGAGGGATTTGTGCTGAATCAGAACCCCAAACTGCAGACACTGTTTTGGGGTAACTGCCCCTCATCAGTGCAGTGTGTGGGAATTCTGATCTGGCTGTGTGAGTGGGCTAAGACAAGGTTTGGAGAACTAGCTTTTTACCTCATGGGTGCTCAGGTGGTGCTAGAGTTCATTCACTTCCTCACTGAAGTGACAATTTGCATATTTCCCAGAGGAGCATTGTGGCTATAAGCCTCCTTATCAGCTTATCTGCTTTCTTAAAGCTGGCAGAAAAATTCCTCTCCATGAGGTAAGAAGCTAGTTCTCCAGACCTCGTCTGATATATAAAGCTGAATGTGTGTATGTATGTCCGGGATTGACATCTACACCGTCACAACTACAGCCACAAAATTTTGCACAGTCACACGTCTGGACTCCGAGAGCATCATAGGCTATGTTGTGAGGTGAAATTTTAATCCTGCGTGTTCCAATTCACCAAACAATTTTGGCCCTATCTACATAATGGATAGAGAATGACAGTTACCAGTTGACAGTTGTGAATATGAGGGGCTTAATGACCGCACCAAAGACTAACCGCACATACCAGCATATAGTCACTAAGGTGGGGCCTTGACATGGAATATTCACCACGCATGGGGACATGTACACACACCACATGCACACAGAGTAACAGCTAAGGTAGAGTCCCGACATTGGATATGCACCCGAACAAAAACACACCACAAAGACACACACAACACAGACACAGCCCCCCTTCACAGGGACACACA